>BSBM01000767.1:5047500-5785000 GCA_027924585.1 Larix kaempferi | reverse complement strand
ACTATGGCCAATATGGCTTCTATAGGATCTGATATTTTCTTTATTCTACTTCAATATCTTGCTCACAAATGATCTGCTAAACTATGGAAAAATAAACAATATGATAAGAATGGAACCCCTTCCTATCCTAGTGGCCTAGTATTTAACAATGTCCTCATAAACATTTAGGGTTATTGTTAGGATTTTTGCATGTACAAACTCCTTATTAGGATTAGGATTTTGGACCCTCTAGATTCTTCTTAGAAGTCCACATGTGACTATCTCAACATGTTTAAGTAATGAAAGTCGATGTGGCATCCACTTAGTATCATGGTGGTCAACAATAGGAATAACTTTCTTGAAGATGAAATTCAAGTTAGAATATTGAAGAATATGCTAAATTCATACACAAATACAAAACATGCATAGCACAAAATATTCTATCCTTCTATATAATCAAGTAATAAAGAACATGAATAAAAATGGAGGTAAGAGAATAGGAAAGATAACACTAGATATATGTGGTAAAAACCCAAATGGTGAAACATCCACGGGAAGGTTGTCTTCTTATTATTCATCAATAATCTCCAATCTTACAATAGCGATCTCCCACACATCATACTCCATCTTCACAACAACACAAACAGTGTGTCTACAAGATGATCATTAGATGTCTTTCCTTATCTCCTCATTTCATAGTAAGACCTTCTTGACCCTACCATATACCAAGAGGTAAGGAGGAAATACATCCTAAAATTGCATGTGGGATAAATGTAATTTCACTTTTTTATATAATAAAAGGTAACCAAACTAAATTATTACATAATACATGTGGGATAACTCTATTACATAAGAGTGGAAATTATTACTTTCCAAATTAATACAACAGGTCATCATTACATATTCCAACACTCCCCCTTAATGATGATAGGGAGATAGAATAAAAATGGAGGAATATTGTGCATTACATAACATCCCCCTTGATGACAACTTCCAGAATGTCCGTAAGTTGCAAATAAACACACTTTGCCTCATGGAGTAGATGAAAATAACAACCGCTTCTCACTCACTTCTCACTGAACGATGAAGTTGCTCTTGAACCAAGGTGTGTGATGAACCCTTGTAAAATACCACAACAGTGTATGGAAAATACAATGGAACATGTGGTGACAAGCTCCAACTGCAGAATGCCTAGAACATGTGGTAAGAGATCCAACAACAAAGTGCCTAGATTTAAAAGAGAATCCATAGTAGCTACTAGATCCAATTACAACATTCCTAGAACACCACAATAGTCATCAGAACCGGAAATCAATTGATAGTTGAAAGAACTCTACAAAATACCTCATCACGAATACATGCCTCAATGGTCTATATATCGGAAATGATATCGCACATACAATCTTCACAACCGAGCTGAAATATGCAATAAAACTATGCAATAGACTTCATCATGAATACAAGACCCAAATGGTATATCATCGAAAATTCTATCATGCAGATAATCATCATGACATTAACAGTAGAAGATGGTGCTTCATTACATTATATCTAGAATATAGTGATTGATATTACATTGCATTCTCCCTTGAATGACAACTTCAAACATTCGAAATAAAGAAGCAAATAGGATCACACTTTGTTTCCAAGGATAAGTTGATCAGTGAGGAATAATGCTGAAAGAACAAAGATAATCACAACATATGCTTAAGATATGAAGAAATGCCAAACCAAGCTAGCCTAGAACTCTTCACAAATACACAGGAATTGAAGTAAACAAAGAGCTAATCTACACAAAGAACTTCCAAGAGTAAAGCATATAAAATGATAATCCCATAGAATCAACACATGACATGATATATGAAATGATAATATGAGATTGCTCAGAACCATATATTTATTGAGTAAAAGATAATCGAAATAAACATTACATGAGATATATGTTCAAATAGATCAAAATGTTTAACATGATCAACATATAACAAACTAAGATCAAATCATGATATCACTTATAAAAAAAATAAATGACTAGTTATTAAGTATGGGTTGCTTTCATGTTGTCATCATGTTATCATGCGAGAGATGAATGCCCTAAAAATGTCAATGCTTCCATATAGAAATGTTAGAGAGAAGTAATACGAAACTAGATACAATCTCTGCAATACATGATAAAGAAACTAAACCCTATTAAGAAAAGACAAGAGTCTTATGACAAGCCATTACAATATAAAACATGATATCACATAGATTCAAAGATCGATTTTACTCAAGAAATTTGATCACATAACATAATATAGCACATAGATGGAAAAAATATAGCCATTAAGCACTTGTTAGAATAGAAAGCATTAAATTGTTTCTTGCTCTCATAATGAGAAATGCTAGATATACATGCTCCTAAAATGTCAAAAAAGACATCTACCACAAAGATATGATAGTGACAAGTAAATAGGAACAAGTGATAACCTCTAGAAACATCATGAAATAGACTAAGAAACTAATTTATAATGAAATCAAAGACAAACATCCAATGACCAAAAGCATATACAAGGTGTCCAAATTAGTTAAATCAACACTAAATATTTAGAAAAAAAATTATTTAGGAAAATTATGAATTTTAAAAAAGGCCCATCTAAATATGGAAGAGAATAATGAGGAAGATATGACACCATGTTAGAAACATCATCATTATTAGAGAGTGAGACCATGTTAGAATATTGAGCAAATAACCAATGATATCACTTATAGATATGAAAATATAGACATCAAGCAACTAAGTCCTAATCATAGGTTAATTTCTTAATGTCACCATTACTATACTACAAATCCATGGTCCTTGGAAACATCAAAACATTTTCCACACAAAGAATGTTAGATACATGTAAAACAAGAAGAAGACAACTTCTGTAAACATGATGAATAAACTAAGAAAAAAAACCCTAATGTAAAAGAACAAGATGCTCATGACAAGAATTTCAAAATAAGAGATCAATAAATTAAATATTTCTCACCAATGCCGAAACTTTAAAATGGCCATAACTTGATAAATATTGCTCATAATATTTATTATAACCTATTTTTGGACTTGGAGTAGCCATTCAACATCCACCTACATAGACATAACATAAATATGGGCACTTTGTCAAAAGATATCCGTTCTGTAGTTCTTGTTGTCATCACCAAAAAACTAGAAAATTACTTACTTTAAAATAATGATAATTCTCCACCTTCTGGACTCCATACGAGACAATTTTTTTTTATTGAAATTGAGTATTTTTGTGAGAGGAACTCAGATATCCAATTTGTTTGTTCAAAATTTGCATAGAAAGTTACATAAATCAATTTAAAAGTCACCACCCAATTTTATCTTAAACATTTCTCCACAAAAGTTAGGGTTTGAAATTTTTTTTTAAAAATGTAGAATAAATCCCAGATCTGAAAAATCGACCACTTGGGTATTGTAGATCGGGTCACAAAACTACAAAATATGTAGTGCTCAAGTAAAAACATTAAACAATGTTGCTTGAAAAAAAAAATATAAGATTTTATTGAAGAAGGTAGAGTATAACAACATGCTCTTATACCATGTTAGAATATGGAGAATATGAGATAATCATACAACAATACAAGACATGCATAGCATGAACTATTATAGCCTTCTATATAATCTAATAACAAAGAACATGAACAAAAGTGGAGATAAGATATCACATAGATATTCCAACACTTCAATTGAGGTGATCTCCATGCACTTGGAAATATTCCGATATGTAGAACAACGTTGAGAGGTCATTAACCTTGTTCATAATGTTTTGACCATATAATGGATGTTTAAGGCCTCAAACAAGCTTTAAAATTTTATAGATCCTAAATCGCTAAAGCAAGATTTTCCCTTAAAATTTTCCCTTTAAGCTAATAGATCCAATTTTTCCATTTAGAAGTACCAAAATAGATGAAAAATTATATAATGATCCATTTCAAATGAAGTCCATATATGACACCTACCATTAACATCTAAATCAAAAAGTTTGGAGTTAAGCAAAACTTTAAATTATATGAATAAGGAAATGCAGAATATTATTTATTTTTGAATTCAAACACTATTATTGAGCACAAAGCTCAAGTTTGAAGCCACCACTTACATGAACTGACAACACCATTTCTAACCTCTTTGCAACAATTCACACATAACTAGTCGGGTATTTTTGGAGCAATTGGCACTAGCTTCCATCACAATTGATATAATGAATATGAAATGCATCTAAAATGTGAATAATCTGAACATAGCACAACACCAATAAGTCTCATTTATTCAAAATGATCCCCACTTTCTTTCTTTTATGCAAATTCTATTACATTATATGTTATCAACCCAATATCCTTGAGATATCATAAGAGAGAATAGTGTTGATGTATTTGTAACTTCGGAAGATATTCACTTGTATATTACATTTGTATCTTATTGTATCCCCAACGGAGATGTATTATTCCTCCGATTGGAAGTGTCGTCATTTGTATTTGCACGTGTCGCAAGTTACATTGTAAGTGTCGTAACGTATATTTGATGAATTATTAGACCACCTCTATGGGGTCGTCCCTGTATGAGTCATGTGGATGGGTTATTAGGCTTCCTTAGGAAGTTGGACCAGTTAGGGTTAAAGGCAGGTTAAGTTGCTGTATAAATAGAGAATGTGTCTCTCTCATTTTACTCATTCACTCACTCATCCAACTCACATAGTTGAGAGAGAGGAGTGCGCACAAGTGGAGGAGGAGTAGCTGCTGGAGGCATCTATCTTTTGGGGATTGATCTTTGTGATATTTGTATTGGGGCTTATTCTATCTCTGAGGAAGTTGTGGGGTTTTTCACCTTCTTGGTTTTCCCCGGTGAAATGCTTTGTGTCCATTGTCTCTTGTGATTGTTATGGTGTGCTTGTTATTCTCTTAGTGATCCTATATAGTATTGAATGAAATTATCGAAAAATTAACAAATAGTACACACCATATACAACAATGTAAACATGGAGCACAACTTGAAGATAGATACGAGAGATGAGTTACACAATAACTCCATAAAAATAAGGGATCCTTCTCCAATTACCCCAAGACATTCATATAACCATTGCACATGTCCCTCAACAACGACCACACTACCTTATATATACATATCCACTCATTCCACATGACCCACCTTTATTTGGCCAACCCTATTACAAATACAGTTACCCCTCTCTTATGCTCCCCTTGGGGACATATTATATACATTTAACCCCATATATGCACCCCTTGGGTCAATTATTTTCCTTTTAAAAAACAATACATATTTCATCTTCCATTCACATACAGAGTGTTCTACTTCCAAGTATAGCATACATATTTCATCTTCCATTCCCTTACAGAGTGTTCTACTTCCAAATATAACATACATATTCCATCTTCCATTCCCTTACATAATGTTCTACTTCCAAGTACAACATACATATTTCATCTTCCTTTCCTTTACAAAGTGTTCTACTTCCAAGTACAACATACATATTTCATCTTCCATTCCCTTACATAATGTTCTACTTCCAAATACAGCATACATATTTCATCTTCCATTCCCTTACATAATGTTCTACTTCCAAGTACAACATACATATTTCATCTTCCTTTCCTTTACAAAGTGTTCTACTTCAAAGTACAACAATAATTAGCATGTGCTTACACTTCAATCTACTTGTTCAATAATGTTGTCTATAATGACACAGGGAAGTTGGAAGCTATGCACTAGAATATCAATTTTCATTGACCCCGTGAATTATCATAGCTCGCAAAACGAAACTTATTCATTTCATACCATAACACAAATATAACTTAGTCCTTTCATCATATAACTATTTCTCAACCTCTTTTAATTAAAAAATCTTTAATTATTTGCTTCAGTCCCAACACACACTTGTTATAAAAATACACACGTGTGTTAAATATAAATTATTGCATTATGTACATTGAAGATGCGTTGAAAGAAAAAATCAAAATACCTACCCTCCTTTTGAACAACCATGCAGTCAATCTAAACATCTAATCCGAACACATTTTCTCTATCAAATGGCCTTACTAATGAAAAAACATATTCTTATGATCATAGCTTGCAATGCATATGACCGTAACTACCATGCACACAAAAATAAAACACAAATATCGCTTACAAATTATGGAATTCATTGCTACAGCAGTGGTTTAAGTAATTAACAACAATCTCATTCATCAATATAGAATGGATGCATCAATGGATTTGTCCGAACACTCGTGCTTTCATGTGGACGCTCATTCACATTATCATTAGTTAAAAATACGTTATGATTCTATAACTTCTCTTTTTATTCCTCCAACTAAGGTAGCAAAATATTGTGCATAAATTTATCTTCAAATTAAACTGTTATAAATATGAAGTCAGAATTGCTTGCATTCTATTGTATTTTTAAATCATTTTGGCATTGATGAACTCAAAGTCTTTGGGGATTCACTTGTGACGATTAAATGGGCCAAAGAAGAATATCAATTGAATGTAACCTCACTTATACACTAGTATTCAAGGATTAAAGTTCAGATTAGACAATTCAAAAATATAATTTTTGAACATATTTACAGACAACACAACTCATTAGCAGACAAGTTGTCCTAGCAAGCTCTCGAAGGTGACAAAGGAATGATAACTTGGGAGGAGTTTCAGGGCTCTCAACAATATGATCAAGGATCCTTTGATATTTTTTATAACTAATTTTGTATTTTAGATGCATCTGATATCTTTAGATATCAAACCTTTAAACTAGATGATGCAGATATATGATACTGAACATCTCCTTATACTGAACATTTTTGTACTATTTGATTCAGTTTTTTTTAATAACAATAGCCTTCTTTTTTTGGCTGAAAAAAAAGTAGCAAAAAACAAACAATTCTTTTGTCTTTTAAAAATACCACTATAAGACTTATAAACATGAAAATATAGATGTGGAATTTTTTCTTTTACCACAAGTAATACATAAATATTTAGCATTTTTTGTAAATTCAATTTGTCTAAATATATTATCACTTTGTAATGAAAAACCAAGAAATTAATGAACTATTGCTTCACATCTTAATTCAAATTTCACGTTGATTGTTTGAGCTATGATTTAAATTAGTTAAATTAATATTCAATTTTTGGGCATTAAAATTTTGATTCTTTCCATGACTCACCACGCCTATAGCTTATTCAAGTCCCTCCTACCCTTTTGGTTTGCATCACCTTCAAAACTCAAGGTTTGCATAATTGGTTTATCTTTTGGTAAGTTGAAAACCCTAAAGTTGAACGTCATTTTTGGTAACAGGAAACTTGCGCCTTGCCTTGCCAATGCAAGTGAAGTCGCACAAAAATTTCAGTTTACTTACAAATCCACTTTAGAAATTTCAGTTTACTTACAAAACCACTTTAGAAATTGTGGTTTACCTATGATTTACCTTAATTTATTTTAGATAAAAATTTACAAGTTTCACAAAGTTACCAAACTGATTGATGAACATGATATACGAAAGTTCAAGAGAGCTCATGTCGCTTTCAGCGGACTTTTTGCTTTTGCCACAACAATTTCCTTTGAAATTTGAATGCCAAATTTCCAAAGCGTTGATTGTCAATTTCCGCACTCATGCTTTGAATTTGTAATATAATAGTTACAAATTTTCCTCAGAAATGATTTGTTTCTCTTCCAAGCTTGAAATAAAGTGAAAAGTCAAGTCAGACATGTAAATGACAAAACAGATGTAGATTGATTGTTCTTGTTGGCTAACTCTAAAGATAATGCCGACTGAAGCAACTTTAAGAAATGAAAGATAATAATATAGAGTTGTTAAGGGAACTGTTTATAAAAAATTAATTCAAAATAAATTTGTCTACATAGATATTTATAACAAATTTCATGTGTCATGTTGTTTCCCGTTTTCTGCTTTTACACAACAATTGTAGGATTCAATTTTCTACGCAATTAAGTTTGTTGGTCAAAATTGCTTGCTAGTTGGTTTCCTTTGAATTTTGAATCGAGTAATACGTTGCTTTCAAAAAAGTAAAAACAATTTTTATGTGACTGTAAAATGTGTTGTGATGTGTGTATTATAGATTTTGCATTTTATTAGTATAGTAGACTAGGTAATTATTGCTTAGTGGATCTCGAGCATAAAATTAATGTTGAGTGGTGGCTCTCGAATTACTTTTGTCGAGAATGTCTAAATTTTGTAATATATTATAACTATTTGTTAATTGTTCATGAATACATTTACATGTTAATTATTGACTAATACATTTACATTTGAATGAAGCATCTAGATTTTCTTTTATCTATCCATCTATATATACATATTTATAATTCAATTTGTATTTATTAAGTCTAAAGGACTTAAAAACAAAATCTGTATTTATTAAATTTTTTTACACTTCTCTCTTCTACTTCTATTTTCAAAATGCAAGAAACAAATAAAAATATAAATAGCTGGAATTGATATCATTTGACATTGACACAAAGTAATTGAAATCCTTTGACCTGGTATGCGGTTAATTTTAATTAATTCTGTAATTGGTTAGAAGAGGCGCATTCTACAGTCCAATAGGAGGAGATATGGAACTCTTTCTTTACATTCATCCAACATACTTGCTAACTATACCTTGTATGTGGTTAATTTTAATTAATTCTTTAATTACCAAGAGGCCCATTTTACAGTCTAGTAAGACTAGATATGTAACTCTTTCTTTACATTCATCCAATATACTTGATCCCGCATTCTACAGTTCAGTACGCATTTTACAGTTCAGTAGGGGGAGATATATAACTCTTTCTTTACATTCATCCAACATACTTGCTAATTATAATCCACTTAACAAAAAAACAAAATTGGCACATGCTCAGAATCATAATATATATATAGCACAAACCACACCTGTAAAGCATAATGAATTAATTAATTTCAGATTTGATGCTGATTCAATGTACTTCCCAGCAGTGACCATTTGACCATTTGCAGGTTCTCGTAACAACATATTTACAATTCACTAAATGCAGAGATTGTTGGATCCTCTGATAAACTTTGGCCAAAGCACGATGGTGTTCGACCCAGGATTAAATAAGATGTTGTATTGAGTTATAAAAAGAATGGAGGTGAAAAGAAGATATGGATTAGCAACAACCACATTTTTAAAAAATGTAGTTGATATTCCTCAGATGAATGTTGATTATAAAGCCAACGATCTCAGCCTGGACCAGATTTGTAGACTAAAAAATCCTACATATATTCATGCAGATGATATCTTATCTTTTGTACAAAACCCATCTTTTGCAAGCTGCGCCCTGCGATATGGAGCTGCGCTATTCAATCTGCAAGTTGATGGATGTCTGGTTAATACAAACAAAATTTGATAAGTAAATTCAATACTTCGATGTCAATTAATTACCTGTCGTTGCGCTTTTCCAGAAAACGTTGCAGAGATTTCTGCCGAGCTATAGGGAGATCTGCACAAGTAAAATTCGAGAGTTAGTAACAGGTTCAGCTTTTCATAACTTCACTAATATTAATTATCTCCATAACTTCACCATTTACAGTAAATTCATTATGCCACCTCTTACCTACGCATGCCATATGATGGAGTGCAGATTTCCTCAGTGAGCTTAGACTTCTGCTGGAAGCTACTGTTGTGGGGTCAGCTGTAAGACATTGGTGAGGTGAACCCATTAGATTCCCAGCCAGAGTCATTATAGCTTGAGCCTGGCCATTAAAACCGGGAATGGTTATTAAACTTATTATAATCCAATTACTTTACTTAAAATGAAAGTCATTATTGTTAATTCAAAAGACTTATTCTACAATCCAGTAAAGTAAAAGATGTGTAACTCCTTCCATACTCAACAGAGTGGAGCTTACACAAATTACATAATTAAATGCTTCATCAACATTTAGGAGTTTGCACCTACATAAATTTGATCCCACTAAACCAAGCGGATCCCTTTTAAAATAAATCTATACTGGTGAGTGGTATAAAGCTTACCTTTTTAGCAGGGATGTCATAGACATTCACCGTCCCTTTGTAAAAGATTGTTAGCTGAGAAGGCAAGCAATAGGGTTTTGCCACAGGCCCACTTGAGGCGATGTTCGACTGCCGAGGTAAAGATTCCACCAAGTCCTTGTGAGTACATAATGCCTCAGAATCTACAGATAGCTCTGCGTAATGGCGCTTACCATGAGTGGACTCAGACTTTCTCTCACTGGACAATCCTTGAATAGAAAGTACCTGCTGCATCATCTGAGGATTTATCCCCGAGAAACGATGCATGGCTGAACCGTCACAAAATGAACAGAAAAAGAAATCAATTCAATGCTCATGCCAACAGTAGATTGAGAATACCTAATTACCCTCTTTCATGTTAAATCAAATCTTCGGCAGACGCATTAAGGCTCTAATAGTTTTGTTGTTCAACAAATAGCTGCTTACCTGCAGTTCGATCGTTCTTGGGTGTGAGGGGAACATCTCGAACAACAAAAAAGTCCATTACTCTGAGCGGATCTGAAAGCTATAAAATACCGTCAAAACAGCTCTCCTTATCCTGTCTAAAGGGCTTCAAAATTTCTGCTCGTTAGTGGAATCTCCAAAAGAAAATACAGTCATGAATAGCAATTCACATGAAGCGCTAAATTCTGAGGCCGCAAACTTGATAAAGAAACAAGTTAGAATGAAGATTGGGTCAGGATGAGGCGCTAAATTCTGTGGCCGCAAACTTGATAAATAAAGTAGTTCGTGAAAGAAGTTTGGGTCAGGAAGATTGACCCGCGTATATCGCCTGGTTCAACAACCTCGCATCTTGCGTAACACGGTACGTTGAACATGGCACCTGTACGTGGTCAAAAGGTCGAAACTGTTACGAAACAGGACATAATTTAACAGCGAAGAGAGGGACCTGCAAAACGCGTCGAAGAATTCTTATATGACCAGTGGATTAAAAATTCTCCGTGAGGAAAGAGTATTTAGAATCTCTTTGCCGACCAAGTTTGTGACGGTGGTTCACGTTGACAACTTCACAGGGGAGACTTTGAATTTTGTGTTTCAATGGTGCTAAGTCAAGGGTATAATTTTGTTCTTATTTATAAAATTTAAAAAAAGTTGTTGAATTTATATATCAGTATGATTACTTAATTTTGATCTAATGATACAAGATGTCAGATGATATAGAAATTTGTTTGAATTTTTTATAAGTTAAATTGATTTATAGATTAATAAATAATATTTTATTGAAAATTTCATAGTTGATTTTTTTTTAAAGTTGTTGAATTTATATTGTATGATTACTTAATTTTGAATCTAATGATACAAGATGTCAGATGATATGGAAATTTGTTTGAATTTTTTATAAGTTAAATTGATTTATAGATTAACAATAAGTATTTTATTGAAAATTTCATAGTTAAAATTTTTATTGAATTAAAAGAAAATTATAAAATTAGTTTCCAACTAAGATAGGTCATTTATTAAAAATTAGATTTTTAGATAATTAAGATAACATTTTTTAAATTTATTATCTAATTATTGTTTAATCAACAATATTATTTAAGCGTTATTCTCTATAGTCCCCCTTAAAGCTTACCGTATAATTAAAAACATTACTCAAAATACTCCTTATTCCTCTAAAAGGTATAGCCTCCTAGCTATGATCCAAGTTTCCAAACATCATTGGACATTGTTAACACATTCAATGTCTTAAAATTGTCATAGAGGTATTATGTCGAGCCTCCAAATGCATAACCATCTTGGACTATTGATAGACTATATTTTACCCAAGAAGAAATTGGAGGCTGCGTTGAAGTTGTTGAGGCTACTCGACGTTTCGATCCAACTATTGGTTCATCATCTGGAAACTTGATAAGCTCAAGGGAACAATGAGATGCAAATACTTTTATAAATACGGATTTGACAAAAAAAAAAAAAAAAAATTCAGGTTGGCTTATTTCTTTTATTTTGAAAAAGGTTGAGAACCAAATTCCTCTCTGAATATGGAAATGCTTCTCTTTAGCATTCCTCTATAGAACAACAACTTCTCTCTATTTCCAACCAATGACTCTAATACGATGGCTTGCCTTACACACAACATGCCTTTTCCCAATCACCACTAGGTGGTTTCTCTCACACGACAATGCCCCCCATTCATGGAATCTTGAAGAAAGCTCATCCACATATCAACATGTGACTTCCCTTTACACGATATTACCCCCTTCACACAATCTCGATGGTGACTTGTCCACTTAGCAATTGACAGTTGCACCCACATGATGACACCCTTGTCTACTCAAAAACAAAATATGATATAGTTGCTTCAACCGATGTTCACTCTTTATGTAATAGACATGCTATGATGTCATGTATTCTTTCATACATGTAGTTACATCCTTGTATGCACCAAACTTGTTTTCTCTTTTCCATTGATACATAATCTTTTTATTTATCTCAAATGAGTGGTGAACCAATTTTCCTTCAAATTTGGTGGTATCATAATTTTATTCTTCGACCTTCTTCAATCTTGGTGAGGTAGAGAATTTCTAGACTTTCTTCTTAATTGCCAACCAGAAAAATTTCAAATGGGGTCTCAATTTTAACGAGCAACTTTATCCTTTGATACAAACGATGATTCTTATGGCACCTCTTCTATACTAAGATGGGTTGTGGGCCTTACACTTGAAATAGTGGCTCATTCAAATTATTGTGGTAATTAGATCAACGAATGGTGGCTCTCATTTTGTTATATAATACTTATTGATTCTTTTTGTAATGTGGATGTAACTGATGTGTTGGTTACTCCTATGTCATGAGTATAATCACTATCATATGCCTTCTATGTACTTGTTTGTCAATAGTTCACTTATCAGGGAACAACTCAATTCGTTCTTAATAGTGGTAGAATATATTGCAGGGAAAATTTTAGGGGCGAATTATAGCCCATGGGCGAAATTATAGGGGTTACCAAGAAACCCTGGGCAAATTTTTAATATGAAATGAGTTTTTTTAAATTTAACATATTAGCCCCATATTTATTTAACCCATAGTCAAAGGAAATCGAATAGCCAAGGTCGCGAAATTGGAAAAATCAATATAGCCAAGTAAAAGAATCCCGAAATGGTGAATTCGCCCAGAATTTCGGGTAATGGAGGCTTGGAAGAGTTGGTTCGCCCACCATTTAAGGTAATGGAGGCCGCATACAGTTGGTTCGCCCACCATTTTCTGGTAATGGAGGCCGTGAACAATTGGTTCGCCCAGCTAGCGGCCCAACAATTTATTATTTGGGTAATGGTCTAATGGAGGCCCAAGGGCCGAGGCCGCGATTGGTAATGCAATTTATTATTTGGGTAATGGTCTAATGGAGGCCCGAGGGCCGAGGGCGCGATTGGTAATGGTAACTTGGTTGAATGGTTCAAACTTTTCCCATGATGACGCCCACGAGCAGCTGGCTCGCCCTACGTTTTCGGCAATGGCGGCCAGGCGTTGAGGTTTTTATGAAAATCTCATTTCAAAATTTCGAATCGCTCCAACTCCCGTCGATTTTGGTTAATGGGGGTTTGAATTGAGGTTTCAACCACCAAATTTTGTTGGGTAAAGATTATTTTAACCTTGAATTGGTCCATACTCCATAAATGAGATGAAGGTTCCAGCATGTCGAACTCCCTATATAAGGGGGGCAAGAGCCAGTAAAAACCACAAGAAAAATAATTAGATCTCTGCATTCGGCAAAGCTGGAGTTTTTGACAGTGGCTTCTGCAGTTGTTCAAAGTTTCTTGGGGTTTACAGTCTTCACTGAGGCTAAGAGGTTAGTTTTGTTTTGGATTTCATAGAAGTAGATGTCTGGATAACAGGGATGTTACATTTATTATAATGTTTATTAGCCATCATAGGAGGGCTGTGAAGAGTGATCTGTTTGTCCTCTTAAGAATTGATAATATCAAGTCTGAATTGTGCAATGTATGGACTGATTATTCAATGAAAGATTGTCTCTTTACTGGATGTATTCAACTTTGATGTAATAATTTGAGGCACATACATAATGGAACTGCTATAGTATCTTTTTGAGATTTGTACATTGGCTGTAAGTGTAAATTGAAAACCCATTATGGATAGAAATACTGCTGTTTATGGCATGTTTTCCGGTTTAATATGCTGCTTCATACTAAATTTTCCAATGCATAGAATTGTTTTGGACTCCATTGCCCGGGATAAGCTGCTTATCTGCTTATCTGCTTATGCCTTTGTTGCACACCTCAAAAATGGCAGAGAATTTAGCCACTACAAAGCTCAATCATAAATACATTTAGCAAGCTACAATGGAACAAATCATGGACAACAAGTTAAAGATCACTTGCCAAGATAATATACAATTTTTTCAAGATGTTAAAGTAGAAGAACCTCTTCACCAAGGTAAGTGGTTCATCAGGAACCAAATCCAACCAAAGTTCCCCAAATTAGTACAGAACATGATGCAATAGAAAACATTGCTCCTAAAGGGCGGAGGACTAATCTAGGTGCCCAGCAAGATCCATCTCAAAATGGTCCCGATATTCGCCTTCCCATGCATTTTTCAAGGGTCTAACACCCAATGCTAGAGCATCCGACTCAATCTGCAAATTCTCTTTCCAACAAGTTAAAAAAGACCTAAAACAAAGAAATGAACAAAAAGTTATGGTCTTGGCAAGGCTCCGCTTTTTTTCTAGAAAGCTCATCTTCGTCCAATGTATTGTGCACACTAAACACTAACTCCATGTTCAAGTTAGGGTTCTTACATCTTAGGGGTTTTGCCTCTTAGGAGAATTGGCAAAATTATAAAATGTAGTTTCGAACTTTCAACCTCTTGTTATGGTCCATGGACTTTTTACAAATGAGCATAGAGACACATCTCTTCTTAGAGATATCTACCACCATTTTAGCCATTGTATTGGTACTATGCTCTCCACCATTCTTTCAATAATAGAATTTGTTTTACTGCATCTTTGTGTTACTTTCTGTGTTAATGTTATATTTCATTTCATTATCAACATGATCTGGGTAATAATTAAACAGAGATACAAATTTAGCACTCCAATGAAAGGATGGCTTGTCAACCTGTCACTATTATGATTCAATTATTCAACAAATATTTTATGTGAAAAATAGACAGCAGTGTCATGTCAGTCACATAAACAGAGATCAGAATTTAGCACTTCAAAGATTGAATGGCATGTCAACCTATCATTATTATGATTCATTTATTACATAGTTCCCTCTTACCGAATGATGGATTTCTTTTAAGATCTGATCCCTGACCACATTTCAAAAACAATGAAATTGATATTTATGAAATGCTAGACTTAGTGGCAGTACTTTTCATACTAGGGTTTTAGAAGATTAGATCAATTGACATCTTGAGGTACATCTAGTGAAAACAAAGAAGAATAATTTGGTAAAAAGAGTTATAGCGCATACATTCAATGTTGGTTTGTGAGCAATACCCTTACTATGCATTCATATTCTCTAGTTTCATTTAAGGTTGTAGTTGTTTTTGGCTTAGGCTTGCAGGAAAATGCTTTGGTTGTCTAATTATAAGCAGTAATTGGATCTACCATTTGAGAACAGATACATGGACATGGTGGAACCTCATCTTTGCTCACATAGGATTTCCTTTATCATTCCCATGTGCCTTTGTTTCAATGGGACCTTTGCATCCATTTCTACCAGGATAGGAAAGAAGAAGCGGTCGGGTCATGCTACAATGTGTTGCAATAAGGGCTTATCATCTTTAATGGATTCATGTAGTATGCCCTTGTTAACTATTTATATTGTATAATCCCATTAAGGAGAAACATGCAACAATGTCTCTTTCTTAACTAAACACTCCCCATTCTAAATTCAACGTTACCTTTTATTACTATGGACACACAAACAACTTTAGTGTGCAAGTCATTCCATGCTTCAAGCCTAGGTAGTTCCATGAGCTAGACCCTTCTGGCATGGAATTAGCTACCCTGAACTCAAGTCATATTTTTCTAAAAGGTCTAGGATCCAACCCTTGAGCCATAGTGCATGCATCAATTCCATGAAAGATTGCACATCCTCCTCTATTCCTATGAAATCATGCACATCCTTGACTTGAATTTTGATTTTGATGACCCTGATTTCCACTTCCATGTATTTACCTTTTTTTCCATAATGGATGAGATTGTTAAGGAAGAAGCCTCTAGAAATACAAAGATTTGAACACCATCAATACTATTGATCTTGTTTACTGAGTCTCGAAAGCACCAAATAAGGTATCATTTGAAGTTTGAGTACCCAAGTTCATTGATCCACTAGCTTCAGTATAAGCTATTGAATCGACACCTAAATCCAGTTTGTGGCACAAACTCCAAGGGACTTGGTCTTGAATTATAAATTCCACCCACATGGAGATAAAGTGAAATGGGCTCTCAATCTCACTATAAAAAATCATGGTGACAATGGCATCAATGTCAAAAACTGGAATCAATCCCTATCATGAACTTAACTTCAAAGAATGCATTCATGGGTGCAAGAAAAAGCACCAACAATAGAACTTTGTTTAGGCCATGCATTTGTTCCAATCAATACCGGTAAAAAAATAGCCACATGAAGGAGTATATAGCTACACCAATTGTTTCAAAGCACAATCCACTTGGCTAGGGAAAACACTAGACTGTTGTGTGGCCATTTTAAATAATGTCTGTTGCCTAGGGGATGACCTAGGGAGTTTTTCAATGCCAAACATCCATCACACGTATCATTCAATCTTGACAATCATCAATTCTCAATATTTGTGGAGGAAAAGGAATGAGATAATGTTTTCTAGGTGGGACCTTAGTGGACCCACTATGAATAGTTACCATGTCTCGTCTTTCTCAATTAATATTATTTCCCAATCCAATAATGTAGAATTTTTAATGAGTGACTCTTTCCAATATATACGACCTAAAACAAAGAAATGAACAAAAAGTTGTGGTCTTGGCAAGGCTCCGCTTTTTTTCCAAAAAGCTCATCTTCGTCCAATGTATTGTGCACACTAAACACTAACTCCATGTTCAAGTTAGGGTTCTTACATCTTAGGGGTTTTGCCTCTTAGGAGAATTGGCAAAATTATAAAATGTAGTTTCGAACTTTCAACCTCTTGTTATGGTCCATGGACTTTTTGCAAATGAGCATAGCAGACACATCTCTTCTTAGAGATAGCTACCACCATTTTAGCCATTGTATTGGTACTATGCTCTCCACCATTCTTTCAGTATTAGAATTTGGTTTACTGCATGTTTGTGTTACTTTCTGTGTTAATGTTATATTTCATTTCATTATCAACATGATCTGGATAATAATTAAACAGAGATACAAATTTAGCACTCCAATGAAAGGATGGCATGTCAACCTGTCACTATTATGATTCAATTATTCAGCAAATATTTTATGTGAAAAATAGACAGCAGTGTCATGTCAGTCACATAAACAGAGATCAGAATTCAGCACTTCAAAGATTGAATGGCATGTCAACCTATCATTATTATGATTCATTTATTACATAGTTCCCTCTTACCGAATGATAGATTGGTTTTAAGATCTGATCCCTGACCACATTTCAAAAACAATGAAATTGATATTTTTTAAAACAAAAGAATGATGTAGTCAAATATTGAATTTATTCATCTGCATATCTTTTGAGGGCCAAAGGACAATAATTTGTTGTCAGGTAATTGTATTCAGTTTCTATTGGGTTTCCTATAGTTAATGCCCCATTTTGATTTATGGTAGTGAGATTTCAATTGCATTTTTTAACCCTATGGTCATGGCCTTTTCTGTAACCCATTTTTGTATTATGCTCTCGTTGTACATATTATTTTATTAATATAATATAAGAAGCATATTTTTAAAAAGGAAAGTCTGAGAGCAGGCTCATCACCAGAGATAATATTATTTGTAGATCGATTAGGAAAGCTTTCTCACACACAAAAGTTGCACAATTAAGGTCCAGTCCTGTATTACAAGAGGAAAAATGCCCATCAAGGGGCGTTTTGGATATTATTCACAACAAAACAATTTGTTTACAGGCAAGTATATGCACACTAAATTTCCTGCCACTGCTTACAATTTGTCTGAAAGCACAGTGTAGTTTGTGCCATTCATGTTTGTTACTCTATATATCTTGTGATAAGCCAAGGCACACACCAAACCCCAAGCCATCAACGACAATTTGGCTGAACATCAACCATGAGTGTCAAAATCCAAGTCTGCATTCTTGGAACAAAGAAAGATGAAATTGGTTCAGCCCAGTGATTAAGGGGCAACACCCAGAGAACCCCAGCTTGGAGACTTTTGTCCATTGAAGACTTTATACTTCCACTCCTTAACCACAGGCTGCTACAGGTCTGCTAAGACTCAAGATGATGATGTTTCAAGGCTTTTTTTGACTGCTGTTGTGTTTCACCTCTAGAATGGCTTCATAGAAGTCATTAGAATCCCGTGGTTTTATGTCGTACCATAGTAGATCTCAAACATACTCATTGACACTTATTTAGGTGAATCCTTCACCCTAGTTGTTGTTTATTTCAAAGCCTTGTTCTTGTTTTTGCACTTTCCAAAATTCCTTGAAGAATAGTCGCCCAATGTAACAGTGCTTTCCCACTTCAAATAATTATAATTATTATAGTTCTGCCTACTTAGTGAGTCTATGTTGGTATCATCCTGGGCTTTCTGGGCATCTATCTACTAGACAGTAAACAAGAATTTCTCAAATCACATGAATTGGAATCCATAGTTGGCGTCTACTAGCATTAGTGACTAAGCCACAACTACAAAGCAAAGTGGATTAAGCTCAGTTCCAGTAGCCCAGTTCCAGTTTCTCCAAATGGGACCCTGTAGAGTGCCATTTATTTTTGGGAAGTTCACTTCTTCAACGAGGCTTTGTGACTCCTGGAGAGAGGGAAAGGGTGCTCCACTCTGACCATGATTAATGTCCCATGGGTCTCTCCACAAAAAAGATGCCCTTTTTCCTTTGAGCTTCCTTGCCTAATATCTTGTGGATGCTACAATACACTGACCCCGCACTTTCCAAGTCCAAATTGAATGAAAAGGAAGATCCCAACTTCCTTTGCTGCCAGCAAATTCCCAAGAAAGCCATATAGCCATAGACTTCCATGCATCAGGGTGATGTGTTGAATTGGAAAGCATTGTCGACATGATCACATAGTCCATACTGGGGACACCTGGCTGGCACAAATGATACCTCCTACCTGGTTTTATCAATATATTTCCACCAAAATCCGTTAGTTAATTTCCTAGGTTATGTGTGTATATAATTGCATTACCCATAGGGGCCAATGTCATTGTACTGGAAATTCCAACAGAGTCCGGGGTGGAGACACGCTGATGAGCACAACCCTACATTCTTTTACCCTTTGCAGCTAGGGGCTTTGAAACACTAATGCTGAATATCTTTTGGCCATGGCTTTATGGTGAAGGGTAGACATGCAGGCTATGTTCCAGTATACAGGGCATAACGACGACCATGTCTGCTGAACACTGGACAAGGGATTCCATGGGAGGCTTGGTTGGCAGTATAGCTTTCCCTATGGGAATGAAGACTGTCCATTGCACAAATAATGCTCAACGTGGCCATTAGAGACCAATGGTTGCTTGATTAAGCATGAAAGCTGGTTGCACATTCTTCAAGTTGGACTGCTTCTAAATATGATAACTGTATTATCTTAGCTCGTTAGAACCCATACAAATAAGATCCAAATGTCACGACATCTATCGTCAATTTTTTTATCAATGTAAACAGCATTTAGAACCACCGAACTGATTGCAATTTATGCAATCTTATTCTCATCAAGTGTGTCACTTTTATCAAGCTAATAAAGTAACCACCTTAGCTATAAAGAGATCGCAACATTTTTTACACTTGTGGAGATGCTCCCTCCAATTTGTGCCCAGAAATAGAGGTTTGTTTGTCTCCCTTCTATACAAAGGAATGTCTTCGTTGCTTCTAGGTTTGCACAATGGCTCTTGGTGTCCAAAGTTTTTCCCATTCACAAACTGATCTAATGGAAAAGTGGAATTGAGATTCTAATGCCCAAAAAGGCAGTTGGCCTTTTTGCTTGTGACCCCATTGCCATCACATTGACAATGTGAATGCCTTCTGATGAGCTGATCTTAGCTGCACAAGTCCCAGGGTGAAGAGCCTCGCCCGAGTTTCCTATTGGATTTGTAGCCTCGGGACTAACAAACTGCACGACTTCATGAACTGCACGACTTTGTTGCTATAAATTATCATTATTGATGATAAGAGTAATAGGTTTCTTTGGCTATTTGCCATCCTTAGCAATGACGATGCTAAGATTGGGCAGCTGAGAATTAACTATCTTCCTAGTGGTAAGCATTGTTTCTAAACTTCCCTTTTCATTAAACGTGATAAAGCTATGAAACTTTGACAAGAATGGTGAACATTGCAAAATTTCCGGAAAGCTGCCACATAAATCTTAGATCTGAAATCATTCTGATTACAATTCTGTTTCTGTGAATACAATATCTGTTGGCATGTTCAATGATGGTAGATGTTTCACCAGTTGCTGATGGTAGTATAAAACTCTTTTCGGAGGACGAGAAGGAATATAGACTAGCACAGTTTTGGCAAAGAGAATCCTCATGCATGGTTCCCCTTCGTCATCTTTTCATATCTGCACAAAAGAATCGAACAAAATATTAAAACACAATCAGACAAATCAGTGGCCTAATCTAACTCAATTGAAAAGCACAATTATAGTAATCTAACTCAATTGAAAAGCACAATTATAGTTTTGTTAAAGCATTGTAATAAGTCATTTCCTCTTGTTATCCTTCCCTTTCTCTGACCAAAAGGATGCTGCTACTGTTTCATAATTTTCATGAAATGCCACAATTCTGTTTGTGAAAAGAGATAGGAGTTTCCTCTTCTCTGTGAGGTTGTGCATATATACCCTTAACCCACCCCTTCACGGAGTTTACTACCATCATGATCCCATAGTAACAACAGAATTCCATTGTGCAATCCACCGAGTTTTTCAGCATGTTTTATGATGCCAAATAGTGAGATGGTAACAATGCCATATAATGTTGTCAAACCAGCACCATATTCCAGATTTGTCTAGAGTAATTTCTATGCATGTATACATATTTTTAATGAACCCAAACAGATCTGAAGTTGGTTTATTTAGGACTGGTTTTATGCATTAATTCGCTGCTGTTATATTGGATTGCAAGTTTGTTTTCATGCTTGAATTTGATTATTTAGATGTTCTTATTCTTTTGTGTGATATTTTTACCCTTGAATGAGAATGTTTAGCAATGGTTATGTTGATCACATTTTTCAATTTCTCTCATCATAAGACCGTGATGGATTTATGTCTAATTTTGAAGTTAATCTTGGATGGGTTTAGGTTACTAGGTTCAAATTTTCTAGCCTCTAGAATTCATGTCATCATGGATAACTTACAAATTGTACTAATTTTATATCATTTTTCTCATGCAGGTTTCACTTTGGGTTTCTAAATTGATTTGATATCTTAATAATTGTGGAATATTCAACGAAATGTCAAACAATGATTGTGGAAAGAAAGCATCAAAACAGAGGGATGTATTATCATACTTTCAGAAGCCTCAATCCAAGAATCTAGATTCTCTTCATGATTCAAACTCTTTTGAGAAACCCATCAGCGAGACAAATGTCAACTCTTCTGAGAATCCAGCTAATAGCCATATAACATATGATAGGATGGGTTCCTCTAGTGAACAAATTGGGATAAATGCAATTCAACCAGAAATTGGCAATGACAATGTTGAAGGTTCCTCTAGTGCACAAATTGGGATAAATGCAATTCAACCAGAAATTGGCAATGACAATGTTGAAGGTTTTACCTTGGAAGGCAACAAAAATGATTCATTATCACGAAAAAGGAAAAAAGGCCAATGGGACATAGGGAGAAAATTCCAATCGGAATGGGCCTCAAAATTTCCATTTATTGAACCAATACCTCCAATAAATGAGAAAGAGGCTTCACGAGAAGTTAAATGCATTGTATGTAGTTGGAAACTTGGAAAGGTAGTAAAAATGCAAATGAAGATAGATACAATAGAGAAGCATGCAGGAAAGTTGTATGTTAAGAAAATTGAAAATGGCGAGGAGAAGTATATTACCAAATGGAAATCTTTTGATGAATGTCGACATGTCAAATATCAGAAGAATATAATAAATACTTAATAAGCAAGAGTGAACTCGAGGCAAGTGGAGGGACCATCACATCTCTATTTGGAAAGACAATGCAGAGAAATTTGTTATCCAAGATGACACAATTAAGCACTGTATTTCACATCTTATCTAGAGGTCGTCCTATGACAGATTATCCAGATTACAAGAACTATGTATCTTTTCTTGAAGTATCGAATTTTCCATCTTCTCATTGGTCTATAACGAGTGGTTGGGAATGGGAAAAATATCTAGCTCAAGTAGAAAAAGATGATTTGAAAGAGAAGATTGCAAATGCTAGGTTTTTTTCACTATCTTTGGATGAAGTTACAGCTGTTGATAATACTTCATGGATCTGCATGAGTATTTATAGGGTTAATGATCATATTAGGCATTCATATTTACTTGGGATTCATAAAATGAAGAAGAGTTCTACAGCTGGAAATATTTATGAACTTGTTATTAAGACTTTGAAGGAAATTGGTGGTATGGATGATTTAATGATTGCAAAAAGGTTGGTATGTGTCGGAGCTGATGGAGCATCAATCATGCAAGGACAAAGGAATGGTCTTTGTGTCAAACTACAACTATCAGCTTCACCATTTATGATCAGTATTCATTGTATGGCTCATAGGATGAATCTTGCATTTAAAATAGTAAGTAAGTTTCCACTGGTTTCAAAAGTTGAAGAACTTGTACGTGAGACTCATGCATACTTTTGTCGTAGTCCCAAGCGATTTACAGAGTTTCAACAATTTGTTGATGGTGTTACAAATGGAAAAAAACTATTAAAAGATGTTGATACAAGATGGATCTCATTGAATGGACCAGCCCAAAGGCTATTTAGTGAATACCGATCATTGGTAGGGGTGATGTATGAACATCGCTTTAGTGTAGACAAAGCTCAAGAGCTTCTCTTTCAACTAACTAATATAGAGACATTATTAACATTGGCTGGAATTCTTCCTTTGCTTCATGAAATGAATGTCCTTGTGAAAATGGCTCAGAGTCGCACAATGTATATTGCAGAGTACACAAATGCAAGAAAATTGGCATGCCTTGCATTGGATAATTTGTATACGATGCCAGATTCTTTTACGGGTCAAACATTTAACGGTTGGACTACTATCATTGATATAGAAAAGAGTGAAAATTATTTGAAGTTTGATGAAAAAAGGAGACTATGTATGCAAGTGCGTGGGTATATGGTTCCCTTTTATTATGTTACTAAGATGGGACAAACCACCGAAGAGTTCCATGTGTCAAGAGACCAATTCAATGATATTGTGATTTCAGTGAGACGCAACTTGATACAAATTGCACAATCACTATCATTAGAGATAAGAGAATGATTTCCTCGAGATGAATTATTGGAAGCTATGTCTATGGTATACCCTCATTATTGGAACTCTGAAAAAGAAATAGATCCTTTAAAAGTCGACTTTCTAGCAAAATTGAATATTTTAGTGCACCACTTTGGCAGGAACGCTAAGGTAGAAGGAGAAGAGATTGGAGGTATATTAGATTCATCAAAATTATATCAACAAGCCACTTGCTTTGCTCAAACAATGTCAGGTCAATATCATGCTTTGCCAAAACCTATAGAATATGGTGCAGTAATCAAATTATGGACTATTTTAGGTGAAAGTCAATACCTACAAGAAAACATGTCAGAGTATTTCAAATTAGTCGATTTATGTCAAACCATGATTTTGGGATCAGTGGAGGATGAAAGAATGTTTAGTGCACTGTCATTCTTGAAGTCAAAGTTGAGGAACAATCTTGATAAGAATATGGATACTTGTTTAAGATTATATGTAACAAAGTATGACATTACCAATTTCCCATTCAATAGAGCACTGGCACTCTGGCGATCAGATTGTGAGAGAAGAGGAGAATAAAATATAACAAATGTCTCCAATGAACTTGATATGGAACATAATGTTTTGGAGGCTCATAATGATATTTCATCTACAGAAGCTCATGTTCAAAATGTAGAAAATGAAGAGCGACATGAGAATTGGGAATTTGATATGCCACAAGATATAATCTAAACCAATATACATTGGCAATGTATAAATAATGAATGGAATTTAATAGATCATGTGATTTTTTTTAGTTTGACTTCGATGTTCCTCTATTCTTGGAGCAGGTTGGAAAAGGAAAATTATTGATGGGAGAAAGATTACCATACATAAATTTGAAGTTGCATTTCAGGTAAAAATAGGTTCTATAGTCTTTACTCTGTATTAAATATAGTAATATTAGAGCTACATTTCCTTGATGCAAGCTATTTTAAGTTTGATGTTTTGATAGTTAACTAATGCATTGTTTTTTTTCTTATTTGTGACAGGAAATGAAGTTGGGACCTATCTATCCATAGATAATGTCCTAGTATTAAAGGTTAAGTAATTAATTTAACAATACTTCCGCTTAACAAGAATGGGCTCATTCAAAAGTTAAAACTCAAGTACATGGAATTGCTTGTATTTCTAGCTTTGATATCTTGGCAAATATGAATGGTTTGCTTGTTTCTTACATTTGGAGCATTTTTTCAAGTTTGTAAGTTTTCATTTATTTTGGTTAAATATATTTTTATTCCCTTGATAATTGATTGCGGTTTGAGCCCTTTGTACTAGTTTGATTCGTTTCATAAATTGTTTGTTTTTTTCTTACATTTGGAGCATTTTTTCAAGTTTGGAAGTTTGCATTTATTTTGCTTATATTTTTTTATTCCCTTGATACTTGACTATGAGATCTGAATTGCTAAGCAAAGAGAAAAATGGTCTATGCATTGGCTTACTAGGTTCCTATGCATCCATCGTAGGAGACCTATTGGCACAAGAACGACATTTCTCTAATGTAATTGGCATAATTTTCATATGTCCACATACTGTCAATACAGTATTCACTTGAATCTCAACAGCGACAGTAAATTTTGAAAGCTAGTAGATGAAAATAGATGCCCAACAATTGAAATTAGTCAATTTCCTGCAGATATTGGTTGTATAGAAGTGATATTTGTCCAATTAAGCAACAATTTGACAGATCAGGCATAGATTTGTATTTTTTCTGATGTCTTTTCCATAAATATCAGTCTTTGCATAAATTTGGCAGATTCATGGCAAATACAGTGTTTTGGCAGTAAATTAGAAGGTTTTTCAGCAAATGTTTTAGTAGACATCTCCCTATTTCAAATTTCAGTAGTTTGAGCATGTATTCTCTATTTTTCTTCCAGTATTTGCAACTTTGCATAGGAAAGATCATATTTGTAGCTCTACATCTATATTTCAGCAGTAGATATAATGATAGACTATACCATGAATTGTACCAACAATTTCCTGGGAAATACCCTCAACTAATCTTGAAAGGTGTTTCTTTGTTTATGCCCTACACATGACGCTATACCATTGCATCCTTTATGGTACAATGCAGTATGGCATATTGTAAAAATAAAATATTAAATGAAAAGGCATAATGTAGAAAGAAAATATTGAATGAAAAGGGTGGGATTTTCTTCACTTTCTCCCGTAACAAAGAGAATATATGGGAAACAATGATTATATGGTTATAATGTTATTGCTACTGCACATTCTAAACATGATGCACTAGATGCTATTTTGGTTTTTGTAGCAGCACTTTTAGAGCTTGTTGTTGAAGTATATATTGTTGTGGCTATTGTTGCTGCAAGTTCTGTGCTTCCCATCGAGGAATATGTTGTAGATTTGTTAATGGTAATGATGTGTGATGTCCTTCTCTCCTAGTTTGGCTCATCAAAGGACTGGCCACCCTTTGATGAGGTACCTGACCTCAGGAAGAAGTTAAGGACCAAAGGATCACATCATCTGGATGATCCCTTTAGTACTATGATGACAAAACTTTCAGTAGATGTATGGAACATGTGAGGACACATACCGAGAGAGAGAGACCTTGTCACCCTATCTTGTTTGTCCCTGTGGTTATCCTGCTTATGGTACTTGACCTTATCGGGTTGGTTGTTTGTCGAGTCACCTTTGTTGTTTTGGTATCATGATTGACCTTCTAAATGGTCATGAAATCAGGGGGCGAATTAGTTTGGGTTCTATTTTTTCGGCCTCCTTCTAGGGCATCATTTGGCAGCTGGTTGATGGAACATTTTTATGTTTTTGATGTCAAGGTTTGAGCCCTGTAGGGCTATTTTTTTGCTGCCGTTATAAGTCCTCTAGGGATGCGTCTTTCTCCTCTGAGAGGTCCTCCTAATTCTGCTGCTATTTGATTATTTGTTTAGCCCTTCTAGGGCTGCCGTTCTCCATTCTTTTTGCTTCTCCTGTTAGCTGCCGCCACTTTGGTGTTGGGTCTATTCAGGTTGTCATTGAACTTTTAGGTTAGGGCCTATTGAGGCTACCGTTAACCTATAGATTTCTGGCTACTGTTATCAAAGACTATTAGAGTCTGTTGAGGTCTCACGTTGTATTATGAGCCCTGTTAGGGCCAGTATTGGTTATTGCAGCTTGACTGGTGGTTGACATTGGTTGTCTCCTAACTACGTTAGAAGGTCTGCTGGTGCTTGAAGTTTGTCCTAACACAACTGTACCTATTGTTGACACTCTTCCTTGTTCTCTCTCTCTCTCTCATAGGTATGATGTTTCCCTTCTAGGGCTATTTATGTTTCTATATCTATTATGCCTTATTAGCAAAACTGAAAGCAGATCTGAGTACATTAGAGAAGGGCTCATCCCCAGGTAAGTACTTATAACCGTGTCATTTACTAGCATTCTTACTTTCAGTTTGTTGTTGCAGCAACATCCCCCCCCAAAATTTTGTACATATTGGGGCCCCTCCTTTCATTTTCGTAGAAAGGCTGCCTTAAGAAGTCATTCCCAGCTTTCATCTTTGTTTTTTAACAGAAAAATCTTGTCATGAAAAAAAAAAAACTCCAAGTCTGCCAGAAAATCTTGTTTTCAACAGAAATCTTTTCATGAAGTCTCCCTGGAAGTAGCGGAACGATTTGCTAAAGCCCCGCAGTGGCGGAAGTCTTTTGCTTAAACTCCTGAAAAGGGACTTAGAAATTTTCATGAAAAAATTACGGAGAGATTCGGGTTGTTCTCCCAAAACGGCGGAACCATTCGCCTAAGCTTCCCGAAAAGTTTTGAAGGTCTTCGTTAAAAAATTGCGGAAGCTTCTGATGAATTTCTCCCGAAACGGCGGAAGAATTCATCGAAGCCGCCCGAAACTTGCGGAAGCCGTTCGCATAAAACTCCCGAAAGAGACTTAGAAATTTTCGTTGGAAAGTTGCGAGAACCTTTGGGTAATTCTTTCCGAAACGGCGGAGTTATTCGTCAAAACTTTCCGCAGTCGTGGAGGAATTCGGTTTTTCCGTTCGAAACGGCGGGCGCCATTCGTCAAAGCTTCCCGAAACTTTGAAAAAGAACTTAGAATTTTTCCTTTGAAATGTCGCGGAAGCCTTCAACTTTTCGTTTCGAAACGACGGAAGCCGTTGGCAAAAGCTCTCCGCAATTTCGGAGGCCTTCGCGATAGCATCCTGAAAAGGGGCACCGAAAAGATTTAAACACTCACGTCCTGTTGCGGAAGTCGTTCATCAATCTCTCCCGAAACAGCGGAGAGCTTCACCATTTCTTTCTGAAACATCCGCGAAGACTTAGAAGCTTTTCGTTTGCGGGAACCATTGACGAGAAGCTCCCGAAACAGCGGAGGCCTTCGGGATATCTTTCCGAAGAGACTCGACTAATTGCAGATGTTTTTCGGTTTTCCTTCCGCGACTGCGGCAGTCTTTAGCCGAAGCCTTTGGCGAAACCTCTCCGAAACCCCACGGGAAAATTCACCATATCCTCCCGAGACCCCGCGAGACTTAGAAAACTTTCGAATTGCGGAAGTTATTGATGAACTACTCCCGAAATTGCGGAACGCTTTGGGTTCTCCTTCCGCAACGCGGGAGCCTTTTTGCGGAACGTTTAAGTTTTCCTTCCGCGACGGCGGAAGCTTTCGCTATGCCTTTCCGCAATGGCGGATGGAATTAACAAGTCGTCCTGCTGGTGGCGGCCGTGCACGCAACTCGATATGACCGCGGCGTACAAACATTTAAATCTTCTTTTAATATGCCACCAACCATATTAAAGTCCCACACAAGTTTGACTTATTTAAATATACGGTGGGGGCTCGAACCGACCCCATTGCTATTTGTGTCGATTAAACAACTGTTGGATGTTGCGCGACAGACCCAGCTCGGCTCGCTCATCCACGTTTACGGCCACCTCAGTCAGTTATCCTCGTCGATGCCAGGTAGGATCTTAACCATTAAATTTGTCCCTTCTACGCGGCAAGTTGTTATTGGGTTGTCCTTTTTTTTGAAAACGATAGGCATTGGTTGGATTTCGACGGGAAAATGCCCGTCATAGGCTATTTTGCCCGTCAAACGGTCTAAATTGCATATTTCCCGTCAAAAAGCATAGGAATTATAGAACATTGCATAGTGGGTAAAGACCGTCAATTTGGACGGATAAATTTGTTCTAAATTCCTCCCCAGGCCGCGTCCTTCGTTGTTTAAAAAATTGCCGCAGCCCCATGGACTTTTCTTGTCCCCAGCCGAGAGCGGAAGCTATAGCCACCTGGGCCTGTTGCATAAATCTTAGTCCCAACCAGTCGCTACCCCCGTTCAAATCCTGACCTTGACCATAGGACCTCACGCTAAAATGCGATAAATAAACCCTGCCGGCTGAACCCCTCGCATGTTCATCAGCACGGAGAGCCATCGCTAGCTTAGTTTTTATCAAACCCAGCTAACCGGCCACTTACCATTTGAACCTAAATGAGGGACACCCTTTCCCACAGAGCTAGACCGAAAGCAGGTTGCTTCCGCAACAGGCTCACCATCGCGAGAGCATTCCAAACTTGCCCCTTTAAAAGAATCGGGATGACTAAAACTAGAATTCTTGTTTGAAATGGTGTATTTTTGCTTCCTAAGCATACAGCTTCACACTGCATTTATCTCATTGACATGTTAGAATGGTGATGCTCTTGAAGTCTCACAGTATGTTGCTCAATTTTATAATGGCTTATATTTGGTTGCCATCAGGGATAAGTCAAAATGCCAAAAGGTGGGAAGAAGAAGGCTAAGATGACAGAGAAGAAGCCTGCACCACTTAAAGCTGAGACATCACTCCAGGATACTAGGTGCACCACCGGGGTTCCTCCAGAAATCCGCTGGGGTGACATTTACAGGATGATCCGAGACCAGGATGTCCCGGACATGTTGTTAGAGGAGGGGTCGATTTATCTAAATATCAAAGCTTCAGGCATAACCAGAGCTGCTACCCGCCCTGAGCTATTCCCCTGTGCTGAAGTAATCGGATGGATAATCCAACATGCCAATGCTGAAGGAAGAGTGATAAATGACAGCGGGAGAGTGGCCATTGCCTCATTTCAACCCGCATATCTTGCAGCAGCCTACAAATTTCCCCGCTCCCAGCAAGCTCTGACTGATGAATGGTTGGGTAAAATGGACAACGTTGAGATGGCCAAAAGGCTGTTGGTCGCAGGCAAGCATCTAAGAAAGAAAGGTAACGACAAATATGACGTACAGAATCTGAGAGCTCCTTTCAGATTGATTGCCCTTATGCTGTGCAGAATCTTCGCCATGCCCGATGGCACCGTGTATAAGATTCAGTGGGTCCCTATTATTCACTTCGTGGCGTTTCAAGGAACTGTGTTTGACTGGGCCACTCTCCTGTCAGACAGTTTGGCCTCAATGATAGTTGCTGCAAGAGAAGGACTAGCCTTGAAGAAGGCATAATTTTTCATGTCCTCATATCTGATTGATTGTGTTTTGGCCAAGATAGACTTCCCCAAATTGGGCTGTACATGGGATAAGGCCACCACCCCAGTTTACACCGCTTTCAAGATGATGTGGGCCCAGAACTACAAACCTAGCTACAAACTCATCTGTGAGGGGTTCATCATGCCCCTATATGAGAAGTTATTCAAGGAGGAGCCCAACTGCCTGTCAGAGAACGCTGTGGAAGTCCTTGAGAATTACGGGGATTTTTACTTTTCAGAGCAAGGCACCTACCTCAGAATGTTTGGAGGGACTAAGCCCCCATACATTTTGCCGCAGTATGCCACAGATTATGTAGTCCTTAAGGAAGCAGTAAGGCAAATCTTCCTGGATGGAATTGGGGCAATGCTCCACAAGCAACATAAGGCTTCCTTTCCCCCTTTACCTTTCTGCATAGGTGCTTACAAGTTCTCGGGGGTTGCCTCAGCCAAAGAGTTTGTGCAGGAGCTGAAAGCTTTCCACTTCGGTGAAGTGATCTTCCACAGGAATGACAGGAAGGGAAGAGTGGCCGAGCACTGTAAGGAAATCTATGCTCATTTTGAGTACTCTCACTATCATGATGCCGAGGAAGAGGCATCAGCAACATGGGTGAGCTGCGGATCTGTCGTCGAGGCACGGGAACAAGTTCTAGCTCAGCCAAGGCCCAGAAAACCAGCCAGCAGAAGGAGAAAGAAGCTCATGATGCCCGAGCTCAGGAAGAGCTCAGATTAAGAGAGGAAGCAAGATTACTGCAGGAGGCTGAGGAAGCCAGATTGCAGCGGGAGGCTGAGGAAGCCAGGTTGCAGCAGGAAGCCGAAGGTGAGAGGCTGAGGAAAGAAGCAGAGGAAGCTCAGCAGCAGAAAGAGGCTGAAGATGAGAGGCAACGGAAAGCGGAAGAAGAGCTGAAAGCAGGGGAAGATGCCCAAGCAAGTGGGTCCGGTGTCCAAGACATGGAAATAGACGTATCTCAAGCAGGTGGCTCTGGCACCCAAAAGGCGGGAGTAGATCCAGCTCAAGAAGTCCGGACCCCACCTGCTGAAGAAGACATAGACATCATGGACCGCCCTATTGTCCCGTACACTCCATCGGGAAAACATACAGTGTCCAGGTGGAATGAGTTTGTCTATGACAAGAAAAGGAAAGCTATGGTCCTCAAATCGGAAGAAAGGATCAAAAGTCCCTTCCATGAAGACATCGTTACCCACCGAGAGGTCACCATAATGCAGAACACAGATCAAGATCCCTTTGCTATGGCATCCGCAGCTGTGGAAACAGCAAAAGCATCACTAGACAATGTGGGTGTTATAGTCAAAGAAAATGTATTGACAAAGAAGAGAGCTCGTACGCTACAACAGACGGTGGCTAATGAGCAGGCCCAAAGGGATCTTGTGGTGAACAAGTATAATTGCCTGTACGCTGAGCATAAAGAGCTGTCAGGCAAATATAACCAGCTAGAGGAGGAAAAGGACCAACTAACACTCCAAATGATGATTTTGGAAGCTGAGAAGAATGGAGCGGAAGAAAAGGCATCCCAGCTAGAAGCAGACAAGCGGGCATTAGCTAAGCAGTTAGAGCAAGCTGAGAGCAGAACGATGGACATGTCTCCCTTCCATGAGCTGTCCTGCAGCATCCTGAAACAAATGCATGAAACTCAGGAGCTAATCACTAATGAGGTTTGCAAGCTCAAGGCCATCGTGGTCAAGTTAAAAGAAATTAATGCAGAGGCCCATAGGCTCAAAGCTAAGAATACCCATTTCAAGGCAAATATCATGAGTCATATGGCATGGAGAGAAGGAAAGGGGGGTTTCCCCACGCATCTCCCATTTAAATCTGTGGACAGTTTTAATGAGGACATAGCCCTTTTGGAGTTCGGCAGGAACTGTGCCAGTAAGCTGATAGCCAGTGTGCAAAGAACAAGGGATAGGATCGACGGTCTGTATCAAAGAATCAAGGGAGTGCATGACAGGTGCAAGCTGAATTTCCCACAGTCCCTCGATGACTTCCCGGATTCAGAACATCGCTCGACTGAGCTAAAGGAAGAGCTGGGCATTCAAACCGAATACATGAAGAAAATTGATGCCCTAGCAATTGATGACTTACAACATTATGTTGGAATGTCATCAGTCCATGATCATTTGCTCAAGGAAGTGCATCAAGCTGCAGTAGCAGAAGTTCAAAGCATTGGAGCAGAACTCGGGAAGAATGTGACTTCTCAGAAAATCTTGTTTCCTGCTGCAGCAAACATAGTCATAAGGGACACAGGTATGTGGTATAACTACATAGCAGAGGAGGAGAAGAAAGCTGCAGCAATACCAGGAGCAACAGCAGATCCAGAATCTTCTCTCCCAGCAGCCATTCCAGCAGCAGCAGTGGGCTCGATTCCCTCTTCCCCAGCAGTGGCAGAAAGTCTGGCTAGCTCAATACCTTCTTCCCAAGTAGAAGCAGTAGCAACAATTGGTTCGAGTGTCTCTTCCCAGGCAGCATCAGCAGCATCAATTGACTTGGGCGATCCTCTCCCAGCTGAAGCTCATGCACAAGAATGACAGCACGATATTAGAACATCATTTCTGCTATGTGTATTTTGTTAAACTCTCAAATGTATAAAGCGTGAGCTATGGGACAGATGTCCATTCTCTTTTGTTAAATATTTTGTAAAAGAAAGAGAATCACAATTTTGTCTATTATAGGAGAGAAATTTCTGTAGATGACAAGTGGAAGATGCTAGGTGGCAGCCCAAAGGGCAGATTTGTAACTATAAATAGAATTTAGGAAAGATTAAGAAGGACTTTTGGCAGGGAATGAAATCAGGAAGCCTGTACGAGCTATCTTGTATCGATTCTTTGAAAACAGAATTTTCTAATAAAAGCCAGGGAGATGGACGTTTTGCATGGGAACGGAAGATGGATGTGTGTTGGACTATTCTGATGACATCTATACTGTAATGTGAAGTCTTTATTGTTATTTGAACTATTTCTTGGAAACAAATGATTTTGCTTATTTCTGTGTGAACGATTTCTCCATTTCATGAACAGTGAACGTGTTTTAGATTAAATCAGGAGCTATCTGCTAATATCTTTATTTTGCAGTAGAGTTCTCTCTTAGATTAAATGGCTAGCTGTTCTTTCTTCCAGATGACTCCTATAGCTCGTTGTTCATGCCTTTAATTGTGCTCCTTGCAGGGATCTTTAGAGTTATTTCAGTTTGTTTACATTTAGATCTGTTTCTTTATTCTTTCCATTTAGATTAAATAATTTTGCTTTTTTTTGTTTCATGAGCAATAGATGCGTTTTACATTAAATTAGAAGCTATCTTCTAAAGATCTTTTATCTTGTTGTAGCGTTACCTGTGAGAATTGACGGCTATCTGTTCTTTCTTTATGTTATTTGCTTTCAGCTTATTACTCATCCTTTAAACGTGCTCCTTGCAAGGATAGGTAGATTTACTTCAGTTTCTAGACTTAGATCTGTTTTAGTTTGCATTTTAGATCAAATATAATTTAGGCACTTGCATCTCATTTAAAACATAAAATCCAAAAGAAAGGTGGATCGGGCCATAACCGGTATAATCGGATTCAAACTCCAAACCCACGGTTGCCGGAACCGCTAACCGGACGGATTCCCTATACCAAACGGGAGATAATCTAATTGGGATCATCTCTCGGGGAGAATCCCTTTCTGATTGATGCTACGATATCCAGGGCATCAACACAGTTTATTGTGGATTATTGGCACAGTGACCTATTGGTAGTGCCCTAGTTGAAATAAATGAAAATTATTTTTTAAATTTATTGGCACGGTGACCTATTGGTAGTGCCCTAGTTGAAAGAAATGCAAATTATGTTTTTAAATCCTTACAGTTGTATTGTAAGATTGATTTACATTTCTGATCTACTGCATCATTGTTTAAAAGTTGTTCTTTATTTTATCAAACCCTAACTTTATAAAAATCAACATGGTATCAGAGCTAGTTTTGTAGCTAACTCTATTTTGCAGCCTATCAGAATCTACAAAGTTCCTCAGGTAAGGGTTTGAGCACTAACAAATTCGATTGCAGAAGATTCAAGTCTGGTCAGTGGAAGAAATGCGGACTGATGTGGCTCACAACCACAGTGAACCAGATGAGATGTTTAGGTTCTTGGACAACAATATCCGAGAAGTAAGTCTAATCTATTATCTGATTCTTGGGTCTCATTTGAATTTCATCATGCCAATAAAAATTGCATGTGTTATCATGGTTGAATTGGTCTTGTTTCCATCTTATCTACCACACAACTTAAGTTTTTGTTGTTGGCAATATGGCAGATGTTTAGGTTGGCATTGATGTCAATATATAAGTCAGATAGGTTGTCATTAATGGCATCTAAGATGAGATGACAGAGCAGGAAGAAGGGTGAGGATATAACTCAAAAGATGCACGCCATAAATGTTAGAATAATGCACTCCAGGTTTCAAAGAATGCATGCTAATATTGTGAAGAAGCATTTTATCACACTCATTTTCGCACACACTTAGGTTCTATTCTTGTATGTGACACTTAGGTTTTATTCATGTATGTTACATGTGACAACTACCTAAATATACATGAACAAGAAGAGTTAGAAAATCCGTTGACACTTAGGTTCTTATCTCTTATTTAAATATTTTACTCATGGCTTATTCGATATTCCAAATATTTTGGTAATTTGTGTGTGAGCGAACTTTTTGTTCGGCTCACAGAGCATTTAAGTCAAGTTCAGAAAGATTAGATAATGATATTTTCATGATGTAAACATAAATTAGAGTCTGAATTTTTGCTTAAAGTTATTTGTAAGGTCAAAAATTGTGTTGTGGGTGGTCTTCAAGAATTGTAGAGGCATAATATGTTGGTCTTGTATGGTTACCTAGGGTATTTGTGTCTTAAAGATGCCTCTAATTTCTGCTGTTATGAATTGAAAAAGAGTCAAAAGGTCAAAGTCAAGTTCAGTTTCAATTTTTGCAAGTTGTTTTTTTTATTGCAACATGTGGAGTTTTGGGATTCTTAGCATCCTATGAGAGAATACCATCCTTGAGTAGGAGCCACTATCAGCACTTGTACTTGCACCTCATATCAGTAGCAAGTGGTATCCTTTATCCAACAGTTTCCAACCTTTTAGAAGTCCATATCATCTTGGACAAGGGTGCTTGTAATGTTGGCATCGTTGGACACGTCCTGAGGATGATCACTACCTACTGTTTGCAGCCTTTCATATATTCAGATTGTTTCCATTGCTGTGTTTGACTCCTGAGACCTATTACCTTTTCTAAGAGATACCAGTGCTGGAAATTGTATGTGGCAAGGTAGCATATTCCTTAACATAAGTCCTAGATTCATTTGAAATCTGGAGAACTTATCAGTAGAGTTTTCTTACACTTCAAGATCAGTGAAATATAATTTGAATACTGTTGGTGGCTTGGTCACAAGTCAACTCTCCCATGACTGATTTTTAGCATCTAATTGACATTTGATGAAAGATAATCATACCAGCAGATGCAGGGCACTGTCCTTGGGTTGAATTCCATGAGGATCTACAGTTAAGGCGTTGATTTCAATAGTTTATCTTCTGCATGAGGTAGTGCCTTTTCCAAATTTGGTGCCCCTTTGTTGGAATCTGCCAAAGATTAAGTGAGGGTGCTGTGATGGGTCTGATTTTAACACATATTCATCAAGCTTTGAGTATTTGTCATGAGAATTGAAGCATCACTGTTATGCCCACTTTTGAGGAGGATTCAACATGCATAATAGACACACTATTTTGGGATTTCTTTCTTTGATTCATGCATGCACAGTTTCCCATGCTAAGTCAGCATGCAACCAACACTAGGGCATGCAACCTTGGGGTTATTTTTAGAATTTTTCTTTGAGTTCTTTTCAGCAGGAGGGTGCACGAAAGCTTTTGAGTGGTAATCTTGTGCTATTTTGAGCCAGTGGGGTGCTATCTTCAACGAATTTAGGAGAGGGTGCTTTTGCTATTTTAGAAGAGAAAACTTCTTATGTTTAGAAAAACATTGTGCCTTTTTTCAAAAAAGTACACTCTTGCTATTATTGGATACAGATTGATAATTTTAGAAAAGCAAAGTGTCGATGGTTTAGGAAAAGCAAGCCATCTGGTTTTATAAGCATATCAATTTTGGAGCAAAGCGAATGAAAGCTAAACTTGGAGCAGATCTACAAGGATAAAAAGGACAACAAGGAAGTTGTTCAAGCTATCAACACTATCCTACAGCTTCTTCAAGCTTTCTCTTCTTCTGCTCTAAATTTTGAGTCTATAGGGCTTCTATTTAGCTTTTTTCATAAGTCATCAAGGTCTTGAGTAGTGACACTTGTTAAGTGCCCTCCGGTTCCTTCAAACATGCTTGATCCAAAGTTGTATCAAAACTATGTACTTTGACATCTCTGATTATTGGAAGAAAGTTTATATGGTTTACAAGATTCTTCAATAGTTTGAAGCAAGAGAGGGATTGTGCTAGTGAATGGGGCATCTTCTTGGGACTGATTTCCAAAGGGACCGTTCTGAGGGATAACAAGAGCCATTACAATCACTGTGCATTATCACTTCTAGGTCAAGGTATAATTATGTTTCTATCGGTTTCTAATTTATGCAATGACATGGGTGTTATGTTTGGAATTTTTAGCAAATGCGCCAACAAGCCAATGAAACTAGAGATTCTCCTGTCATATGATCCCAAAGATATAGAGACTGCCATATTTTCATCCTTGTCACTTCTAGAATATATGATGGTGTCATCAATTCTTTGTCTTGCAAATCACCTGCTACAATTTCAGCATTGACAACAACCATGGTTTCAAGGCCATCTGAATCAATTGAAGTTGTCAGATCTTTATATAGAGTCAATTATAATAACATAAATAAATTATATTTTGATCATAATGATAGCATTGAATTTATTCTTTAAGAACACTTTTGGTTTCTTTTCTATTTAGAACAAATCCAATGTTGAAGTAGAGGATTGTTAATTCAATTATTGGTATATTTCTTGTAATTTTTTATTATTTTGGAAATCTTGTGGCATTTTTTGAAGTAATAGGGAATGGTTCTTTATTGAATCCACGTTCTAGTCCAAATGTAAATGGCCTTTTACATGCCCATCATTTTGTTCAGGGTAATCATGATTCTTACCATCACCATCTACACAGTCCAATTATGTGGTTACTTACATTCATGTATGCACATGGTGTGCATGTATAGCCTCAACCACAATCACAGTCATGGCCACATGGTTTTCTAGCTATTCACAACCACATGGTTTTCTAGCTAGTCATACTCATCTAAATAATGTGGTGTTACCTTCACAACATCACCATGTTGGTTCAACACTAGTTACCAATCTCTCACATCTAGACAGACAGCCTGGATATATGACATAAACTCCAAAAACATATGTTTTCTCCCATCTCACTTGGAGTTGTAGGATTACGTGGTACACATGGAATGCATTTGTTGAAATTTGTAACTCACTCTCTTCTGTGAACAGTTTCTGGCAATAGTCATTTTGTTCATTAACTGTTTTCTAAATCCTTTAAGCACAACTTAGGGTCTGAATTTGATTGTTATAATTAAAATTTCAATGCTCATGTACAGTTATGTTAACATGGATGCAGATGAGTAAGAAGGTTATTTCTATATATAGAAATAAGTGCTGAAAAGTTTGACAGGCTTTCAGGTATGCAATACAACTATTAGAAAATGAACTCCTGCTTTTGCTACAGGTGATGCGAAAAAACCTTTTAAAGTTGTTCCATGTAAGAGAGTTTTCTCCAGAGGCACAATTTCAAGATCCTTGCCTATCATTCACTCTTCCTAATGTGATTTGCAGGTAAAGAAACAAAACATGCTAAAGACTTGATTTATTTATTTTTGAAGCAAAGTGCATTTATATTATGGAAGGGAACATTTCTTTTGACAAGATGTTTCCTATTATCATTGTGTGACAAACCTGACCTTTAATCAGGGACTATACAATGCACTATAGTTGGCTTAGAACACTAGAAGGATCTGTTTGGCTAAGAAACAATGGGTTGAGGTATCTATTCCACAAAAGTCACCCAGGACTTGCATCTGGCTCAAAGTGGATGCTAGCTCATGATGTAACCTCCATCTAACAAGAGATGTCCATTTAGCAACCCAACAGGATTCTTCAAGGTATGTGCCCCAACTAGAATGTGCAACTAATCTCACAAAAAGGTGGCTACTCCACCAACATGTGCCCACTATGCAACCAAACTTAGATTCAAAGGGAAATGCCCTTCTCAACATGATGTGAAGACCAAGAAAATGAGGGTTTGATGATCCCCCAAACTTCCCCTTAACTCCAACAATCCATCTCAAGAATGATGAAAGAACTTTCGTTAGGGCAATGCTACAATGTGAGAGTGTCCACATGGCAATGTGAGGCTGTATGAGGGCTGAGAGGTGCCCAGAATTGCAGTTCACTTTTAAAAAACACCAAATTCATATAAGAAGTTCCCATGCTTCATCATAATTGCAAAATTATATCGCTTATGAAAGCATAATTGATTGTATTAGGAAGCCATGCAAAAAGGTTAACAACTCATTGAATCATGGGGAGACAGTGGCATTAGGAGGTGCAACTAGGTATAGTGCTATCAAGAGCAAGAAAAACCTTATGTAGATTTAGGTCATTGGAAACAAGCTCACTCAATAGCAAGCACAGTGCGTCGAAAACCAAAACTGAAGTTATCCCTTCTGCCCCAGCATAGTTGTTGGTTGTAAGAGAGTGCCAACAAGAAGGTGCCAAACCTGTCCTTTGTATTTTCAATTGTATCATTCTTTGTACACTTCAATAAAAGGCTTACCGGTGCCTTTTTTGGGCACCACACATACATGTGTTGTCTTGTGGTTTGCTTTCTTGCATATTGACTATGTAATATAACAAGTTTAAGTGTAACCAAGTAACCAACACACATACGTTAAAAAGTCCAAGAGTTGGGCAAGGTCATTGGGATTAGCAGGTCCAAGTGACAGGTAGATTAGCCTTGAGTGAAGAGGCATAGTCCACTGCCAAGTAAGTGCGAGCGACCAAGTTTTTATTCTGAAAGACGGGTAGTGCCGCATGATAGCTAGGGACCAACAATCAAAAGTTGGGCATGGAGAGGTGCATGATCTAGTGCTGTGATAGATGGTATTAGAGCAAAGAAGAAGATCGAAACTGAACTGAAAGTGAAGTTTCAAGAAGCTCTTCACATTTTCCTCAAAAGTGACAGTTGGTATTAGAGTAGAGAAGAAGACCGAAGGTGAACCAAAAGTGAAGTTTCGAGAGTGCTCTTCATCACTGTCCCAGAAGCGACAGATGGTACTAGACCAGAAAGTTTGTTGAAGTTGAGGTTTCAGTAGAAGGCGTGCCCAGAAAATATTTCTCTCGGGACACATCACTAATCGGTAGAGGTGCAGTAAAGGTGCACCTGGACGACAATGCACCTGCGACACAACACACATCGGTAGAGGTGTGCCTAGGAAAAAGTGCACTTAATAAAACAAGGTGTGCCCATAAAATAGTGCACCCAAAACATAGTGTACTCAGGACGCAGTGCATCGATAAAGGGTGCTGAGCATATCAACAGAGATGTGCCCAAAAGACAGAGCACCTAGAAGAGGGATCAAAAGTCAAATCACGTCAATAGAGACGCACCTAGAAGACAGAACGCTTGGAAGAGTGCCCAGAAGATCAGTAAGTCCATTCATTGTTGATTTCGGTTTCACACAAGTTAAGTGTTCTTTGGGTTAGTTGGACATGTTGAATAAAGGAAACATCTACCAAAGAAAGGAAACATCAACGTTGTGGGGCAAAGATTGGCACAAGAAAGACAGTCCAACGCCCGATAGTGTCAGGTGCAGCGGTAGGCGAAACACAAAGAGTTTGGGCAGAAGCCTCTTTGAGAGTGTAGGTGTAGTAGCATGGAGGACACATTTGAGGAGCAAAGGAAGACAAGGCAGTCGTCAACACACATCAACATAGAGTGGTTGCAGTAGGAGGGGTGTGAGCTAATTTAGACCTTCCAAGCAGGCCAACTACAACACACATGGATAGAATCCTCGTTGAGTCAGGTGTAGGAGGCTATAGACCAAGAAAAGGGTCTCCTGCAACCAAAGTTGGGATCCATCCAAGAAGAGGAGGATGCTAAGGATGATGGAGTCATCATAGGGAAAGAAGCTCAAGATGTGATCCGGAAACAAGATCTTTGCTACTCTATGACGTTAACATGAATTGCATAAAGAGCATGAATGAAGCTCACAAATCCATAAGAAGAGAACCAAACAACATAGACAATACACACATAAAGACAACAAGTTGATAACGGAGTTCGTCCAGGATGGACTACGTCTCCGGGCCTGCTTCTCAATAGGAGGGCCGATCTATAATCTCAACATAAAGGCAAAATACATGGCAATGATACAATGATACCTTGGTGACAATGGCCAGGAAGAGAACCGCTGCCCAAAACACAACAAGACTGCTTCCAGCAACTCCGAAGCCTGAAGACGGTGTAAAACGAGTATAAACACTCGTACCTTCCTCCTGCAGAGCTACGCAATCTCCCTTCTCTCCTTTAGCTACAAAGTCTCTACTCCAAAGCATGAGAGGGAAATGGCAAATGAATGGGTTTATATAGGTTGGCTTGCCCTTCTTCACATGACTCTCATGGATTCCTTTGGTTGCAACTAATTTGCCTATCTTGGCCTTGGTTACAACTTCTCCAAGTTGGTTTTCATGTGGTTGGGCTTTTTATTAAATAATAAACAAACATATTTAAAATACCCTTAAAATGGCATACCCTTTTAATATGGTTAAAACCATATTATAATAATAACCATATAAACCCATATGCAAATGGTGGCGCTCCAATCCATTTATGTGGTGGCATGTAACGTTTATGTGGTGGCACTCCATCCCATTAGGTGGCATGTAATCCGTTGGAAAGTTTGTTATGACACATGGTCTCCAACCCATATTATAACCATACAACCCACTTTAAGTGCCATAACCAAAGTTCTTTAAAAAGCACATGTTAAAAGAGCATGTGCTCCATGTGACCCCCGCGCTGGCACCTTCCCTTCGAGCTCCCGGTCATGTAGCTGTGTGGCAGGACCAGGGGTCGGGGCTAGCCCTGGACCCTTTTTGCGCCCATACAACTTTAAATAAAAAAAATTTCCATAGCTTATACATGAAACTCCTTGTGGCCCAACGGTAAGGTGGAGCGCTGATGCAAGAGAGGTCACAGGGTCGAACCCTGTGGAGGCCATAATTTTTGTATTATAGATATTGGCTAATCCCATGTTGCCACGTGGCGGCCTGGGATTGGTCCACCTCATGCCCAGTCGACGTCCAATCAACCGCCACGTCACTGTCTGTACTGCCACGTCACCATTCGTACACCCAGTCAGCTGTATGCCAGTTTGGATCCGTACTTCCACGTGTCACCTTGTGATTGGTCCATACACCTGCCATGTCACCTTGTCCGTACTGTATGGATGCCACGTGTCACCCTGTCAGTGGTGCCACGTGGCACCTCTTTTTGCCAATTTTGCCTGTTGACCTTGTAGAACAGAACGCGATAACTTTCTCATACGGAGTCCGTTTGAGGTGAAACGAACATCGTTGGAATCATCTCGACGAGCCCTTTGATCTAGTGTTGGTTTTGCTGAGATTGGAGGACTTCAAAAATTTTTCCTTCTTGGATCTTCCTGGATCATTCCTCCCCACTGAGAAGCTTTTGGCCTCCAAAAGCCTTTACTAATCAACAGATAGGTGAGGGAATTGCTCCCTCACTTTCTCCTTCTCGATCCACTTGGCTTTGCTTGGATGAGTGCCTTTGATGCCCACTCGAAGATACTCAACATCACCTTTGCGAGAAGTCCTTGTCCTTCTGTCCAAGATGACATCTTCTTTTAGCTCATCCATGTACTCAGGAGCAAATTCATCAACTGATGGCAATGAGACATTCTCCCTTTCATCCATGATCATGGGAGGCTCATAGAGTTTCATGTTCTCCACATTCACCACTGAGTAGATCTGCATGTATGGCGGCAGCTCTAAGCGAAAGGCATTCGTCCCAATCTTCTCCAAGATGGTGAAGGGACCATATCTAATGGGCTTGAGCTTCTTGCTTTCTCCTTTCATCCTCTCCTTGCTGATGTGAAGCCACACTTGATCTCCTACCCGAAACTGATGATCAACTCTATGCTTGTCATGGCGAGCCTTGTACTGGGCTTGACTCTTCTCCAACTGCTCTTGCACTGCTTGATGTACCTGTTGAACTTTCTGAATGAACCTGCGGGCTTTGTCTTCATCCTTGGAAGTGCTTGAGTCAACCTCTCTCCCATAAGTCAATTCCAATGGATTCTTTGGCAAGTACCCAAAGCATGTCTCAAATGGCGAGCTTTGAGTGGAAGAATGCATAGCCCTGTTGTAGGCATGCTGCACATACTGGATCTGTTCATCCCATAACTTAGGATGCTTGTTGCAATAGCCTCGAAGCAAATGGACAACTGTCCTGTTGACTACCTCTATCTGTCCGTCGGTCTGTGGATGGAAAGCGGTGCTCCTCTTTAGCTTGGTGTCCATCATACACCATAATTTTGTCCAAAACTCTCCAAGGAATCGGGAGTCCCGATCCGAGATAATGGACGTAGGGAGTCCAAAGTGAACCCATACATGCTGAAAGAAAAGAGAAGCAGCCTGCTCTGCAGTGACCTGCTTTTTACATGGCATAAGAATACACATCTTGCTAAACCTATCCACAACCACATACAAGTAGTCATGACCCCTCCTAGACATAGGCAAACCCCCCACAAAATCCATGGAAATGCTTTCCCAAGGATGGGAAGGAACAGGAAGTGGTGAGTACAGCCCCAATTTTCTATTAGTGGGCTTACAAGTAGAGCACATCACACACCCCTTTACATATTTTGTTACAATGTCTTTCATGCGAGGCCAATACACAAGTCTTTGCAAATGAGCCAAAGTCTTACCTACCCCAAAATGCCCCGATACAAGAGAAGTATGAGCTTCTCGTATTACATGGACTCTTTCACTGATAGGAACACATAGCTTGCCCAAATGATAGAGCAACTTTCCCTGCAAATAGTAGTCTTCCACCTGTGTGCCATTGGTTAGCTTCTCATAAATCTCCTTGAAATCATCATCAGTAGCATACTGCTCAATATAACTTTCATGGGACAAAGAAGCATTTTTCAAAACAATAGATGCAACAATAGGAGGTCTAGAGAGCATATCTGCCACTTTGTTACTAGTACCCTTCTTGTACTTGATCACTAGATGGAATTGTTGAAGGAATCCCATCCACCTGAAATGACGAGCTTGCTGGAGCTTAGTCTGGGACTGGAGATACTGCAAGGGCTGATGATCGGTATGGATGATCGTCTCCTTACCCATCAAGTAGTGCTTCCACTTCTTGACACTCTGAACCAAAGCATACAACTCTTTGTCATAGGTGGGGTAGTTGATCACTGCTTGAGTAAAAGTCTCTGAATGGTAGCAAATAGGCTTGCGGTGCTGCATCAATACTGCCCCCATGGCATATCCACTGGCATCTGTCTCTATCTCAAATGGCTGCTGCAAATCAGGCAAGGCTAGGACTAGGGCGGTGCTGATCTTTCCCTTCAATGTGTCGAAGGCTTTCTGCTGCTTTCCTCCCCACTGGAAGGCTTTCTTCACACTTGTTAAGGCATGCAAAGGAGATGCTATGTATGAGAAGTTCTGAATGAACCTCCTCCAATATTGAACAGCCCCTAAAAAGCTTCTCACTTCAGTAGCATTAGTAGGCTTAGGCCAATTGACAATTACATCAACTTTTGAAGGATCAATTTTTAAATTTCCACCTCCTACAATATGACCCAAGTAAACTAATGAAGTTTTGCCAAATTCACACTTTGACAATTTTACATACAATTTCTCCTTTTTCAAAGTATCTAATACTTACTTTACATGCCCCACATGTGCTTCCCAAGTTTTGCTAAAGACCAAGATATCATCTAAGTATACAATGACAAAATCATCTAAGAATGGCCGGAAAACATCATTCATTACCCGTATAAAGGTTGCAGGTGCATTGCAAATCCCAAAGGGCATCACCAACCACTCAAATAGACCTTGCTTGGTCTTGAAGGCCGTCTTCCACACATCACTTTCTGCAATTCTGATCTGGTGGTAGCCACTACGCAAATCCAACTTGGTAAAGAACACAGCATCTTTCAACTGGTCGAGCAAGTCATCTATGCGAGGAAGCGGGTATCGATTCTTAATCGTGATCTTGTTGAGAGCTCTATAGTCAACGCACATCCTCCATGTGCCATCTTTCTTCATCACCAACACAATCGGTGAACCACATGGAGAGGAGCTGGGTCTGATCGCTCCTTGGTCCAACAAGTCTTGAACCTGCTTCTTAATCTCTGCCATTTCAACTGCAGACAACCTGTACATGCCCACATTAGGAAGAGGGGCATCCTGCTAGAGATGAATCTCATGTTGAATCTCCCTTTTGGGAGGCAAACCTGTAGGTTCCTGAAATATTTCATCATAGTTAGCCACAATATCAATCATAGCCTTTTTATGAGAAGGATCACAACCTTTGAAAGCATCGGATGCTTCAGCATCTTTTGCTCTCACAACCATGAGCATGTATCTCTTATTAGTGTTGATGAGTCTCTTCATCTGTCCTACACTAACAAGAGTGGTGTTAGCCTTCATACTGTGAGCTCTCATAATGTACTCCACCCCATTTTTGGTGAGATGGTACTTGTTCTCATGACGGAAGAATACTGCTTTTCGATCATACAAGTATGGGCTTCCCAATACGATACTGCAGATGTCAAGAGGAACAACATCTAAGTCCACCTCATCGATCAACTTTGAAGCAATAGCAAACCTTAACTTGCATTGCTTAGTCACCTGTAGCTTAGCATTATCACATACCCATCCAAGAGGGTAAGGCTTGGGGTGAGGTTTAGTCTGTATGCCCAACTTCTTAACAACTGATTCTGAGATCAAATTTACTTGAGAACCCGGATCAAATAATGTTTCAATCTTTGTATGCTTAGACACAACTCTGATATGAAACAACTCACTTCTTCTTTTATCATTTTCTTTAGAAACATGAGTAGAACTTGAACCAGTATGAGGAGTTTTGTTACCTTGCATTCCCACGGCTGTAATCCTGGTTTCATCACCTGAGTCGGAACCCAAATCTTGTTGCGCTATTGCCACGGTCTTTTTCTTCTTTTTGCCTCCATAATGCTTTGGCCTTTGTTCAGGATGCAACTTCCAACAACTTTCTTCATCATGCCCATCAGTATCGCAATGGTTGCAATGGGGCTTTCCTCCTTCCTTCTTGGCAGTAGTTGTCTTCTTGCTCTTGTCTTTTTTCTTGAACTTGTGGTGGTTGTTGGGCTTGAAAGGCTTCTTCTGATGGTCTTCTTGCAAATGCTTCCCCCTGTTCTCAAGATGAGTAGCCTGAACACTTGCTTCATCCACACTAGTAGGATTCAACAACAGCAAAGTATGGCGTAGATAATGATGAAGAGCACCAATGTACTTCAAAAGAGTGTCAGGAGAATCTAAAGCAATATTCAATTCTAAAGCTTTGTTTCTAAATTCTTCAGTAAAACTCTGAACACTCTGACCCTTGCCTTGTCTAAAACTTTGCCAATCCATCATTGCCTTCTGAACATAACCCAACGGATAAAATTGCTTACGTAAAGCAGAAATAAAAGCAGACCACGATGAGAGAAGATTACCCATTTGTTTGCTACCTTGCTGAAGCTTGCTTTCCCACCATACAAGTGCGGTGCCTGTCAGCCGAAGTGAAGCCAACTGAATCTTCACATCTTCTTCTTCGATCTGCTGGACTCGGCAATAAACCTCAATTTGCCTTATCCAATTGTTTAACTTCTCTGCATTCGCTTCCCCATTGAACATGGGCAAATCAAACTTCACATCGAGCTTCAATAAGGGCTTCTTTTGAGGCTCTTTGTGAGGAACCTTGGAATGTTGAGAATGAGATGAGGAAGAAGCACTTGAACTTGTGCTTGAAGCTGAAGGTGAAGAGGGAGGCTCAGGAGGCTCTTCACCACCTTCCCCTTGGTTAACTGAAGCGTTGCCTTCGTCCTTCACTTCTTTGTCTTCCTTCTTTAATTCACTGCCTTTTCTTTCTTTTGCCATGCGTTCTTCATAGTCTGCAAACAACTTGTCTACCTTGTCGGCCATCATATAGAAGACCTTGTGAAAGTTTGCCTCCATCTCGATGCGGGCATCATTAGCATCCATCTTCCTCCTTCGGTGTGCATGTCCGATCTCGGAATTGTAAGGCTCTAATGTATCCTCACCAGCTTGCAGTTTAGCCCTCGTGAGCATCCACACTCACAATCCAACGTCAAATAGACCTGCTCTAATACCACATGATCCAGAAACAAGATCTTTGCTACTCTATGACGTTAACATGAATTGCATAAAGAGCATGAATGAAGCTCACAAATCCATAAGAAGAGAACCAAACAACATAGACAATACACACATAAAGACAACAAGTTGATAACGGAGTTCGTCCAGGATGGACTACGTCTCCGGGCCTGCTTCTCAATAGGAGGGCCGATCTATAATCTCAACATAAAGGCAAAATACATGGCAATGATACAATGATACCTTGGCGACAATGGCCAGGAAGAGAACCGCTGCCCAAAACACAACAAGACTGCTTCCAGCAACTCCGAAGCCTGAAGACGGTGTAAAACGAGTATAAACACTCGTACCTTCCTCCTGCAGAGCTACGCAATCTCCCTTCTCTCCTTTAGCTACAAAGTCTCTACTCCAAAGCATGAGAGGGAAATGGCAAATGAATGGGTTTATATAGGTTGGCTTGCCCTTCTTCACATGACTCTCATGGATTCCTTTGGTTGCAACTAATTTGCCTTTCTTGGCCTTGGTTACAACTTCTCCAAGTTGGTTTTCATGTGGTTGGGCTTTTTATTAAATAATAAACAAACATATTTAAAATACCCTTAAAATGGCATACCCTTTTAATATGGTTAAAACCATATTATAATAATAACCATATAAACCCATATGCAAATGGTGGCGCTCCAATCCATTTATGTGGTGGCATGTAACGTTTATGTGGTGGCACTCCATCCCATTAGGTGGCATGTAATCCGTTGGAAAGTTTGTTATGACACATGGTCTCCAACCCATATTATAACCATACAACCCACTTTAAGCGCCATAACCAAAGTTCTTTAAAAAGCACATGTTAAAAGAGCATGTGCTCCATGTGACCCCCGCGCTGGCACCTTCCCTTCGAGCTCCCGGTCATGTAGCTGTGTGGCAGGACCAGGGGTCGGGGCTAGCCCTGAACCCTTTTTGCGCCCATACAACTTTAAAAAAAAAAAATTCCATAGCTTATACATGAAACTCCTTGTGGCCCAACGGTAAGATGGAGCGCTGATGCAAGAGAGGTCATAGGGTCGAACCCCGTGGAGGCCATAATTTTTGTATTAGAGATATTGGCTAATCCCGTGCTGCCACGTGGCGGCCTGGGATTGGTCCACCTCATGCCCAGTCGACGTCCAGTCAACTGCCATGTCACTGTCTGTACTGCCACGTCACCATCCGTACACCCAGTCAGCTGTATGCCAGTTTGGATCCGTACTTCCACGTGTCACCTTGTGATTGGTCCATACACCTGCCATGTCACCTTGTCCGTACTATACGGATGCCACGTGTCACCCTGTCAGTGGTGCCACGTGGCACCTCTTTTTGCCAATTTTGCCTGTTGACCTTGTAGAACAGAACGCGATAACTTTCTCATACGGAGTCCGTTTGAGGTGAAATGAACGCCGTTGGAATCATCTCGACGAGCCCTTCGATCTAGTGTTGGTTTTGCTGAGATTGGAGGACTTCAAAAATTTTGCCTTCTTGGATCCTCCTGGATCAAGATGTGCCTAAGTACATGGGCAAGAGGATTTTGGGCTCACCTTGCAAGCAAAACCATATGGAAGAGGGCCCATTTGAAGGAGAGATCGATAACCTTAATAGAAGTTCAAGGGAAATGACCTTTGGAAACAAGATCATAGGGTTTGAGTGCCTTAACAAACTATTTGGGTAGGTCCATGACAAAAAGGCAAGACCTAGGTTTGCAAGATTAAGAGGTTATTAAACTTTGTTTTGTGAACATGAGAGTCAGTGGGTTGAAGGTGGTGGCATTGGACACCGGTTCTACCCATAGTCTCATTAGTGAACATACTGGGAAAGGGATTCTTTGGGTGGCCAAAGGTAGAAGTACCATGTATAAGGCAGTGAACTCATCAATGAATATATCAATCCGCAACGTACGAACCCCCCCAGGCAACAAGTTTGTGGGCAATCCGCACTCTCTACTAGCCCTTCATCAGGACAACAGACTTTGTTGAGTTTTCTTCAGTCCTCTTCTTTTAACCTCGGATGTTAGGAGAGATGGGTCGGATCCTCAAACCCTTTCGCTCCTGGATCTTTTTCAATAGGACATCTCCGCCCCATTGCGGGTTTTCTGGATTCACGTCTGCAGTCAAAGCTCTCTTACTTCAGTGATGTTCACTTTTGTTCACTCTTTTCTTTCTTTCTTCATGCATTGTACCTTTTTATAGGAGACCGTTTGGTTCTCCCGCTTTGTACGGACATCATTGTAATCAGCAGTCCCTTTGACCTACTTTGTGGTCATTAGTTGGACATTAATATAATTGTCTTATCTATCTTATCTTATCTATCATCATTGGGTCAATTTAGAAGTGCATGGGGTAAGTATTGAAGTGCCTCGAGGGAATTTTGAAGTGCTTGGGGAAAATATTGAAGTGCATGGGGAGTTTTTATCATCCTTGGGAGAATTTAGAAGTGCCTGGGAAAATATTGAAGTGCTTAGGGAATTTGTATCATCTCTGGGAGAATTTTGAAGTGCTTAGGGCATTTGTATCATCTCTGGGAGAATATTGAAGTGCAAGTGCACAGGGAAAGTATTGAAGTGCCTGGGGTTTTTCTCTCCTCACTGGGTGAATTTAGAAGTGCATGGGGTTTTTTTCTCATCACCAAGTGGATTTAGAAGTGCATGGGGTGTTTTTCTCATCACCGAGTGGATTTAAAAGTGAATGGTGCATTTTTCTCATCATTGGGTGAATTTATAAGTGGATGGGGCTGTTTTTATCTTCGGTGTGAGAACTTTGAAGTGCCTGGGGCAAATATTGAAGTGTCTGGGAGTTTTTATCATCGTTGGAAGAATTTTGAAGTGGTCAAGGAAAGTATTGAAGTGCATGGGGCGTTTCTATCATCATTGGGTCAATTTAGAAGTGCACATGGCAAGTATTGAAGTGACTTGGGGGATTGGGGGAATTTTGAAGTGCTTTGGGGAAATATTGAAGTACATAGGGAGTTTTTATCATCCTTGGGAGAATTTAGAAGTGCCTAGGAAAATATTGAAGTTCTTAGGGAAATTTTATCAACTTTCAGAAAATTTTGATGTGCCCGGGGCAGGTATTGAAGTGCTGGGACGTTTTAAAATAGTGATGGGAAAAGTTATCACTTGTTGGGGAAAATTTGTGTGGATTGGGGCATTTTGTGATTGCCTAGGTGATTATATCATTATCGGGTGTTTTTCTCCCTTGCCTAGGGAAACTATTGAAGTGCATAGGGCATCTTTATCATTATTGGACGAATTTTGAAGTGTCTGGGGAAAGTAATGAAGTGCCTAGGAGAACATTGAAGTGGATGGGGGCGTTTTTATCTTTGATGGGAGAATTTTGAAGTGCATGGGGAAAATATTGAAGTGTCTGGGTGTTTTTATCATCGTTAGGAGAATTTCGAAGTGGTTGAGGCAAGTATTGAAGTGCATGGTGTGTTTCTATCATCATTGCGTCAATTTAGAAGTGCATGGGGTAATTATTGAAGTGCCTTGAGGGAATGTTGAAGTGCTTGGGGAAAATATTGAAGTGCATGGGGAGTTTTTATCATCCTTGGGAGAATTTAGAAGTGCCTCGAAAAATATTTAAGTGCTTAGGGCATTTTTATCATCTTTGGGAGAATTTTGAATTCATGACCCCACATGTCCATTGCACCATTAAGGGATGAGATAACAAGTAGAGTCCCTACTTGACCTAAATCTAGTTATTGTAGTCGTGTTTCGTCAACACCTTCTAGTTGTGAGTGATCAAATACTGCTTGTGAAATGTATAAATAAATCCATCATTTCCTCATTCATACACTTTTTCATTTGAGATTCTAGGAGTCGAGAGAGTCCAGAGTTGAGCTCCGGTGTATGTTCTTTTGTTGCACAACCTTAGTAATCTACAAAATCAAAAGCTTGAGTCTTATTGGCAAAAGATTCACCAAATTTTTACTATATTTTATAAATCAGTGAAAGATTCGCCAAGTTTTTACAATTTTTTATAATTAAGTGAAATATTCGCCAATATTTTACAATATCTTATAATTTAGTGAAAGATTCGCCAAGATTTTACAGCATTATATAATGAAATGAAAGATTCGCCAAATAATTATATATACATATTATATTATTGATAAAATCGCCTTCAAGTTTTCCTATACATCGGGGAGATTCGCCCATTTTTTATACATATAAATTTTGGGGGGGTTCTTAAAATTATCCCTAATATATTGCTCTTCCTTGGCAGTTGTTGCACTCATGGGATGGCACATTTTTTCTTACACATTCCTCCTTTGATCCTTGGCAAAAAATAAGGCATGCATTCTTGTCCAAGATTTGCATTTGACTTGATAGTTTGGTTGTCTATGGAAGGTTTGATAAAACCACATTTACAATATTCTTTCTTCTTTTCATGGCTTCTCTCAAAACCTTAAAATCAATAATTCACTAAAAACAAGACTGGGTCCTTCATGCTTTGGTACAAAGTTAGATTTTTAGATAATGAAGACAACTTGCAAACATGATAAGCAACTAACTCATGTAAAAAATATATATTTTATTACAATGAAGTCATTTGATACAATTGGGTTGATCTTCTTTTATGTCATTGGAGAGACAGTTCCTGTACCATTACAACTAATTTATTATCTAATTATCATTTAATTAACAATATTACTCAAATTTATATATAATTAAAAGATCCAAAACAATTTGAGAAAATTATGTTAAATAAAATTGACAATTTCATTTTTATAGTATTATTGATATTAATAATAAACTTTTTATTATATTATTCTCTTCAATAGTAATAATAAAAAAAATTCATTTCTTCATATATAATAAAATTGAATAAGTAAAATGATACAATTCCATTATTAGTCCTTGCCATAGGAAGAGACTATTGTTTTCACTTTTTTCCATTATTTTCATGAAATAACATTTAATATTTGAACATGCTTAAAGTGAAACTATAGTTTTGATTTTTTTCTATTTATTTTAATTTCTATATTACTTTTTTTGAAATTTGATTGGTGACATACCATAAAATTTAAGATTTAAAAAATTGAAAAAAAAAGTTTCCCAACAATAATGGAAACTTCTGTAAATGTAAAGTTTTTTCTGTTTTTTTCTAATTTGTTAATAGCAATTTCCTATTTTGTTATAATTTATTAATTCCTGTGAATATACAATTTCCTATTTTTACTTGTTCAAAACTCTGTAAAATTATTATTTTTAATTTGTGGGCCCTCGCACGAAGTTGAGGGACCCTTTAGGTGCAATCATGCATTCACAAAACGCGCTAGAATTTAGTAAATTGAAAACGCGTGTGCGTTTCTTAGAACCAGGCATGGGTGGACTTTGACCTTGCCATGTCAATTAACATGTAAGATAGGATTCCAAAATGCGTGCGCATTATAGTGATACATAATGTGCACGCGTTATGTATCACTATAACGCGCACACGTTTCGGTTAATATAACCAAAAAAATAAACAGTCCGCCGACCGCGGCCACTGTTTACCCACTCAAAACCGCAACGCTCGAGCGATTGTGGCTTGGAAAAACACTTTGGAGAAGTGAAGGGCGGCCAAATTCGAAGCTCAATGAGGGAGATTTCATCTTTCAAGGAGGATTGGAAAGGTAAGCATCCAAATCCTTGCCTCATTTCATCATTAAAAATATAAATTTTTATGTTGCCCTAAATTAAAAATCTTTGTAAATGAACTTCCAAAACTAAAAATTTAAAAATTTGTTATTTAACATATGTTAATTCCTCCTTTTGAAGCCTCGGATGTGTAGGTTGCTGGAATGGGTTCTAAGGCTAACAACAGAGGGTGAAAACACAGACTGAAAGGCTTCAAAAGGTCCTGCGCAAGGATAGTTCTATCCCCAGCCTATTTGGAATAGTAATCTCCCACGGATACAAAGGCCTTCGCTGGCACTTATGTGTTTTGATCCAAAAGGATCTGTCTTCCAGTGAGGGAAGAACAAAGTGTTCTAACTCTAGACAACGATCTACCTAGAAAGAAATCTAAGCTAACTAAGACGAAATCTAGGCTAAGTCATATCTAATCTAAACAAAAGCGTCTTGTTTGTGTGCAGGATAACTTGTTTTGAATGTTTAATAAGTCTTATCACCACTTTTGACAGAAATGTGAAAAAGAATCAACACTTATTAAATCAAAGCATAATCAGATAATGAAAATTAACTGATAACAATCTGAGGATCAAGCACATACAAATTTACCCTGTAACTTAAATGTCAATTGAAAAATTAACATATATTTAATAATTTCTATGAATCATTTGCATAAATAGATAAAGATTTTAATTAAATAAATTCAATTAAAACATAAATACACAGAGACTATGAATTAACACAAATCTGAACCATAGATCAATGCACTAATGATTAGCTGCAAAATCAACAGTATTCATTGATAATCAAGGTGACGAAATCAAACATCATCAAAGAAATTTGATAACATAAACAAAGAAGATGGCAAAAGAAACTAACTTTGATTCATTGGTCAGCAAAAAATTACATGATCACAAGTGAAACAACGTTCCTCTAGTCCTTCTCTGGCGATTGTCTCCCCCCGAACTACATCCTCCTCACCTACGAGACATCTACCGCTTTAAATAATAATTACAATATTGTTACAAAGGGTAAATTCCCCATAAAAAGGGATTACAAAATCGGATTGAACTAAGAATGACCAAGAAAATCATGCCATTTGGCACATATATCTAACACTTTATCTAAATCTGAATAGCTTGCTGAGTCGAGCCCCAACTCGACATCACAGTGAAACCTTCCATTTCATTCTTTGCCAACTTATGCCAGATCCGTATGAAAATGTCGATCTTCCCTTCCATAGTGACTGGTTGCCTGATGAACTAATCCACATGTGCAATTTGGATTTGCTCAAGCTACTGGATCTTTTCTTTGACCTCCTCGCATCGGATTTCAACCTGTTCGATCATCAATTTTGGTGGACAAGCATCTTCGATGAGGCCCATGGTAGGGAACTGCAATTTTTCCATAATGTTGTCCACATCATACCATCTCGTTCCACAAATAACCTATTCCTTTTGGATGGTTTCTTCAACCATATCAAGAACATTCTGCCAGGCATTAAGAGAAGTTCTGACTTTCATGAACTAAAAACTGCTTAGAACAGGGATGTCCTCTGGTTTATATTTAATATACCTCTTCCATTCAACAATGTCATCATAAGACTTAGAGGCTTTTTGTCTTTTATCCATATGCCCATTAAGAACAACATACATCTTTCCAAAGGCAATGTTAGTCTCCTGAATTTCAGTCAGAGTACTAAACAGTTCAGTAAGCAGCTTGTGATGTTCCTCATTGACCTGAATAGCCGAGTCTTTAAACTCCTACTGAGAGAATTTATAAAAGGAATAAGAGGTTGCACTTGCAGTTGCATCCTCTAACCTCTTTTCCAGGACAACTATCTTTTCTTCATTGGTAGTGTTCAAGGTTTCAGCATCCTGCAATTGGATCTGCAGAGAAGCATTATGTTCTTGAAGATCTTCAATCTTTTCTTCATATGCCTTTCTCAATTCATGGATATCAGCTTCATGGTCTTCATTTGCTTTAACCATCCGCTTTTCAAGTCTCTTTACCTCCTCCTTCTTCAGATCAATTTATTTGTTCAGTGTTGTCACTGAATAAAAGTTTGCTCCTGCAAAAGCACCCAAGGTAGAAACAGAGTCCAGTGCTTCTTGTTGTATGTCATCTGATTGCTTAGCCCAAATGATTTAGTTAGGGACAGGTTCTTGCAAGACACCTTGATCTCTGGACCTCTTTTTACCTTTCTTCACCACTGCTTTTGTTGCTTTACTATAAAAGTAGTCTCCAAGGGGGGACTACAATGTCCTCTTCAAAATCAGCTACCAGCTCAGTAAATGATGTGGTCACATTTGGTGTTGAAACCAATGGAGCGGTCTGGGTGACAGTGGAGCTAGGAATTGGCATACTAATTTGAGAAGTGGTTGGCGAAGAAGGGATACCTTCTGGGACAGACGGTATAGAGGTTGGAGTAGGAATCAAAGTAAAGACTTCAAAAAGTGGAATGGATGTGTCATCAACTGATGTTGAGGAAGGACCAAGTGGGACTTGGATATCATTGACTGGTGGTGATGAAATAAATGATGGTGATGGCAAAGAGACAATCAAAGACTAGATCTCTTCCACTATCAATGGTGGAATGTGAAATGGAACTGATAGTGTTGGAAATGGAACAGTGAGGGTGGTTAGTCCATGAAATAGTTGGGATATGGTAGATGGTGGTGTTACTCCAGATGATAAAGTTGAAAGAGCTTGAATGGATGAAAGTAATAGTGTTGAAGTTGTGGTATTAACAACAGTGGCGGTTTCAAGAAACTGTTGATCTAGAAAAGGATCATCCATTGTTATGGCATCCAACAAATCTTCCATTGCCTGAGAACTTTCAGTTACTTCTTCTGTCACAAGCACAGAAGGAGGAATCTCATCTTCCACATCATTATCTTCAATGTTTAGTGTAGTAATTTGAGAGGCAGGAACTTGAATCTTTTGTCTTTTAGCTGGCTTATTCACAGCCATCACTTGAACATCATCAATCAAGTTGGCTGCAACAGCCTCTTGAACATCTGTAGTGGGTTTGGCTACTGCAACTACTTGGGTGTCCAGCACCGAATTCATCTGTGCTAATATCTGCTTTAATTGCTGAGATGTTTGCATTAATAGTTTAAGTTTTACAGTAGTATTTAACTTCAAAGTTCTTCCATAAGGCCCTTGCCTTTATCTCCATTCGAGTAAGTGAGCATCAGTGGAGCATTTGCTTTATGAGCTTCTTTTTATTCCATGTCTTTTCTTGTTTGCTCATCAAGCTTGAGTTGCATTCTTCTGTAGCTCAAAACCTTGGTTTCTAGCTCCTGTTGGTACTGGATTATAAGATTATGTTCATCTATGCTTTTGGCCCTCGCGAGGACTTCAGAGAAAGTATTTACCCCCTAGTAAATAGAATCATCAGGAATATCTTGATGAACATAACCAATCTTCGTATGATTCTGCTTAAAGTGAGCTTCAAGAAATCCTTTAAGGTCATGCATCCTTTTGGGAGCATACCATAATTTCAAAGAAACCATCTTGTCTCCCAAAACAATAGCCCAGGTTGAAGTTGGGTGTTAACACCCAAATTAACCCCCAAGGTTGTGAGAGAAGGCAATTCAGGGTAACCACTAACCAATCTTTAGCTTGTGCTACTGACCCAACACAAACAGAGATGGCTCCCTCGTAAATATTCACAGAATACTGGAAATCATCAAGATTGTCAATAATGAAGAAGCACACCAGCATTCATCATTCAAAATATTCAATTACAACTCACAGAAGATCAGATTTCTGCTAGAAAACAAATTGGATTAAACGTCGTCTGGCTGAAATATATGAATCTCTATTTGGGCAATGGAGTCACATTAAATAGATCTAAAAAGTTATTCACAAAGGTTCTGCGAATGCATTCACACAGGGGCGAGGTAGTAAGCAGCTAGTAGTCAAAGTGATTTTTATTGGTGGAACAAAAGAAGAAAAAAACAGTCCATTGATGTAAGGCATACAATGATGAATCCTACACCAACTTTAGCAGAGAATAATGGTGAAATAATTGGAAAGAATCAAGCATAGCATAATTTCTATGAATTCTGCTTAACTACTACACTGCACCAAGTATGAAGGAATATTACAGTCATGGAATAACAATGAAGGAAGCACAATTAACATAGGAAAAAGAAAGACAGACTACCAGACCAATTACACAAGAATCCTTGGAAAAACACAGGCTCGGCTCTGCAAACTTTATTAAACAACTCAAAATGACTTACACATTGATTCTCAAAACTCCAAAAAGCTTTTCAATAATATTTTTCAACCCTTTTTCATTTCATTGCATCGCATATATATATGCCAGGAATCCTTTGCTCGAAGAACAAAAACAGTTATATCGGAGTGACACCTCATTCAGGTTTATTTGCCACTACTATTATAAAACAAAAACAGGTAGAACTGGCCTAACTGTTTTCTTACATCCATTGGTATTATTACTAAGTAACATTTACTTCAAGTAAAAAAAACAGAAATAGTAAAGTAATAGTTCCAGCTGGCTATTTATATAGCCGCCTCAAAAAAATTACAAATTTCTCAAAAATGATAAATTTTTTCAAAAGTCTCTGATCTCAAAAAAGCACCAACAACTATTAAAAGTCAACTATCACCATGGAGGATGGAGAGCGTATAGTGCTTTGCCATATTTTTCTACATTGGCCCATTGGTTTGCGGGTGGGAGGTCATAATCCACCATCTCCTTTACCATAACTCGTATCTCAATGTGCTTTGTGTAGAAAAATGGAGGAAGCCTTTCACCAATGGCGATCAACCGGTTCAAGATTTCAAAGTCATCTTCGATCTTCTTCATCAGATTTTTTCCAATGAGTAGCTGGTTCAACTGCTTGAACTTTGTATGATCCATCCTTATTGCCCAAAGCAAGTTTTTATAAGCATTTTGGGAGATTAGTTCCTGGTTATTATTCCAGAACGAAGGTAACCCCCTTTCAACCAGCTTATCAAACAATCTTTTGAACTCCACCACTTGCCCCTTCATTTCTTCGACTTTAGCTTCCACACTCTCAATCTGCGCATTTTTCCCCAGGACCCTTCGTGCTGCTACAAGGGTTGTGATCCGGTTTCCAATATTCAGTTTCATCCTTTCCTCTTCTGATAGCTCATTTAAGAAAGTGATAGCTGCATTTAGTGTCGTTCCCTTATGTCTTTGTATTAGGGTATCCCTTGCAACTTCACAACCTGTGAGGGCATCATTGATAGTCTTCTCTTTTACTCTTATAAACTCTAACTAGGGCCTAAAGTTCTCAGCTTCTTTAATGATCCAGTCCCACACCAAATTTCTGCACCCTTGTAACACTGCCTTCCTGGTAACCTAATGAGTGATCTTTTTATTGATGCCAATTAATTCCTTGTGTTTCTCCTGGAGGACCTTTGCTTCGTCTTCCCTTCTTTAACTCTCTTCTTCCAACCTCTGAGCCTTTTCCTTTAGCTCCCTGATTTCCACATCTTTCAGGCTAATGTGAGACATAGCCTGCACAAGATTGTTAGTACCACTGTTATCCCCATTTTGGTTCATATTGGTAGGCCGCATGTTCAATTTGGACAAGTTAATTTTCAAGTCATCAAGTTGTTTTTCTAAGCTTATCTTCTCCTTTTTCCAACTATCTTCCTTCCCTACAAATTTTAGCAACTCTGCTTTACACTCACTTAATTCTTTAGACAAGGCTTCCTTTTGTATTTCAAAGTCTGATTCTTCGGGATATTCGATTAGCCGGATATTAGGAACTTTCTCCTTTTTCTGTAGTTTCAAAATCAGCTTATCTTTCTCAGCCAATAGTTTGCTTGTGGTTTTGCCTCCACCGTCACTTATAACTAGGTCAGATTGTACCTTCTTGACCTGTTGTTCAAGAGCTCGGTTTTCACTTTTCTCTTACTTCAATTGGTTTTCTAGCTTTCTTACGGTAACCTGTAGATTGTCGCTTTTCATTGCTGCTTTCACAAAATCATCATACATAAGATCACTAATCTGTTTGTGAAACTAGATTTTGTCCGGCACTGGTATCTTTTTCCAATTGAGCTTTGTTTCGGTCACTTCATCCTCTGTCAATACTGCCAGGTTAAAAGTGTTATCCTTCATATCTCTGCTGGCCATCAAGGAAGTTTTGGTATTAGACAAACCCCTGGCTATATGCATCAAATCAAACAACCTCTGGGCCGAGGTCCGTTTGTTTTGATCGTATTGTTTGCACAGGTCAGCTTTGGATCGAAACTTTTTACCATTATCACCTTCCTTAACATCTTGAAACTTATATTCTATAATCTGGATTTCAGGAGCCGAAGACTCCTCATCATCCACTCTCTCACCATCCATCAGAATAGTCAATTCTTCTTGAGCCACTGTAATAACAAGCTCCTCTTTAGTGGGAGAGACAACTGATTTGGCTTGAGTAACCGCAACAATAAACTCAACTTGTATTTCCAATTTAGGCTGCTTGTCTCCACTTCCTTCTTCAGTATCCATATCTCTGACTTCTTCTAAGTCCCTTTTCCGGCCCACCTCCATGGTTTCCGACACTTGATTTAAGTCCATTATTAAATCAGATAACATGAGATCTACTTCCTGTGTCTCCATGGCTTCCCTTGCCTCGGGTTCCTAGCACAACAAATTTCGCCCCTTTAGTACCCCTTCTGGCTCTTTATGTTCAAAAGCGCTTAGATTACAATCTTTCCTTCTTTTGGAAATATTGTGCAAGGGGTCGTATTCAATGGCCACATCTTTCTTGAACCCTAGAGTCCTCAATAATTCTTCTAAATTTGACAAAGCTTCCTTATTCTTCACGACGAAAGGACCTACCTTCCAAGGGTACTTGACATCCGTGCCCTTCTTATATTGCAAGAAATGCTCCTCCTCCAGAATCTATTTTTGTCTAATAAACTCAAGGGCAAAGATCCGCAATGTTAGAAAAGCAGGCAAAACATAGGGCTCGTTATAAAACCATACAGCCTAATGATTGTAGCATCCTCAAATAAAAACCAGTCACCGACTGCCAGTTCACTTTTCAACTGCATCATTGATTTCATTTCCGAAAAAACCCTAGGCAGTTCTTCCCCATAGATGATTTTATAAACAGGAGGCAAAACATAGTTCACATAATTGAAAACATTGTTTATCAAAGTGAATGTTTCAAGTAGTGAAGAAAAATGTGGGCTTTCTGCGCTGCTGTACATAATCATTTTCATCAACTGTGTCTGATATCTAAAAAACCTAGTATTTGGGAAATTACTCAATTGTACATGTATCCTTTCCGCCAAAAATTCATCAAACCTTAGGGACGGGATGAGCCCACTTTCAGACCTGGCCAAACTGATACTAATCCTAAAAAGTAAACTTAACTGGACTTCAGTCACCCACAAATCTGTGTCCAACCCTAAAAATTGAGCCACCAAAGAAAAAACCAACTGGGAATTGTCATCAAAAAGGCTGACATTTAAGGGGTAGGGTTCTTCGGAGATTTCAGAGCCAAGTTTCAGACACGTGGCTAAGAAAGCATGACGGATTTCGGGGGTGATTTGGTGATACAGGGAAACCACAGACTCTTCAAAAAAACCCTCCAACTCCTGGTACTGTGACTCGGGAATGAGAAAAGAATTCCTAACAGCTGACGCATCTACATTACAGACGAATCTAGTCTTATGGGCATCCATAATTACTCTTTGGGTTTCTGAGTAATTCGAGGAACACCATGTTACGAACTCAGGGAAAGGGGATACCTGGTCAAGGAAGAAGAAAATGAATGATGACCTAAAGATTCCATGCATATCCAGTCCCTGTCCATGCAAGGCTTCCAATCTCTTCTTAATTTCTGGAACCAGGAGCCGAATGTATGTGTCAAACACATCGGAATCTCTATCTTCCAGGGCAACCTTAACCCTAGAACTAGTAGAATCCTATCCTTCCTCCATTTTCAACTAAAAATACTTAGTTTTATGCAGAGAATAATCGGTTACAAGGTCCTACTTGCCACTGGAAGTCACGAGTGTGCCATATTGAAGGTTCTGTCGCCTTCGCCGTCTGCCACACGCCGAGAGACTTTTTGACTTCGACGGACTTCGAGAACAAATGTCAACCTTTGTGTGTTTTTCCTACATATATAACATTGCTCACCTAACTCCTGCCTTTCTTTTCCAATTGTCCTTTAATCTTCACCATTGATCTTCCACGTGCTCACTTTCCATCGTCATATCTGCTTTCTGGCTTTCATATGTGCCGTCCATCTTATCCACATGCCTCCATGAGGTGACATCGCATTACACCAAAGTGGTCCCCAATATCGTTCCTTCCGTCGTGCGACAAGTTCTGGAGTTGACACCTGTCTGGTAGGAACTATCCATCGCATTCGCCTTGCCACTGCCCCGTGTGTTACTTCTTGATGCGACTATCCATAAGGACCGTCCATCTCCTTCCTGGCGTACATCCATGGTGGAGATTTACTCTCAGCTTAACTCTTAGGTCATCCGTATGCTGCCAGGGATTTTCCTATTATCTTCCGCACATTTCCGACTTCCACTAGCCGCTGATGTGGTTTCCCTTGCCATCCGAACCATAGATCTGCTAGAAGCCTGGGATTTTATTCTATTTAGTGAACCCGGACCCTTAGATTTCAAAAGGGTAACCTCTGCCCATAGATCATTGCACCCGTCCCCACCATCGCATGTGCCCAATATGGCATTACTCACTGCTCCTTTCTCTTTGCGACGCCTTCTCCAACCGACACCTGCCCGACGGGACCAAGCCTATCGCATCCACATATTCCCTTTCTTCCTCGCAACTTGGCCATGCGACGGTCCATTGAAATCCGTAGATCTTGCTCCCACTCTTGGTCAACGGTGCCGACCTGTGCGACGCTTAGTCTTTCATGATTCGCCCATGGACTATAGGCTTTAGGGTATTCTCCACTTTCCTTTTGTCATTTCATTCGCCTATTAATACCTAGCCTTTGACATTAGTCCATCTTTATTGCACTGGACCTTTTCTAAACCATTCCCTTTCATGTCTTATGATCTGGCTATCGAGGATGGAGATTACTTCAAGCTTCCATCAGGTAGTTGTCTGACCCTCTACCTTTCATATACAATTTTTTATGCTGCAAAAGAGAAAAAAATATATAGGTGCTAACATTGGGATAACCAAAGGTCCTAGATTTAAACACTACTACAAAATGAGAGATAAGTGACCAAGCAACCAAAAATAATTGGTCACCACAACTTTTTCAAGGGATAAATGACCAAAATTGAGAAATTTTAAGTGAACTGACTAAAAATGACCAATTTGGTCACGGGATAAGAACTAAACTAAAAATGACCAAGATAAATGACCAATTTGGTCATGGGATAAGAACTAAACTAAAAATGACCACATAACAATTGGTCATTTATGTGGTCATTTTTAGTTGTGTCATTTTGACAATGGAAAATTATAATTTTGATAATGAATTTGTACAATTTACTAAATTTTAACACTGCAGATGGATTCGGAGACCCCCTAGTTTACTAAATTGTAACATTAATAGTACACAACTTGAATTATTTTTCAATACATGTCTTCTAAGGGATCATTTAATTGAGGCCATCCTGATGCTTATTGTGTTCGATGATAGGAGAATCATTGCGATGCTCATTTATGCATTTCTCTACTAATTAGTGCCTTGGGTGTGGTAAGTTGATATCTAGATAATACATCATGTCTTGCATATAGTTTATCAAGTGATAGATGAGTTCTTCTACACGTGGTTGAGTCGAGTCTTAGTCAATAGATATTTGTCGTCTTTACATTTTGCAATTTTCATGTCCTAAAGTTAGTGTCACTCCGTTCAGCTTGTTGTACTGGTTGTGTTCATATTTTGTTTGAACAAAACCATCGTCGTTTGACCATATCGACAGGCTGTTGAATGGTGTGCAACAACTACAGGTATTTGGAGACTCAAATTTGGTAATTGAGTGGATGAAGCATAGAAGGAAGCCAAAAAACATTCTCTAGTCCCGATATATGAGGAAATTTCCAAGATGTTGGACCTTTTCCAATATATTTCATTTCAACATATATATAGGGAAATAAATTATGTAGCCGACCTTCTATAAAAAAGAGGACTAATTCCATTTTTTCCATGGTCTAATATTTCCATCAAATAACTTACCGGAAATAGAAAAATGATACATAAAATTAATTAGTTATGATCACTAATTCTATTAAAACATACCAATTATATGCCCCCTCAGCCTCAAAAATATAAAATGTGCATTTTATAATATAATATAATATAACATAATATTAATATAATATGATATATATAATATTTATACGATATGGTTTTAAAATATAAATATATTATATTAATATATAATAGAATAATATTAATCATTCTTAAAAAGTCAAATACATGGAGGGAAATAAAAATGGGGAAACAAAGTTTGGGGAAATATAAATTGGCAGAAGCTGAAAATAAAATAAAATTTTGGGGGAAAATAGAGATTGGCGGAAGTAGAAATTGGGAAAAGGTTTTTCTATGCTCGACTGAGAAGATATGGAATGGCCATGGCTGAAATTCACACGATTTACTTTGCAATGGATCTCCATGTCTTGGTTAAAGGAAGCATATGGAATCAATTTTTTGATATAAGCATATGAATTCAATTTTTTTTATGTAGGGTTTCTGTTTACTGGCCGAGTAATAGTGTGAGATTATCATGCACAATCTGCATTAATGATTTTAAGTTGGGTGAGGAGGCATATCGAATCGATTGCAGCCATGTCTTCCATCGCAATTGTATTTTGAGATGGCTGCATTATAGAAATTTCTGTCCAAACTACCAATACGTAATACCCCATAATTAATTAAATTATGTTAAACACATTATTACAGAGTCTTTACGGTCATGAATGTGAAAGCTGTATCATGTTACTTTATATAGAGACAAAGTTAATATATGAAAGTTAAGATAAATATATATTGATTTACTTTATTATAGTAATACATGTTTCGTAAGTCCTCCCTGTCATGACCATGTCTACGCACAAATTAGTAGGAAAGCTGTGTTATTTTTGTCAATGAATTCATAAAAAATGTGTCACTTGTCAATAGGCTATTGAGAAAGCAATTGGCGTCCTTGGAAAAAAGATTGAGCTGATGATTAAGACTGTGAGTACCATCCTGTGCGTTTGGGTGTATTTATTAATTTGTGCATTTGGGTGTATTTATTTCTGGAGGCAAAAAAGTCATGTGCCAAACTGTGATCGACTAGAAGCCTAGGATCTCTCTTGGACAAATTAAGTTATAATGTTCCCATTTTGACACAAATTTTTTGGCTCTAGATCGCAAATTACCAAGCTCCAAGAAAATACATTATGAAATCAGGTTTGGAGAAAGAAGGCTCTATGAAGCTCTTACCTTGTAGTGGAAGGTGAGATAGGCAGTTTTATTTCTTATCTTTGATCTCAGATTGTAGAATTTCTTAGGAGATGCTCTAGGAACTCCTTATGATTGTTCTCAAATGTTCTTCCTAGTCCATTGACCTATTTTGGTCAGTCGTGAACATTAATATAATTCTTTTCATTCTTCAAGGTCTTGATTCCAGAATGTTTACATTTGAGGTTATGTTTGACTTGCCTTTGTATGAATTTTTCTATACATCTGGGCATTTTTATGAACTTTGCACATAAATTAATTCCAATTAATTACTTTGACTGTAATAGTGTATAAATAATTTTGGCAAAATAACCCAACTTGTGATCTCAAAGATTCCATTTTGAGCACATAACTTATTTTCTCCAAACCATAACTAGAGATCTTTATTCTTAATTTATAACACTGTCTGAGGAACCTCTCTTCTCAATTTATAGTTTTTCATGTCCAAAATGATTTGATTATTGCATTGACCTCTCCATTTCTACATTTCCTTCTCATTCAACTACTTTTCACTTTTCTTCATTCTGTATCTCTGATTTTTATGTGATATAGATGTTTTTCATGATATTGTGTGTATACTACATAGAGTAATATATTCATTTCAAGAATTTGGGCCCCTCTTTATAGTCTTTTCATATAATTTGTCAAGTTGCGGGTTGTCTAAAAATTAAAAATCTTTTCCTGGTTGGCAATGTTACCAGAGTTCAATTCTCACCTAGGACACACTCTAGCTTTCCCTTGTGTTTGTTGTGCACCAGTACTTGCTATAGCAGTTGGCCGGGAGTGAATTTGGTAGAATAGATACTCCCTAGTTGTGGCAATTTAGCCAAGGGATGTTTATGAAGATCTTGACTTTTGTGAGGAGGTTGTGGTGGAGTTGTTTGGGAGATCATAAGGAGTACTGGACCGAGAGGGTGTTGGATGGGGCTTCCTCTTGGGGTAGTACCTTCTTTGGTGATCCTGTGCTTAACACAAAATATTCATTGGGTAGGTTTAAATACTCCACCTTCTGAAAATGAAGACTATTAGCTCCGAATAGCTTTAAACGTTGTGAAACTTTTTGTTCTTATCTACCATAAAGCACTCTTCAATTTGAATGGAAAGAATTTTGCTTGACATACCAATTAAAACTTCGCCAAATATTTAGTCAAACATATCCAGAAACAGTCTAAATAGGCTAGTGTAAGGTGGGATCCCCAAGAACTCAATTCAAGGAGGATATTGAGCCTCATTGATTTCCTCATGATTTAAATTCATAGTTAGTCAATTTCTCACTCCTATAGTTATCACCATTTGACCAAACAAAGCCTTTTAAGATAATACCTTAAAAGGGGTTCATTTAGGAAACACCTAACTCTTGGAGATTGTGTTTTTAATATAATTAATTTATAATTTATAATTTAAAATTATGCTTTTAATTATAATTAACTTTGGGGCAATGTCTTCCCACTAAATGGCCAAGAAAAGAAAAATGCAATTCCTGATTGATGTTCTTCCCTGAAATCACAATTCCATAGACCACCTGAATTGTAGGTCATTGATCGATTGATCGAGGAGTGGGAGGAAGAAGCAATATGTCAAGGAAGGGGCTAGGCATGATGAAGGCACGACTGGTGGGGGGAACATATAGCCACATCCTCCTGAAGAAGAAGAGCGATGCCCTCACAATGTAGTTTCGACAAATTTTGAAGCACATCATGGCCACAAAGGAGTCCATGGGTGAGATCATGAAGGCCTAGACCTTCTCCCTCACGGAGGCCAAGTAAATTGTGGGAGAAAACAACAAGCACATCGTCAGGGAGATTGTGGACCCTGCCATGACCAAGAGAATGTGGCGAGTGTCGAGATCCCCAAATTTGAGTACTATTCGGAGGTGTGAAATGGTAAGAAAGGATCTCACTGGCCTCCCCTGTGGTGGGAAGTGGGTCTAGTTCTGTCCATCAGTTTACATTATAAAGGCCATCGACGTCCTGGTGGAGGTGGATTCATTGCAGACTTTGTTTCTAACCCTCGACAAGGCAACTGAGGCCACAAATCGTGAGGTCAATGCATTAGAGAATGTGGTCAAGCCTAGGCTGGAGAATACTATTAGATATATCAAGTGGGAGCTTCATGCGTTGGAGAGGGAGGATTTATTCAGGCTAAAAAAGATTCATAGTTACAAGAAGAGGGAGCTCGAGAGACAAATGCAGAGTGACAAGAATTTTGGCAACGAGCAGGATCTGGAGACTTTTGCACTTCAGAAGGGGATTTCGATGGGGGATGCACACAATCTGTTGTCTATGGAGACTTAAAATGGCGAGGATATTTTTTATAGAGAGGTAATAGAAAGTAAAACCCACAAACCTTCTTTTCTGCTACAGAAGTTTGTGTAATTTTTACCCTAATAACCCAAAGAGATTTCTCTGGATTGGAGTATCCGCTCCGCAATAGAATTTTATACCAAATTGGTTGTTTTTCAATTTTTAAGTTAGTGGAACTTGTTTTGGGCTTCAGCCAGATTTATTTTAAAATTTAATTCTACAATATTCGTCAAGATATTTGAATTAATTTGTCCCATAATTTACTGTAATTTTAAACCAATTGGATGTTTTTCAACTTTCAAATAAAACCCAATAAGTAACAAAACTTTATCTGGGGTTTGAGCCTAGGATCTACAACATGATTTTCTATTATCTGTTATTTGTACTCAATTAGTTGTTTTTCAAGTTAGAATTTAGCATAAGTCCTTGTGGGATTTAACCCATATTCTTTGATTAAAAGTTAGCAGAAGTCCTTGTGGGCTTACACATTTCCTTTATTCATGCTCTTGGCATTTAAAATTGACTTCATCCAACTAGTCTAGCTTTCATTACTCCATCATTTTCCAGGTTCTGACATTTTCCAGGTAGTGAATCCAACTCAAAAATCAAGGTCAAGTGGTGTCGGCTGAGATTAAATGGTAGATGGAGGCTTTTGAGAGGCTGCCATTAACTAGAAGGTCTCCCCACCCTATCGGAAACTATTCTTTCCACCCTGAGTAATAAAGAGATTCAAATGATGTATGTAATAATATTTGATCAATCAAATAGACTCTTACCTTTTCCCTTTGTTGTTGAGGCTTCTCCAACTTGCTTCTTTTTGCAGCATAATGAAGAGTAGTTTGTTGAGCTCTCTTACCAGGCTTCCCAACTCTTCTTCCTTTCACCCTTCCAAGGTTATCCTTCAAACCAACCTCCTCCTCGATTATGCAATCCTAAATTTGTGACTTCTCATTTGACAGATCCTTCTACTGCTATGGTGATGACTTATGGCTCTCCATCAAAATACAAGCAGTCTCAACCCAGAGAGGTTTCAACAACAACAAAAAGGTATCCCCTACATGCTAAAAATTCTTCCAAACGATTACCTCTCTGCTTATTACAATGAAAACTCAGAATCCAAATGATTTCCATTATACACCTCTAGCTCTCCTCTCATCCCTTTGTTCTACCTATACCTTATGCTCTCTTTGCATGCTTCTGTATTCAATAAGAGGTGAGGTCTGCCTATTGAGGCAACATCCCAATTCAATCGCATGGAGAGACACGTGTTGGAAGTACACTTCTCTACCTACCCTTTTTCACATTAAGCAACGCCTTCACACCACATACCTACCACCACATCCAAGGAGTCAATATTATTTATCAAGGATGTGCTATTTCTATCCTTTTCTACTACAATGTGGCAATTTTCCTTAAAAGGACTTGGCAAAATGTTGAGACATAAACCTTGTAGTATTTATCCTAGTCGATTGACTCCTTCATTTTCCAATAGATTTGCTTGCTTATTAGAAAACCTTTGAACATGGTATGGAAGCAAAGGATCAAATTAACCTACCATAACTCCCATTCCTTCAATGAATTATACTATGCATATAATCCCAAAAATAATATAGCATATGTTGGACTACGAAAACCCCTCATACTTAAACAAAAGAGTCAAGGGAGATCTAAGTGAATAGTGAAAGTGAAAGCAAGGATTGGTTATTCATAACTAAAAGTGAAAGCAAGGACCAGTTATTCAGTCTTCTGCTTTCATGGTTTCACTGGAAACTTGATCGGATTTGCTGAGCTAATGAGAGTAGGCGTTACATAAATAAGTTCGCAGTTGAACATCTAAATTCATTTTGCAAAGTAATTCTATTTCAGTTTGTACATTCAATTTGTTTTCAAGTAGTATGGAACAGGAATAGTTTTCAGAGAACAAAAAACATGGTTTCAGGAATGTGGTTTCGGATTAGGTTCAGACTTGAGTAGGGATTGATCTTCAAAGCAATGGATTGGGCACTTGGTGTGCAGTTCTTGTCGTCTCACAGGGAGATGCCATCCCTAGTTGGAGCCAAATGTTGTAACATGAAATGTTTTCGTCAAAATGTTTTGACGTTCCACAATAAATTGCAAAGGTCACTTGCTCATCTTCACCTCAAATTGTTTTTAGTCTGCTCCTTCAATATTTGAGTTCATTACTATTACTTCAAAATACTTGTCAAAGCTATTACCTCAAAGCCAAAGTTTTCAGTCTTGGTTTATCAAGAAAATTTTCTTGGTTTAAATATCAGTTTGATACAAAATGAAATTGGATTTCATTTTAATTTCTATTTCTTTTTTATTCAAAGTCAACTATGCCTCTTAACCAACCAAGTCAAAACCAAGTGTCGATATCCAAAGTCATGCCATATGCCGAGCAAGCCTGCCAGTTGAGCCCAGCACAGCTTAAGGGAGTAGAAGGAAGTCTGAGATCTCAATCTTGAAGCTTCTTAATATCAAAATGGTGCCTTGTCCTGCAAAGAATGCTGCAATGCAAAAAGGGTTTTAAGATTTTAACTATAATTTAATCAAGTCGTTCTTGTGGATTTGGTTATGTTACATTTTCTTCACTTCAAGATGCTAAGAAATTACTCGACAGTGAACATGCTCTTAATGGTCACCCATTGGAAGCTTTGGTGGCACTTGGAATAATAGATTTGCAGCTCTCTTGACTCTTATCTTCCTAGTTTGGTAATTTCCAACACTAGTTTGTCCTGTTGATTTTACATAAGTGAAGGTTGGAATTATTAAGTGATTTAACATTATGTTACATGAAACTCCTAAACTACCCACGTACTAGTAGTGGAAACACGCAGAAACTCAGAAACGCCGCAAAAACTTCTCGAAAATACCCAAGTTCCCATTAGGGGTGTGGGACCCATAGGAAGTCTAAAAATAACAATCTATGGAGAATGAAGACAAATTAACCTCTGATTTGTTTCAAAACCTACCTACAAACTACCCCATCATCATTATTTTATTTCAAGATAATGTGTTATTTTGAAAAACTCTCTCTCTCTCTCCACCATACATGTTTATATGAATCGCATTTCTAGGCATTCATGTTTCCAAAACTAGTACACGTTTCTACGTTTTGTGCAACTTAGTGTGAGGATTAATATAGAAGATAATAGGGCAGATTTACAGTTGTAAATCTGCATTAATTACAGTGACTCAAGTTATGGTTTTCTGCTTGGAAAGTGTCCTAATAAGGGCTTAAACTTGTTGGCATATGTTTGGTATCCTTGCTCTTGAATTGCCTAGTGGATTGGAGTTCAAGTGAATTAAAATAATCCCCATTGTTTGTTGTTGTAATTTATATTTCAGATCAGCCCTAAGGTTGAGTATTCGTAGGGTTTGGTTCCATGAAACCCCCAATGTGGTGTGTTGTTGTAACATGAAATTTTATGGCAAAATCTTATTCATTTTTCACAAAAATTAATTATTCGGCCATGTCTAAAACAAGCTTAAGTTCATATGGCTTTGCCTCTATAAACTTGATCCTCCATCTCACCTTATCATATGACCATGGTCCATCACCACCGATGTTGATCTTAACCCAAAATACTATATTTAAGTTTATGTCAAAGCTTCATTTTTATCATGAACATTATTTTATTAAAAATGTCCTTCATAAGCCCCAAATCGATTCAAATATATTTCTATGGTTATAATGGTTGAGTTTATGATTTCTAAAATCACCTTTATAAAAATATTGGCTTTTGGTTTAGCCCAATTTTCATGTATTTTTGCAAGTCAACTATGCATTCAAAACCTACCAAACCAAATCAATGAACCAAGTGCCAAGCCATGTGTCCAATGGTCAAACCATAACTATCCAAATGTAGAGTAAGAGTGCCAAAGTTCTTGGGTTTATAAAAATGAATCAATGAACCAAGTGCCAAGCCATTGGTCCAATGGTCAAACCATAACTATCCAAATGCCGAGTAAGAGTGCCAAAGTTCTTAGCTTTATAAGAATTTCAGGTTTTGTTTTAATCCGAATCTCTATATCATTATTTGAATCTTACCTTGACTAAGCCCTAAACTCACCAACTCACAAGCCAAATGACCCAAGTGTCAAGAACAAATCCACCAAGTGAGCCCATGACATAACTTGTGCACTATGCATCGATTGTCACTCAATGCACTTCTGCATATGAACCAAAAAAACATTTTTTATTGCACCGAGAGGAGCGAGGTGCTCTAGAGCCCAGTATGGGGGAGATGGAGATGTTGTAACGTTCATTCCTGACAAAAAGTAAATAAAAACATTCATGTCGGCTCATAAAATAAAAAATTATGGAAAGTATTTAAAAAAAATCCATATTGGCTCATAAAATAAAATATTATGAAAAGTAATTAAAAAATAGATGTTAGTCTATAAAATAAAAACTTAAAACTTAAACCCGGATCTATCAATCAAGAGAGATCGAATTTCTTGAGTTTAAATTAAAAAAAATACATCTTAACAAATTGGATCCCTCTCGGTACTTGATAGATCCGGGTTTAAGATGGATCTATGCTGGTTCTTATGGATGTGGAATAAAGCTCTATGGATGAAATAAAAGATATGCAACCTCAGTTTGAGGTGGAAGCTTGAAGGGTATGGCAGGAGAGAGGCCTTTCATTTCCCAGATTGCCAACATACCGGAGAGAATATATTCTTGAAGTTGCAAAGGCAGGATTTGAGGGGAATATGGTGTGCTTTTGTAAAGAGGGCAGACTAACTTATAAAATTGCAAAAGAGATTCAAAAAAATCCAATTAAAAAAATCCATAGTTTTAGAATATATTCTTGAAGTTGCAAAGGCGGGATTTGAGGGGAATACGGTGTGCTTTTGTAAAGATGCCAGACTAACTTATAAAATTGCAAAAGAGATTCAAGTTGGCATTAGCGAAGCAATCCCAAGAAATAGAGCAACTGAAGACATCAACTTCAATCATTTTAATTCCCTCGACATATCTGATTTTGTGAGAGACATCAGAGATCCTGAGCACCCTTATTCATTGGAACAGCTTAGCATTCTATCAAAGGAGTCTGTTACAGTGGAAGTGTGGGCATAGCATGTCTATTCCACTTATCCTTTTCAAACTACCGCCGAAAGACAAGATGCTTCGAATTCTAATTTTGGAAAATGGTTACACAAAGATAGGCATGCACTCAGTATTCAAAAAGGATAAAGGCATCAGTTCAAGACTTCAAGAGGGGTTGATTTTTTTTGGCAGCTATAGGCTGTTTTTTCTTTATAATGAGCCCGAGGCACTGTTTGTAAACTTTTGAGATCAAAGAAACTGTTTATGGACTCACTGCCTTTTGTAAAGCCATGTTTCCTCTCTGTTTTCTATTTTAAGCTTTTCACTTTTCACCTCTATTCTTTCTATGTATTATTGTAATTTGTAGAGCAAACTTCTATATATTTAAGGATAACAAAAGCCAATTTGATGCTTTGTTATTTCTGATTCTGTATGTAGTATTTGTGCACAGTCAGAGTATAGTTAAGGGAATTTAATATATCACGGTTTGTTAGATTAGACCTTTCCTCTATCATTGCAATATCCAAAGTTGTTCTCAGATTACTTTGATAAGTGTTATATTGTTGGATTCAGGTTTTATGCCCAAGTAATGCACTTATACATCACTGGATTAATTATTTAATGCCCAGTAAATCCATTTTTATGTTATAGGATGCTCGAAAACATCCATAACACATAAAGCACCTCTAATGTTTCTTTCGTCTTTGAAAGCATTGACTTCTTTACTCACTGTTACACCAAAGATTTATTTTTCCTCTTATATTGTGCTCTACAAATCGAGACTCCAGTTCCCATTGGAAAGGCCTTTGGTACGAGGGTTTTACTAAGATTTTAGTCTAGCCAGGTGTACCTTACCTTCAACCTTTTTATTTATGTTCATTATTTGAAATCTGGCATTATTTTTGTTGAATGTTGTGAGCAGCTCCTGTAATATCCCGAGTAGTAGAATCTGCCTTCTTAATTGGGTTACTTCCACTGTTTTTATGTAACTGAAATGTTTTAATGACTTGTTTGTGGTTTGCATGAGTTTGCATGAAGATGTAATTTCTCATAGAATAAATACATATCCTATTTTAGTTATTAGCTTCATGAGTCAGATGATGTTGACTTGCAAACCCCAACAAAATATGCCAAACTGCTAATTCAATTATGCAGATATAAATTACTTCAAATACAAATGCTAACCAAAAGTCCAAGATGCAACAATCTGACCTTAGCAATGAAGACAAGGAATCGTAAATGGATGGAACATCTTATAAAGAACACTCTCAAAACATGTATGTCAAATAGGTATCAGTCCTGACCTTGTATGGATCCGCCCAGCGGACTTAATTAATGATGAGGACTGTTGACGGCTGTAATAGCAGAATTGCTAATGGGAGGAATGCTGTAGCAGCTTGTATATAAAATCAGATCTGAATGTAAGGTGTTGTAGAAGTGTGTAGCATGAGAAAAGCATCCAGATAGGAAGATAGATGCCCAGATGGAATGATCATGCTCACTGTGGTGTCTGCAGTCCACTAGAATGAGATCACGACTCCTTTAATACTCTATACGTCCTCTAGAGATGAAAACTTGATCCCTTCACAAATTTGCAGTCTTTAAACAGTATCACGCTTGTCTCCAATATAGATTTGGCCTCCACAGAGTGCATCGCTGCTAGGATGAAGGATTAGGGCCCATAGAGATGGAATGTTGATGTAATTCAGAGATCGCATACCCATATATCAGATCGTAGACAAATCACAAGCTCCATAGATGGCCACGACTTCCTTGATGCTAGATCTGGCCCTAGAACAATACGCTGCTGTTTAGAAAGAAAGGTTGATGCCAATAGAAGTAGAATGCTGCTAAAAATCAGAGATCGCTGCCCATAGTATAATAAAATCGTGGTTCAATAGATCCATGTTCCAACGAATGCCCACACAACACACAACTGTTTAAGAGAAGATCTCTGTTCCTCCAACGAATAGAATTGCCATCCTGTAGCAGCAATAATATCCACAGCTTCCATGGAGACCACACAGCAGTTGGGAAAGGGAAATGCTGCCCTCAATACTTGCTAAATACGCCCTCGCACAGTAAATACTAAAATGGTATAGCTGTCCAATCGATAATGAATGCACCCCTGCTCAGTAAAATAGACAACATCTATTTGAGGTGACCCTTGTGCTCAAATTTCCAAGAGAACACGCCTCATTAGCAAACCACCCAGGAAGATGTGCCACCCCTATTCCAGAAGTCTTCAATAACAACCCACCTGAATAATAACTTGCCCAGCTACCAGTAAACTCAATCTCTGCCCTAATAATTCAACCTTCTTTTGTCGTCTTGAAGCATGGTGATAGATTGGATGATCTATCCAAGAAACTGACTAGGACGGATAGATTTCACCGTCGAAATCAATGTTGGCTAGGGCAATCTCCCTCAGCCCTAAACAGCTCTCAGAGCTCTCAAAACCAATTCTCAATCAACAATCATAATAATGGATACTGAGTAACTGACTTTATCTTTCTTTTATAGCCTTGACATTGCATGCCCTATACCTAAGTCACTTTTCTCTTCTATTTCTCCGTTGAGTTGCATGTCTCTCATTTGTTGCATGCATGCATGTTTGCATGTATCTCCCTTCTGCCTATATGCATGATTGCATGCACCTCACTTTTATATGCCTTCATGATTGCATGCATTTCACTTTTGCATGCATGCATGCTTGCATGCATCTTACTTTTGCATGCAAGCTTGCCTGCTCTTGAGCCAGGGCTCGCATGCTCTGCATGTTCCTTGTTCCAGGTTTACCCAAAATGGAACATTACAGCTCCTATGGTGACCATGGGCATCCAGCTCAGTGAGGGTTACACCCTCTGGCCCAAGAATCAGCTTGAGGCCTAAAGTGGGTTTTAGATGCCTTGAATGTTGTGAGCAGCTCCTATGGTGACCATGGGCAGCCAGCTCAGTGAGGGTTACCCCACTGGCCCAAGAACCAGCTTGAGGCCTAAAGTGGGTTTTAGATGCCTTAGCATAGTTCCTAAGTAGCCAGGAACATCTCAAGGAACATATTTTTTGGCACCGTTGCTGGGGAGCGAAGAAACAAAAAAATTTCCCTGAGATATAACAACAAAGAACTTGTTTCTTGCTGGTGAACAAGAGGCAATTGGCTAATATTGTACATTTTCATCTGGCGATTCCATTTTAGAAACCTGGCAGAAGAAAAGAGACATACCAGAGCTAATCCAGGTTTTGAAAAAGTTCCAGTACTGTCAAATCCAGAGAATCCACTCACACAAAAGAATAAACGTGAAAAGGAGGTTTCACCATCTTCAGGTAACCCTATTCATAAAGCAGTTCCTTTTCTTGATCATAACACAAAGGAAAAGTTGTTGATCTTTGTAACTCGTTCTAACGAGTCATCTTCTACTGCAAAAGATAAAGGGAAATCTTTGATTGATTTGCAAGACACGGCCATAGCATTTTCTGGAAAAAAATCAACCTCGGTCAAAGCCTTTTGTAAAATTTCTTTACACTCCAATTTCTCCTGAAGCCAAAAACACTCATTTTAAAAAACTTGATGGCTAATAATCCTCCACTTCCTCCAATGGTAAATCCATGGGAAACAACTAGATATACTCCTTTGAGTCTTGAGTATTGAGAGAGATCGTATAGTTGGGTTTTGATGGCATTGAAGGTGTGAGCAAACTCGGACCAAGAGGATTCTACACCTCGTTTTTCAATAAGTACGAGCACTCATCTCTCTGCAATCTGGTTTTAAGCAACAACAACGAATGGGTTTTTAAATATTTTAAATTGTGATAGCATGTGGGCTCAAGATGTTGACTTTTTTCCACAAATTGCGGGTGATGGCTGGAATTAAGATATTGTAGTCTATGCTCAAAACGCAGGGAATCTTGTTCAGCTTCCAAAGGGTTCTACAATACCTGTTACATTGAAGTGCTCGAGTTTGAAGCTTTAAATACTTGCACATTACCATTGTTCTAGAAACGCCAATTTGTATGATTTCCAAATGCATCTAGCAAATTAATACATATTTTAAATTATTCATTTCAATTTTTCTCAATATATGAGGTTGCAAGCAGCTTTTGAGTAACTTAGACAAGACCTCGTGTATTTGTCACACCTGATATAGTGTCAATGCAGAAGTTTATTCTTAAAGCTGGACACACTGATCATAGGGCTGCACATTCATAAATTATAACATAAAAGCCATATTTGGAATGTAATCTTCCAACTTATAGGGATATCCAAAAGGTACGATGAAAGTGAAGCAGACTTCAACGTATAAAATTTTGCTTGTAAAACAAACATTTGTTCAGTACCAACGAACAAAAGTATCATCCCCAAGAATAACTAGCTTCTACAATAGCTCACCTTGCAAGGTGGTGTGGCTTGCCGTGCTACGCTAATACTACCATATCCAGGCTTTCCCTTTTTGTCAGCTGGCTTCAAAATTTGGAAAGAACACATCAAGCTTTCATCAACACTCATCATAGCACCAGCATTATCGAATTCTCCACAATAATTAGGAGCTGAGAAGATAGTAACAGTTTGCCTTTTGGCAAAGAATTCATAGCCATCCTCCACCACCTGTTAAAAGCATAACAGTATCCTCCAGAGTAAAGGACACGAATCATGATAAAATGACAGAAATCAGGAAGACACTGAAAGTTTAAGAGAAAAACCTGGTGAGCACGGCATATAAGGTCCAGATCATGCATTTTTAGAAATTCAGTAACCTTATCAGCTCCGAAGGTGTATAAGACGCCTCTGTCGTTCTCACCCCAGCCTTCAATATCCTTATCTGGATCTGCCCAAAGAAGATCGCACAAGAGACCTTGATCTGGCACATATGCAGGTCGAGCGATATTCGTGATCTGATCCAAGTTCTTCAAATCAGGAGATAGACCTCGATGCATACATATAATTTTTTCATCTATAAGAGCAGCAACAGGCAAACAATTGAAACATTCTATGAAAACCTTCAACAGTCGAACATTGAACCGTCGCTTACATTCATCATAGAAACCATAAATTTTGTTGATTGAAGCACATTCATGGTTTCCCCTCAAGAGAAAGAAGTTTTCAGGGTATTTTATTTTGTATGCCAGAAGAAGACATATTGTCTCTATGCTCTGCTTTCCACGATCTACATAATCCCCTAGAAACAAATAGTTTGCTAATGGTGGATAGCCGCCATACTCAAACAGCCGTAACAAATCTGCATATTGGCCATGTATATCACCTGTAGACCAATCAACATACCCCTTCAGAGAATTATTTCTACCATTAATTTGTGACGAGAAAAATTGCAACAGCCTTTGATCTGTGCATGGCATGGCAATTTTCTAAAGAAATTATAAATTGGCAACTTCGAAAGCTTGCTACGAAGCATCTTCAAAATACTAACTGATTCAACCCAAATTATAAAACATGACTCCAGAGTTCAAACTATTTAATTCTGTTGTAACCATGATCTGAATGACATGGACACTCCAAGGACATCAGGAAGTATAGCTAACCTTCATTACATTGCATATAAATCAAATGGTGTATTTATGCAATAGAAACCAGAAAAAGTTCTCTAGGTTATCTCATTCCCCTATTTCGAGGCATGTGTACGCTAACTACGATTGGAAGGAATCTCTAAATGTGAGTAAATGAGATGTGCTGGAATAAAGCAGCCACATTCTTGACGAGACCTGCAAGATACAACAAACCATCCCTCAACATCTGAATTTCACCCTTCAGCCATTTTACAGCTATCTCTGAGTCCCCATATACCTGAAGATTTGAAAGACCTTTACAGTATGCAGATTTCATAAGGAGAGGAATAGCCCCAAATTCCCTGTAGTTATTGGTGCCTTGTCCCAACTCCAAGAAATTCCTTCTTGTGAAGAAATTATCATCAATGGTTTGTAAAACATAGCCAGCCCCACATAGTATGCCCTCATTTTGATTAGATCCATCAAAGTAGCCCCAGGGGGTGGATTTGTCAATCTGAGGTGGGTTCATTGATTTGACTTTAGGAGCCAGAGTTGTAGTCTTATAGAATGGCAGTAATGAGAAAGCTTGTGCACATACCTGGAAGCTAGTGACATATTTGTTCCCAAATATGCATTTGTTCTTGGCAATCTAGAGTCTCCATAAAATCAAATAAGGAACACTTCTTTATTGGTTTAAATTGCCTCTAGCAAACCAATCATGCAGATTCAGTAAGAAGGCATAACCTGTCCACAACCTTTACATACCCAGGAAAGTCTCAACATGCCTCCAAATTTGTATAGAGAAGGGATTCGGGACAACCAACGAAAAGGTGTTGAATTGTTTCACATGCTTTCTTACACAGGTAACACCTTTCAGGGCCTTCCATCCTCTTTTTTTGAATTATGTCCCAAGTTGGGACTCTGGATTTCAGAATGAGCCATATTAACAGAGTGCTTTTTGCAGGGGCAGAGACTTTCCTCATTTTCTTCATCCACCACTCAGAAGCCCCCATCCTAGGGGCTTGTTGGGCCTCATAACCCAGTGTCACTCTGTAGTCCTCGACTTCCCCCTACCAGGACCAAGCCAATTCTTAAAGATCCCCTGATATCCTTACATGAGCTCTCTTTAAAGAATCTATAAATCTGATCCATGTTTGAGCATGAAAATATCAAGTCCTACCTCTCGAGCAGATAGCCATCTTTGAGACCAAATTGTAGTATCATTTTCTTTAACAATTTTGTTTAAAGTGCACAAACCTCTCAATTGGAGATGTTCAATCACCACAGGAGGTAGAAAGTTATTATCCAAACAACCCATAATGGCATCTGCACCCATCCTAACTTGAGTTCTTGTGCTAACTTTCCAAGACAGGTGTTCCCCAATAACTAAGAAGGCAGAAGAAAGGGCCTTCCAGTGATTTGAGCAGTTTGGTGATATCTTCCTTGGGCTTCGGACCCACTCAATTAAAGGAACCATATACTTTTGTTGGATAATTCTTCCCCACAAACTTTCTTTGGTCATTATATGCCATAAATATTTGGCAACAAGGGATTTGCCAAATAGCTACAGGTCTCTGATTCCCCACCCCACATATTTCTTGGGCTTTGCATTAGTGTCCCAATTGGCTAGGTGCACCCCTTTGTAGTCTGTACTTTCTTACCATAAATAGTTTGCACAGATTCTCCAAATCTTCTCCAAATTTCCTTCTGGAATTAAGGCAAGGAAAGCCAATAAACGGGGATGGCTTCTATAACTGCTTTGATCTATACCAGCCTACATCCCCTGGAGATCAACTTGTTGCACTACTGCTGAATGTTGCCCTCAATTCATGAAATGTGCCAAGACCAATCCATTTTCCTGTAGCAGTTTGCCTTTAAATTGTATCCCATATATTTGAGGCCACCCTGTATCTCTTGTAGAGAGATATTAAATAGCCTTTGCAATCTATCTAAGATATGCCTTTCCAATCCAAATGAGTAGAAGGCAATTTTTTTTCAAATTTATGACCATCGTTGTAGCAGAGGAGACAATATTTAAAATGTCATTCAATACATGACCTTCATACACTCCCATTTCGAAACAGAAGTATGACATCTACAAAAAGCTGGTGAGAGATAGTAATATTCCTTAGAATTTTCTCCCTGAAGATGACCAAGAGATTTAGCTTGGAGATGGCCCTACTAAGACTCTCAACCACTAGTTGACATAATCAAGAATTTGCAGGTGGGTGGAGGATCCCATTTCTATTTCCAGCATTTAAATAACCCCAAACTGAAATCAATCTCAACCATTATCTTCGCAACAGATCGAGCACTATTATGTTTATAAGAATCATCTACAAGGATGTACTTACCTAGTGAATCGCCGATAGCCTTGAGGGAGTAATCATTCCAGAGCTCCATAGGTAGTTGCGGCAATTTTACCTAGACCGGTGTAGCTTTTACAAATTTTTCTTGAGTATCACATCCTGGGTGCCAAGCCTTGAGAGTCGGAATGGCCTTTTTGCAAAACCAAAGACCTCGAAGTATCTTGTCCGCATCTTCTTGGGTTTTGAAGTATCTTGCCCGCATCTTATGTTTCCAGAGATTCTTCTTAGTTTGTCTATGCTTATAACTGTATGTTTTCAAACAGCCTTATCAATGCAGGTTCCAAGCTCAAAGTCTCCAAATGGAGGCTCAAAATCAAGTTCAGGGGCAGCTCATTTGCATAAGAATGGAGTTGAAGTGTTGGTAGAACATCTGGCTCAAGTTCTGTTTCAAGACCACGTACATCTGGGCCCATTGCTGAGGGTAAAAGTAAGTCATTTGGTCAAGGAACGAAGTCGTTAGTATATGCGGTGTCATCTTCACCAGCCAGCGAGCCAGTTCATCCCTCGAAGTAGCACATTAGATCAAGTAATTCCACAGAAGTCATGAAAGATGATGCTGGGAATGCTGTAGGCAAAGGGTCAACCACAGGGAGCCCTGGACGTGTTTCTCCAGAGACATCATCATCAAAATATGTTCCAAAGGATAATGTAAAATGTTGGACAAATTCTATAGGGAAAACAACACCACTTGGAAAATCTTGTTTCCCAGGTGGAGCTTCAAAGCAGGATGCTTCTAGTCCGAAAGGACACAGTTCATGTCCAGCTTCAAAGTCATCTGCAGGACAAAATGTACCTAATTATTCTAGTTCTACAGAGCACGTTGTTTCAACCCATCATCAAACCTTATCAATGCAGACAAAGCATGCTATAATGGGGACAACTCACAAAAATGAAAAATCAAGTTTACTTGCAACCCAGTCTGTGCTGAAGGCTACTACTGCTATTGCATCTGCTCACGCTCAAGCTTCAAACAGTGTCCCTACAACCCTAAGTGATGAAGCGGTGAAGATCTAGATTGAATGATCTTTATTTTTACATTTGGCATCTCTGCATATCTATTTCTCTTACTAATATTTTTTATTTCTTGTGTGCAGCTTGCCTTGTTGTTGCATCAGCAGCTTAACAGTTCTCCAAGAGTTCCTTGAGTACCACGTGTGCGACATGCTGGAAATATTCCTCAGTTGGCATCTTCCTCAACACCCTCTTCAGGCATCATTGTTAAGAGACCAACTACAGTCACACCATAGTGTAATTCTGTCAGTGGACAAAAGGATCATAATTTGGTAATCTTTGCATTTTAATTGGAGTTGGGAGGTTTTCAGAAATAAATAATTCTGTCAGTGGACAAAAGGATCATAATTTGGTAGTCTTTGCATTTTAATTGGAGTTTGGAGGTTTTCAGAAATAAATAATCTATTAATTTTCTATTATTACATTTTTGTTACCTTTTTGCTTTTGAACAAATGAATTGATAGAGCCAGTGACTGAAAAATACAATAATACATTTATAAGAACTGCTTACAGAATCTATAATGTTGGTTGAGTTTTTCTATGTCTGAACTATGTGCAGGTTTCCAGGAGAAGAAACCGAGAAGACAATGCCAGAGAGTCTTCCCGAACTGTTCTTGGGATTGATGAGCCTGTAAACTCTGAGGTACTGTTGTCGTCACCTCATACAAGGAGACTTGAGGAGAGCAACAAGGATGATGAACTTTCATATTCAACTAGAAGGGAAACACCTTCAAGATCATCGGATGTCTCATGTGCTGCTAATAAAAATGTAGCTTCAACTCACTTTCGCAGTGGATTTGGTAAGTATATGCCCAGATTGCATCAAGAAGCTTGGGGATAGAACATCTGGTTGTTTGGGTTGAGGTTCATTCTAGGTGGTGGTTCTTCCGATTGCTTGACTCTATGAATGTTATTCTGACAAAACCTCGATGGTTGGAGGTATTGTGTAACACATAAAATATTGGGGAAAAAGGCTGGAGGCTTGGTCTTGTATGCTGCAGTGGATTCCTGGTACATACTAGCGAGGTGACAAGCCTGCAAAAGTGATTCTCTTGCTGCCGTTTGGATGAGGTATGTACAGAATGATGCAATGGTTTAACTATCAGTGTTGCAGTGTGTTTAATTTGATTGAACTCTACGCTGTCTACCCTACCCTATCATCCTACTTTGTTTTCCCACCTACACCATAACTCTATCACTCATTAATGGATAAAACGCTTGTCAATTACACTTATCTGGTTTACTTGCGTTGAAACGAAAGTCTGTGTAAATTTCCTTCATGAAGAATATTTGCTGTGAGCATTTATTTACTTAGTGTGCATTTGTCGTGGTTGCACATTATGTTGTATTTCAAAATGATATTGGTTTATTCTTTGACAGGCTCATGGCCACCATGGCTCACCTATGCATATATGTGAATATTTGGCTCCTCGAATTTATTCTAAAGCTCAGCCCATTTGTCTACACTACTCCCCCTATCGACTGTGTCAACTTTTGAATATGGCAATCACCACTTCCTGTGTGCATAATTAAGAGCTCGGCCCTTTTCAATCAACTTTTCGAGCCCAGACGTTTGCCCAGTCATCCATGCCCTACCTTCTAATAAACCCTATGCATGGTCACCCGATTCGTTTGGTTAGCCTCTACTCGCGTATGGGCAACGCTATATGGATAAATGTTGTTGTTTTACTTTTGTATATATGTTCTGGGTTATTGTAGCCATTGTATATATGTTGGGAAAATAAGTTAAAGGTTAATCGATTTACAATACTGGCAATTGTGAGTATTCATGCTACCTATGATTATACACACACCAGCTCCCGTCAATCATTTGTAAGTGTGAGCACTGAGCTGCTATCATACACAAAACATAACTCAATGGGAAATGAGCATCTATTGTGAAAACAATGAAAGTAAGTGTTGAAAAGAAAATTCGAAAGGATACCTATAATTAGGATATAGAGTTCCAAAAGGGATACATTTTCCTAAAGGCATGTACTAGGAGGTGCTAAACATATACAATGTACATTGAGAAACCCTAAGAAAGGAACACAATAGATCTAACATGAAAGAAAGTCTCATCGTTTCAGATATATATATATATATATATATACACACATAAATAACACTCAATTGGGTACATTCATTAGCAGGTTCAAGGTGCTGAAGACACATATAACTGCATTAGAAAGGAACTCTCAAGATCCAAGAAGAGAACAAGTTAAAATAGTTTCTAACGAAACAAATTGATAAGTAGTAAGAATACCCAAGGACATGCACACACAAAGATATAAAATCCCCAATTTGGCACATTCCCTTGCAAGTATGAGCCACTCCACATATAAAATGTAAATCCATCAGAATGGAACCCAAGAGATCTGCAGGTTGAAACATGTGCATGCCGTTTCCTGAGTGTGTGTATGAGAGGCCCAAAATTGGGAATAGTGGTTGGGATCAATGGAGCACTGTGTTAGGATTGAAGGCATTTCCAGTCTTCATCTCTAATAATTGGATTTGGTTCCCATGGCTTCCTGGTGTGGTGCAGCAACCCATAGATCTCTTCTGTTGTTCTCAACTCTTGTCTAGAGAGTTGTCCTTCATTTTCTTTTAGTTTTTGCATTTCCTTTCTCTTGGTAGCTAGGTGGTGGCATCCCTAGGAGGGACATCTAGCTCTCAAAAAATATGGCATCGTTGGGGATGAAGGTTGGGACACCTATGGTGCAGCCTCAATCTTCTCAATGAAAAGCTAGCTGCCTAACTGAATAAGAAAAGCAGGAGGAAGTTTCCGCCATCTCCAAAATGTTATGGTATCTTTGAAGTTGCAAATTCCCTAGTCCTTTTACTGAAGCCAAATCCACTGGCAAACCACATTGATGATTTGCTAAAATCAGCCTTAATCTATTGGTTCCTAGGCATTTGTCTTGCAATATATAGTTATACTGTAGCAAAGTGGTTAAATAAAAAGTGCAACATCCAAGATAGCATGCTTGCAGACTTCTTCAGCGAGGATATTTTTTGGTCTTCTTCTCAAATACTAGGGACATCAACCTAGTTTCAAGGGAGGTCCATCGATAATGGGGAGAGCTGGTCCCTTCATGCTATGACTAGTCTGCATAATATGACTGAAGGTAGTAGTCATTCTATTGCTTTTGATTCAATTGATGGGCACTTATCTAGTGTCCACGCCTCTCCTGGTGATATGTCTGATGATGCAGAGAATACATTGATAGGTGGTGGTGCATTAACATTGCCAAGTAAATGTTTTAACCTTTTGGCAATAATTCTTCTTTTCTGCCCTTCATCTGTGATCGTGTATGGATAAAAGTTGATGATGGGCTTAAGCTATTCATTAATCACCAGAATGAGTGTTTTTGTTTTTTAATGCATTTTTCCTTTTCAAGCTTAATGGATGAAATTCTCAGCAAAAACCAGCATATGACAGATGATGAACTATGTGAGGTTGTCCTACCGGTATGTATCTGTTGTAAGTAAAGGGGGTGTACATCTTGCTTATTGATGTGCTCTTTGCCTTTTGACATTTTATATGACATTTCAGGGCATACCTGTTTCTGTTCATGTTGCTCATTGACAATATCAAATTTTATATTTTGATCTTCTTTTCCATCATATTTACATGTCAGTGAATGCCATGACAGCACTGGCAGAATCTAAGGAAGCATAATGGTGAGAGATATGCCTACACAAGCTATTGCCAGGTTGTTCTTGATTGCTTAAAGAATCGTGTAGTATGGGCTCATCGCGTTGATCGTGGACCAAAGGTATACTTGCACCATCTGCTTTCTTTTGTTCAATTTTGTGCCTCTGTATTAGAAAGTGAAGAGGTATTGCAGCAGGAAGAGATTCAAGATGACCTGAAAAGTGAAAAGAAACCTAATCATCTAAACATGGTGAAGCAAGAACTGCTTGATTCTTGCATCAATGATGGTTGTGGAAATTGGTCTAAAGTATCTGTTAAGCATGCTAGTTATAATTTTCTTCTTGCACATGTGAAGAATGGTATAACAAGCTCAGAGACCTCTGCCCAAAGGGTATTTTTTGTTGATTTATTTTAAATTTGTACGCTATCCTCTTTAAGTTTTAGAGGTAAGCATTGCATTCTAACATTGTCAAATGTATCTATAGGAATGGGTGGCTTTACTACGTTCAATAGTACTTAGCCTTTCTGGTATTGCAACTTTGAATGAATGCAAGCCTCTTTCCAGCACAAATGTAGAAGTAGACTTCTTCAACAATATTTTTCACATTCAGGTTTCCTGTTCTTTCCTTTTATTTCCCGTTCTTCCCAAAAAAAATCTTTGCGTGGAAAGCAGTCTGACAGTGGTTTGTTTACTTATGCAGAGGAATAGGAGATCAAGAGCAATGTCATGGTTTAGAAATATTGTGGATGCTAGAAATCTATCTGAGGTAAAATAATGTTTGAGTCTGAGATAACTCTGTGAACATATTTTTAATTATTTGAGTCTGAGATAAATCTGTGTACATGTTTTTTATCTGTGGGTGACACTGGCATGGTAAGTTGTTCAGCTTTTCTATATCATCTTCCGACCACACCTCTCTGCAATATACTCACATTGCTAGTGAATATGGAATATTATGTAGGGAACTCTCATGCAAATATTTGTGCCGCTCTTTTTTAGTTTGTTGTTCGAGGCCAAAGGTGACAAGGAGGGGAATGTTGTGAATTCTTGCTTAGAAACCCTTTCTTGTATTGTAGGTCACATAAGATGGGATTCTTACTTCAGTTTATTGATGACAGCATTTCGACTGATGGCTTCCAAGGAAGAGAATAGCAATATACTTGTATGGCTGATTTGTTCAATATTAGATAAGTTTCATTTTATTGATGGAATGGCCTCAGTTGTAGGACCAAAAAAACATGATCATCAATCTAAGATTGGTGAAAAAGCACTGGATAAAGTCGGATATGGAATTAAGGAGGGATGGTGATAACAAAAATATTATCTACCCTGAAATACAAGAGCGTCTAAAAAAGTGTGTGCTACCTGAGATAAATAAGATGATGATATCTCATACGAATGTGGTTAATATTTCAGTTAGTCGTGTTGCATTGAAGTTATTGAAGCTTATGCCTTTAGAAACAATGGAATCAGAGCTTCATTGCATCATACAGCGTATTGCTAATCTGTTGAAAAGTCGGCCTCATTCTTAATAATTGCAAGGTGCATGACCCATAAGGAATTCTATTTAAGGGTTCTAGCTCAATGTAGAGCACCTGCCTTATAGGTAGGAGGTTGGTGGTTCGATTCCACTGTGACCTATTTATATTATGAAACCACTAAAAAGAGATAAATGACTAAAAAAATGACCAAAATTTGCATATAAACGACCACCAATACAACATGAGAGATAAGTGACCAAAATTTGCATATAAACGACCACCAATACAACATGAGAGATAAGTGACCAAAAAATGGATATAAATGACCAGTTTTGAGTTGGCGATCGTTGGTAGCAAATTAGCGGTCATTTATCACGTGAAAAAAAATGTCGTCATTAATTGTGACAATTAATGACCAAATATATTACCAAATTAATGACCAAATATATGACCACAAGATAAGCTATAAATAACCAAGCTAAATATGACCACATTTTTGGTCACGTGATATATGGCCCTTAATTTGCTACCAGTGATCACCAACTCAAAAGTGGTCATTTATATGCGGATTTTGGTTTTTTTTTTTGTCACTTATCTCTCATTTTGTACTAGTGAAATGAAACTTAAGCCATCCCTTCCTTTTGGGACTAGTGAGCTTGAGGTAAACCACATCAATGACAGTTTGATAAGAAAATTCCTCAATCACCAACCTATCTGGAACTATTCTGGGTAGTAGGTGAACAGTGCTACTTCCCCACACTCTGACATATGAGAAAGACTCTCCGACATACCAATCACCAATTGTAGCAATAAAAATTCTAGCATCAGCTAAGAAAGAAGGTGCTTCCTCTCTGAATATCTGGAAGTAGAGAGCTCTAAAGAAGTGGTCACAATTATCATATAGCAAGGGCACATACTTATTTTCCCAGAGTGTTGAACAGTAAATATGAACAGGAGGGGTTGATAGGGTCCAATTCCATCCCATGTTGGGATATTGGAATTATGTGCAAAAGACATCAATCACATAAGCCGAGAAGAAGAAGTGTGGCTTCCTTGACACTGGTGATTTCTAGAATTTTTCAATGGCCATCCTCAATTTAGCTGACAAAATTGAAGCCCATTGAAATGACTCCCCGGTTGTTAAGATATGATGGGCCACAGGTGCCCATTCAGCCTTAAACACTGAGCAATTTGGAAGACCATAAAGCCTGCTAAGCATGGTTGCCAACAGGGAGTAAGGTTCCTTAAACCACAAAACAGGATATGAATTATCATCCCTAGGCATGAAAATAGTCAGTTTGTGCAACCAAGACCTCGGCATTTCATTGAAATTATACCTAGTTTGTGCCGAATTTAGGAATGCAGGATTAAGGGGTTGAACAACTGGTTTTAGGGCGTATGCTCTTATGAACACCTCAGGACGAAATGTGGTCAGTTAAGACTCTGCGCTATGATTAAAATACTTGTCCTTAGGGTTGGCATGGTTGATAATCCATTTTATCGCATCACTATAGGGAAGTATGGCAGGTCTGGTTGCTATAGCATGGAGTTGGGAATCCCTAATTTTTTCATAGGCGAGCCAATCGTTCTGAATATCAGATAGGTCATCATTATCAAAAATAGAATAAATCTTGGACCAATCGAGTTGGTAAGCTTCTGAAACCTTGTCACTAGTGTCGACAAGGATGTCGAAGTTAGGGTCCTTCTTCAAAGAGTATTTCTGTGCAGATTTGGATCGAGTGTTGCGAGACATGATTGAAAAACTGGTAAATTCTAATAAGTGAATAAACACAAATCAACAACAATTAAAACTAAAAAAAACTGTAAGCAATTGAATAAGAGAGCGACACGGAACCAACCTATGCAAACTGCAAAATGGCGAAAATGACCCCTGGTAAAAACTCATAGTAAAATCCAAGCAGCGGGGAAATTTGTGAAAATAGAAATGATAAAAGAAAATAGAAAAAATCGACATATTTATCAATTTCACCGGGTAAAATTTGGGCCGTAAGATGAAAACAGATCGACGACTGAGATCTAATTAAGCGAGGTGTGGAAAAGGAATTGCAGGCGTTTATTTTGCAATTTTATACATTCTTTCCGCAATCCGCAATCTGCAATTGCGGGTTGCAGGTTGCGAAAACACAAACCACGGAATATAACAATATGACCTTTCCACAGTCAGCAATCTGCAATTGCGGGTTGCGGGTTACAGAAACGCAAAATGCAAACTCATTATTCAAACTCCTTCCGCAATCCGCAATTGCGGGTTGCGGAAACGCACAACACAAAACCAAATTTAAAAGTCTTCCCACAATCCGCAATTGTGGGTTGCGGGTTGCGGAAATGCAAAATGCGAACTCATTATTCAAACTCCTTCAGCAATCTGCAATCCACAATCCGCAATTGTGGGTTGCGGAAATGCACAACACAAAACCGAATTTAAAAGTCTTCCCGCAATTCGCAATTGTGGGTTGCGGGCGCAAACAACTATGATTATGAAAGATGATTCCGCATCCGCAATCCGCATTGCGGGTTGCAGGTTGTGGAACGAAAAAGTTGCAAAACTGAAAACCAAGCTTCCACAATCCGCATTGCGGGTTGCGGAAAGACTTGACTTTTTGGAAAAACCCTTTGCTTTCCTCAACTCTCAAAAACAAAAAAAAATTGAGGGAATTTTCAAAAGGAAAATTACTAACTTAACCAAATGAAAGCAAAGCAATGAAAGCATGATGAAAACCCTAAAACGACCATGGAATTTGATCATTAACTTTGCATATAAAAAATTTGGGGCTCCCATGTTTTATTAAAACATGGAAACTGTTGTACCTACAACAAATAGTGACTGGCTGGGACGAACCAGTTATCTCTGTAAATAAAATATGTAGTTGCAAGGAAGTCATGTCAGCAAGCTTGATATTTTAACCTGTAATTTACAAAATGTTCTCATAAAACACAATCAAAACAAAAAATTTAGCATATGATTGATATATCCCCATCCAAAACCAATTAATGACGATGTTCATATGACAAAGCAGTCTCAGAAGTAAACACGAATCCTTTACCATCATGCAGTCGTAGGAAGGCAGTTTGTGATGAGCCCTAGGACAAACTCAGAGCCATTTTGGGTTACCTATGGTTCCTTTGGAGTCGCATGGAATTTACACGAAAGGGAATATGGATAATATTTCCCCTACTATCCAGATCAACATTTCTCGTACGCCCAGAAAGGTTGAAAATGTATACATTGGTGCAAATTGTTCCCCTGAGGAAATCCGCATTTACGTCGATTTATTTAAAGAGTTTCGGGATGTGTTTGCCTGGTCATACGAGGAGATGTCAGGTATTGACCCCAATATTGTCAAACACGAGATTAAGAATTACCCACATGCTAATTTTGTTCGACAACACCTTCGTGATGTTAATCCTAGGAAGGAAGTTGTCATTAAGGCAGAGGTAGAGAAACTGCTTAAGGCTAGTTTCATCTACCCGGTTCCCCTTACCGAATGGGTAGCCAACCTCGTTCGTGTGGATAAGAAGCAGGGAACCATCAGTGTGTGCACCAAATTTCGTGAAATGAATAGAGCGTGTCCTAAAGATAAATTCCCCACCCCATTCATAGATCAAATATTGAATGAGTGTGTAGGAAGCGAAGTATTTTCGTTCATGGACGGTTTTTTGGGCTATAATCAGATCCAAGTTAAACCCAAGGATCAACATAAAACTTCATTTATATGTCCTTGGGGAACCTTCGCATACCGGAAAATTCCCTTCGGCCTTCAAAACGCCGGAGCTACATTTCAGCGGGCCATGACCTATGCTTTTCACGATCTTAAGCGAATAATGGAAGTTTTCCTAGACGATCTTACTGCTACTCTCATAGTAGAATGGATCACCCAGGTCACCTCCGTCTTGTTTTCGAGAGATGTCGTCATTATAATATTTGTTTGAATCCCAACAAGTGCATCTTTTGCGTGAAAATTGGTCGCCTTCTAGGGTTTACAGTCTCGAAGGAAGGTATTAGAGTCGATCCGTTGAAAGTTGATACAACACTTCGGTTTCCTCCCCCGCGTAATTTGGTTCAACTTCTGAGCTTCCAAGGGAGGGCTACTTTATTACGTTGTTTCATCGTGAAGTATGCCAGTCTTACTAAGGGTTTTGCACGATTATTGAAGAAAGAAACCCCTTTTATCTGGGATGAGCGATCCCAGCAGTCTTTCGACGCTCTTAAGAAATCCTTGGTATCGGCCCCTCTTCTTAGTCCACCAAACTATGCAAGAGACTTTTTGCTTTATGTGGCCATATCTTAAGATACGATTGGTATGGTCTTGGTTCAGGTGGGCGATAGGCTCCAAGAGCATGTCGTCTATTATCTTAGTCAAAACCTAGTAGACGCTGAACTAAGGTATTCTCATGTGGAGAAACTGGCCCTTGCGACTGTTCATGCAGTCCAGAGATTAGGACACTACATCTTTCTTAGGAAAATCACGATTATAGCACATGTCAATCCATTTCAGTTCGTTCTCTCACGATGTCTGATTGGGGGGATGTATAATAAATGGATTTTCATCCTTCAGGAATTCAACCTCGATTTTTCCTCGGCAAAGTCGGTGAAGTCCTTGGTTTTTGCGGAGATGATGTCGGATTTTCCTAGACTTGATGAGGAAGTGGTCCATGAGGACTATTTCGTTGATGAGCATTCATTCCTTATCTCATCGTTGGACCCTTGGTATGGAGACATCATTATATATTTCCAGACTCTGAAGTTCCCTTCGCATTTTTTGTGAGATGAGCGATGGCGTGTGAGACACCATGCCAAAGATTATGTCATCGTCGATGATACTTTGTATCGCCAAGGAAAAGACTCTCTCCTACATCATTCCTTAACTCATGAAGAAGCGGAGTTAGTGCTTAATGACTGCCATAGTGGGGCATCTGGTAGTCACTTATCCAGGCTTTCTACATCCCAGCATATCTTGCGAGCAGGTTATTTTTTGCCTACGATATTTAAAGATTGTGTTAACGATGTAAAGAGATGCCACCCTTTTCAGGTGTTTTCTCGGAATGTACACTCGCATCCTACTCCCCTTTATCGGGTCATCACCGTCGGTCCCTTCACCAAATGGGGGGTTGATTTCATGGATTGTAACCTAGCTTTGGTTGGGGGGCATCATCATATCATAGTGGTCATTGATTACTTTACCAAATTGGCTGAGGCCATGCCAACCGTTAAAGATGATGGTGAAACAGTATCCCACTTCGTATTCAATCAGATCATAGCTCAGTTCGGTATCCCGAAAGAGATTGTCATTGACCATGGTAGTCACTTTCAAAATAAGATGATGGTTGAATTATTTCTTAAACTTGGGTTTAGACAAGATCACTCATCTTCGTATTATCCCCAAGCGAATGGCCAGGTCGAGGCAGTCAATAAGTCCCTTAAGGCCATTCTCCAAAGGACCATCCAACAAATCAAGAGTAATTGGCATATCATGTTGTATCTTGCTTTGTGGGATTATCGAACCGTAGTAAAGACTTCCACCGGTTTCTCACCTTTTCAGTTAGTTCATGGTGTGGAGTCCATCTTACTGGTTGAATGTGAGATCCCATCTTTGAAGCTAGCTCTAGAAATCCTGCCTGACACTTCAGAAGTAGAGCAACGCTTAGTCTACCTCGAGTGAGCAGCTTCGGGATGCCGTCGTAGCCATAGATACCAACAAATGTCGTGTCAAGGCTCAGTATGATAGGTCCATCCATCCCTAGCAGTGTGCTGAAGGTGACTTGGTTTTCCTTTATGACCAAGCTAAGGAACCCCTGGGGGAAGGAAATTTTAACCCAATGTGGCACGGTCCTTACAGTGTGAGGCATTTCCTTGAGAAAGGAGCCTATGAGTTGGAATATTATGAGGGGAACACCCTGAAGCATCCTAGAAATAGGATCTATCTCAAGCGGTATTATGCTTGAGCTTATAACTCGAGTTGATACTTGTGTATACTATTGTATAGTTTCTGTGCATAGTTTAGCTTTCCTGTGATTTTTCGAGTCTGTTGATTCACTTCCTTTTGGTTGATAGATGTCAGCAGAATCTTCAGTGTTCTTAGGATTCACGGATGGGGCCAACCGTAATACGCAGAGACTAGCTTCTGCTGCGTGGGTTATTTCCTCGCCCAACAACGAGATTGTGTCTTCAGGAGGTGCTTGTATCGGTCCTACATCAAACAATGTGGCTGAGTATAGTGTCATTATTGAGTTGCTTCACGATGCCATTTCACATGGTATCCAGTCTTTAGAGGTCCGCCTGGATTCGTAGCTGACTGTGTCTCAGTTGAATGGTTTTTACTACTTGAGGGACCCTACACTACTAAGGAGATTCTTAAGGGTAAGAATCTTGGAACACCATTTTGATTTTATTACTTATATTCATGTTCCAAGATGTTTTAATCATACTGCTGATGCATATGCTAATTATTTTTTAGATTGGCATTTGTCACATCATTAAAAGAAGCAATGAATTACACATTTAACATTCAGACATTTGTACACATAATATAGTAGAACCAAAAAATCATAGTATTTTCATTATCAAAAAGTGGTTTCATAGTACAAAATTGGAGCTCGTAGCTCTCAAATATACATATCCGATACAAAAAATAGGACCCCATGGAATCTAGGCCCTACGAGGAACTCTATCCTCCTTAGCGGGATGAGTCTGCACATAGTATTGCACGACATTGGCTATGCGCCAGAGAAGCCGCACCCATGTACCTGGTACCCCCACCACATGTCTCTGTATCGCCTCAGGGAGGCACTCCAACTCGATCACTAGTACCTAGGTAGTCATCCGATTCAGGTTGACTCGTACATTCTCTAAAGTGCGCTCTGCCATTGCACCTACTATCTCCCCACCCCTGCCTCTGTGTCGATGTCATGGGAAGCGTTGTGGTCTTCGCGGACCCAAGGCTACGAGTAAACTGTCAAACATCAATACATGATATCACACCAAAAATATTTTTTCTTTCACTTAAAACAAAAATACAAAAAAAAAAATTCAAAACTTAAAAAGAGTGTCTTACCAATGTCTCTGAACGCAGCCCCTGGTGGAAGTGGCATGTCGCGATCTCCTCTGAATTCAATCCCCTCATAGGGATAGTCATCTATGGCGATCACCTGTCGCTGCCACCAGTGGAAGAACTCATCAGTATATGGAGAGGTCAGTTGGCCACCCCCTGTCGCGTCAGTATCTCTGCCCACTGGGTCTGAGCAGGATCTCGGAGACTATGAGGAGGGACTTCCACCCTCGGGCTAAGGCCTAGAACCCTCTCAAAGAAGAAACTATACAAAATTCTCCCGAAACCAAAGTTTTTGGTCCGCCCCAGCTTGCACTCTGTTAGCTAATGTTTCATTGAACCCAACAGTGTAGTGCACCAATCATACACCGTAGACCTCATGCACTCAGTCGCATAGAATATCAATGGCCTCAAGGCCTTATGAAGCGAAGCAAACCTTGCTATCCTCCCTGAGAGTGAGGATGATGATCTTCATGCTCAGGCTCGCTATAGCCTTTGTGGGGACTTGGCTACCCACTTTATGGGTGCCCACAACACAATATATGTTAATATAGTCACTAATCGTGAATCCTCCCCCCATGCTATGAGATTTGAGGCTTTCCACCTCTCCTCGGTGGGAAAAGTCGGTAATAAAATATATGTCTTCCACCTCCAAGGGAAGTGGTTTCCCATCCAAGTTGAATTGTTGAGCTTCTGGGTCCCAGTTATCCACCAAAGCAATGAATAATCGGTTTTGGGCCCTTAAACCCCCAATACTCCAAAATTTGTATAAACCACAAGCTTGTAATGCTTGCTACGCGGCCAAATCACCTCCAACTTGATGATCAATGATGCATGTTCCCTCTCCCTCCATTCTAGCACCATCCTGTGGAAAAATCAAAGGATTTTTAATGTTAAAACTCATAAAAAACATTGCCCACGACGTTGTACGTAGGCTATCTCATAGATAGTCGCGCGTATACGCGGTCAACGTTTGGTTTGACCGTGTACACTCAGCCCTATACACGACCCGATAAATCGTAGCCCACGTACAACGCAGATTGGGTGTAAAATAATTAAAAAGATTAAAAATCCACCATTAAAAACCAAATTGAAAACCATAGACTTGAAGAGAAGGATGAGGGCTCTTACCTAGTCCAGACAACTCACGATTTCGTTGCTTTTAGATTCCCAGAATTATTGCTTGAATATTGACGGAAAAAACCACCAAATGCATTATGTTGGGTAAAAATGGTTTTTTTTACTATTTATTAATTTTTCTTACCCACTTTTGTATAGTTTTACCATTTTTGGAGCTTTTTTTACGAATATATCGCTATGAGGTATCATTTTGAGCAGTTTTTTTGCATCGGGAGTGGATTTCAAACCATTTTGCGCCTTCAACGGGTATTTTCTACACCCGTCATATAGGTTAGGGTGTCATTACACCTACATTATTGCATTGACCTTATGACTATATTCATAAACCTTAGGTGAAACCCCGCTTTTTAACTGACATAGAACCTTCATGCTGCTTTAGAAGTGTCGTTATATTGGTGGTAGGGCCTATCCGACCATGGGTGCTCTAGTTAGATCCTTCTTATGTCTTATGGCACCCATGCAGTTGTTTCTCCTTAGGATTGGGAGTCCTTTGTAATCCCGCCATGACATTGTGATGAAGACTCATACTCTACTTTATCTTTATTCTGGGCATCTCCCATAAGGACTCCCCATTTGTGTCGAGTTGTGAATGCATTGCATTATTCTGCTTGCCTTTGAGCCTTGTGTTGGCTCTTGCTTTCTTAGGTATTAGCCATTTTCCTGAGCACTTTTCCTTCCGAGCCAAGCAGAGCCTTAATTTATCCTTCTCAGCTTGATGACCCTTACCTGGAGGGAACACCCCCCTGAGTGTCCACGTCCTGCACATGCTTCCTTTCATCGAGCATAGGTATGTTCCATTGCTCAAAACTAGTTTGATTTCCCATGACACTCGTTCCCTCACTGTTGTATCATAAGCAATTTTATTCTTTTTCAAGCTTTAGAATATGAAAAAGACAAAAAAAATCATATAATTTAAAAATCCGGACGGGAAAATTTTACGAACTTCTATTGGCAGCTGTCGTGTCGCCTTTGAACAGAGTATTCATCTCCACTCCATGTATCATGGGTTGGGATATTAGTATGACCTTAGGAATCTGTACTCATTTCTCAGATCTCACTCCACCGATTGGTTAAGATTCCAGTCATTATGGATCCTTTGTTGATGCCTCATGCGTCACAAAGTATTATCGGTATCTAGTGATTGAGTCTATGATTCCTGAGTCTATCCATCTGCTCATGCTCTTGTTCAAAGGAATTCTTGAAACCAGAGTTGGCCACTCCTCAGATATCTAGACTATTGCATGTCGGCCATCCCTTATGAGTCCAGTTTGATCACATATGGTGTTCAGCTTGTTCGTTCGAGTTCTTCCAAATCTTTTAACTTAGCTTCTACCTCATGCTCATTGATGAGGGATCCATTAATTCCTTCCTTCGAGCGAATCTCATTCCATAGAGTCCATCTCACTTATTATGGAATCGATATTTAGAGTCCTTTGAGTACCTTGAGACTTGCAGTCATTAGTGGTAGTTTCTCTTTCCATCGACAATTGGAAATTCATTAATGCCCCTGATCGATGGATTCGTCAAGTGTTCGACCTCAACACCTTTATTTGCACTTGGTGAATGTACTCAGTGCCTTGGTACCCATTCTCATTATTGGTGGGTTATCTCGTGTCTGTTAACGGTATACATCAATGATCGGTAATCAGGCAATGTCACATCAGGTTCGACATCGGTACCCTTATTCACTTGATGGCACATGCACCGTAGATGATTTGTGTAGAAGACCCCAGACTTCAGTGGCATTCAATGTATGCTACTTATGATCGTGATGGTACCTTTGCGAGATTGTTCTCATACATCAATAGTTTGTACCATCGAACTACATCAAATGTTTCCTCTTCAACAGGAGACCATATATTATTGTATATGGGTCATGGCTATGACCATTCATGACATGTATTCCCTATGTACTACCTATTCATGGCCATTGTATCATATTTCTATGTATTGTATCGATATGTACACAAAGATATCATTGTATTATGACGAGTGGGATACTCCTTCAATTTGTGTCTCCATCACTCCTTCTAAGATTCATAATGTATTTCGGCTATCGTAGTACTTTCTCTGAACTCACACAATAGGGAGCATCTGTTACACCGTATTTTTCCACCTTGTGATCATTTATACTCCTTGGCATCCCTTACCTATTTATAGACTCAAAACCATACTTGTGGTTCTCCTTGAACTCCTTTTTCCCTAGTTTTCCTCCTATACGCGAGCTAATTCAATACACCTCGCGTATACGCAGGCTGAGTCACTACAGCCTGCGTACATCGAATTTTTGGTAAATAAAAGTAAAAACTCTATTTTTCACTCCAAAAAGCGGCCATTGTGACCTTTGGCCCTCCATGTATCCTGAAATGACTTGATTCGACCTTTCACTTGCCTTTTGGAGGGTTATATATTGAGCTATTATGGTGCATGGAAGGAGGAGAAAGAGAAGAGCATTGAAACTCTATCGAAATTTTGCCTTGCTTGAGTCTATATCTATTAATCCTAGTTGTTGTGAACCATTTATGTTCACCTCCCAAACTCTTTCATATCTTGTGAAGAATTCATTCTTTTTCTCATGAGTTTTCCATTGTATGGGGGATTAAAGTGGTGGAGGCACAAGTGGAGGGACCTAGTTCTTGGTTTAGATGAGTTTCCGACAGGAGGTTGTATCTTATACTTCTTGTTCATATTAATAGAAATACTCATTTTCTCGTCCATTTATATTGTGAATGATGATTTATTATCATTGCTTACATTTGCTTATATATATCATGGATTACGCTATTGTATATGTTGACCTTTTTTATATATCATATACATTTGTTTGCATTTATTGTTGAGACTAAGCTGCAGGTTCAAGTGTTGTGATTCAAAATCTCAACAGGATTCTTCATCAGCCGTCCGGATTGAGGTAGTTCCTTTATCCTATTTTTCCGCATTTACATTTATATAACATATGTTGGGAAGTGAGTTGATTTCTTGAGTCCATATGTCTATTGTGGTCTACCCTGAGCCATAGGAATTTTTTCTCCGTAACAACAACTACTTATAGGATTTATATCCAATTTGTTTAAGATGTCTGGGATTTCCACTTTTGTATTCTAGGTACAAACTCCAGTGCAAACATCTTCTGGTGTTGTTGTCGGGAAACAGAGAAACAAAAGTAGATTTCTTCCCTAGGTATCAACATCTGTAGGTCTGATTTTGAAGGTGAACAAGATCAGTATAATTTTGAAGACTACATTTTCACTTGTTTTTCAAAAAGTAATTGTGGCTCCCAATAATATTGGGACTAGGGGAAATCCTTCATCTCCTTTGCATTCAGGGGTTTTAGATACGGAACAGATTTTGAGGGAGGCCAAACAAAAGCTCAGTTCCACATCATCACGAAGATTTCAATATTCTTCATCTCCAATAATACTAGGTGAGTTGGATCAGATTCCTTCTTCTTCATATTCGTCATTAGAACTAGAAGAAAGGAAGCAATATTTGTCTATTATTATTCCCAAGTTTCAGAGTTTAAATCCTACCACCCAAGTCGATCATTTTCAAGTCTATCCCAAGACTTTGTCATTTGAAAAAATAAAAGAAGAACTCCTAAATTATGGACAGTTTGACTTCCTAAAGTCTCGTTTATCACCCTACACCCCCCTCACTAGTTCCAATTGGCCAATCAGAAGTTAAAGTGTCAGTCTCTTTGCAAACTCATACTATTCTAAATATGGTTGGTCAAACTCCTAATATGATGTATGCTATAGTGGTTGCTAGATATGCCCCATTAGTTTTACCACAGCCTTTTAATGCCCTTCCTAGTGGTGATTATCAGAAATACCTTCCAAGGTTTAATGGCCAAGGTGAGATTAACAGAAGAACATTGGAATGCTTATTGTAGTTATGCTGACAACCAAAATATTGAACATGAGGATGTTTGGATGCAGGTCTTTGTCCAAATCCTGGATGGGGAGGTGAGGAAATGGTTTAGAGAATTGCCAGTTAATTCTATAGATGTGATTGGAGCTTTGGAAGAAGATTTTATGCGAGAGTGGGGAGATACCAAAGACTATCTTTATTATATAACTGAGTTATGAGCTTTGAAAAGGAAACCAGATGAGGCAGTTACTGATCTTACTAAACGCTTCAACAAAATGTATAGCAAGATCCCCTCAGATATTAATCTTACTGATACATATTCAAAACTTGCTTATGCAAATTATTTTGGCATTGATTTCTCCTTATTATTAAGAGAAATAAGATCTATCACTCTTGCAAACATGCAGGAAGCATCCTTGGAGGTAGAATCAAATTTGATGGTAGCAAGAAAGCTTAGGGATAAACCAGAATATCATGAGGAGGATAGGAAAACGAAAAAAGAAGTGGTACCATCTACTTCATGTGTAAAAGCAGTAGATAATAAGATGGATGAGATGACCAAAGTCATTAAAAATTTATCGTCAAAAATCAGTAGATTGGAAATGGAGAAAAAAACTCAAAATAGACCTATCTAGGAGGGAGATAATAGAAATCCAAATAAGTTTAGATGGCCCTTTGTTCCTAGGTTTTTACCTAGGGAAAGAGGAAAAATCGATGATCAAAGAGTGCAGCCACATTTTCAAAATAACCTGGTGGATGAAGCTGAGGAGATAGAAGAACTGGAGTTGGAAGATCCAGATGAAGACATAAATCATCTAGAAGAGGAATCCTCTAATGGTTTTCTCACTATGTTTGATTAGCAACATTCTATGTGTTTTGATTAGGAAAATAATAATTCGCATTAGCAAGATGTTTCAGATCTGACATATCCAGTTAATGTTTATCAAACGAACCCACATAAGTCTTGTAATTTGATATCTGGAGAAAATAAAATTCCCTAAAATCTTTAAAAAAAAGTGGTTACTGCTGTAAAACAACCACCTGATTCTACTATCGAAAAGAGGCAGAGTTAGCAGTGTAGTAGAGATAAGCATGTAGAAGCTGAAGAAACAAGTAAAGCTTTCCAAGGATTCAATTTTGAACATGAGCTTGGTAAAATTAAAATCCTTGTTCCATTAACATAGATTATGAAGACTCATTCATATATGGAACCTGCTCTTAAGGTGTTAAATTCACAAACCAGTCAATCCCTTTAAGATGTTATCAATTTGCAAGATGAACATCCCACCATTATTTTTTGTCCTAAGTCTCCTAATAAGTCTGAAAATAAAACTGGTTTTCTTCCATCATTTTATGTCACTCTCACGGTCCATGATAGGATGTTGCATAATTGTCTTTTAGATTCTGGTGCTTCCCACAATATCATGCCCAAAGCTGTTATGGAGGCCCTAGTGTTAAGCATTACCAAACCTTATCATGACTTGTTTTCCTTTGATTCGAGAGCAGTCAAGTGTCTTGGAGTTGTTAAGGGCCTTGTGGTCAGTCTTACACAATTTCCAATCAAAAGCATCTTAATGGATGTGGTTATTGTTGATATTGCACCTAAATTTGGTTTGCTTTCGTCAAGATCTTGGGAAAAAAGAGTAGGAAGTACTTTTCAAATGGACCTATCTTATGCAACTATCCCAGTGTTTGGAGGAGAACACAGAAGTTTATATAGAGAGATGCAACTTGCTTATTTAGTAAGTGACAACGATAATCCAACAAATCACCCAATTTATGCCATTGAAGATCATATTGGGTCTTGTATGTTGCACTTCAATGATGATGCTACAGGTGTTTTGCAAGTTGAAAAAGAAGTACCAGTTCAACAAAGTATTGAGATTCAGGACAATTTGTAGCAGATGTATTTTAATGGCTCATGATCCAAAGAAGGAGCAAGGGCAGTAATTGTACTCATTTCTCCAAGAGGTGACATATAATATATTTGATGTATAAACTGGAATTTCAGACAACCAATAATATCACTGAGTATGAAGCATTAATTCTTGGTTTAAGGGCTGCGAAAGATTTAAATATTCAAGAACTGGTTGTTTTTGGCGACTCTGAGTTAGTGGTTCAACAAGTTTATAATGTTTATAAGGTAAAACAAAAACTGTTAAATGTTTACAAGAATGAGGTATGGGATATTGTGGACAATTTCTTCTTAGATTTCAACATATCTTTCATTCTGAGAGATCAAAATTAGACAGCAGACACTTTGGCTTTAGCAACAACCTATTTTAAAATTCCAAAACAAACTCAGCTCAGATATCCAATTGAATTTAGATACAAACCTTCAATTTTGGATAATATTAAGCATTGGAGGGTGTTTCATGATGATCAGGAGATTAAAAATTTTCTAGAATTGATAGGTGAGTTTTCCACTTCATTAATTGATCAAGAACAAGATGTTGAGATTGATGAAAGTAGTTCTTATTGAAAAAATTCAATTGGCAATCATAAAATAATTGAATTAAAGGGAAATTTCATTCCAAAAGGTTTGGTTCCTCTGGAAAGATTGCTTTCAAACAATGACACTCTATTGAATCCCACTATGCAGTCTTCTGAAGAGAATGTTTTGAGATGTAATATTGGTACTACTGATGAACCTAAGATGGTTAAAATATCCAAAGCACTTTCAGATGAAGAAAGGAAAAGATATATCAAACATTTGAAAGAATTTGTAGATATTTTTGCATGGTCTTATGAAGACTTGAAGACTTATGGCACTAGCATAATTCAGCATAAGATTCCATTAAATCCTAATATTAAGCCTTTCAGGCGGAAACTTAGAAAAATTAATTTAGAATTGCTACCAGTTATCGAAAAAAGAGGTTAAAAAATTGTTGGATGTAGAGATTATTATACCTATTACATATTCTTCTTGGGTAGCAAATCTAGTACCTGTGCGTAAGAAAAATGGTGAAATAAGGCTTTGTGTGTATTTTCAGAATCTAAATAGATCTTCTCTTAAGGACAACTATCGATTGCCTAAAATAGATTAGATTTTATAGAAGGTATTTGGTGCTCAGAGAATATCTATGATTGATGGATTCACAAGGTACAATCAGATTGTTTTGCATCCAGATGATAGAGAAAAAATAACGTTTACTACTCCTTGGGGAACGTTCATGTATGACAAAATGCCATTCGGCCTCATGAATGCAGGTGCAACCTTTCAAAGGGATATGGATATAGATTTTGTCGGAGAAAAGGAGAATTCCGTGGTAATTTATTTAGATGATATCTCATTTTTTTCTAACTCTGATGAAGCACATCTCAAACACCTTAGGAAAACATTCCTCAAATGCAGAAAATTTGGACTGTCTTTGAATCCTAAAAAATCTCATTTTTCTATGCAAAAAGGAAATCTCTTGGGCCATATAGTTTCAACCGATGGAATTAAGATAGATCTTGAACGTGTCAAAGCCATTCTGAAGATCAGTATTCCTAGAAATAAGAAGGAAATCCAGTCTTTTGTTGGGAAGATTAATTTTTTAAGATGGTTCATTCCTAATTTTGCAAAGATCATCAAGCAAATAACAACAATGTTGAAAAAAGATCAGGAGGTAAAATGGATAGTCGGGGCTAGATCATCATTTGAAAAGATAAAATAAGCTCTCACTGAGGCTCTAGTGTTGGTAAGTCCAAATTTTTCAAAAGAATTTTTGACTTTTTCCTTTGCTTCTGAAGATACCATAGCAGCAATTATTTTACAGAAAAATTAAGAAGGCTTAGAGAAACCAATTTATTTCTTCAGTAAAACCTTGAGGGATTCTGAAATCAAGTACAGTATGTTGGAAAAGTAGGATTATGCTCTCGTCAAATCTCTCAAGTTTTTCAGAATTTATTTGTTGCATTCAAAGATTTTAGCATATGTTCCTAACGCAACAGTTAAAGAAATTTTGGTATAGCCTGATAGTGAAGGGAAAAAGGGACATTAGATAGCTAAAATAATGGAATATGACGTTGAAATAAAGCCTACTAAGTTGGTTAAAAGATAGGGTCTTGATAGATTACTTGCAGATTCAAATTGTGAAGCGTTGGGACTTAATATGGTATTCAATCATTCATCACAGGCAGACTTGCAACCCGAACAAGAAAAAGATCAGGTTTATAAAAAATATGCAGAATCTCCTTGGTATAATGACATAGTATACTTTCTTTTATATTTACAATGCCCACCAAATCTAGATAAAAGGAAATACAGGTCATTCATATTAAAAGCTATGAACTATTGCATTTTTTAGCAAATCTTGATTTGGAAAGATCTCGTAGGTGTGCTTCTTAGATGTGTGGATGAAGAAGAAGCAGATGTTATCACAACATAATTGCACGGAGGTGCTTGTGGTGGGAATCATTATTGGAAAGCCACTTCCTTTAAAATTATGAGAGAAGGCTATTATTGGCCTTCAATATTTCCATATGTTTATGCCCGAGTAAGAGCCTGTATTGAATGCCAAAAGTTTGCAGGCAAATAGAAGTTGCTTTCTTTTCCATTAAAGCCTATAGTAGTAGAGGCACCCTTTCAACATTGGTGGTTAGATTTTATAGGTGAAATAAATCCTCCTTCAAGTGGGAAACATAAGTATATTCTGACAGCCACTGACTTCTTCACAAAATGGGTAGAAGCGATTCCCACTAGGAAAGCAACTGATAAAGTCATAATTAATTTCTTGGAAGAGAATATCTTGAGTAGATTTGGCTATCCTAGAAAACTTGTGACTGATAATGCTGTAACTTTTAAGTCTCATGACACAGTGCACTTTTGTGAAATCCATGGTATCCTTCTTAAGCATTTGATCCCATATTATCTGCAGGGCAATGGTTTGGCAGAGTTCACCAATAAAAATTTCATTAATAACATCAAGAAAATTTTATCTCAAAACAAGAGAGCATGGGACAGTAAGTTGAGGTATGCTCTTTGGGATGACCGTGTCACTACTTAAAAAGCTATTGGTACTTCTCCATTTCAGCTTTTTTATGGAACTGATATGCTTTTTCCTATCCAATTGGGTTTACCAGTGATGAAATTTATGCAGGACAATTTAGAAGAACCAAATGATGTCCGAAGTTGATTTTTTCAGCTGATTGAAGTTCAACAAGAAAGAGAATTGCTAGCACAGAAGGCTCAAGCATATAAAATTGAGGTAAAAGCACGATTTGACAAGAAAACCAAAGATGATACTTTTCTTCCTGGTGATTTTCTGCTTAGGTGGGATGCAAGAAGAGATGACAAGCATATGCATGGTAAATTTGATAACTTGTGGTGGGGACCATTCAAGATAGTTAAAATTATGGGAAACAACACTTTTGTGCTACAGAACCTAGAAGGTGAAGAGCTTGCAGGCCCATTTAATGGGTGTTTTCTGAAACATTTTCATAAGTACTGAGGTCATTGGTGACCACATTTCATTATATGTATCATTAAAACTTCATGTGTTGTTGAATAAGACTCCATCCCAATGGATATGTATAGGAATGTAGTGTTCAGTTTGTTTTCAACGGAGTAAGCTTTCAGCTGATTTTAATTTTAGTCAAAGGCACTTGGTCAACATGTTCTTGGAGCCTCACAAGGAGGAATCCATCCCCCATATGGAGACAGATGCTAGTACTGGAGTTATACTTAGGTTTTTTGTCGTGTCATTTTACTCTTTTCTCTTATTACTTCAAATCTTCTCTAGATTTTAACTATATGTATTTGTTCTACTCATATTTCCTAGTAGTTATTTTACCTTACCTTATGCATTTCCTAGTTAACGGATTTAATTTGGCTCATATTTATTGACATATTTCCTAAAGTATTTAAATATTTTATTTTTCATGATGGCTAACCTGTTTCATGGATATTTCCTAATCCATTGTCAGCACATGTGACTTGACAAATTCCGGTAGCGCAATACGTGGAGACCATATAGGATGGCACTGCCAGAATGTCAAATTATGAGAATGAGTGGCCTCACATTTTTCCAGTGATCAGGCGATCAAATTATGGTTCAAAATGGTGGATTTTGTTATAATTCAAGGTTAAAACCCCTTCCTATTTGTTAGGATTACAATCAAATCCTGATACGATGTGTGTTTGATTTATTTGCTAGTTATGATTTAATTAGACCCTAGATATATGATGTTTTTGTCTTCCTCAGTTTATGACGTCTGTTTTTGAAATATTTTGAGCTTGTTTCAGAGGACCATTGTTCAACAGGTGTCTATCCAGCCCCATAGTTGCAAGAATGAAGAAGAATAATGGAAAATTGTGCAGATTCGAGCCGGTTAGTACTAAATGGGCAGAAGAATTTCCCAGGTGCGTCAAGATTTTCATAGATGATGAGAATATTAGAGGCTATAATGTTGAATTTACCCGTTATTTTGCTCAAAATTATACGGGTTCATCTATCAATTTACAAAGCTGAATTTTTGAATTGTCCAAGGACTTAGTTGTAGAGGCAATGGGGTTTCCTATTGAAGGGGAACGTTGGCTCAAGAAAAATTCCTTTGAGGTAGATCTGAATTTGTATTTACCCCCTGGGTATAATTCATTGGATTGGAGTAAATTTATATACTTGAGTAATGTAAAGGAAGAATGGAGATAAGTCCTAAGCATTATCCAATGTTATGTTACCTACAAGGGCAGGTTTGCCACAATTTATAAGTATCATTTAATATTTCTTCTTCATATGGATGGAAAGTCTAAATTTAATTTACCTTATTATCTGTTCAAAATCCTCACCAAGATGGATACTAGAGTTAAGAATCATCCTGATCATAGTAGCCATTCAATTTTTCATCATGGGTTAATCAAGTTGCTAGTCTTAAATGAATTGAGAAAGAATAATTGTTCCTGGCAACATTTTCATTTTTGGTAAGGTTTTAAACCAAAAGAAATTAAAACATCAAATGATTTGAAGGCTAAGGTTAAAAAAGAAGATACAACGACGTCAATTCATAAGAATAAAGTCTCCTATAGTGAATGAAGAACTCAAGAGGAATAGGGAACCTCTAGGTCTCAAAGGGGATATAAGAGAAAAGTTGAACATGAAACATAGTAGATTGAAAAAGGGCCTAGTATGGAGAATGGACCTGTTGCAAAGGCAGTTGAAGTAAATGATTTAAATGAAGAGGTTTATCATTTAGGAATGAAGTTACTTCTATCCCTCAGACACCCAAAAATACAAAGGATAAAGCAGGCTTTGAAGAAACATAAAAAGGTATGCCAGAAAATCCATCTCTCGACCCTAAAATTCAAATTACTTCTCCCTTGAACATAGAAGGAACTAAGTGGAATCAGAAGACTAGATCTACAAATAAACATAGAATGAATATCAAGGCTATTCTGGACACTAAGTTCAATAAGAATGAGATAACCAATGTTGGGGATTCTTCCAGTGAAGAAGATCCTAAAATCAAAGGTATGGATCGGGCATTAGCTCAAACTCTAGAGAACATTAAAAAAAGTCTGAAAAAGTTTCCAGATATTCCTAAGGGAAATTGAAGATATAAGGGTAAGTGCAAGTTTCAAAATTTTGAAATTAATATGAACTGAAAACCTGTCATTGTGGAAACTCAAGTAGAAGATACTGGTGTACAGAAATTAGAGCAATTATTTAAATTTCAGTAAGTTTCAATTGATGAGGACCAAGTTAAAATTACTTCAAATCTTAATGAATAAATCCCTGTACATCAAGCACAAGTAGAAACAAATTCAAAAATTAAGGTTCTTAAGAAAACATTGCAACGTATAAGTCTCAAAATGAAAACCTCAACGACTCCAATGATAAGTTGATGCAAGCAAATAGAAGGTTAAGGGAGGATTTGAACAAAATAAATGCTAGTTACCAAGAACTAACATAGGTTAAATAGGAAGCTATAAAAAGAAGGAAAATAATACAACAGACAAATGAAGAATTGGTCAAGCAGAACAGGGAGTTTCAAGAAAGAATTCAAGCAATGGAAGTAGAACAAGCTCGATTACAAAGAAGATCTCAAGCTTTGTATGGACTTACCTTGTTGGCTGATGTAGCTAGGCGTATTTGAAAAATCATCTTCAACAACTTCCACTAATTTTTGCATATGTGGCATATAGATCCAAATGGCAAGTTTTACATGTAAATATTCAGTGTAATATTTCTTTTCTATTTTGAGTTAGTTCGATCGCTCCAAAAGTGGATCTGAAACTGATTTAGTTTGAAGTTGAACTATTAATGTAAAAAATAGAACAGAAGTAAGGGTTGTTTTTTTTGGGAAAGGTCAGGAGACTTCATGTCTGGTCTACAACAAGAACATTTTGATCCTCTGTAAGCATGTTTGAAGACTTTATTTTTGAATGATACGCAATATATGATATGAGCCATTTTAATTTATTACTCTTAGTAAATTCATATGATCAATTTGATTACCCTACTTTTGATCATGTTTTCTGATAAAGTGTTTATCTCTAAATGCTCAATTGTGTTGGTGTGCTTTTACTTTACTTCTTGTCGAGAAAATGTTTTTGTTCACGAACATTTATTCCTGATAAATGGAAACAGTATGTTTGTCATGTATTAGGTTTTAAATTTGGTTTATGTCATTATTGAGTTTCATGTCCATACTATCTCTGAAACTGTTTATTCATTGTATCATCCCTTGTTGTTGATTATTTGCCTTAATATTTTACTATCCCGATCTTTATCTTTTCCTCAACACTTTAAAATATACAACTACATCGAATTTGTTTAAGATGTCTGGGCTTTCCACTTTCGTAGTCTAGGTACAAACTCTAGTGCAAACAACTACAATAGGACTAAGAGAGATGTAATTGAGTATTTATCCATTGGAATTTATAGAGATTATTAGTTTATAGTAATTAATACATTTTACAAATATGTTTACATTGTTCATGGTTAATGACCATGCAATCAACTATTTTGAAAATCATAATGATCATGAAGGAATATCTTTAAAATGCTTTAATTCATTCACAATTTGAATGAACAAGTATTATTAATAGTGTGTATGTCATCTATTTTTAATTCATTCACAATTTGAATGAACAAGTATTATTAATAGTGTGTATGTCATCTATTTTTAATTCTTTCTTTTAAACATTTTTAACTTGTATTAGAGTTATGTTGAGATTTCACCTCTTTTTGGGGAACAAATCCTTCAAGAATATTAAAACGGCCTACATGATGACTATTCCATTTATGCCAGTTTATTATGTTTAGAAGTAAAAAAGAACTGGTTATTTGTAGGGAAACGATGTGAAGTGTTCTTAGTCTCAACCAAGGAGGTTTTATTTGTTCAAGTAATAGCGGACCACAAAACTTGAGACTAGTTGAGCACTCTAAAAAACACCTTCTTAAACTTTTTAATCCCCCATTTTTTTATTGGATAATATTTGAAAGTTCAATATAGGGATTTTATAGCACTAACCTACTCTCTAGGAGAAAATTTGTTATGTACATTTCATTTATTCTATGGGATCAAAGTTCAAGATGGTGATTTTTATAGCTATGCTTTTCTTTTCCATGAGAAGAAAAGCATAAAATAGCAAGCTCTCATATTAGAATTCATTTTGATTTGTTGTTTTACTACAGAGCTCATCCTTAAATATATCATCCTTTTTTATGGTGAAAGATGATACATACATTGAAAACAACAAATCCAAATGAACTTTAATAAGGGAAGTGTTCATATGCTTCGTTAAATTGATAATTGGTTAACATATAATCAGTGCTAGTTTTTTTATATGACTAGCTCTGTTGTTATGTGGATGGATATAAAATGTATCCTTAAATGTATCATCCTTCTCTAGAGTGAAGGATGATAGATACATTTAAAATAACAAATCTAAGTAAATTTTATGATGATAGGTGTTCATGGACTTGGTTAACATCTAATCGGTATTAGTTATTTATATGTCGACTAATTGTATTGAAGGAAGTTTTGTTGCGTTAGCAACCTTGTATATTGGCCAATAAATAAAATGGTGGTTTGAATACAAATTTTAATTAATAATTATTGCTTCAAGTAAAACTATTGAAGGTCAATTGTTCTCTTTTGTATTTGTTTGAGAGGTGGGTTTTGTGAATAACCCTTCCATAATATCAAAATTTATAGTGTTTGTAAGCAAGGAAAGGAAGTTCCTAAAATGAACTATAGATTTACTAATAAATATTACATGACAACATCTCCCCCATATTGGGTTGCAAAGCACATCGCTGCTCTCTATGCAGTAAGGTACAAATCCCGATTGTAATGAATGTTATCGCTTAATTTTTATTTTATTATATATTTACAATTCTGATATTTTTAACAACGGGTGTCATACTGTTATTATGCATGTGCATACAATAATAATAATTGTACAAAATGAAAGTTATATGGGCCAACATGGTGTACAGTGTGTAAAAGTTGGAGGTTTATTAAACCATTTATTTGTATTTTTTTTCAAATGAAAAAGAGTTATGGGATGAAGCAATAAGTTTGACACTTTTGGATATTCCAATGGGTTATTTTGATGTTGCATCATAGAAGGGAATGTGTGGGGAAGCAATGTTCCTGAAACTCAATAGTAATCATTGCTTTCATTTGTGGTTGGGTTGTGAGAAATGAACAAATACTAGAGCTGAGTTGTTCGTTTTGTGGGGTTTGATTTTATTTGCTTCTAAGAAAGGTATCATGTCTCTTCGGGTACTTGGAGATTCAAAATTTATAGTGGATTGGGTTGCTAGGAAGTCAAATTTACAGGTGGCTTCCTTGGATGAGTGGTGTTCTAGAGTAAAGGATTTACAAGGAAGATTCAAAGAAATTTCCTTTTTTCATGTCGACAGACACTTAAATTCAATGGCAAATAGATTATCAAAGAAAGCGGTTGGTATGATTTAAGGCATACTTTTTATCATGAAATCATAGACTATAACACTATGATTACCATGTTGGATCTTTTGTTGTCTACTAGAATGCAATGTTCTTTTGTTTTGATTATGGTAGGATGTCTATAATAAAGGTCTTTTGATAAAATGCTAAATAAGTCAGAATTTTTGATGTATTGATGACCTTTTGTAACTTTTTGGGAAGCTTGCTTTAGTGTTGGGAAGCTCTTGGAATCTTTTTGGTTTGGATAGGAGCTAGAAGATCCTTCAACCTTTTGTCAGAAGCTGAGATTGTAATAGACTATGTTATCTTTGAATCATATTATGAATAACAAGTAACAGCTTTTTTCTGGGTGAAAACAATTGACACTTTTGACATTGTAATGGTACAAAAATTATAGTTTTGGAATTGAATATTGCACTTATTAGAGATCATTCAAAATTCACACTTTTGGAATAAAAAATCATACTTGAAAACCAATATCCCCACTTGCACAACCCGATTTTGCACTTTAGAAAGGTCGATATTGATAGTTGTACAATCAAAATTTACACTTTTTTAGTCTAGATTTTTCCTTAATGAAATAAGTGTTGAAGGATAGAATTGTGACTATCACTCTTGCTTTTTGGTAGAATTTTGGCAACATGAAAATATTGTGAATATAAATCATGTATGGAATGGTGACCATGAGGAACGTATTTATAGGAAATGTAGTGGACAATTCTTAGACTTGGTTCCAATGTGAATGGTCCCCTTTGCATTGATAACAAGGGAATGTCCACTTTTAGCCACTACTTTTTGGGAATCACACATCAATAAAGAACAAGCAAATTTTTACTTTTTGGATGAGGTTGGGCTTTTTGAAGGAAAAAGCTTGTATTTTTAAAAGAAAACCACAACCTATTTAACATGGTGAATTTTTTACATTTCTTTAGTTTTGTGATCATATTGCTAAGGTCATATGAAGATGGATGAGATTGAAATGGGAGTAGTTTTGTCAATTATGATGTATAATGTGGATGAAAATCTTGACAAAGTAGATGAGGAAAATTACACTCTTAACACACATGCTTGATAAATCTAGATTTAAGATAAATCTATGCACAATCAAATTTCTACAATGATCACAATATAATTAAAATTTATAATTAAATAAAAAAATATATTTATATATCTTTAAGTTTAATAATTAAAAATATTAATAATAAATAATTTTTCTATATCTAAATATAAAATAAAAAAATAAATTTGTTTTAACTTCGATATATAAATTGTACTTAAATGAACCAATCAAAACTTTCCCCTTTTTATTGCTTTCATGTTTGGATTCCTTTTACAACATATTCATCAAAATAATCATAATACTTAACTTGTTTTATTGAATTATAAATTGTTTTAAAATGTCCTCACCCAATCAAAACTTTCCCCTTTTTATTGCTTTCATGTCTGGATTCCTTTTACAACATATTCATCAAAATAATCATAATACCTAACTTGTTTTATTGAATTATACATTGTTTTAAAATGTCCTTGAAGTTGAGAATAAGATTAAGACTTCATCCCAGCATTATGATGGCACTCTGATGTAACTAAGATTAAGACTTCATCCAAGCACTATGATGGCAAGATTAAGACTTCATTTAAGCATTATGATGGCACTCTGATGTATTTTTCTTTAGTAATTTTTCTCAATTAAATGTATTGTTAATTGTTATTATCATGTTACTTATACTGTCATACATGCTAGTTATATAAGATCGATTTAATGATTATTTACCAAATGTGATTATAATAAATAAAAATAAACAAATTCAGCCTTTTTAAACCAATTTTAAAAAAATATTTTTTAAAGTCACTCCAAATAAATAAAAATATTCATTTCAGTACGAAATAATACATCATGCATCACACTAAAATAAATAAAGACAGCAAAAAAATTTCTATAGGTTTTCATATAACGCAAAGGCACTGTACTAAAGACCAAATAAGTGCCAAGTAACGCTGCATGCATGCAGATAGCAGCTTCTCCTTTGGAAAACAAAATAGCTAAGTTCAATATATGCAACACCTTGCGATCTTGAACAGCAAAATGAGAAGAAGGTCTTCTGCGTTTAGAGAATTCCCTGCTTCCCCTAAAGTACAGTGTTACTCGGCTGCAAGTTTTAAAGAGTTTGTGTAGGGAGTGGTGGCACTAATCCTGCACGAGGTCAACAAACAAATGGCTCAAAAAAGAATCAAGATCCCCGCACATCCAAGTAATATTTATGTACTGGTCATTAATGAAGATTGAAATAACTATGTACTGGTCATTAATGAAGATTGAAATAACTACATCCAAGTTTAAACCTGTACTTGCGATTCTCAAGAAAGCGTTGAAAAGACTTCTTCCTGGCAAGGGGCAGATTATCTGCATCACTCCCCAGGAACACATAAACTCTTAGGGTGTCATAATATATACTGCTCAGCATGCATTACTATTCAAATAAATTATTTTAAACAAAAGCACTTTGATTATAAAGGCTAATATTTTATATTATTTATTATACAGTTTACTGCAGGTCATTTAATGCTGTGGCATTAGGTTGATTGGCTGTTGGATCTCAAACAACTTGAGATTCACCCACCAACCAGTCACCCACCAACCAGTCTGATGCTGCCACATTAAATGAGATCTCAAACTCAAACTACTTGAGATCCAACGATCAACCAACCAACTTAGTACTACGGTATTAAATAACTGCAGCAGGCTGGATAACGTTGGCCATTATAAAATGCTTTGGGGTAGTCTTTATGATTGGATTGGAAGGAAGTAGTTTACCAAATCCTGGATAACGTTGGCCATTATAAAATGCTTTGGGGTAGTCTTTATGATTGGATTGGAAGGAAGTAGTTTACCAAATCCTGCTGCCATCCTGGGCGAGGCATTTGAAGAAGTGGCAAGAGGAGATTGTTGCCAAGCGTTTCCACAACTAGCGAAGGCAAGGAACATGATAGCCTGAGCCTGTTCATGCAGTATTCAACTGAAATCACTAACTGAAATGTGTAAGCAGTTTGTGCTGTTTCAATCCATTCTCCTTACCTTGAACGCAGAAACTTTGTAGACGTTTACAGTCCCATTGTAGAAAATTGTCATTTCTTGAGGACTCATAGATTGCTCGCCCAGGTCCGCCGGGGTCGGGGAAGCCCAAGACCGCGTAGAATCGTTTTTAGGTACTGTTCCTTCAACGCAAGAATGACCCAGGAAACTATACCCTTCAATCCGCCTGGACTCCTCTTCTTCACGAAATGCATCAGTGAAGCTCTTGCGCCCTTTGATTTCTCCGGGGACTGAATCAAAGCCTGTGCGTGTAGGAAACAATTCCATCAACTCAGACGCCGTGTAATCTTCAGAAACTTCATCAGACGGAAGCTTTGCGCAGCTTAACTCTGTCTTTGTTTCGTCGGAATTATTGTAGCCTTTGTCGGAAAGAACTCTTTGTACCATTTGAGGAAGTTTCACTTTTGAGTCTTTTGACACCACATCCATGAGAGGCCAAACAATATTAACGTCTGCATTGACCTATTGAAAAGAAAAAGAAAAAAAACACAGATACAAATACAGATAATCTTCATAAATGAATAGAAATACAAGAAGATCATCAAACCTATGAGAGAAGTAAATTAGCTTACATTTCCTCTGTTGAGAATACCCAGTAGTGGGGCCCAAGCTCAGTCTGGTATCTTCATGCATGTCAATCCCTGTCCGAACAATGCCCGAAGTATCCATGCTGATCACAACATCAGCCGAAGAACCCTAATATTACAATATCACAAAACTCTGCAAACCATAAATCCAAATGCTTCAGTAATGGGCAGTTGGTATCCAGACACAAGACATAAATAACTGGGACACCCAATAAGGCTCATAAATAAACATCTCATAGAAAGAACAGAATGAGGATCTCATTGACAGTATTTGATATCTGTCACGACATGAACTCGAATTGCACAATTCGGTCAGCCGCGATTCATTGGGTGGTGTGTATTGCGATGCTTCATTTTCAATATTTGACGTAAATTAAATGTGTTTGTTATTGTTATTGTTGCTGCAAGTGAATAGTTATTAGAATCACGTGATCCTCACGTTATTTCGGCAGTCACATTAACTCGCTGGCATCGTACGTAGTTACCTGCAAGAGTCTCCAGACTCTTACAAATACAAAACGTCACACTTAACAAACGTGATTGCGATAACGCATTTACAAGCAGCCATGTGGAACTCTGAGTATTTGATCGTCGGATTCAGGGGTTAAATTTGACGGGCACCCTTACCCATCAACGAAATTTTTTTTGACGGTTTTGTTCCCAAAACTACCCGGCATATAACTTTTAATAAAAAAAATTACCCTTCAATTGAAATTTATTCCTGAGCAAGCTACGAAGAAGTTGTGAAATTGGGAACTCCTATTAAGAATTTTGGGAATTCAGATATAATGCTCTCTTTTTTGGGAACTCGTTTACTACATAAATATCAACTTTCACTGGTTCTTTGTTAGATATTAATATTTTCTTAAGTCCAAAATTGTCTTTGCAAACAGTTGATTCATTACATCATGTAGATGGGAAGCAAATAGGCTCATTCTATCCACTTGGGATTGTTGTTTTCCAACAGATTCCATGATTCCATGATGCTTTGCAGTGTTTCCAAGCCTTTTGCCACACTGCACACGATCCATTGTAGCAAGTAACATCACTAAATACAAACACCATAAAAACTAAAATAAGTCCAACCTAGATATGCCGATATGTGCCAAATCATTATTCAAATGTAGAAGTAATCATTTTTCCATTTTTTAACATTACAATAAAAGATTTAGCATGGGAACTCTTCCCTCAAAAATCCCAAAAACTTCCCCAAATTTGGCAGGGAATGGGGTAGATACAGCTAGAAAGTTCCCGAATCCCGCTCGTTTTGGCAAATTCCCTCATAGTAGAAAAGGGCCCAAAATGCCAGAACACTGGTTCTAAATGCGGGAAAGGGTCTCGTGCAACATAGAACTCAAGTTCTTTGAAAACCTCTTTGAAAAATTGATCTTTCGGTACCCGCCCAAATTGTTTCTATTTTGAGCATATTGTGAATAAAAAACATAAACATGGACATAACTTTTACATAACTACAGGTAAAAAAAACTCTATCTGGAAGATAACCCCTTTTTTAAAAACAAACTTTCAAGGTCATCCCTATTGAATTTTAAGATTATTGAAAGCCTTGTGATTAAAATTTATCTCCTTTGATTGAAATTTCTCTTCTTTGAGTACCCCAATTTATTTATTTTAAAATGGTAAAACATAACCATCAACGAAGATATGCGAAACCCGAAGTTCCGACTGATCATGATTTCAATTTAAAATACAGACTTTCTGGGTTCCCTCTTACTTTGAAAACCTCAAAACAGAAATTTCCACTCTTTTGGGCACTACCAAAATTTATATTTTCAAATTTCACATTAAAAAAACAGAACATATAGTAACCTCGATACTCTAATGCTGAGGTGGGTTATTTGACTAGAAATGGATGAATTCAACATACCCTCTTGTCAACAGTAGTAGAGTGCCCCCGCTGGAGGAACTGTTGCGTCGCCTGCATCCCTTCTCTTCTTTTGCAGATTATCTTCCCTTTTACTTTTCCCGATTTCTATCAGATTATCCTCTCTTTTGCGGCGGGCTTCGTCTGCATCCACGAATGACTTGTAATTCTTCTTTCGGACCTCGGTCCGGGAATTGGGTCGGAGCGACATGGCTGGAAAGGAAAACAATTGCAGAGCCGAAAACCCCCAGAAATTGACAAATGGAACCCTATAAATCGATAAATAAAATCTTACAGAGAGGTTTCCTCGAATCAGTGTCACATTCAAAATCCGAGAACTGGGTTTTACAAAGATCAGATCTAAAGCTGAATCTAAATCGTATTCGGATGTGTGAGCAATCAGACACTATAAGTGTTCGAGAATAAATGTATGTTGATTGACGGAAATGTGGGTTCCCATCAAATTGAAGTGGGTTTCAAGATTTTTTATGAATTAACGTTGATGTAACGTAAATCAAGTTTTTATCAAACATGCGAGTTGCAACAGTCCACTTATAATCGTGGAGTCCAACAATGGCACTTTAAGTTTTGCATTTACGATGGCACTGGGCATTAAATGATACCCAACAACTCTATTTCCGGGATCATCTAACAACCGTCGATTTACAGGGTAGTCTTGCAAGGAACCATGCTTGTTTGCCAACGGCTCTCACTCTTATATATAAATTTATAATAATATAAAAAAAATTATATAAAAATATATAATAATATAAATTTACATACGGTTAATTTTTTATAACGCCCGTCAAATTGACGGCTCCCAAAATAAACTAAACTTCACCGATGACGTGTATATTCCAAGTGGACCTCGGGGAAAAAACTGAAAAACGGGTATACGGGCGTCAATTTTAACCCCTGGGACTCGGATTCAGGAAAGATGACTACCCGCTTAGAATGCTCCCAACATGTGGACTGCGAAGCAACTGACATACCCTGAAAAAGTATACCCTGAATGATTATTATCATGAAAGCATCAAACAAACCCCATAAACACCGTTACACCATTATGAAACCCATAGTGGGATTCACCCTGACTAGATTTTGGAGAGTTCATAAGTGAGGTCTTTAACAAAACGTTGGAGAAATCTCTGCGCCCATTATTTACAGAAATCGCAGCCGACATTAAATTTATTGCATTTAACATAAGCTGCCACAAAATTAATTATTCACCCAATTCAATTGATAAGTAAATTAACGATAAAGCTGTAATAAATGTTGTCAAAATCAGACAGACCGTAGCCGCGTGGGATAAAGAGAAACTAAAACGCCCCTTTATTCCGCGTTTTTTCCGTAATTCCCGTTAAAATTGTTCGTCGAAATTGTAAATTGTAATCGACTTAAATTTACAATTTCAGCAATCAGATTTGCTTATTTGAGACTATAACCAAAATAGGTTGACAGCAATCTTTTTTAGATGCAAGACTAGCTTTGGACATCAATGGAGAGATCAACTTTTCATTTTCATATTTGCCTTTGTTTTTCTTTATATGTTTTTCATCTTTGGGTTCACTCACTAGTTATCTTCCATTGTCCCAAGGTGTTCAAAGTAAAAAATAGAAACGAATATAACCAAAATAGGTTGACATGAATGGATCCTAGGGATATCAATCTCTATCGGCCCACCTGGATGATAAATAAAAGGATCTTCTCGGCTCACCTGGATGATAAATAAAAGATCTTTTCAATAAACTCTTGACATTTAGATGAATTCCAAAGGTGTGAAGCTTTTACAAAATAGACCTCGATAAAACACCATTTTGAATAGAGTAGTGAAGTATGTAAGTAGCATTGAAAATCTTTGAATAACATGCTCCTCTCATGAGTTAATGGAAGATATTGGAGTATGTCCATAAAGTTAGGAAATTGGAGGCAACTTGAGAGTAAACACTAGCTTGCCAATTGCTAGCTACCAAGATTAATCTTTGAAGGGAAATTTGTAATATCTCAAAAAATGTGATCTCTCTTGATTGATAAATCCGGGTTTAAGTTTTAATTTTTTATTTTATAAACGAACATCTATTTTTTAATTACTTTTCATAATATTTTATTTTATGAACCAACATGGATTTTTTTTTTTAAATACTTTCCATAATTTTTTATTGTATGAGCCGACATAAATTTTTTTAATTATTTTTATCATTTTTTACGTTTTATTATTTTTATCACTTTTTACGTTTTATTAAATGTAACGCTACATCCACGTTAAAACATCTCCCCATACTGAGCTGTAGAACACCTCGTTTCACTTGGTGCAAAAATAAAAAATATCAAGTAAATAAAATTGAAAAGGGCATTGATTTTGTTTCATAGTTTCTTATTTGTAATTCTATGGAGGTGATAGGAATTATGAGGAATTTTACAAATTTAAAATTGAAGCCCATACTATTCATTTTAATTGAGAATTATGTGATTGATCTAGTTTCTAAGGGAGCGGGTTGTTAACTCCAAAATTCACCCCCTAGGTTGTGGAGAGGGAAATTCTGGGTAACCACTAACCAGTCTTTAGCTTGCGTTTCTGACCTAACACAAACAGAGAGGGCTCTCTCTTTAACTCACAAAAAGCTGGAAATCATCAAGATTGTCAATAATGAAGAAACAGACCAACATTCAACATTTAAGATATTCAATGAAAAAACAAGTGCAGAAGATCAAATTTCTGCTGGAACAAATTGTTTAAAACCTTGGTAAGAGAATCAGGAGGAGAACTGTTGGGCAATGGAGTCAAAAGATGAATCATAAAAAACATAACAGTGTAGCTGCATAAGATATCTAAACAAAGGCAAGGTAGCCACCCACACACAATCAGAGAGCTTTAAGGGGTGAAACATAACATGAATGAATAGTCCATCAGCACAGGGCATCTAACAAGGATGAATCCTATGCCAAATTTAGCAGAAATTGGTGGTGAAATGCCTGAACTGAAAGGAACAGGGCATTCTTTCTATGAATCCCATTCCAATGCTACACTTATCCAAGCATGAGAGAAATTTAACAGAATGAAATACAAAGAAAGATAAACAAATTAACATGGGAAAAGGAAAGACAAATTGCAAGAAAGATAACACAGGAAATCTCTGCAAATAACCCAGCCTCAAACACTACTGATGTATTAATAATAAAATCTCAAAGAAAACAGAGCTGAGCTCTCCTAGGCTTCAGCCAAATGATTTTCTCACCCTTAGTTCTTCTATTACAATGAATTTATAGCTGCCTGGAGCCTCCTATTCGACCTAATTCTTAAGAGAAAATGGTTACAATGTTTGGTGACACATCATCAAATGAAAATCTGCCACCTATCTTTTCAAAACATAAATATGAAATAAAAGCCTAACTGCCTTTTACATCTGGCATTAATTTTTAGTAAATGACAAATTTATTACAATATAAAAAGATAAAAGATATTTCAGGTGTCCTCCAGGTGGTGGTCCCTCTAACTTTCGAATCTCTCATTTCTGCCCACTTCTGAATGCCAGGTGTTACACCATATAGTCTCCAAATTATACTCCATGGCTTTGTTGAATTTTACTCCAAGAGATATAATAACTGCAGAAATGATTAGGCTCTTCATAATACCATTTGCAGAACTGGGCCATGGCTGAAATGGAAAGAATCACCCAGTTCCCATTAACTGACTGCTTGAAATGATGAGATTATCTTCCACCTGTAAGTGCTGGAATGCGGTCTCTGGCTAAAGCTCCTCAACTACTGCCAAAAATGTCTCTTGTTCCTCCCTTAACACTGCAGTTCTACAATGGTATGGATATGGAAGAATTTGGTCCAACCATGGCATATAATCTCGGAAGATGAGAGGGCGATCTTTTCTGCGCTCAAGGGAAACAACCCTTTCCATGTCTTTATACATACGACCAAGTACTGAGAGAACTGACAGAGGTGTTCCTTAATCGAGGTTTTCTCTGCACTTATTATTATTTTACCTTATCCCATATTGGAAACCCCAATTTCCCTTCCTTTATCGCACGAAACACCACCGGATCTAGCATCACTGGGCATGGGCATGGGAGACCCGAGATATCACCGTGCTAGCATTAGGACAGAGTTTGACAAACATGAGCCATTAACAATGCTCATTTTGTTTCACCCAAATAGGTACAAAGAAAAACCCTGAAACTTGCGTTTATTAAACTTTGCCAACCATCGCAGTCCATCTACAGCTGAAAAATGAGAACGGGTAAACATCTGCGAAGGTTTCCATAACCATTGGGTTGGTTGGAAACGTCTTAACAGACCTAGCATCTTCTGATCCCGACGGAAGGAGAACGGACTCTTTGTGAGCTACTTCATTTCCAATTTCGTAACATGTCATAGCGTAGTTGGATACGTCTCTTTCCCAACCACAGAGAAATGGCTGCAGCACTACTCCTGAATACCTTCTTCTCCTTCGGTTCTTTCTCCAAGTCATTGGAAGAATGCCCATCAACCATTGGTCGTGATGGCATTTTTGAGACCCTTGACAGCAACCTCCTCCATATTGAATTTTATATCTTCAACATGTAACGCTTCCTGCAGAGCCTCATGGTTACGTGAGTGCTGAATGTTAACCCTTGGATGTGTTTGCAAATCACCAGCAGTAGCGCCATCCACCTCAATAATCGATCTTGCTAGCTTTTGGTGTAATGTCCCCACCCATCATACCAGTGCGATGGAGAGAACGTTAGACTGAAACCAGGGCATCTAGCCCCATGCACTTTTAAATAAGCATTCACATAATATAAAAAGACATATGGAAATGTATAATTATAAGAAAACACAGCGAAAGTAGTTTCAATAACACATCCATCATACATTCAAGATATTCATCAATAAATAATTGCAAAGTTAACACAAGAGAGTACTTATCTTATAACAAAGTAGCCCCGAGCAACTGGCTATGCAACTGTAACGTTCCACCCAACCATAGGCCAGTTGTAATCATCAATATCTCAACACACTGCCACCCCCGAGCTGGGCATGATCTCTACAAGGAATTAGGGAACAACAGACTCACACATAGCCCAAAGATACACCAAATCAGCCAAGCCAATCTACAGTTGGGTTTATCAGGCTGTTAGGCAATGGAAGGAAGAATTGCTAAGCTAGTGGGATCATCCATAGAGACATGGGTACCCTCTGCAAGATCTATCTAGCTTGGCTCCCACAATACTGTTGATGTATATGTAACTTCGAAATGTATTTCATCTATGTATTTCATATATATTTATTGTACCCTTATAAGAGATGTGTTATTCCTCTATAAGGAAGTGTCGTCGTGTGGATTGACAAGTGTGGCAAGTGTGTGTACTTGCCGATGGGTTATTAGACCACCATGTGTGGGGTCCGCCCTAAAATATATATTATATTGTGGATGTATCTAGATAGACAATTCGGCCCCATAAGGTCACTGGGCAAACAGGTTAAGTATAAATAGAGATCGGGAGATCTCTATTTGGACCATTCGGAAAGACACACTTCTCTCACTCAAAAAGTGGCGCACTAGTGAGGAGGAGGATCATCTGCTCTAGGAGACTATCTTAAGTGTATTTTGGTTGTACTTTGGTTGAGCCATTGCTGTCTCTATCTTTGAGGAAGTTGTGGAGTTTTTCACCTTAGGGTTTTCCCCATGGAAACTCTGTGTCTCTTGTCTCTCATGCTTTTGATTCTTGTGATGCTTGTCATGCTTATTGTGATTGTTATGCATTGATATACTGTATATGTTATTCTCTCAGTAAAGATCCAAGAGTATTGTGAATTAATGCTCAAATTTTAACATGGTATCAGAGCTAACTGGAGAAGAAGACATTTTGTAATGACGGAAACTTGAGTTTCTTGTTTATTGGGTTTCTCTCCACAGTTTTTGAAAAAGAAGTATAGTATATTGACTCTACCCATCAAGGAGAATCTATCTGTCCAATTAGAATTCAATTCTGAGCATTTTCAGATTTGGCCCTAAAAATTAGGGTTTCCACAAAAATAGAAATTTCTGAAATCTGAAGCCATAGCTGGAAGCTCCTTGCAAAACTCGAAGTTTAGAGCTTTGGATCGAGATTTTTGGCCAGGTAGATCTCCGAGAAACTCAAACCCTAATTCAGGACTCTCCCTAGTGAACCCGGGAGGACAAAAAAGCAAATTTGAAGGGTAAAGCTTTGTTGATCTCAAATTCTGAATACACCAGGTTTATCAGCTCATTAAGGCGCATCTTTCTATCCTTTCAGAAAGTTGAAATTCACATTTTGAATTTTTAGGGTTTTTCTGACAAACCCTAATCCAGGACCAGATCCAGTTTTCAGCATTTCAAGTGGTAAGACCTAAATCTTTTTTTTTCTATGTCTCACCACACCAAGCTTGAGGATAAGCTTGAAGGGGCTGATAACTTCCGAGCTTGGAAGTATAGGATTGGGTTAATCCTGGAAGAGAATGAGTTGGACTCATATATAAAAGAAGACATCCCTATCCCAGAGGATGAAGAGGCTAAGGTATTGCATAAAAAGAACTTGGTCAAGGCAAAGAGAATCATTGCCGATTCTATCAAAGACCATCTCATACCCCATGTGTCTTCTCTAAAGACACCCAAGGCTATGTTTGACTCTTTGACCAAGCTATTTGAAGGAAAGAACATAAATCGAAAGATGACCCTACGGAATCAATTGAAAGGGGTCAAGATGTCGAATGGAGAAACCATTCAATCCTATTTCTCCAAGGTCTCTCAGATCAAGGAACAACTTGAAGCTGTAGATGAAATGGTGGAGAATGGTGAAATTGTTATGACTACTTTGAATGGCCTACCTAGGTCATGGGACTCTTTTATCCAGGGGATCTGTGCCAGAAAGAAGTTAATCTCCTTCAGCAGATTATGGGAGAAATGTTCTCAAGAAGAAGCAAGGCTTGTGGCAAGAGAAGAGAAGATGGGAAATGAAGATCAAGCTCTCACAGCTCACGCTAAGAAGGGCAAGTTCAAGAGGGAGCCATCCCATCACAAGAAGAAATCTTCTCATCATTTTCAGAAAGACAAGAAAGATCTTAGGTGTTTCACTTGTAATGAGAAGGGTCACTTTGCTTCAGAATGTCCCAAGAACAAAAGGGACAAACACAACAACAACAACTCCAGCAAGAAGAAGAAGGGTAACAAAAGAAGGTACCATGCTCATGCTGCCGAAGATGATGAAGCTCCAAAGAAGAAGGCTAGGGCAGAAAGTGATGATAGTAATGATGACTCATCAAGTGAAGAAGAGTATGTTCTAATCTCTGCTCTCACAGGTACTATCTCCCATGGTTGTAATGATTGGTTAATTGACAGTGGGGCTTCCAAACACATGACTGGGTTTAAAGAATCCTTTGTAAATCTGTCTGAACATGAATGACCCCATAAAGTGAAACTTGGGGATGATTATCAATATCCCATCAAAGGAAGTGGTGAAGCCTCCTACAACCTAGATTCTGGAAAATATTTGAAGATGAAAGAAGTCCTTTATGTACCTGGGATCAAGAAGAACTTACTCTTCATCTTTGCATTGGATACAAAAGGTATGAGGGTTGCTTTTGTGGATGGCCAAGTCCTAATGTGGCCAAAGGGAAAGACCATAGATGATGCAGTTGTGATTGGAGAGCAAGAGGGAGGTTTGTATAAATTAAAAGGACAACCTGAACATGCCATGGTGCATGAATCCATTGAGCCAAGTGAACTTTGGCATAGAAGACTTTCTCATATGCACTATAGGGCACTTCCAATTGCAAGCAAGGTTGTAGAGGGTCTTCCTAAAATCAAGACCAAACATGAAGGTGTTTGCAAAGGATGTGCAAAAGGTAAGAATATTAAGAAGGCTTTCCCAAGCAGTGAAAGCAAGACAAAAGATATCCTGGAAATCATCCACTCAGATGTATGTGGTCCTATGTCATCCAGTTCTCTAAGTGGGTATGTTTACTATGTCTCATTTATTGATGACTTCTCCAGGAAGACTTGGGTATACTTCTTGAAAAACAAAGATGAGGTTTTGATAAGTTCAAGGAATTCAAAACCTTGATGGAGAATCAAACTGACAAAAAGATCAAAACATTCAGATCCGACAATGGTGGAGAATTCACCTCAGGTGACTTCAAGATTTCCAGTGATTAAGAGGGAGTTGACTGCTCCTTACAATCCTCAATAGAATGGAGTTGCAGAAAGGAAGAACAAAACAATCATGGAAGCAATAAGGGCAATGCTGCATGACTAGGATCTACCTATGCATCTATGGGCAGAAGCAGCTAGAACAACTATATATGTGCAGAACTGAACACCCCACAAGATATTGGACAACAAGACACCAGAAGAGGTCTTTTCTAGTAAGAAACCTGAAGTCAGCCATCTCAGAATATTTGGTTTCCAGTATACACTCATGTCCCAAAGGAAAAGAGGACTAAACTAGATCCTTCAGGAAAGAAGGGTATCTTTGTGGGTTACAGTGAAAGCTCGAAGGCTTACACAATATACTTTCCAGGGTTCAAGAAGATTGATGTCAGCAAGGATGAATATAAGTTCAAGGACAGGTAATCCAGGAAGCAAAGATCAAGAGGGAGCACACTTCAACAGCTCCTGCAAGGATGCAGATTTTCAAAGGGAGTTGACCATCTTCCTACATTCCATAACAGAAAGGTGTAGAAGAAGCTACTTCAGCAGCTCCTGCCAGGAAGCAAAGACTCAGAGGGAGTCCACCCAACAAACAAACAAAGATAAGTATTTCAATTATCATTTCTTGCCTATTTTGTTTGTTTAAATAATATTATGCTTATGTTCCTAAACTTAGGAGATGTATTGTGCATATTAGAATGATTGCATTAATAAACAGTATACTACTAATATGGATGTGATGGGTAAGTGGCCTATGGCACTGTACAACATTCCAGTGCTACTTATCTAGAATGAAACCTCTTTGCTGACATGTTGGGAGTAGTGCAAACTCTTAACAATTTTATGGTAGAGATTGGAAGGCATCTAGAAAGTTGTGGAACATGGATAAATGTTGTATTGAAGCATTGACTAAGATAAATGCATGACTGCATGACATATTTCTTTGTGTAAAGAATTTGTTCTGAAAATTATGAGATGTTTCTAATCATGCAATTTAACTTGTTTTGTAGGAAAGACCGTATATCTTCACCTACAAAAGGACTACAACATTTGTTCCAGCAACAAAGATATCTATTGAAGATATTGAATTTATTGAAGTTCCTAGGATCTGGGATGAAGAAATGGAATGCCATGATTCGTCGATCATGAAGAAGATGTTTGGGATGCAGTCCCGAGACCTAATAGGGAGTCACATGTGTGCATATTGAAGAAAGCCTTGTATGACTTGAAGCAAGCTCCCAGAACTTGGTATGGTAGGATGGACAGTTTCCTATCTAGCTTGGGATTTACCAAGAGTAAAGCGGATTCCAACCTCTACTACAAGGTTGAGGAAGGGAATCCTGTGATTCTACTCCTGTATGTGGATGACTTATTTGTAATAGGAGATGACAGATTGATTGCAGATACTAAGAGGAAGCTTGCTGCTGAGTTCAATATGAAAGATTTGTGAATGATGCATTATTTCTTAGGTATGGAGGTGTGGCAGAATTCAGGTGGGATCTTCCTTGGTCAAGGGAAGTACACAGTAGATATTCTGAAGAGATTTGGGATGATGGATTGCAAGGCCATGGCCACACCCATGGCATCGAATCTAAATCTTTTATGTGATGCTTTATCTGAGCCGGTTGATGTCTCTATGTATCATCAGAGGATTGGGTCCTTGATGTACCTGATGAACACGAGACCAGATATTTGCTTTGCAGTGAACACATTGAGCTAGTTCCTGAAAGATCCGAGGAGTGTTCATATGGTTGCTGTAAAGCATGTTCTAAGGTACCTGAAGGGTACAGTGGATTATGGGCTCAAGTATGAAGCGAATCAAAAGTTTAAGCTGCAGGGTTATGTTGATTCAGATTGGGCTGGCAGTGCTGCAAATAGGAAGAGCACATCTGGGTGTTGCTTCAGTATGGGATCAGGTGTGATCTCTTGGTTCAATAGGAAGCAATCCTGCTTAGCACTGAGTACAGCTGAGGCAGAGTATGTTGCAGCATGTACAGCTAGTTGTGAGTCAATATGGCTATGAAAGCTACTGTCTGAGTTATTTGATCTCCCATTGGATGATACTGGTATATTCTGCGATAACCATAGTTGTGTGAAGATGTCTAAGAACCCAGTGTTTCATGACAGGTCGAAACACATAGAGATCAAATATCACTATATCAGGGATATGGTGCAGAGAGGAGCCATGAAGCTTCTGTATGTTGTGACGGACGAGCAGATTGCAGATGTGATGATGAAGCCACTAGCCAAGGTGAAGTTTGAGTACTTCAGGGAGAGGCTTGGTGTTCTTTAGATCGACGACACTTCGAGGAAGAAGTGATGGACACATTTGCTGAAGCCAACCCAATCATGTTGGAAGGAGGATCCTTCACATGGCTGTGGATGTAAGCGCTGGATGATGAGTATCAGGACGATGCTCCAGTTACTGCTCTGTATATGCGTCATGTTGGATGCTGGATATGATCAGTTGGATCATTTATATTTGTATGTATGTACGCATCATGTTGATGCTGGATATGATCAATTGGATCATTTATATTTGTATGTATGTACGCATCGTGTTGATGCTGGATATGATCAGTTGGATCATTTATATGTATGTACGCATCATGTTGGATGCTGGATATGATCGGTTGGATCATTTGTATGTATTTGTATATGCATCATGTTGGGTGCTTGGACCATGTATCTGTATCAGGCGGATACATTGTATGATCAGGTAGATCATGTATGTTGATATGTATCATGTATTTGTATTTGTATCAAGTTGATACACTGTATGATTAGGTGGATCATGTATGATGATATGTATCAGGTGGATACTTGGTGTGCATTAGGTGGATGCATTGTATGATTAGGTTGATCATGATGATGAGCTTCAGGATGTTGCTCCAGATGATATGTACCAGGATGGTACAAGTGATGATGATCAGTATGATCATGGGAATTAGGATGATGCCTCGTGCGATGATGATCCGTTGGATAATGAGTATCAAGTTGATACTTGGAGGTCAGAGATGATATGTGGCAGGTTGTGCAAATAGCATGTAATCAGTCCTGGGAGATCTTGCCGGTCATGCTGCGGCACATAAATGTTCCTGGGGTACTCTTTCTGGTATTGCTATGTAGTATGTAATTAGTCCTCAGATATCCGATAGGTTGAGCTGTGTGCTCGTAATTAGTCCTAGGATGAGGTATTATTATGGAGACATGTAATCAGTCCTGGAGATTCAAGAGGTTGAGTTGTGTGCTCGTAATTAGTCCTGGGATGCTCTTTAGAGATCTTGTCGGTTGTGCTGCGGCACATAAATGTTCCTAGGATTCTCTTTAAAGGTTTTGTCTATCCACATGTAATCAGTCCTGGAGATCCGAGAGGTTGAGCTGTATGCTCGTAATAAGTCCTGGGATGCTCTTTAGAGATCTTGCCGGTCGTGCTGGGGCACATAAATGTTCTTGGGATGCTCTTTAAAGGTATTGTGGAGGAGATGCATGTAATCAGTCCTGGGAGATCTTGCCGGTCGTGCTTAGGCACATAAATGTTCTTGGGATACTCTTTCTGGTATTGCATCTGCACATAAAATTAGTCTTGAGAGGCCACCTCTATCAGACCGTTCGCACAGATGATGAAGACCTGCAGGTGGTGGGCCTACATCTAGTATGAAAAAGGGTTGGCTCTGTAGAACTTCCTATGACGAGTAGAGTCAGAGATTGGTTGAGATAGCAGCAACAGTGACGATGATGATGACGATGCATCGATGAATGATCCCGAGAAGAAGACTTGTCTAGCAGAACTATGTCGAGAAATACCTTCCTAGTTAAGAGGGAGTGTTGATGTATATGTAACTTCGGAATGTTTTTCATCTATGTATTTCATATATATTTATGGTACCCTTATAAGAGATGTGTTATTCCTCTATAAGGAAGTGTCGTCATGTGGATTGAAAAGTGTCGCATGTGTGTGTACTTGTCGATGGGTTATTAGACCACCATGTGTGGGGTCGGCCCTAAAATATATATTATATTGTGGATGTATCTAGATAGACAAGTCGGCCCCATAAGGTCACTGGGAAAACAAGTTAAGTATAAATAGAGATCGGGAGATCTCTATTTGGATCATTCGGAAAGACACACTTCTCTCACTCAGAAAGTGGCGCACTAGTGAGGAGGAGGATCATTTGCTCTAGGAGACTATCTCAAGTGTATTTTGGTTGTACTTTGGTTGAGCCATTGATCTCTCTATCTCTGAGGAAGTTGTAGGGCTTTTCACCTTAGGGTTTTCTCCATGGAAACTCTGTGTCTCTTGTATCTCATGCTTTTGATTCTTGTGATGATTGTCATGCTTATTTTGATTGTTATGCATTGATATACTGTATATGTTATTCTCTCAGTAAAGATCCAAGAGTATTGTGAATTAATGCTCAAATTTTAACAAATACCTACACACCTGGCACATGGAAGTACTCCCTTCACTACTACACAGTCCCTCAGGCCATACCTTCCAATCTAATATTGTTCAAGGTGTGCATAGAATAGTAGCCATCCCTCTTGATCTTCTTGAGAGGTTATCCCCCTCACTAGGTTTATCAAGCCAATTCAGATCCACTTCCACTCCTAATTTCTTGCTCACAGTTCAAACCAATGCAGGGATGCACCCAACAACAAAAATACAAGTGTTGAAAAACGTGGGCAACCAAAACGAACTGGTAGTTGGGAAATAAACCCTGGGAGAGCCATTCGTTTTCAGAAAAGGTTTATATGCATTCCAGGGGCTGAAACGACCTCTATAAACCCCCAAAACGTGACTCCCTTTCTCCTAGCCACTGTGCAACACAAAAACGAGCTCCCAACTATGGAAAAATGTAGGAAATTGGTAAAAAACGTGATGGGGAAAGCCCAGCTAGCTCAGACTGCGTGAGAGAGGAAAGACTCTGGGTTCAGAATGGCTTTGGGCACCATTTCGTGGGTGTTTTCTTGCCCCAGAAACAAAAGTACGTTTTCTGTTGCAAGTGTAATATTGTGAAGTTTTCACAGATTTTTCATATTCTTCATGAAAGTTTCCAATTTATAATTGAGAAATAAAAATGTTCATACAACATATATACATATTTTTTAAATTACTAACCAAAAGTAAAATAACAACTTACCATTGTAACTAGGAATTTTATCAAATTTTTACTTGGATATCCAGCTTAGAGAACAGAGCCATCAATGGCATTCCCCAAATCAAACCTTGTGCTACATCTACATTGATATTTAGTACTCTTGACCCTATGTATTAGGAGTTTTGGACCCATACTGTGATTGTTAAGGCCCTTTATGAGAATCAATAATGACACATGTCTTTCAAGGAATTGAATGTGCAAATCAAACCTTGTGCTACATCTACATTAATATTTAGTACTCTTGACCCTATGTATTAGGAGTTTTGGACCCATACTATGATTGTTAAGGCCCTCTATGAGAATCAATAATGACACATGTCTTCAAAGGAATTGAATGTGCATTTCTACAAAGCGACAAGGATATGAGCTTACTTAGTCATCTAATATAATTGGTCCTCCTCTAATATGTCAAACAGAATACGCTCAATTCCAAATCTTATCTTACAATCTCTTGATCTGAAAAGATGAAGTGAAAGAACTGAGGCTTAGTCCCTCTAAAATTCCTTCTCGTTGCCTTACACTTTCTAAGAGAAACAATGGTCATAACAGGTTGTCCAGCCACAGTGGCATCATAATTACAAGCCCTGTTCTTAAATTTTAAGTTCAATTTTCACACATGTAAACGCTGGCATTCAAAGCATTGCCCAATTGCAAAGGGGCACCCTGATTTCCCCCTTATGGAGATACAGGGTTACCAAAATCCATTTGTCATTTTTCTTGGAGGAAATGGGTTTGTAAGCATGATAGGTTGTCGAGATAACAATAGGGGCCTTGCCGGTCCAAGCCATAGTCTAAAGGATCTTTTACTAGAAGGCAGCAAAAAATGAGATTTACTTAATCGAAGTGAAAACGATGCTCGGCCGTGTGAAATCCAATCAATCAAAATAGTTTCCAAAGATACCAGGATAAAATATTTCATTTATTTTTAAAAAGAAATAGATACAATAAAGTCTTTCCTTGAGCACATCAATAAGACACATGACAGAAAAAATTGAATATCAAGCAAATTGTGCACTATTTACCTCTTGGAGTCGCCGTTCTTCTATTGGCATGCAATTGTATTCTTGTGCAAGGGGTTGCCAAGAACGTTTGAGTTTGACCCGATTCCTAGCAGTACACAAGGAAATATTAAAGAGTTGGTTCAAGATGGTGTTTGGGCGTTATCCATTTTCCAAGTAAGTATCCCAACATAGCTCCTCCCAACCAATTTTATTCTGTAAATTTAACTTTCATCATGCTGAGAGCTTGTGAAAAATCCTTAGAAGAGTCATCAACCAGTCTCCGTGCTCTCTGTTTCGGGTGTAACCATTCCACTTACTGTCCGACAATCCTACACCACCAAATTTAGAAACCATTCTTGATACCACCAAGCCTTCTTGGATCAGTTCTACAAGAAAAGCTTTCTTCATATCGGTGGTGCAGGGGACAAATTGATCACTCACTTAGAAGTGAAAACCTGTTCCTATTGAGTCCCGAAGAAAGATGCAACAAAAAAAGTACAAGACATGAAGAGTTCAAGGAATAAAATGAAGCCATGGCCGTTGTCTCTGCTCTGCATACCCTCGGCATCCCTCTGTCTCTGCTTCCCTTCCCCTTCTCAAAACGATGATTCCCCTTAGGCTTTATGTTGACCACAACTCCCTTCCACCAAACCGCTGTAAAAGCTCCAGACTAGCGTGGCGGAGACTCTACAAACCAACATGACGTAGTTCATTTCATCTCTACGGGGAAAATTGGTAGAGGCGGGAAAAATTGAAGGGCTAGTTCGTTTCATCTTTGCCCTTTCAACTATTTTTTTTGTTTTTATGTTTGGTTTAGTTTTTTATGCTAAACAATAACTCTTCAACTATCAAGTTTTATTAAAAAATACCTTTCAATAATAATTTTTTCATTAAAGAATTTGATTTTCAATTAAAATATATCTTTTTTTATTAAGTAATTTAATTTCCAAATAAAAGTAACAAGTGTCAACATTATGCATTTGAAGTATATTAAGTAATAAACTTATGAAAGAAACAAAACATGGAACCTAGAATCATTTCTGAAATTAATGTGAGGCCACATGTAATGCAACATACAAAATCTTGTAAGGTTAATATGTTACGTCAATGGTGTAATTGAAATTGTGACATTCTAGTTTTCAATTAAAAGATGTGTTTTTATTAAGGAGATTAATTTTCAATTAAAAGATAACAATAGACTCATTTACTCATTTTTTTCATTGATCATGCACTCTAAAAATCAAGGGTGGAAGAAAACAAACTACTAATAGTGGCACACACAACTCAATATTAAATGTGTTGACATTATGCATTTGGCGTATATTAAGTGATAAAATTAGGAAACAAACAAAAGGTGGAACATAGAATCCTTTCCAGAGGTTAGTGTCAGGCCACATATAATGCAACATACAAAAATTTTCAAGGTTAACATGCTGCATCAATGGTGTAATGAAATTGTGACATTTTCGGTTCCAAAGGACTTGAGTTAAAAGGCCAGATAAATATAATATGCCATTTGTACAAGTGATTCATTAAAAAACACATTGCAATTGGCATTGTACTATGATGCTCTCTCCTTCCTTTGTCAAAAAAAGAATAATAAGGCGGGTTTTCAAAGGTATGGATTGTTTCGGATTCCTCAACTATTATTGTACCCGAACTTGCAAATACCAAGCTACAACGAATCCTTCACAAAAGTGGAGTTTTCTATGTATTATCCATGATGCACTTTGAAGAGAATTTGATAAAATAATTTTCTTTTGTTTTACTTCATTCAGAAAGGAAAGAATTTAGTTTCCTATTATAGGTAATTCGTTTTATTTTAAGTTCATAAAAATAGAACAATGTAAACATTTGAATATATAAAATTCTTCTAGTAACATTATTTTTTGGACACAAGTTCTCTTAATATAGAGACAACGAAGTGATACATTTTTCAATTCCCAACCAATTCCTCGTTCTTGATTTCATTTGGCCATTCACTTTCCCTTGGCTATAAATGGATAATAATTCAAGCTTGTTTAGAAGCTTTTTTTCCCATGAGTAATATCAAATAAATCTTTTTCAAAAAAATGTGAATAGATACTTGAAAAGATTTTAGGAACAAGACCTATAAATTGTAACTTGGAAGTATTGGAAGTGTACAAAGTGGGATTGGGAGCCTCCCATAATAAAACCATGTTTCCATTCCTTTGTCAGTCATGAGTCTAAACCCATTCCTTTGTCATTCACAAGTGTTAAAACCTAGCTCAATATCAAAATAACAAAAACAATTTCATGTTTAAGAAAAAACACGGGAGAGTTTCATTAAAATTTGTTTTTAGATTATGATCAAATTTATGAAAAATTGAAAATAACATCTTACTAAAATTAGTAGCTCCACGTCTCTGATAGCTAGAGGAGAGCACTTTCAAATTGTCTAGAGAAATGGGTATCTAAATTCAGCACATGCTTCTAACTTCTGAGGCTAAAATGCCATAGGTGATGCTTGGTAAATTCAGTAGATGATAAATTGTTGATGGTAGGGAACCATTGAAGATAATCAATAATGACCTAGGTAGGTAGGGAGGAAAGAGTGTTTACTTATTATATGTGGATAGAAGGATCAAGGAAAAACTCAATAGGGTGATCTAGAATTAGAGATAAACTTAGGTTGAATCCAAATTTAGCCTTCAATGAGGGATGGAATTGCCAATTAGTATGGTACCTATATCTAGAATTAAAGAATAACTCTCAATCAAATCCTTTAGAATCCTCAATACCTTGGGAGCAAAGGACAAGGAGGAAATAAACCATTGAGATGAAGGGGATGACCACCATCAACAAGAAGTAGAAAAACTAGAGTTAGTGTTTATTCAATAAACAAAATGAAAAATGTATAACATGTATAAATTCACCAAAATGATATGGGGAGGATGCGATTGCTCGACTAGAGGATTGAGAGGATTTTCAAGAGTTAGGGCAATGATATAGGATCCCATAAACATGGATCTAGAAAACCAACTTACCACCTATTGATAGATGACTAGAGATTTATACTTTAGACTCAAGGGTAAAGGGCAATATAACTAATGTATATGGGTTCATTGATCCCTGACAAATTCTAGATTAATGTTTGGAAATCTTAAGTACGATTAAGGTCCTCCCCAATTAGGAACATTGAATCATTAGAGAATATGGCCTAACCACAACAAAGTCCCTCTTTGAAAAGAAAGGATGAGTGTAAAGGTTGGATGTGGAAAGCTAGATTCTCAAGGACCTTTTAGAGCATTGATAATTTGTGGATGTATTTCCAAAGAATGCCATGTTCACTTGGAACAATTGGTGTGGAGGGTTGATTATAATATGCTCATCACGTGGCTTATAGAATGTCTCAATGAGACACCATTTTGTGGACTATAATGCTTATGCAATATGCCTATAATGGTAGGATGGACACAGCTCAACAATGTTTAATAACATGCTTGAGAATAATGTTGTCTTGTGGATTGTTGTGATTTGGGATTGCATATAAAATGGAAAAATCAAGGAGACTCACAAATTGTTTAAAAGAATGCTACAATGGAGATATGCATTGTTTCAAGCATGGAGAGGTGTTCTTACATTGGTCTTGTTGTTTCTTTATGTGGACCTAATAGATACTTGGAGTGGATTTGACATACCAGTTACAATTACCAACAAAAATTGCCAAACAGTGAGGGAATTCCAACATGGTACCTTTTAAGATTATCATCATAGTTTGGACATTGACCTTCATTTGTCGAAGACATGACTAGTGAGGAATTCGAGGGAGTAAAAGAATGTAATATGTGATTAATGTGTCAAGGAAAAGGGACAAATACAAGGCAAAATATGGCCATTTACAAGGTGGGAGGACTCATTAATTAGACTCAAAACCTCACATATCCAAATATGCCATGTAAGTAAGGATAATTCTTCTGCATCAACCTTACCTTAGGCCATTTTGTCTCTAGGGATCATGTGACATTAATAGGCCTATGTCCACCATACAAGCCCTATAAAGGGAATCTTTATCATGTAACTGGAATATAGTGTTCATTTCAAGTTTGGCACACTAAGGATGGTTCTCATGGCCTAGTCCATGTTCTAGGGTAAACATATAAAGTCCTATGCCATAAAATTTTCCTCAATCGGGGCCCACAAATGGGGCCCTAGTCCATAACGCCATCTCTATGTGGGAAATATTTGGCTTACAAGCAAGAGATGGCCATTTCAAGCTCTATGCGACCAAGAATGGTTATCATTGATTGGGCCATATTATCAAGTCAAAACATAATGTCTAAGGGTAAGGGGCTCATGAGTCATGTGTGATGCCCTAGACCACCTCAAAGGCCCCATATACTACATAGGTAATATTTAGCCAATGAGTAAGATATGTTGGCCATTTTGAGGTTTGGCACACCAAGTATGGATTTTAGTCCCTAGGTCATGGACTAAGGTTTTAGGGTACAAGGCCATATGAATTACCTTGGGGATCATGGCCCATGAATGGAGGCCTAGATTATAACACAAAGCCTACATAGGGAATCTTAGCCTATGTGCGAGATATGTTCACCATTTTGAGGAAGGGCATGCCAGGGATGATTTTCAAGGCCCATGTTATGATATAAGGTTAAATGAGAGTCTTAGGTCATAACATTTTTCTCTAAGCTCATGGTCCATTTTCAAGCCCTCAAACTGCCACACATACCCTCCATAGGGAATCAATGCATAGGTCATGGTTCAATGCTAAAATCCCTAGGCATACTCATGAGTTCAATGCCAAAAAACCGCCTCCAAAAGTTCAATTCTCATGAGTTTTAAGGGGGGGTTTTAAAAAAACCACCTCCAAAAGTTCAATTCTCATGACTTTTAGTGGGGGTTTTGACAAACCGCCCCCACAAGTTATGAGAATTGGGATTTTAGGGTGGCTTTTCAAACAACGGCCTCCAAAAGTTCAATTCTCATGGCTTTTAAGGGGGGTTCCAAACAAACCGCCTCCCAAAGTTCAATTCTCATGACTTTTAGGGGGGGTTTTGACAAACCACCCCCAAAAGTTATGAGAATTGGACTTTTACGGGGGGGGGGGGTTTCAAACAACCACCTCCAAAAGTTCAATTCTCATGACTTTTAAGGGGGGTTCCAAACAAACCACCTCACAAAGTTCAATTCTCGTGACTTTTAGGGGGGGTTTTGACAAACCACCCCCAAAAGTTATGAGAATTGGACTTTTAGGGGTGGGGTGTTTCAAACAACCGCCTCCAAAAGTTCAATTCTCGTGACTTTTAAGGGGGGGGTTCCAAAAAAACGGCCTCCAAAAGTTCAATTCTCATGACTTTTAGGGGGGGTTTTGACAAACCGCCCCCAAAAGTTATGAGAATTGAGCTTTTAGGGGGGGTTTTCCAAAAACTGCCCCCAAAAGTCAAATTTCAGGACTTTTGGGGGCGAATTTAAAAAAACCGCCCCCAAAAGTCCAATTTCCATGACTTTTAGGGGCGGTTTTAAAAGACCGCCTCCAAAGGTCTAAAAAAACTTTTAGGGGGGGTTTTACCAAGACCCCCGCAAGCCAAAATCGCCCCTAAAGGGCTATTTTGTTGTAGTGTATTGTCCAGAAAATGTTTATGTTCATGAACATTTATTCTTGATATATGGAAATAGTATGTTTTTAATGTATTAGGTTTTAAATATGGTTTATGTCATTATGGAGTTTCATGTTCACACTGTCTCTGAAACAGTTTATTCATTGTATCATCACTTGTTGTTGATTATTTGCCTTAATATTTTACTATCGTGATCTTTACCTTTTCGTCAACACTTTACAATATACAACTACTAATATGCTTTACATCCAATTTGTTTAAGATGTCTGGGATTTTCACTTATGTAGTCTAGGTACAAACTCCCTTGCAAACATCTTTTGGCGTTGTTGCTGGGGAACGGAGAAAAAAAAGTAAATGTCTTCCCTGGGTATTAACATCCTTAGGTCTGATTTTGAAGGTGAACAAGATTAGTACAATTTTGTAGACTACATTTTTACCTGTGTTTCAAAAAATAATTGTTGCTCCCAAGAATATTAGGACTACGAGAAATCCTTCACCCCCTTTGCATTCAAGGGTTTCAGCTCCGAAACAAATTTTGAGGGAGGCCAAACAAAATCTTAGTTACACATCATCAGGAAGATTTCAATATTTTGTATCTCCAATAATACTAGGTGAGTTGGATCAGATTCCTTCTTCTTCATATTCGCCATTAGAACAAGAAGAAAGGAAGCAATATTTGTCTATTAATATTCCTGAGTTTCAGAGTTTAAATCCTACCACCCAAGTTCATAATATTGAATTATATACTAATACTTTGTAATATGAAAAGATAAAAGAAGAACTCCTAAATTATGGACAGTTTGACTTCCTAAAGTCTCGTTTATCATCCTACACCCCCCTCACTAGTAGAAATCCAATTGGCCAATCAGAATTTAAAGTGTCTGTCTCTTTGTAAACTCAAACTATTCTAAATATGGTTGGTCAACCCCATAATATGATGGATGCTATAGTGGTTGCTAGATATGCCCCAACCACGGCCTCTTAATGCCCTTCCTAGTGGTGATTATCAAAAATACCTTCCAAGGTTTAATGGCCAAGGTGAGGTTACAACAGAAGAAAATTGGAATGCTTATTTTAGTTATGCTGACAATCAAAATATTGAACATGAGGATGTTTAGATGTAGGTCTTTGTCCAAATCCTGGATGGGGAGGTGAGGAAAAGGTTTAGAGAATTGCCAGTTAATTCTATAGATGGGATTGGAGCTTTGGAAGAAGCTTTTATGAGAGAGTGGGGAGATATCAAATACTATATTAAGGTGTTAAATTCACAAACCAGTCAATCCCTTTAAGATTTTATCAATTTACAAGATGAACATCCCACCAGAGAACAAGCCAATTCAATGTTCAATTTCAAAGAAGGCCTTAAGCGAAAAATGTTGAAAGTGCAATATTTCAAGCATCCTCAAATTGCACATTTAATATATGATAGATTTCTTGCAGCTTATGGTCGATTGCCCTGGAACGATGAGGTTCCTAATTATTTTGCTAGATTTTTTTATGCGGAGTTTTTTTTAGGTATGAAGCCTAACTATACTGATGTTCCTTCTGACTTTTATGGAGTTTAAAAGGTAGAATATATAATCGAAAAGGCGCTCTCAGAGACCCTACCACTATACAACCTCCACCTGAGATACCTCGTCCATCGAGGGTTGTGGCTCTAAGATCAGAGATGGAGACAGCATCTCAACTAGGGACAGTTGGAAGGGAATCGGTAGGTGATGGTTTAGCTTCAGCTCTTGCTGGAGTAGAAGTTGGTTTGGGGCGAGAGAGGGCTCGTGCTATTGTTCGTCAAAGTTTTGTTTACAAGACGAATGATGAGGTAGATGCATTGAGCATCGATGATCTCAGGGCTTATGCTAAGTCTTGTCGAGATATAGCTTCAGATGTGTTATCCAATGACACATCGAGCATGGGAGAGGTTTGTTGATTATGCTATGACAATCTATTTGATTTTTTATTAATCATTTTGAATTGAATTTTTTGCTACATGGTAATAAATATATTAAGCAAATGCATTTTGTTTGCAGTTTTCGAGAATGTTAAATGCACATAATTTTTGAGTCTCCAGTAGTCAAAACCAAGAGCATCTTAGTCAAAATGAAGAGCGCTTAGGAGAGGTATTTTAATTATAATATTTATGATTGAACTTGATATTTTTTTTGTTTGTTTGAATTTTAATAAATATCAATGTATCTTATTGTTAATTTGACTTATCTATGCAGGTTTCTTTAGATTCCAACTTTTTAGATGATTTACCATCTCTTGTGAGCTAATGATTTTAATTTTTTTGTTTTGGTTTTAAGTTAATTGCTTAATTTATTATTTGTATCTACTATGCTTTATTTATTAACAAAATTTAAATTTTAGGGAAGAGACCATTTGGAAATTGGGGGCGAAGATGTGGGGTCTTTAATGAATGCAGATATTGGCACCGAGGTAATTTTGTTGAACTAGAAATGATCTCTGATATAAGTTTAATGTTTTATATTTTTTGGATTTATTTGAAAATTGTTTTTGTACATGTTGCAGCTTGGCTCTTTGAGATCCTTTGGAGCCAAAGGAAAGGCTCTAGTGGAAAAAAGTGGTGGACATGTGATTTTTCGTTAGCATCAATCAACCAAAAGTAAAAATTCGGGGCGGAGTGGGGATAGCCACATCCGTTATCTCATCCCTTAGTGGTCTAATAGACATATGGGGACCCGAATAAAGTACTTTTGAATTTTCAAATTATATTTGAATTCATTTTTAAGCATGTTAAAGTACAACCATTTAAGCTCTTATGTTAGTTGTCATTCAAGAAAATATTCATAAAATCTCAATGAAAAAATATACTGTGCACAACAATTTTGATAATTGGACAAAAAATATATTGCACACAACAATTGACATGGACAAAAATATAGATCAATTTATTTTTGATATGTAGTTAAAAACATCGCAATGGAATGCCATCTTCAACTATCCGTTCATGGTCACATATGGATAGTTTCCATTTTTTGGTTTTTAATTGTTTTTTTGATGGAACTTGTATCAATTTTATTCGAGATGCACATACTAAATGACTATATTGACAACATATAACATCGGGCTCATAATCTTGAAAGTAGACATAATTTTTAGTCATATGCGTCTGCTGAAAAAAGTAGCCTTTTAAAATGATGGATCCTCTTTCGTATGTAAATTCGTTGTCGTTGTAGTCCTCCAATAACTTCATTTTTCCTTCAGTGCATCGCATCAAATAATATTTGACATTTTCGTTGTTGTCTACAGGTGCAATCACAGCGAAAACATCTCCTGCGCAAGTTATGATTGGTGTTAGCGTATTTAAATGAATTAAATTGACTATACTTATGGCGATGGATTAGAATGAACAATTGACTTAAAAGTCAAAAACAAGTTTATTACCTTCTCTTACGAGATCTGAAATTCTATCGCCATCAGACGATATTGCTATTTCTTCTGATTCTAATTCTTCAACACTTGCTAGTGGCATTTTTCCTTTTGGATTAATCTCTGTGTGTCTCCAAGCTTTTACGTAGTTGTTTGTTATGTTTTCACAAACTTCTGTAGACTCAACATTTTCAATGCAAATATGACAAAAGCATGATTGCTTTCTACTGTCAAATGCAAACACGTTGTGAAATGATTTTGTTTGAATAGAGTGAAGATCTCTAGTTCCATGTATGGTGCTAGCGTCATATGGTATTGATCTATTTATATCTTGGACCCCAACAAGCCAAAAAAATCTACACAATAAATAGTATACATGTACTTAAATGTTAGTATATACATTTTTTTAAATTTTAAGAAATAATATAAATTAAAAAAATAGTGGACATACCTGCGCACGTCTTTTGATTGTTGATTATAATCATGGCTTAGATTTAATTGACACCATTGGACAACCTCTGCAGCTGAATGAAACCGTGCAGAAGAATAGTTCATTTTCCATCTTCGAAGTGCTCTTTTCACGCATGCTCCTGCACCATCATGCTCACCTTTTCCATGCCCAGTTTCAAAGAAATTCCAGCGATGTTTAATGTTCAGCGCTTTATGAAGTCGACATAACCAAAAAAATGATCGTGAAGATTTAAATTGACCCGCACATCCATCAGACCATATCCAATGCTCTTTGAATTTGACTTCGCGTTTTTTCAGTGAGTCATAGAAAATATTTTCTATACAATGTTGGAAAAAATGTGTGTCGTGTGTACGATCATCGCTGATATAGAAGTGATATTCTTTAATCACATCTCTATTGTCACATGTGCTTTCAATGCCATCGACATCCTGTTGAGAATGTCTATATACAACATGGATAAATATCGAAACTTGGTCAGAGTGATAGTATTCACCCTGTATTTCTTTTTGTGCAGCAAATGTATAGTTTTCAGCAAAATCAACCACTGACAAAATTGTTCCGGGTGAAAAAATTTCACGAGACTGTTTGAATTGAAGATCTTGCCATCGTGCTCTATGTGAATGCTGGGTGTATTTATAAATTTCGCTTTCAATTTTTTTGAGAAAATCTGTGACGCATATCTTGTCTTCTAGCAAATCAATTCTTTTGGAATGTGAATCACTAGAATTTGTATTATAGTTGATGTATTCGTATCTCTTCCAATCAACATTTACATTTGACAACGATTGATCATTATCGATAGGATATTTATTGTGGAATAACACCAAATTTCCACAATGATGACAATGTTTTCCATTGACACATTTCTTTGAATAAAATACTTCATCGTGATTTCTCTCACATAAAATTTGAGATATGAATTCACGTATCGTCGGCGGAGGTGGTGAATTTGTCCAAAACATTTTACCAAATTCAAGAAACGTGTCATAATATAACTGAAATTGCACATGATAACGGCAACAACATGTATCACGTATAGTTATAGGTCGAACATACCATGGTTTTTGTTGCACAAATGTAGTGATTGATATATTAATTCCACGATGATCTTCCTTGAATTTATTGAACAATTGTACTTGTGTCATGTCCATTATATGTTTTGGTTGGCTTTCATATACATTTCATGATATTCTTTTGCGTATCACATCTCTTGAATTTGGTGAAACTCAAGCATGTTCCAACCAATATTCTCGTACAATATCTTTAACACCTGCTCCTAATCTATCTTTGTAAGGTTGTCTACAAATAATTGCCCAACAAGCAAGTTCATTATTTTCATCTATTTGCATTCTGAATTTGCTATGTTTGTATAATGTCTTTCTTGATGTTCCAACTGCTTTTGCTAGTTCTGTTGTCAAACGCTTTTGTTTAGTACTAGCTGAAAGAATTGCTGTATGAATTGCTTTACGTGCAGCACTGATATCTTTCTTCCTGGATTTTCCAAATTTTTTTATTGCATCGCCTATATTTTCCATCACATTTTGTTTCAATTTCGACTATTTTGTTACTTTGTGAATACCCAATAATGATGTAGCACCTTCTAACTTCTTGGACACTAATAAACATCTCAAAGTTTGTGCTTGTCCTGCTATTGAGTAATCCTTGAGAACTTCATCATAAATTTTTGTAGCACGATATCGTGCAACATGTATTGGTAGTTTTTCTCCATATTTGTTGCAATCAATGTCTTCTAACATTTTATCATCAATAGTAAAAGTACCTATACATCAAGTTAAATTTAATTTAACATATATCAAAAAATAAAATTCATTATAAAAAAATGAATTTGGAAAATATATGATATATACATACCAGGTCCAATTTCTGGATCTTGAACTTGATCTTCAATATTGATTTCATCGGCATTAGCATGTAAATCACTATTTACATCTTCTACAATGTTCTTTTCAACTTCAATTTGTTCTTCTTGTACTCTATTTTCAATTTCCATTTCTTCAACATTATCATGTAAATATGTATTTATATCTTCAATAGTTCTCTCTTCCGTTTCGGCAACCCTTTGTTTTTTGGCAATATATCTGAGTTTTTGTTTCTCTCTATTATCATCATCATCACGTTTACGATCAGCTTTTCTTTGATGTTTTCTCTTATTGCCCATGGTTGTTTAATCTATAGACGATAAATTAAAGAATCATGTTACTTTATAGTAAAAATAAATAAATCAAGATTTAAAAACATTTACGGAATTTATAAAAACATGAACTGAAATTTACTTTACCTTATAAAAATTTTGTAAGAGTCTTTTGAAGAAGATTTCTTTGGAATTAACTTTCCTTTGAAAAAACTCTCTGAACAAAAATCTTCTTTGGAAAATAATAAAAACACCTTGTGCCAAGGAAGAAAATAAAACACCTTGTAAATAAATCTTTGTTGTAAAATTCATTGCAAAAATACTTTTTTGAAAAAATATTTATGAAAAAAACCACTAGAAAAAAGTACTTTGAATAAAAACTTATTTATAAATATATCTGGGAAAAAATCATTGTAAAGAAATAACTCTTTGAAAAAAAACCCATTTCAAAGAAATAAGAAGTACATACCTTGCAAAAAATCCTTTGCAAAATACCTTAGCAACATAACTATTTGAAAAAACTCCTTTCAAATAAATAAGAAGTGCAAAACTACTTTGGAAAAAAATCATTTGCAAAATACCTTAGCAAAACAACTATTTGAAAAAACCTCTTTCAATTAAATAAAAAGTGCAAAGCTACTTTGAAAAAAAACCATCCTTGCAAAGAACCTCCTTGCAAACATGTCTAAGAAAAGAAATATTTTGAAAAAACTCCTTGCAAATATCCCTTAAAAAAAAACACTTTCAATGTGTCTTTTGGAAAAAAGAAGAAACATACTTTGTAAAAACCTCTTTTTGCAAAAAATGTCTTCTTTGCAAATATACAATAAGAAAAGAAATATTTTGAAAAAACTTCTTGCAAATATGCCTTAGAAAAAAATCACCTTCAATGTGCCTTTGGAAAAAAGAAGAAACATACTTTGTAAAAACCTCCTTTTGCAAAAAATGTCTTCTTTGTAAAAATGCAATAAGAAAAGAGATATTTTGGAAAAACTCCTTGCAAATATGCCTTAGAAAAAAATCACCTTCAATGTGCCTTTGAAAAAAAGAAGAAACATACTTTGTAAAAACCTCCTTTTGCAAAAAATGTCTTCTTTGTAAAAATCCAATAAGAAAAGAGATATTTTGGAAAAACTCCTTGCAAATATGCCTTAGAAAAAAAAACTCCTTCAATGTGCCTTTTGTAAAAAAGAAGAAGAAACATACCTTGTAAAAACCTCATTTTGCAAAAATTATCTCCTCCTTCCGAAATTAGTTTGACAAAAAAATGCGAAGTTCAAACATGCGAAAATAATGAATTAAATTTAGGTTTATTTATATGAGTATATATATATATTTATTTATTTATTTATTTTTTTTTTTTTTCGGCCGATGTGATTTTTTTCCGTTTAGTTATTCGGCCGAATAACCTTCGCCATAATTTACGGCGCCGTTACGGAAAACCGTTATTCGGCCGAATAATTATTCGGCCGAATAATTATTTCGGCCGAATAATTATTTCGGCCGAATAATCTCTGAAACATGAAATATTCAGATCTCTGCAAAATTTTCAGGTTTCTCCATTTTCGGAAGGAGAAAACCACCTCTTACACAACAAAACGAATGTCGGACTTCATACCAGTAGATTCATCATTGAATCTACTTTACGAGGGTATAAATTTTGCTGTATATAGATAAGAACTGATATTTTTTAAGTTTTATCTTCGTAACATGTGTCGAGTTATGATTCAGCTCTTTAAAAAAACAGCGAAAAGAAAAATCCATAACTTTGAAAGTACAACACCAAAAAAATCGAACAAAATGTGGGACTCTTCATTGACGTGTCTACTTCAAAAGGGTGTTCGTAGATTTTTTGCTTTTATAGAGGATTGAGAGAAAAGTGGTGCAACAAAAAGGTTGTTGAAAATCGACTGAGTTTCCCCATTGATCGACTTTAAAAAAATATAATAATTAGTATAGAGGTCCATTGGATGCAAACTTATAGTCAGGCACTAGTACATTGTGTGTAGATTGTCGTAGCATTTTCTGTTTTTGCAAAACATAAGTCTAACAACGATTTTAGTGGTGCAACAAATCATAACTCTTTTGTAGTATTTTCATTTTATAAGAACACACTGTCAAACATTTGCGAAATCGACATATCAAATCTTAATAAAAAAAATTGAAAAAATTAGGGGAGGCAGGAGGGGGAGGGGTTCTCACTAGCCCCGATGGACATTTGATATTCACCTATTCTTGGAACTTAGGAGTGGAATCCAATAACATGGCAGAAGCCCTGGCCCTTTGGCAAGGACTTAACCAAGCTCTTTCACATGGCGCACAGCAAGCAACTGTAGTAGGGGACTCCAGGATGATTATCCAATGCATGAACACCATGAAGTTACCTGCGTCCATGCGAATTCGTCAGGTTCTCCAAAGAATTGCTCAGCTAATTCCTCTCTTCCAGGACATCGAATTTTTCCACGTCCTGCGGAAAAATAATGAACAAGCTGACAAAGCAGCCAAAGAAGCTATTAATCTACAAAAAGGTTGTTTAAAAGTCAATGATGAAGTCAATAGAGTCCCCATTCCGTAACATCGTTCCCATGGGCACTTGGCAAGGAAATAGCTATACGGTTGTTGGATGCTGGCTCCGGACTTCAGGCACCTGGCGCCTCCGTGGACGGTTGGACTGCATGCGGGAGTGCGTCGTGTCCACATTCGAGGACTTCTCCCTCCCCCTCAGCTCCCGTTATCTTCCCCTTTCCATCGTACGCCCCTCTTCAGCTGGGGTGACGGCATCTCCGTCTAATCTGTTGATGGCTTGTACCAGACGCCGTACCAAGGATCATGGCATTCAATGGGAAAAGATCTGCTCGACTCCTCCTGAGCACCTGGACGTCGCCAAACGTGGGGCTTTGCTGCCATCATTCCAGCTCAGTATGTACGCCTTTGCCACAGGGGGATTCGCGGCCAGTTTCAATAATGACTCCAAGCTGATGCAGGATTCACCAGAGTTAATGGATATCGAAAGTACGAGCCGTTATTTAAGAGTTGGTACGAATTTTGGAAATGGAGCAAGCCGGAACTGGATGAAGGACACGGGAACATGTGATGAGGTAATGGATATGATGCCGAATTCATGGTATGAAGTGGACACCAGCCTTAAAAACGGTAATTCCTGTTTCGGCCCAAATCGGCTCACCACCCTGGCTTTAGTCTATCTTGGAAGGAAGAAGCGAACTCCTTACGCTGCAATTTTGTGTCACCTGGTTGGCAACTGGTCCTTTTCCATGGCTGATACTGAAGACTCGGCTGCGTCTTCCCCCGACCCATTGCTGGAAATAGAGGCGGAAATTCGGGTGCTCCGACGTCGAATAAGAAGGCAAGGAGAGTTTATGCATCGCATGGACGCCCAAGGAGGTAGAAGACTGGACAGGCTGGACGAAGAAATTGGAAGCAACCGTGAAGAATTTGACCGAGCTCTGGAGAACCTGGAAACGAAAATTATGGTCGCCATTGAAAATCTCGACCTAAGGTTGCAGAACCTGGAGCTTGCGATGGAGAATTATCGTGGAACTGGGAATCCAAGCTCGAGCAAGAACCCGCCAAAGGCAAGCCAGTCTGCTGGAGCTCGTCATCGTTAATTGCTAGGTTCTTTTGTTTACTGGTTTCGTTTTGTAATCAACCTCTGTTTCTAGTTTTCATGAAAAGTCCTGAATAGTTACAGGCAGATGTAATTATGGGAACCTCTGTTTCTAGTTTTCTTGAAAAGTCCTGAAGTTACAGGCTTTTGCATTATGGGCAGCATGGCTGTCTGAACTGCTCTTATTTTGGCTTGTAAAACTTTGAGTGGCACTGCCACAGATCTTTAATATAAATCCTTTAACCGTTTCTGTCAAAAAAAAAAAAAAAAAATTGAAAAAATTATGAGTAGAAAGCTAACATAATTCTACAAAAGTTTTCTTTTTACGGCAAAGTGAAATTTTAAACAAAAATATCACTTTTGTTCGCCCGAAGTTGAAAAACATGAAAAAACCAGAATTATTTTCTCACGAGACCCCCCAAAATAGACACCCATCTTCATTTTTTCACCCAGTTCAAGATGGTGATTTTTATAGCTATGCTTTTCTTTTCCATGAGAAGAAAAGCATAAAATAGCAAGCTCTCATATTAGAATTCATTTTGATTTGTTGTTTCACTATAGAGCTCATCCTTAAATATACCATCCATTTTTATGGTGAAAGATGATACATACATTGAAAACAACAAATCCAAATGAATTTTAAGAATGAAAGTGTTCATATGCTTCGCTAAATTGATAATTGGTTAACATATAATCGGTGCTAGTTTTTATATGACTAGTTGTGTTGATATGTGGATGGACATAAAATGTATCCTTTAATGTATCATCCTTCTCTAGACTGAAGGATGATATATACATTTAAAGTAACAAATCCAAGTGAATTTTATGATGATAAGTGTTTATGGACTTGGTTAACATCTAATCGGTATTAGTTATTTATATGCTGACTAATTGTGTTGAAGAAATTTTTGTTGACTTAGCAACCTTGTATATTGGCCAACAAATAAAATGGTGGCTTGAATACATATTTTAATTAATAATTATTGCTTCAAGTAAAACTATTGAAGGTCAATTGTTCTTTTTTGTCTTTGTTTGAGAGGTGGGTTTTGTGAATAACTCTTCCATAATATAAAAATTTATAGTGTTTGTAATCAAGGAAAGGAAGTTCCTAAAATGAACTATAGATTTACTAATAAACATTACATGACAACATATCCCCCATATTGGGTTGCAAAGCACATCGCTACTCTCTATGCAACAAGGTACAAATCCCGATTGTAATGAATGCTATCGCTTAATTTTTATTTTATTAGATATCTACAATTATGATATTTTTAACAACGGGTGTCATACTGTTATTATGCATGTGCATACAATAATAATAATGGTACAAAAATAAAGTTACATGGTCCAACATGGTGTACAATGTGTAAAAGACAGAGGTTTATTAAACCATTTATAATTTGTATTTTTTTCAAATGAAAAAGAGTTATGGGATGAAGCAATAAGTTTGACACTTTTGGATATTCCAATGGGTTATTTTGATGGTGCATCATAGATAGGAATGTGTGGGGGAGGAATGTCCCTTAAACTCAATAGTAATCATTGGTTTCATTTGTGGTTGGGTTGTGGGAAAGGAACAAATACCAGTGCTGAGTTGTTCGCTTTGTGGGGTTTGCTTTTATTTGCTTCTAAGAACAGTATCATGTCTCTTCATAAACTTGGAGATTCAAAATTTATAGTGGATTTGGTTGCTGGGAAGTTAGATTTACGAGTGGCTTCCTTGGATTAGTGGTGTTGTAGAGTAAAGGATTTACAAGGAAGATTCAAAGAAATTTCCCTTTTTCATGTTGACGGACACTTAAATTCAATGGAAGAAGATTATCAAAGAAAGGGGTTGGTATGATTTAAGGAATACTTTTTATAATGAAATCATATACTATAACACTATGATTACTATTGGATATTTTGTTGCGTGATAGAATGCAATGTTCTTTTGTTTTGATTATGGTAGGATGTCTATAATAAAGTTCTTTTGACAAAATGCTAAATAAGTCAGAATTTTTTAATGTATTGATGGCCTTTTGTAACTTTTTGGGAAGCTTGCTTTAGTGTTGGGAAGCTCTTGGAATCTTTTTGGTTTGGATAGGAGCTGACAGATCCTTCAACCTTTTGTCAGAAGCTGAGATTGTAATATACTATGTTATCTTTGAATCATATTATGAATAACAAGTAACAGGTTTTTTCTGGGTGGAAACAATTGCCACTTTTGGCATTGTAATGGTACAAAAATTATAGTTTTGGAATTGAATATTGCACTTATCAGAGATCATTCAAAATTCACACTTTTGGAATAAAAAATCATACTTGAAAACCAATATCCCTACTTGCACAACCCGATTTTGCACTTTAGAGAGGCCGATATTGATAGTTGTACAATCAAAATTTATACTTTTTTAGTCTACATTTTTCCTTAATGAAATAGGGGTTGAAGGATAGAATTGTGACTATCTCTCTTGCTTTTTGGTGGAATTTTGGCAACATGACAATATTGTGAATATAAATAATGTATGCAATGGTGACCATGAGGGAAGTATTTATAGGAAATGTGGTGGACAATTCTTAGACTTGGTTCCAATGTGAATGGTCCCCTTTGCATTGATACCAAGGGAATGTCCACTTTTAGCCACTACTTTTTAAGAAGCACACATCAATAGAGAACAAGCAATTTTTTACTTTTTGGATGAGGTTGAGCTTTTTGAAGGAAAAAGATTGCATTTTTAAAAGAAAACCACAACCTATTTAACATGGTGAAATTTTTACATTTCTTTAGTTTTGTGATCATATTGCTAAGGTCATATGAAGATGGATGAGATTGAAATGGGAGTAATGTTGTCAATGATGATGTATAATGTGAATGAAAATCTTGACAAAGTAGATGAGGAAAATTACACTCTTAACACACATGTTTAATAAATCTAAATTTAAAATAAATCTATACACAATCAAATTTTTACCATAATCACAATATAGTTAAAATTTATAATTAAATAAAAAACATATTTTTATATCTTTAAGTTTAATAATTAAAAATATAATAATAAATAATTTTTCTATATCTATATATAAAATTAAAAAATAAATTTATTTTAACTCCGATTTATAAATTGTACTTAAATGACCAAATCAAAACTTTCCCCTTTTATTGCTATCAAAAAAGTTTCATGTCTAATTCCTTTTACAACATATTCATCAAACTAATGTTCGTTTATGTAAAGGTAGCATTTAAAATGTCCTTAAAGTTAAGAATAAGATCAAGACTCCATCCAAGCACAAGCATTATGATGGCATTCTGATGCCTTTTTCTTTAGTAAATTTGCTCAATTATGTATTGGTATTATCATGCTATTCATATTGTCATACATTCTTATTAAGATGCTATTTATATAAGATCAATAAATAATGATAAAAATAAAAATAAACAAATTCAGTCTTAATTTTTTAAGTGACCCCAAATAAATAAAAATATTCAATTCAGTATGAAATAATAGATTATACATCACACTAAAATAAATAAAGACAGCAAAGTATTTTCTATAGGTTTTCATATAACGCAGAGACACTGTAAAGACCAAATAAGTGCCAAGTAACGCCGAATGCATGCAGATAGCAGCTTCTCCTTTGGGAAACAAAGTAGCTAAGTAACTCTTGAAAGTTCAATATATACAACTCCTTGCGATCTTCAACTACAAAATGAGAATAAGGTCTTCTGCGTTTAGAGAATTCCCTGCTTCTCCTAAAGTACAGTGTTACTCGGCTGCAAGTTTTGACGAGTTTGTGTAGGGAGTGGTGGCACTAATCCTGCACGAGGTCAACAAACAAATGGCTCAAAAAAGAATCAAGATCCCCGCACATCCAAGTAATATTTATTTACTGGTCATTAATGAAGATTGAAATAACTACATCCAAGTTTAAACCTGTATTTGCGATTCTCAAGAAAGCGTTGAAAAGACTTCTTCCTGGCAAGAGGCAGATTATCTGCATCACTCCCCAGGAACACATAAACTCTTAGGGTTTCATAATATATACTGCTCAGCATGGATTACTATTCAAATAAATTATTTTAAACAAGCACTTCCATTATAAAGGTTAATATTATCCAGTTTGCTCCAGTCCATTTACGTCAACCAGCCTGTTGCTGTTGCTGCCGCATTAAATGGCTATAACAGGTTAGATAATATAATGTTCGCCATTAGTGAAGACTTTGGAATAGTCTTTATGATTGAATTGGAAGGAAGTAGTTTACCAAATCCTGCTGCCATCCTGGGCGAGGCATTTGAAGAAGTGGCAGGAGGAGATTGTTGCCAAGCGTTTCCACTACTAGCGAAGGCAAGGAACATGATAGCCTGGGCCTGTTCATGCAGTATTCAACTGAAATCACTAACTGAAATGTGTAAGCAGTTTGTGCTGTTTCAATCCATTTTCCTTACCTTGAACGCAGAAACTTTGTAGACGTTTACAGTCCCATTGTAGAAAATTGTCATTTCTGGAGGACTCATGGATTGCTCGCCCAGGTCCGCCGGGGTCGGGGAAGCCCAAGATCGCGTAGAATCGTTTTGAGGTACTGTTCCTTCAACGCAAGAATGACCCAGGAAACTATACCCTTTAATTCGCCTGGACTCCTCTTCTTCACCAAATGCATCAGTGAAGCTGTTGCGCCCTTTGATTTCTCCGGGGACTGAATCCAGGCCTGTGCGTGTAGGAACCAATTCCATCAACTCGGACGCCGTGTAATCTTCAGAAACTTCATCAGACTGAAGCTTTGCGCAACTTAACTCTGTGTTTGTTTCGTCAGAATTATTGTAGCCTTCGTCGGAAAGAACTCTTTGTACCATTTGAGGAAGTTTCACTTTTGAGTCTTTTGACACCACATCTATGAGAGGCCAAACAATATTAACGTCTGGATTGACCTATTGAAAAGAAATAGAAAAAAAACACAGATACAAATACAGATAATCTTCATAAATGAATAGAAATACAAGAAGATCATCAAACCTATGACACAAGTAAGTTAGCTTACATTTCCTCTGTTGAGAATACCCAGTACTGGGGCCCAAGCTCAGTCTGGTATCTTCATGCATGTCGATCCCTGTCCGAACAATGCCCCAAGTATCCATGCTGATCACAACATCAGCCAAAGAACCCTAATATTACAATACCACAAAACTCTGCAAACCATAAATCCAAAAGCTTCAGTAATGGGCAGTTAGTATCCATACACAAGACATAAATAATTGCAGGGACAGCAAATAAGGCTCATAAATAAAGCCTGCATCTCATAGAAAGAACAGAGTGAGAATCTCATTGACAGTATTTGATATCTGTCACGAAATGAACTCGAATTGCACAATTCGGTCAGTCGCGATTGGCCAGAGGCATGTGATAAACATGAAAACGCAAAGGACATTGGGTGGTGTGTATTGCGATGCTTCATTTTCAATATTTGACGTAAATTAAATGTGTTTGTTATTGTTATTGTTGCTGCAAGTGAATAGTTATTAGAATCACGTGATTCTCACGTTATTTCGGCAGTCATATTAACTCGCTGGCATCGTACGTAGTTACCTGCAAGAGTCTCCAGACTCTTACAAATATAAAACGTCACACTTAACAAACGTGATTGCAGCGATAACGCATTTGCAAGCAGCCATGGGGAACTCTGATTATTTGATCGTCGGATTCAGGGAAGATGATTATCTGCTTAGAAATCTCCCAATGTGAACTACAAAGCCACTGACATACTCTGAAAAACCATACCCTGAATGATTATTATCATGAAAGCATCAAACCAACCCCATAAACACCGCTACACCATTATGAAACCCATTATGAAACTCATAGTGGGATTCACCCGGACTAGATTTTGGAGAGTTCATAAGTGAGGTCTTTAACAAAACGTTGGAGAAATCTCTACGCCCATTGTTTACAGAAATCGCAGCCGACATTAAATTTATTTCATTTTTAACATAAATCGCCACAAAATTAATTATTCACCCAATTCGATTACTAAGTAAATCAACGATAAAGCTGTAATAAATGGTGTCAAAATCAGACAGACAGTAGCAGTGAACAATCTACGTCTCATGAGCATCATGATCCAACAAAATATTTTCATTAATGCTTTGGAGCTTCACTGGTTTAATCTCTGACATAGACATCCGAGATAGACGACTTAATTTTCCGTTTATGAGCGTTTTTTAATGTTTGCCACTCTCTGTGAACATAGAAAACTTCCTTTAATTGCTTCATGGACACTAGGGCTCAAGTATCTCACTTTTCTTGGTGGTGGGTATCACTGATCAAATTTGAAGGGCCGGTGGTGGATATCAGTCATCAAATTTGAAGGGCTGGTCTTAATTTTAGTTAGAATGCATGTATATATTAATAATCATTTTTAAAAAACTTTGAAAAAAATTACATTAAATTAATTACATGTTTTGCGAATGACATACAACATCACTCACAATAGTCTCTGACTAAGAAATAAGTTATGCGAATGACATACAACATCACTCAAAATATTCTTTATTTAAAAGTTTGAAAATTAGAATATATGCAAACTTCGATTGAATAAATCTTGTTTTTGGATTTTATTTATTAGTCCATCTTCATTATCAAGATAGAATAGGGACAATGGATGACTAGGAAACAGGTTATGTGATACATGCAAGATCCCTTGTGTTTTTTTTTATTCACGTTACGATTGATTATGGCAATGCAAGAAAAAAGCAAACTTATCAATTCATCCTCATAATGGCCATGCGCACTAATACTTTACGGGTTCATGGTGTACAATACAATCAAATGTACAAAGAATAATGCATTTGGAAAGTCAAGAATTAGCGGACATAATATATCAATTCATTGTCATAAGTGCCACATTTAGTCATGCTTTACTCGTCAATCTAAGGGGTTCACGATGTACAATACAACCTAATGTACAAAAAACAATGGATTTGGAAAGTCAACAATTAATTATAGTGGGTGGCATTGTAATGATTTTTAGTTGTGGATGTGTACAATTTTTTTTTAATATCATTACACAAAAATCTTTCGAAGAATTCTATGTAGTTTTTGTTTTTTATTTCTTGATGAGTTTTTGGTTGAAATTCGATGATTTTTTTTTCAATAAATCTAAATTTTGTGTTGCTCAAATCATGATTTTGAATTTAAAAATGGATTTAGCGTTCTCAAAAACTTCCATAGCACCCATAATGTGAGAATTTAAGCACTATTATTTAGATTTTTAAGAATTTCTTCAAAATTTCTACCAAACATCTTTGAAATCGTCACACGTTTAGACTATTGGAAATATTCCACTTGGGATGTTATGACACGGGACAATGGGTTATCATATCATTTGATTATTCCAGTCAATTTTTCTTTATTCAATCTTAACTTGGCTTGAAATTTTTCAATTTTAGTAATTCTAAACTTTTGCGTATATAAATTGTAATTCTAAACTAATTTATATGTTGTGAGTTTATTTAGATAATTCAAATTGTCATTGGAATAATGTAAATAGTTATTTGGGAAATGTTACCTTTGTGAATTTATGGAAGGTTGATTAGGTAGGTAATATTATATTCTGTGAGTTCATATAAGAAGATTTAATATTCTAAAAGATGGAAGGAATGTATTCTCTACTATATAAGAGCCAATTTGTATCTTTAATATATTAAAAACATATAAATATTAGGGGGTTATAATTATGCATCTAGGGGATTGAATAGGGTATTGGGAGGTTTTAATTGGTATTCTATTTTTGAAGAACTAGTGTGAATCCAACTATGTTTAGAGTTAGAGTGGTGATTGAAGATAATGTATGATTTAAGTGAATGTGGTGTGAAGTCGATTGGAATGGCTATGTATGAAGGCAACATATGTTCAAGGGGTTGTTTCCCATCTTAAAATATTTACACTCACTAATATTTCATATTCCACCTTGCAAGGTTTCTATAGGTTATAAGAGATGTACCATGTCACCATACTAAGGGTAAAAATAAAAAGGGGTGTTAAAAATTTAATGGAAAAAATGGATACCTAGGATATTAGTTAAAATTAGGTTTTGTTTTTAATTGGAAATGTGTATCAGGAGGGGGGTTGAACAAAAGAATTTTTGGAGGAATTCCTTAATATCTAGTGAAATTAGGGGTATTCTTTAATATCCTACAATTGCACATGCTATGTCATAGGTTCACATAGTGAACCCTATGGGTCGGATTTTGATGTATATGAGGTGATTTGAATGCCCTATATAAAACACCAAGATGTTATTGCCCCTTTTTAATTTAAATGATAGGAAGATGCATAGTGTTTTTAGGAGTTCAATTTGATTTTTTTTACTAACAAGTGATGAATTATATCATTGAAAAGAGGATTCAAGCACTACAAGGAAAACATCTTCTAGTGAATGGTTTTGTAGAACATCTCCCCCCCAAAAGTGTATCTCTTATTTGTTTATAGTGGAGATTGCTATTAGAGGCGAGCAATTAGAAGTTTTAGTATATTTTTTTTCCAATGCTCATAAGTCGTATAAATGCACTGGTGCAATCCCAAATTTCTCACATCAATATGTCAAATAATGACATGCACTAAATGTCATTATACCCAAACTGTGAAAAAATCGATTTATTTTATTTTAAAGAAAACTCTCTTTGTTGTGTTTGAAACATAAAAATGCATTGGGGCATTCCAATGCACAATGCACTAAGCCAAGTTAAACATTTGGTAATAAAACAACTTTTTTTCTTTGTAAATTCTAATACATAATATTGCATTTAATTAGCACGACACACAACAATGCTCCTTAATAAATGGTCCATTGATATTTGGTTTTGTTACAACTGAAATGATGCACGAAGAACATTATAGTGCATCAATGCACCATAATTAAGGAGCACTGAAGTAAGGTAATAAATTTGGTAATAAAATATATTAGGTTTTTATTTATTTTTCAATTAAAAAACTAAAAAACTAATCAGTGCATTTAATTGTGAAGAAACATAAATCTAAATACATGATGCACCACCATGTTTAATTTTTAAAAATACAAAGGTGTGCTCGTAACACAATATCACACTAGTATGAATGATAATTGGGTGAACTATAATAGATATGACACTTGGTAATAAATATAGGTTTTATTTAAAAAAAAATACAAAAAAGGCCCACCGAGTTTAGTTTTCCATGCCCACACCATAGTACCTAAACAAATCACACATATAGATGTTAATTTTATTAAAATAAATACACGAGGTCCCCAAAACATAGTAATGCACTGGTGCTTCTTCTTGGTGCACCAAAGTTACTACGGTAAAATAAAAATATATTACCAAACTATTATTTCATTTGTACATCTCCTTCAATGCTTCCAACCACATAAGCATTGAGACTTATCATCCCTATATGAATGTTCAACCTCGATTCTATTATGTTGTGAAGTTCCTTGATTCCTTTAATTCGCCGATGGATTTGGTCCATTTTCAGATTTTGCAAAATTATTCCATGATTTCATTTTTTATCTACGTGGAAATCAAGCCCCTTAGGGTGGAGGGGATGGAAGAAAGTAAGTAAATTGTTTGTTACCTTTTCATTACATTTTTAGTGGATTAAAATTTAGAGTTTATCTTAAATTTGCCATTTTTTCATTTTCTTAAAAAAATATACGCAATATATTCAAACTGTTATCAAAGTAAATATACCAGATGCACCATAATAAATACACCCATTTCCCACTAGCACAATAGCGTAATAAAAAATATGAAATATCTCCCACATTTACTCAGTGCTCTTTATAATATATAAAAGTATAATTAATAATGTTGCTTGATATTACTAACACACTTCTTATAATAGAAAATTTTAATGATTAAACAATGCATGTAAGTGCACTTAAAATGTATGAAGATGCTAATAATGGTGCATCTATATATTTCCTAGATCACCGAACACACTCATAAAATATAAAATAATTAAAAAATCTTCAATTTTTTTTGGTATAAATTATAATATCTACAAGCTTAATTTATGGTTTGTCTTGATATTATAAGCACACCATTTATTTTATCTATATTTAAAGATATTCAGTGTGTCTATTGAACTTGAGATAACCCACCATTCATTTTATCATATATTTAAAGATATTCAGTGTGTCTATTGAACTTGAGATAACCCATGAAACATAAAATATCTTGTGCTTACAACTCTCTTTATAATATCTAGAAGCATAATTAGTGATGCTTTTCAACATTACCGATGCATTAGTTGAATGGGAGGGAAATGTTAATGGTTAAATAAGACCAGCCAATGCATTTGGTCTGTACAAGTACAGTGATAACAGTCCATCCATTCATTTCCTTCATCATAGAAGGTCCCTCAAGATATTTTTTAAACCTTGTGGTACATATATTGACATGGAGTGCACGGATAAAATATTAAATATTTAGAAAATAATCATGAATCTATAAGCATCATTGGCAATGCTTCTTGAAGAGCTTTTGTCATAAAATAACATGATCTTGTCGATCTGCTATTATAAGCAGAGATGCACAAATAACGGTGCCTTCATACATACAAAGCACACCATTAATTCCCAACTTGTTGGTGCAATTTAGAGTGTACGGATGTGTATAAAGTGGTGTGTTATATCATGAAAGGCACATCGATAAGTGTGAGAGTTCATAGAATAGGTGGCGCGTCGATAATATTAAAAATACATAATGTCCACTTTATTGATGTGGTATGTTTTTGTAAGGCACACCATTGATGGTGCACTAAGTATTATTCAATATTACTAGCATATCATTGAAGCACGCCGAATAGAACTTTGATATGTTGCAAAATGAGAGAAAGTTATGTGTATGTAGATAATACAATTTTATGTGTTGAAATCAAGTCTAACGAATGTATTTGTGGAAGTAGGCAAGGGAGTGTTATCTTGTAGGTAAGGGAGTGTTATCCTTCGCTTGTAGGAAATTATTTTTATACATATAGTGAATTGATTACTAAGGCCAATACATTATCTGGCCTTGGCAAAACATGGACCTCCTACATACATATACATTTGAAAATACATAGCGGTATGTCTCACATATATATGAACTTGAACATTGCAAAAAATAAAAGGAGACTAAAAGTACACTTCTTCACGGCTAGGCCCACTACAACCTTGACAACAGTAAATGTAAAGTAATAAATGAATGTTTTATATGAGTAATGTTGTAATGGAAAAGTAGGGCATGAACATTAAATTGTCAAGAGTAAGACATCGACAAGGCTATGCCTCCACTTCAACGTGGCTAATGCAAGGCTTGTGAAATGGACGGCAGGCTAGTGCCACCGCAAATCAAAGTGAGGCAATGTTTCTCTTGTGACAACTGACAACTTGGGGTTTGGACAAGTTGCAAGGCAATTAGTCTTCATGAATTGTCTAGAGAATACTACGATCCTCTTTTAGAAGACCCATGGTGGCATGCATGTAGCACAAACCTGTGCATGTTGATCACAAACCTTCTAGGGTTGATCACCCGGTAACTTCACTCTATAAATTCCATCAAGATGTGTGAGAGTTTTCTTTTCGATCAAACCATTTCTTTCTAAACCATTGATTCTCCTGTGCTTGGTAAGAGCTGTGTATGTCTAGAGAACTCTGTGAGTCAGTAATGGTGTCTATATTGCATAGATGTGTTCCATGGTATAGGAATCATATAGCCGTTATAATGAGGATGTTGATGTTTTCCAATCAATGATCCAGTTGCATGCTTGATCGTTTTCTACATTTTGCTTCCTAACCACTGAGGATGCACTAAGGGGCAATAGTTTTTGGAAACGTTGCAATGGGATTCATGGTCATATTTGCACTGATAACTGGAATGGTGGGAGCAGCTTCTTTCATTCCAGGAATTAATTGCATCATGTCATGGAAAAATCATAGTTTAGGCTTCGCTGCATCAGCTACCAAGCCTGCCATGACAGCCTAGGTGCTCACTCAATTAGCCATGGCGTATATCTCATACATTTTTATTGAATGTTAGGCCTTTTTCCTGCCTTCTTTTGGTACACTTCCCCCTCCATCAGTATGAAGAATCAAGTTTTGTTTCAATGGTATTTTGAATTTTCAACTTCTTGCAACTGAAGAGCGCTATCCAGAATGCATATTGAGGAGAGTGCCATCAACACATATCATGTGGCTCACCTTGTACACGTGTGGAAACCCTTTCCTACCTTACTCGATTCCAATGAAGAAATTAAGAGTTTTAGAAGTAATAGGTGCGAAATTAAAATTATTGTGGCAATATGATTCTCAGGTATGCTTATTTTTCTTTCTTAATTTCATTCCATTTTGTAGGCAAAATTCATCATTTACGTCTTTTTGAATGTTGCGAGAGCTAAAAATTTGGGCTCCCTCATTTTCAGACTTTTGTAGGTCCATAAGGCAGTTGAAGCAACTAAAAAAAATGGCCATTTTGCATGCATTAATAAAAATAGTGCCAGAAGAATTTGGTGATCTACGCTCCTTGAAATACCTTGAGTTAATCAACTCCTCAAAAATGATGTCGCTTCCTAATTCCTTCGTAGATCGATTTGCATGATGATTTGAGTTTGATGTTGCTTCCAAATTTATTTGGGAATTTAACTCAACTCAAGCATCTAGGGTTGAGAGATTGTTGCAGCTTGACCTTCTCTAACAAAACATTTGGAAATATTACCACCCTGGAACATAGATATTTCAGGTTGTAGCTGTGTGGAAGAATTTCCTCCCCAAGTCGCACATAACCGGTCCTTTGCACATTAACGATCCTTGCAAAGATTAGATGTGTGTACAACGAATATAAAAGAATTGCCAAGCAGCATTGGAGACATGTGCAAATTGGAAGCTCTGGAATTAGGAGGGGAGCCATTGTTAGATATCCTGTCAACTTTGACATACATATATAGTTTGATTTGTTCCTATGTTTTTGAAAGAGAATCTGCTCGCTATAGTTCTATTCTCTGAGTATTATGTTTTCTTCGATCTTAAGGAGAATATTCTCGGTAAAGTCTCTGGTTTGGGTTGATTATGAATATGGAATCAAATCAATTAGGCTTGGATGAGAGGCATATTAGCCAGCAGAAAATCCCCTTCGGACTGGAGTCCATGAAAAACAATCCTAATCCTGCACAGAAGATGGCCATGAATGGCAGGTTGGATAGAGTTATATAGATTGATCTGGTTGGTAAACTGGAATATCAAAATGGTGAATGGGATGAAGACTCTGTGTTATATTTTAAAGAGTATATTAATATATCGGAGGCCAAGAATATAAATAAGGATTTGGTGTATGATTTACAGCAATCTAAGGAACATGAGTGTAAGGCTGCAAAGGCTTCTAAACAGATTCATGATAATTATCAGTATGATAAACTCAATTTCTCAAGGATTGATATGCTTGTTACTTCTGAGATCGATAAACAAAAGAAGGTAAGATTTATATTTGAATTTGTTTCCTGTTAGATCATTGCTTGTATTGTAAGATCATGTTTTAAACACAACCATGTTTGGTATCAAGTGTTCCTGAGTTGTAAATGGTCTTTGGGTCGTAATGAAGACCTCATCTAGATATGGGCTCATGTGGCATGATCCATTGAAAGAAACCCTTCAAAGGCCCAATGAAAGAGAATCGAGTCCTACTGGATTTTTCATATCCGAATCAAATTGATGGTTCCGATTAACATTTCATAAATCTCAATAGTGTAGAGGCTAGTAGTGAATCGTTGACTGTGTAATTCAATATCCCCAATTTCAATGCAATATAAGTTTGACTTATTTATTTTATCATTTGCGAACAGATTGAAATTTTACAAATAGAAATGTTGCAGCTGGTAGACACACAAATATCAGAGGTGATATTTCATGGAGGTGTTGGGGTGTTTCGAATTGAGAGGAATGGAATGGCTTTGTAGTCTGGTCAAACTTCAATATCTCCACATCAGCTTGTTGCGTGTCAGCTTGTCAGCATGTGAGCCGGTAATAATAAAAAGGATCAGCTAATTAGATATCAACATTGGTTGATATCAAATACCATGGATTTTTCTAGTGTTGATGAGGTGCAAAAATTGCGGTTAGAGGCTACGGCGGCTATCACATAAATGAAACAAAGGCTCTTTGTTTGTGGCTGTAAATGCTTTGAATGATTTTGGAGATGTCTGTCGACGACGAATGAGGAGCCGCCCCCTGTCTCTGAATGTGGCCATGAATGTTGTATGGGTTCAACCATGAATGTTATATATACCTACTTAACTTCACATGTTCAACATCCCAATCCCAAGCCAGTCGAGCAGTGGCTTGTCTGAGAGTTTCCTATTTGGTATTCCTCTCGCTCAGACACATGAATTGCATAGGTTCCACATGAGGTATATTTATAGGTATATTTCGATCCTCATAGTCAACGGTCTTTCCATTTTATGGCTCTTATTGAACCCATTTTAGTGATTCCCAAGCTCCAAGTCGCCAAATATGGAGAAATATCCTTCGCAGTAACATGGCCATATGCATGCTCTACCAAACGTAGATTGCTCACAAAATTCCCAGCAATTCAAGTGAATTCGACTGCGACCATGGGGAAAATGGGTATCCAAAATTCGGATGCTGAAATCGAGAGAGAAGATATATCTGGGTTCCTACAAAACCACCGAGCAGGATGCCTGAGCCTTCGACACCGCAATGTATTTGATTGAAAGGGCTCAATGCAAAATTTAACTTCCCTAATTATGTGCTCTCCATGTTGTCTACGACTTCTCTTTCTTGTCAGGAAATCCAGATTGTGAATGCCAAATGTGCTTTGAATGAAGTCCCTTCCGCTTCGCCCTCTCTAAGCGATAATAGTAAAGAGGAGCCCTCGCATTCTTCTTCGGTTTCTGAAATGGAGTTGTTGAGTGATGACCAGTAGATATCAGAGGACTTGGATTTTTGGAAATCTTTGTTTGAGTGATCAGATAAGCATGCTTGGGTTATTGGACCTTTCTTACTCAATGGGGTTTATGGCATCATTAGAACTAAACAACTTGGAACTTTGTGGCTGACATGGCATCATTTTGGATTCATCACACATCAAGACCAATATAGTTAGAGAACATGACAAAATATATGTAATAAAAATTTGGAAGAAAAAAGTGCTCCAGAACGTGAAGAAATAACAAAGGTAAAAAAAGTTAAAAAGTGCACCACTATTGACATCTCTCCCTTATTAATTTTACAATGAATTAATATTTAAAATATGGTAAAATAACACACATTCTTCTTCCTTATTTCCTCAACTTATATATATATTATAAATATTTAAGTACAAATTTCCCCTTACTTTTCTTGGGTCTATTACTAACCACACCATCACAATTAGAAAATTCCCTCACTAAAACAAAATAATAAAAAAACAATTAACAAAAATATATAAAATTGCATTGACAACTCACCATAAAACTCACTCCCCATGTACAATATTTCACAATGATGGCCACTAAGAGGACAACGTTATTTCACATTAAATTCCTCAACATTATTTCATAGTAAATTCCTCTTTTAAATATTGAAAACAATACAAACTCAACTTCCTTTGTTCATTCCAACACAAATTCACTACCTTACCTTAGTGATGTGTCTATTTGACCACCACAACACCACAATTGTAAAGTCCCCTTAGTCCGACTAGGACTAAACGCATCTTAAAAGATGTAAAACCCCCTTAGTCCGACTAGGAATAAAAGCATCTTGAAAGTTGTAAGATGAAAATTGCATTGGCAAATTCATGCTAAACACGCTGACACCCTATCTATCCTTTTTTTTAAACCTTTTTCGGATATGTGTGGTCTCCAAACTATCGATTGAACATTCCAAATACTAGTTTATTTATATATAAAAAATTAGGGCTTCGATGTCGAGTCATCGAAAATAGACATCAGTGGAGCAGATGGCGGAAGAAAGCGACCCGTTATTAACTCGAGGACGTCCCTCCCAGATTTTGTAGTGTGCACCAAAGGTAATTAATTTACCTGCCATGGGAAAGTTCCTCTGTATTAACAAACAAAACACATGGAACTGGAAGGGACTCCTTTCCAATTTTTTCATTCATCGCTATCATGTTCACCCATCTATTCCTTCTGAGGTTCTTTTTTGTCACAATCGTTCATTGGGCAATAATTCATGATACCTATCGATTGTAGGTCCTACGCCAGCTACAACTGTCTGCACTGATGACAGACATGACATTCTCTTTTTTCATGTGATCATCCAGCCTTACATCAGATATCTTCCTTCACAATGACATTTATTTTTTGCTTGTGATGGGATTAATTGCTCTTGAACAGCTAGTTGTTCATGCCACTGCTGACAGGGACATCATCTCATTAATCCTTGGATTTTCCTCTTTCAACCTGCGTGACACACAATTAACATCACAGGTCTGTAATTTCTCAGAGACATTTTCCTTCTCACGAGAAAAATGCATCGTGCTGCATAGCATAGAGTGAATGAATACGGTGCAAACCAAATTTAATAGTAGTTGTTGTAATACTATCAACCATGCGACCTCGTTCTAATTACGGTGATCCATTCTTCATTCCAGTTCATATTTTCTCTCAACTAGGACTCGAGGATTGAAAATATTTGTTTATCTCATTAACAGGAATAGGAAGGAAGTAAGATGAAACAAATGGCATGGGACATAAAACTTGAAAATATAACATCCATGTCTTGTTAGAGAAATATTATACCTTAGTACCTTAATCATTAATTAAATTATGATTATTTGGTGCTAAACTAGTTAATAATTCCTCTTAAGTGTGAAACTGGTTATTATAAAGTGGTTAGAACTTGTATAGGCTGATGTGAACAAGATTACATGGTCTGGGCCAAAGAGGTGGCCAAACTAGCTGTTAGGCATGCTTATCCAAGCATTTAATGCCCAGCATGCCTAAGGCGCCCTTATCCCCTGTTTTAAGGAATCTGCTTTGACCATATGCTCCCATACATTGAATCTGGTCATTTATCCCATTTTTTGTTGTTTTAACCTATCCTAGCCCACCTAAATTCCACCCAACCATCTCCTTCACATGTGTGAGCTCCATCTTGGTTCCCCATGCTTACTTAGTGTTCACATGCACAATTCGAACCTATTTGGGTTATTTTGGAAACCAATTTGTCAACCTAGGGGGGATTTGGGTAAATCTAAGCTAGCTAAGTGTGGACACTCCAAGTGGATATTTTTCCTCCTATTTTGTACATAAGGATGAACCAATCTATTTCATAGTATTGGATATTTAATAATATCTCATATTTGATCATTTGTGCATTTCTGGAATTTTGATCATTTGTGCTGAGTTTTGATCATTTGTTCATTCTGTAATAGTTTGCACTTGTTTACTTGCTTAATGAGTTAAACTTTCAACTGTGAGGAATCCATGGTAGATAGGTCCTACTGTGTCATAGATTTTACATGGTATCAGAGCTCTTGGAGCTATTGTTAGTGTAGATCCCTCCTAAGTGATTGAGAGTTTGTTATTGCAGGTACAAAAGCTTCTACATGGATTCAAAAGTTCCTCTTCTTACTCCATTCGGTTATGCAGAATGGAAGCCTAAAATGTGTGCATATCTCAAGAGACAAGGTCTCTATGATTTGTCCATTGGTGTTGAGAATGAACCAGAGTCTTATGAAGAGAAAAATGATTGTGACAGAGCATTCGGAGCTATGTGTCTAGCCATGTCTCCATGCATGCACTACTTGATTGGTTCTACAGACTATCCATTTGACCTATTGTCCAACTTGGACAAGACTCTTGATAAGCAGAGGAATGGTGCATTGAGTGATCCTATGGATACCTCTACATGTGCTCTTCCTCCTACTGATTCGGCCTCTCGTCTCTTTGATGAAGCTGTGCATGAAGATCGAATGGAAAAATCTTCAACCCATGTTCCTATTGTTACAGATCTCTTTGATTCGAATGCTTCCTCTACAAGTTATGAAGTAGAATGTGAAGAGACATCATCTATTGCATAAGATGTTGCTGCAAATGATGAATATACAGCAAATGGAACATCCATTGTTGAAGAAGAGATATCTCTACAGTCATTGTTCTCCAATAATTCTTCAAATGCTGATTTTGAGGATGATAAGCTAGTTGTTGAAGATCATTTGCATGATTCACTAGATGATGGTGCAAAATTTTCTGATATTTTGGATTATTTGAAGGCTGCATAAAAGTGTGATATGTCTACAAATTCACTCACCAATTCTGATCTAAAACCTTCTACCTATTCCTCTATGGTGACGAGCACATTTTCTCACAATTTTATTGAAGGAGACATTGCCATTGTCTTGGCATGCATTGAACTCTTGTTCCTCTTATTTGGACCTGATCATACATGTTTTGGATCTGATTTTATTTCATATTTCAAGTCCAAAGATCATTTGGAACTATTGTTCATTATTCTTGGAGCTACCATAAGAGTTTTTGGTTCAAAGTTTCAAGAAATTTCAGTTTTGCTTGATGCTGATTTCTCCACTTTTGGTTCAAAGTTTTTGGCACAAGAATATCAAGACTCATTTGGATCTGATTTCATTTTGAATTTCAAGTCTAATGAGCAGCCACATCTTCTCTCACATCAGTTTATTGAAGCTGTTCTACATGGTTACATTCTCCATCATGCAGTTGTTCATGTTTCTGATCTAGTTGAGCAACAATCTCTTCTTCCAAAGAAGAAGGTTCCTCGAGACATATGATCAAGTTCACACCTACTTGAGTTTTGGAGAATTTTAATTTTGGTGTGCTTCATGTCCATTCTTGAGGGATGATTTTCCCCATCTGGTTTTGCCTCTTTCCTTGTTTTACATGGACAAATAAATTTCTGATGTAAAAGGTGACTTGAGCCTTAGTTGCCAAGGCCTTATTTTTGATATTCCACTAAGTCTAGCTTATGGGGCGGTGTCAGAGGAATATTATACCTTAGTACCTTAATCATTAATTAACTTATGATTATTTGGTGCTAAACTAGTTAATAATGCCTCCTAGATGTGAAACTGGTTATTATAAAGTGGTTAGAACTTGTATAGGCTAGTGTGAACAAGATTACATGGTTTGGGCCAAAGTATGGGCCAAAGAGGTGGTCAAACTAGATGTTAGGCATGCTTATCCAAGCATTTAATTCCCAGCATGCCTAAGGAGCCCTTATCCCCCGTTTTAAGGAATCTGCTTTGACCATATGCTCACATACATTGAATTTGGTCATTTATCCCATTTTTGGTTGTTTTAGCCTATCCTAGCCCACCTAAATTCCACCCAACCATCTCCTTCACATGTGTGAGCTCCATCTTGGTTCCCCATGCTTACTCAATGTTCACATGCACAATTCGAACCTGTTTGGGTTATTTTGGAAACCATTTGGTCAACCTAGGGGGGATTTGGGTAAATCTAAGCTAGCTAAGTGTGGACACTCCAAGTGGATATTTTTCCTCCTATTTTGTATATAAGGATGAACCAATCTATTTCATAGTATTGGACAGTTAATAATATCCCATATTTGATCATTTGTGCATTTCTGGAATTTTGATCATTTGTGCTGAGTTTTGATCATTTGTTCATTCTATAATAGTTTGCACTTGTTTACTTTCTTAATGAGTTAAACTTTTAGCTATGAGGAATCCATGGTAGCTAGGTCCTACTGTGTCATAGATTTTACACGTCTGGTCAACCTTCAATGTTGCAGGCACATGTCTAATCAACTAATTTGTTATTTTGACTTGATATCAAGAAGAAACAAAGTAATTTACCATTCATAACTTAAAAGATTATCATTTTATCCTTACTTTGGAATATATCACACGGGGCGGCTCCTCATTCGCCGTCGATAGATGACGATGGCCCGAGGGGAGCCGGCCCCTTAATATACACCTTCGACGTAATTAACACTATGTTTTGTGTTTAAAGGATTGTTATCTATTTTACACAGTTTAAAAAATAAAATATAAAATATCAATAAATGAAAATGATCATTTACTTCATTTTTTTTTATGTTTTTGTGTATGAGAGAGTGTGCGCACGCACATGTATACATGTTTAATGAAGGTTGAATGTGAATAAAAGATAACGATGACTACAAAAACAACAAGTAAAGTGTACCCTCGCCCTATTACAATGTAGACTCATCTCCTTTTATGTAATGACCCTAAATAACCCAAAATAAATAAAAACAATTATTATCAAGAAGGATTTTGGATCAATCTAAGACCTAACAAGTCTGCAACATAACTTTCAAGGATATTATTGACCCTAAATCTCAGTTATAATGCTTGTCACTTAGCCTATCTTAGCTAGTATGTGTTCTATGTAATATGATACTAATATTTTGAATAAGATACCTCCATTAATGATTTATATACTACTACTCTAGCATAATTGTTTTAAGCCATATGATAATTTACTTCATACTTTGATGTGTTGTGTCGGCCTTGTTTCATGTTACAGTTTGTATGTTTGACTTGTGTTACCAAAGTGATGCCTTCGCCATGCTTGCATTTTAAGATCTCTGCTTAAAGTCCCTATTGTTGACGTTAGGGTTACAGAGTCTAGGGTCTTACTTAGCTTTATGTGAGCTAAGGCATGCCTAACTTCTTTGGTTGCAGGGTCTTAAGGAAAACTAGCTACTTGGTTTCCAAAGGAAGCATAGGTAAGTAAACCAGACAAAAGCCACGAAGGTAAAATAATGTAAGAATTGGCATGAAAAGTGGCCTCTCCAACTATAGGAAGGCAGATAATAATTTAACCCTTAGTGGATGGAGGTAGGGGTCGAATTTAATTAGCCATGTGAAGTTCACGTGAGTGCTTTCCAGGATGGCTAAGGGTATACCCTAGCACATTCGCCTTTATGGTTTTTGTTCTCTGTGTGGTCACTTGGGCGAGGAAATCCAAGGTCTCTCGGCCATTCCAGCATTGGGGTAGTGCTGCACCTGGGCGAGTGCAGGCTCCCTTGCAGCAGTGTTGAACTTTTAAAAAGGTAAGTTGTGTACAAATTTATGGCGTTTTTCTTTTTTTATTAAGGTTTATAACAGTGCTTGTATTTACCAGCCTTCAGTTTTTACCTCTTGATTCTCTGTTTGTATGCCAGGAGGGTTTTGCTAGCTGCACCACGTTGGGCTTGGCTCGAGGTTGAAAGGGCTTGGGCCGTGGAAGATCCGACACCTTGGGCTCTGGTAAGACCTAGGCACCTTGGAAACTCTACAGTCCCTTGCGATTTCTATGGTATGAAAGTTTTGAAAGATGGAACAGGGTTGACTGGTCTCGTTCGGAGTTACAAGGGTTTTTAAGAGCCACCCTTTGTTATATGGTAATTAATTTTTTGTTCTGTTCCTCCAGCGTTAATGGCTGAGATGTATTCGGTTTTTGTAAGCCTACGAGCAAGAGATGTTGAGAAACTCAGAGTAAATGTTTAAATTTTGGAATCCTTTGTTCCAGACCTGAGAGTTTGTGTGAATGGCTATTTATGGTATTCTACGTTATTGATGCTCTTCTATATAAATTTGGGTGATACACCATTTGCTATTGTTTTAAAAAAAATACCTTTGTTCTATATGAATTTCGTAATGGCTGAACTTCGCTACTTCTACGTTTTAATATGTTTGCTTGCCACTTTGTATTTTGAAAGGGGTTATGGAATTTTTCCATTGATGACAATCTAGACCTAGGGTTCCAGCATTGTCAAACGCTGCCAAAAAATTAGGTTTTGTAACTAAAATGTGTCTCGACTGTATGTAATCGATAGACTGTGCTTTGTAATTTAAATACATTTATTTAGATATTCTTGGAATGATGAAACCTATGGGTTTTTTTCATTTACCCTATGTTGACTCAGTCTCTTGTTTAGGGAGCATACTCATGATTTGTTATTACTATAGGATAGACGCTTTTTGGTTCTGTTGTATTTTAAATTTATATAAGGGCCAGAGGTTAAGCCTAAGTGCAAGCTTTTCGGACTAAGGGATTCGATCCCATATCATGCTCTATGTATTTTTTTATAATCCCTTATATGTTTTAAAAGGATGTGCAAACTTTGTTGTTTCATTTGGGTTGAAAGAATGCGATCTCTGTTTGAATTGTGTCGCTTGGTTCTCATTTGGAGTTGTGGTGTCTTAGTGTAATTTTGGGCTATGGGAGTCTTGGTCTACCTACTGTGTTATATATGGATTTATGATAGTATATTTTGATGGATGTTTTCAATTGTAGTGATTTTATGTGATCAGAACAATATAATTTAGTTTTTTCCTATGACTTATTGATCTTGGGTAAGTTCTATTTCTCTAAATATGATTGCTAATTCTTTTGTGAAAACTCTATCTAACCTGTGTTTGATTTATGTAAATAATTAATAGTAATTTAGGAAGTAATTCGGCCTCTCGGCATGTAATGTAATTTATTCATCATTTTCTTTTCAAAACTGTCTGTTTATAAAATATATATACCCAGGGCTTCGACCCTAATGTTAATGTGTTGAATATAATTTATGTATACTTAATTTATATAAGTATATAATTATATATATATATATATATATATATATATATATATATATATATATATATATATATATATATATATATATATATACTATCATACTGTATTAAATATACTATTTACTGTAAACCACATGTTGTTTTAAATACTTTGTTTATATTCTAACCATTCGACTATTTTAATAACTCTATTTTCTGTTACAGTACTACGATAACTTTTGCCAAAGATATCTAAACATAGATACAGAATTCAACTATTTTTATCTACTCATTTAAATAGAAAATTGATATCTATATATATTTTATTTCTTGTAACATTCTATCATAACAGAGTTACGAATTTCCTATGTAATCGAAGGAATAATATGGTAACTATAAATTGAAATTAACTATACTATTTATGTTCTGTTGATATACAGATTAAAACTATAACTATTGTACAGAAGATAATAGTGTCTTTCTTTTTATTACAACTAAATTGTAAGTAAATAAACCATTAAAAGAACATTTAGAACCTGGTAAACTTGAAGATGAAACCAAAATACAAAGAAGACTGCCTCCCAACCGTCTCTTGAAATGACCAAGTTACTTGCTTCAGGACCCCCGAGTCTGTTCAATGAACCACCAGGACGAAGACTTACAGTAGAATCTTTTCGATTCCGTCTATTAAACTTAGTAGTCAAACTACCAACAATCTCACTTTAGCTTTCCCCTCATCAAATACCCTCTTGTGTGCCTAACTTTTCAATGTGCATCAAATCCACAAGGTTCTAACTAAGCCTCTTTCCCATTCGATGGATAGATATATGCCTAGTTCTTTGGGTCAGCAATAAATGAGCCACCTGCTCAGTTCCTCGTTTCTTGGGAACATGACCACAATTTAGGGATGATGCCTCCTGCATCAGATAGAAAGTAAATGTTGTTGCTTCCATTTGTAATTTTTGCCTTCTACACCTGTCATTCCTCCTTGTGGGTCAGTGAACACTCTTCAACAGTCCTCTTTAGATATGTGTCTCTTCTTTTATTCATTAAATAATAAAAGATTCAATTACAGTCATCTTTGACCATCCTTGGTCAACAACATAAAAATTTACAATAAAATTTTAAAATAATGTTTTTCCACAACATAAAATGTTAGGTTCTAGGTGGGTTACGAACACCCCCTCTTAAGTTCAACATCGTCCTTGATGTGTATCTTTTGAGTCTTCATGAAACAAAATTGGACATGCTTCCTGTATATGACTCTCCAATTCCCAGGTTGCTTATTCTAGGCTAAGGTGCTTCCATTGCAGCTTTACTTGTCCAATGGTGGGATTCTGGAGAAAAAATTCTCTCTTGTCGAGGATACAATCCGGTTCCACCAGAAAATCTCTTTCTGGTTCTACCTGGATAAAATTCCAATCAATCACATGAGTAGCATCATGTACATATTTTTTTAATATAGAAATACGAAACACATTATGTATTCTGAGATTAAGTGGCAAAGCTAATTTGTAAGCCACTGGTCCAACTCTTGACAATATCTCAAAGGGCCCACAATACCTGGGTTCTAATTTAGCACAAATCCCCAACTTAAAGGAGCTTCTTCTAGGTTTTACCTTGACAAAAACATGCTAACCTAATTGAAATTCCTTCTGAGTTCTTTTAAGGTCCGCATGACTCAATTGTCTGTCTTGTGCACTTTTCAGATTGCTTTGTACTCGTTTCACTATTAGTTCCATTTCTTTTAACAATTCAGGTCCTAACATTAGTCTATCGATTGTATTACTCCATGAAATGGGAGTATTACACTTTATACCATATAGTATTTCAAAAGGACTAAGTTTAGCTAAATCTTGATAATGATTGTTATAAGCAAACTCGACTAAGTGAAAATACTCTTCCCATTTGTTTGGTTGATCCATAACATACATCCTAAGCATATCTTCTAAAACCTGATTTACTCTTTCAGTTTGTCCATCCGTTTATGGATGATAAGCTGTACTGAAATTTAATTTAGTGTCCAATCCTTTAAACAATGATTTACAGAAATTACCAGTAAACTTAGAATCTCTATCAGAAATTATTATCTTAGGAATTCCATGTAAACAAAAAATTTCTTTCATAAAGATATCAGCAATATTAACAGCCTTATAAGTATATTTAACAGGTATAAAGTGAGCTTCCTTGCTAAGTTTGTCTACCACTACCATCACATAATCATCTTGATTTTTATTTTTAGGTAATCCTGTTATAAAATATATACTGGTAACTTCCCATTTCCAATCTAGGATTGGTAATGGTTGCAATAGACCTACTGGGTGTTGATGCTCTGCTTCAACCTGCTGACATTCAATACACCTAGCTATATATTCAGCTACCTCATTCTTCATAGTAGGCCAAAAATAATCTTTTCATTGCCTTACTATAATTTTCTGGTAACCAGGATGTCCTATGTAAGGACTCTTATGCACTTCGTTCAAGATCAACAATTTAATTTCCAGTACATTAGGTACATATAATCTATTTTTATACAACATTAAACCTTTTTCATTCAAACTGAAATCTATTTTTATATTTCCAGATTCGTTTTCTGCAACCTTTTCTCTTAATCTTTGATAGTTTTTATCCATTTTTATTGCATCTTCAAACTTATCTTCCAGTTCTGTTTTATAGCTGCTAACAATGACTATAAAATTCAGATTTTCGTTTCTGCTTAAAGCATCAACCACCTTATTCTCTTTTCCTTTTATATGTTTAATATCAAAATCATACTCGCTAAGGAAAGCTAACCATCTTGATTTCCTTGCGTTTAGATTTTGCTGATTAAACAAATATTTCAAACTTATTTGATCAGACATTAATATAAATATTGTATCGATTAGATGATGGCGCCACATTTTCAAGGAATGAATTACGACAGCCAACTCTAAATCATAAGTAGAATAATTCTTTTCATGTATTTTTAACTTTCTTGATTCATATGCTATTACATGACCTTCTTGTGTTAAAACTCCACCTAGGGCCCCATTACATGCATCAGTGCATACAACAAAGTCTCTGTATGGATCTGCTATTTTCAAGATAGGTGCAGTAGTTAATAATTCTTTTAACTTTTTAAAGCTCTCTTCACATTTTAAATCCCATACAAATCTCTTTCCCTTTTTCTGTAAGGATGTTATGGGATTTAGGATCTTATAAAATCCTTCTATGAATTTTCGATAATAACCTGTAATCCCCATGAATGATCGTACATCTGATACATCCTTAGGAACATGCCATTCCATTATCACTCTTATTTTATTAGGATCCACTGATATACCTTCTTTGGATATCACATGGCCTAAGTATTGTATCTTATATTTAAATAATTCACATTTACTGAATTTAGCATATAATTTGTGTTCTCTTAGGACTTGTAATATTATCTGTAAATGTTCATTATGTTCTTCCTTTATTTTTGAATAAATCAGTATACCATCGATAAAGAAAAATACGAATTTGTCCAAGTATTTGCTTAAGACACTATTCATTAGACACATAAAAGATGCTGGAGCATTCGTTAGCCCAAAGGGCATAAATACAAACTCATAATGTTTGTAACGGGTTCTAAATGCAGTTTTAAATATGTCTTCTTCTTTAATTATGACTTGATGATATCCAGATCTCGATTCTATCTTTGAGAATATCGTTTCTCCACGTATCTGATCAAACGGATCATCTATGTGGGGAAATGGATATTTTTTTTAATTGTCATCTTGTTTAACTGACGATAATTTATACATAGGCGTAAGGTACTGTCTTTCTTTTTAACAAATAAGATAGGTGCTCCCCAAGGATATACACTCAGTCTTATATAATTTCTATCTATTAACACATGTAGTTGTAGTTTTAATTCATTAAGTTCTAGGATATTCATCCAATAAGGGGCCTTTGAATTTGGTACAGCTCGAGGTACCAACTCAATAGTAAAATCCAATTCTCTTTTCAGAGGTAATCCTGGAATATATTCCGGGAATACATCCAAAAAATATTTTAATATTGGTATGTCTCCAAATTTTAATTTATCTTCTTTATTCATGTTTTCATCATTCCTTACATGTACAACAAAAACTTTACAACCTTTATGTACGGACTTTTTCATTTGCAAGGATGAAATCTGTCTAACATAAACTTTTCTAGGAATTCCTTTCACTATGATTGTTTCTCCCTTTACATTTAAGCATGTAAATGTTTTCTCAAAACAATTTAAAACTACTCTGTGCTTTTCCAACCAGTCCATGCCTATTAAAAAATCATATGATCCTAGAGGTAACACATTCAATTTCACTTGAGTTTTGAATGGACTCATAAATATTTCACAATATTTAACACAGGTAACTACTTTTATCTTAGTTCCTGTAGCTAGATGTACCAGGTAAGACTTTTCAAACTTATTCAATTGCAAATTACAACTTTTTGCTATACTAGGTGACACATAGCTTAAACTAGCACCTGGATCTATCAAAATAGAAATTGGTTTGTTCTTTATCATACCTTCTATTTCAACCATAGATGTCTGGTAACCATCCTGTCGATTCTCCAATGCTGCATTAATCCTGGGCATCTCGTTTTCTATGTCACCAATAGTTGCTTCTTCCTGTACTATATGCACATTGCTTACATTTCTCTTTCTATTAGGACAATCCTTTGCATAATGAGGTACCTAACATTCCCAATGTTTTGCAGGTTCTCCTTGTTCAGTATTTTTAACATATGTATTAGGTATGTCTCTGTTCTTTACTGCTGAAAAATTCTGCTATGTATTACCCTTAAAGTTTGTCCCTTGATAATTATTTTTAGGATAATTTCGGGAACCATTTCCAAAATTTCTGTTGAACTTAAAACTCTTTCTTCTTTGTTCAAATTTATTTGATCTTTTAACTTTCCATTTAGGTACACCTTCTCTTTTATTTTTGCTTTGTTCATAACAGAATTTAGCCTTCATCATTGCTTCCTCAAAGGTTTTTAGATTATCATATTCAATTATGTCCTTAAAGCTAAGAGGTTAGCAACTTAGAAACCTCTGTATCTTGGGATTTTCATCAATGATATAAGGTACGTATCATTTTAAACTTAAAAATTTACTACTTAGTTCCTTCATAGTCATTGAACCTAGCTTTAGATCATAAAATTCCTTAGCCTTTTCTTCGTAATATTGTTTAGACAACAATTTTCTCTTAAAGTATTTTTTAAAGGTCCTCCAAGTTACATACTTTTCCTTAATATTTTTCACTCTTTTTATGTCCTGCCACCAAATATCATATTTTCCAGTTAAGTTATAGATAACCATTTTTTCTTTTAATCTGTCTGAAGAATTATAAATTTGAAAATACTTTTTCAATCCAGACAACCATGCCTCAACTTCTTCCCCTTTTTCCACCTCCCCATTAAACATTGGTGGCTTTATCTTTTTAAATTCTCTTGAAATTTCTTCATAAGATTTATATTTTATCTTTTTAGAGATATTGTCACTACTATCATTGGAATAATTATATTTCTCTCTATGTGGCTTAACATTATTTTATGTGGAGGAATTACTTTCGTTATCATAAAATTTTAACTTTTTTCCTTTACGCTTGTAAGATATAGTTCCATATTTAGATTCAGGTTCTTTCCTTGTATCCCTCTCTTCATTATGTAATTTACTCAACAATACATGATTTAATTCTTCCCGTGCCCTCAGGATTCTTTCGTTATCTTCCTTAACATTTTGTAATTCATCTTTTAAGTCTCTTACAGTTTAGAGTAGTTCAGATGAGTTATTATTCCTATCATTATTCAGTTCCACCCATATATTATCGTTATTATAATTTTCTTGTTCGTGACTGTGATGTGTTCCATCTTTGGCAGATGTCTCTACTCCTTCCATTTCTTGCAAAATAGAAATTACATTTCTGTACAGAAACATTTTAAACATAAGTCAGTATTTTTGTTTTCCTGTTTTATATTGAACACGCAAGTTAAGCCAATTTTCAGGCCCAGTGTTTGTAACCATGCTCTAATACCACATGTAATGACCCTAAATAACCCAAATTTTTTTTTATTATCAACAGGGTGTTTGGATCAACCTAAGACCTAACAAGTCTGCAACATAACTTTCAAGGATATTATTGACCCTAAATATCAGTTATAATGCTTGTGACTTAGCCTATCTTAGCTAGTATGAGTTGTATGTAATATGATACTAATTTTTTGAATAAGATACCTCCATTAATGATTTATATACTACTACTCTAGCATAATTGTTTTAAGCCATATGATAATTTACTTACTTCATACTTTGATGTGTTGTGTCGGCCTTGTTGCATGTTACATTTTGTATGTTTGACTTGTGTTACCAAAGTGATGCCTTCGCCATGCTTTCATTTTAAGATCTCTACTGAAAGTCCCTATTGTTGACGTTAGGGTTACAGAGTCTCGGGTCTTACTAAGATTTATGTGAGCTAAGGCATGCCTAACTTCTTTGGTTGCAGGGTCTTAAGGAAAACAAGCTACTTGGTTTCCAAAGGAAGCCTATATAAGTAAACCACACAAAAAGCACCAAGAAAAAATAATGTAAGGCTTGGCATGAAAAGTGGCCTCTGCAACTATAGGAAGGGGGATAATAATTTAACCCTTAGTGGATGGAGGTAGGGGTCGAATTTAATGAGCCATGTGAAGTCCATGTGAGTGCTTTCCAGGTTGGCTAAGGGTATACCCTAGCACATTCGCCTTTCTGGTTTTTGTTCTCTGCATGGTCACTTGGGTGAGGAGAGCCGAGGTCTCTCGGCCATTCCAACATTGGGTAAGTGTTGCACCTGGGGGAGTGCAGGCTCCCTTGCAGCAGTGTTGAAGTTTTAAAAAGGTAAGTCGTGTAAAAATTTATGGCTTTTTTTTATTTTTTTATTGAGGTTTATAACAATACGTTTATTTACCAGCCTTCATTTTTGACCTCTGGATTCTGTGTTTGTATGCCAAGAGGGTTTCACTGGCTACACCACGTTTGGCTTGGCTCGAAGTTGAAAGGGCTTGGGTCGTGGAACCTCCGACACCTTGGGCTCTGGTAAGACCTAGGCACCCTGGAAACTCTACGATCCCTTGCGATTTTTGTGGTATGAAAGTTTTGAAAGATGGAACAGGGTTAATTGGTCTTGTTGGGAGTTACAAGGGTTTTTACGAGACACCCTCTGTTATATGGTAATCAATTTTGTGTTATGTTCCTCCAACATTAATGGCTGATATGTATTCAATTTTTGTAATCCTACGGGCAAGAGATGTTGAGAAACTAAGAGTTAATGTTTAAATTTTGGAATCCTTTTTACCAGACCTGAAAATCTGTGTGAATGGCTATTTATGGCCTTCTACATTATTGATGCTCTTCTGTATAAATTTGGGTGGTACGCCATTTGCAACTTTAAAAAAAAAATACCTCTGTTCTGTATGAATTTCGTAATGGCTGAAATTTGCTACTTCTGTGTTTTAATATGTTTGTTTTCCACTTTGGCTTTTGAAAGGGGTTATGGCATTTTTCCATTGATGAAAATCTGGACCTAGGGTGTGAAAATACTCACAATAGATCCAAGAGATGATGTAAGCCTCACAATGAAAGAATTTAGGAATAATAGAAGAAGAATAGAGTAGTAGAACATAGATCCAAGGGAGCTCAGATAGAGGCAGAATAATTACACATGTTACATTAATCTGAATAGTAAAACGGTAAATATACAATGCTAAGGATTCGAATACACTAGGTGTGATTCGAATTAGCTTGCATGGATAGATCTAAAATCAGTGGAGTGTCATCAAGCACAACTAGAAGTCTATCTCATCATCGGTGGAGTCATCAATGCACAAGTAACTCTCAACCATCAGTCAAATTAACTCTAATTGAGTGTGGTAGGTGTAACTAGCACATGGAGGCACTAACTGAATGAAGGAGGCTTAGTGGAGGTAAAATGAGGAGCTATCTGGAATCAAAATGGGCAGTCAAGACTCATTAGAGGTCCATCAGAGTGATACAGTTAGTTGAGAGGCAGACTAGCCTTAAATCAAGGAAAGAATTGATCATAACTCAACTAACTAAGGTACAACAGGAGTGGTAGGTGAGAAAAGGCACCCTTCTCAAGTGTTGGGTGAGAAGTGGGCACATCATTGGATAGCAAGGCTCAATCTGAGTGGAAATAAGCTCCCGAGTGCTGGAAGAGTAGGGAATGGGTGCTGGAGGTGTCAACCTGATGACTGGGAAGCATGCGGATGCATGCAAGACTGATAATGAAAATAATTAAAATGTTGGTAGGACTAGGATTGAGCGTGGGAATATCCTAACACCCCCCCCTTAATCCATACGAGGCCCTAGTAAGTAGGACTAAAGGTCACCCATACAATCAAAATAAATGATAAAAAAAGAACTTTCCATAAACCGAGGAAATGGGGAAAACCTCATGGGAAAAATACCCCCCTCAAAAGAACAGTAAATAACTCAAAGAACCATCATACTATGCAGAAAAAAAAAAACGCTTTCATCAGTGAAAACTTTTGCAAAAAACTTGGCAAGATGATCCCCTGTAGGATGTCAAAACATGTGTTAGATCTGGATTTGGTCTTTTGATCTAGCTTCCACAATGTAGAGGATGTGTTGGACGAAGCAAGTCTTTCAGGAATTCTTTCTACAACTGGAGCGAATGGATCATGAGGAGTCTTCCCAAGGGATAGAAGAGAGAACCCCATCATCATGCTGCATCTATCATGGGGAGGTAGATGGCATAATGCAAGGTTGGCATGATGTTGAAGTCTGGTAGTTCTGTGATCAAACGAATCCTCAACTGTGTTCTCAGTAGGTGCAAGGACTCTGTGATCCCATGTTGGACTTGGATTTGGATTGAGAACATGTGTTGGTTCTAGATCTGATTGTTCTTGAACTTTGATCTCAAAATCAAGATCGTCATATTCATCTTCATTAGAAGAAGAGTCACTTGAATCTTCATCAGATTCTGAAGGAGTAGGAAGAGAGAAGGGAAGAAAATGAGAGAACTCATATGCCTTGGAGGCATGATTTGCAAACCCTTTCGCTATAGTCTTCCTAGTAGAGATTTATGTGATCTCAACTGTGTCGGGACCAAAAGTCACCTCCTTAGGTGATCCGGTGTGAGTCATCTGATATACAGATAACAAGTTTGCTGTTAAGGAGGGAATGAATAGAACATTCTTGAACTTGCCATGCTCCATATGTACTGTACCCAATCCTTTGGTAGAAATCTGAGAGTTGTCTCCCATGTGAATAGTAGGCCCATCTTTGAGATCTAAAGAGGAAAACGATTCTTTAGAGGCAACCATGTGGTTGGAGGCTCCAAAATCTATGAGGAGGGATTTTGATTTTGAAAAACCAACCATCAATGCATGGCAATCCTCATGACCATCAGATCCACTTCCAGAATCACACATCTTTTCATCTTTTGGAATAACAATTTTGTTCTATTCAAGAAGCTTGGTTAGTAGGTCTATTTTCTTGTGCATGCAAGCTTTCTCAGAATGGTATCCTCTCTTGCAGTAGGGACATTCAAATTTCTAATGTTTGTCCTTCTTGGGGCTGGAGGCTCTTTTTTGATGGACTTGACTTACCATTCAGCTTGGATTTAGATGGATTCTTGTCTTTTTGTCTCCCTTTCACATTCGTCCCACTTGCTCCTCTAGCTAGAAGAGCTTAATCTTTGGAGGCCTTGATGGCACCCATTTGAATCAATTTGTCCTCTTCTTGAATGAGAGCTTCAGTGAAGTTTTCTAAAGTCTGAAACTTCCATCCAGGGATTGATATTCGTCGAGAATGGAAGGTAGATACAAGGACTGAAAATTGAGATCCTAGTTTGCTCAGAATGGAGCACACTAGTTGTTCATCAGTTTTAGTGATGCCATAATGCTTGCATTGCAAAACCAATTTCTTAAATTTTGAGAAGAATTCTTGAATGGTCTTGAAATTGCTAGGTTGTAGGGCAACCAATTCATTTTCGAGAATGTGGCCTCTTAGCCTATCTTGTTTTCCAAAAAGACTATCCAATTTTGTCCATAACTCATTTGGAGACTTCAATCCTTCAATATGAAACAACAGATCTCTATACATATGAATGCATATGTAACCAAAGGCTTCATCCATTTTATTTAGATGCTTGGTTTTCTCACCAGCTGCATGTGGTATGGGATCTCTTTCAAATACCAATCTGTATAGCCCTTTATTGCACAAGTGTATTTTCATCTATCTCTTCTAATCAAAGTAATTGAAGGGAGTGAGGACTATAGGAGAGGAAGGAGCATTCGAAATGCTCATCTTGACTGCTAGAACAAGTGAAAAAATGAAACTGCTGATACTGCTGCTGCAACTGTTGGAACTTCGAAATACCTGCAAAAAACTCTTAAGAATGGAGGTAGAATATACTATCAAATGGCTCTGATACCATGTGAAAATTCATACAATAGATCCAAGAGATGATGTAAACCTCACAATGAAAGAATTTAGGAATAATAGAAGAAGAATAGAGCGGTAGAACATAGATCCAAAGGAGATCAGATAGAGGCAGAATAATTACACATGTTCCATTAATTTGAATAGTAAAACAGTCAATATACAATGCTGAGGATTCGAATACACTAGGTGTGATTCGAATTAGCCTGCATGGATAGGTCCAAAATCAGTGGAGTGTCATCAAGCACAACTAGAGGTCTATCTCATCATCGGTGGAGTCATCAATGCACAAGTAACTATCAACCATCAGTCAAACTGTGTCTAACTAAGTGTGGTAGGTGTAACTAGAACATGGAGGCACTAACTGAATGAAGGAGGCTCAGTGGAGGGCGAATGAGGATCTATCTTGAGTCAGAATGTGAAGTCAAGTCTCATCGGAGGTCCATCAGAGTGATACAGTCAGTTGAGAGTCAGTCTAGCCTTGAATCAAGGAAAGAACTGATGATAACTCAACTAGCTAAGGTACAACAGGAGTGGTAGGTGAGAAAAGGTGCCCTTATCAAGTGGTGGGTTAGAAGTGGGCGAATCACTTGCTAGGAGGGCTCAATCTGAGTGGAAATAAGCTCCCGAGTGCTAGAAGACTAGGGACTAGGTGCTGGAGGTGTCAACTTGATGACTGGACATCATGCAAATGCATGCAATGCATGTTGCATGCAGAAATGCATGCAAGACTGATAATGAAAATAATTGAAATGCTGGTAGGACTAGGATGGAGTATAGGAATATCCTAACACCCCCCCTTAATCCATCCTGGGCTCTGCTAACTATGACCAAAGGTCACTCATACAATCAAAATAAATGATAAAAAAAGAACTATCCATAAACCGAGGATTTGGGGAAAACCCCATGGGAAAAATACCCCCCCTCAAAAGAACAGTAAATAACTCAAAGAACCATTATACTAAGCAGAAAAGAAATAAGCTTTCATTAGTGAAAACTTTTGCAAAAAACTAGGCAAGCTGATCCCTTGTAGGATGTCAAAACAGGTGCTAGATCTAGTTCTGGTCTTCTGATCTGGCTTCCACTGTGTAGAGGATGCGTTGGACGAAGCAAGTTTTTCAAGAATTCTTTCTGCAACTGGAGCGAATGGATCATGCGGAGTCTTCCCAGGGGATGGAAGAGAGAATCCCATCATCATTCTGCATCTATCATGGGGAGGTAGATGGCATAATGCAAGGTTGGCATGATGTTGAAGTCTAGTAGTTCTGTGATCAAACGAATCCTCAATTGTGTTCTCAGTAGGTGCAAGGACTGTGTGAGCCCATATTAGCCTTGGCTCTGGATTGAGAGCATGTGCTGGTTCTGGATCTGAATGTTCTTGAACTTTGATCTCAACATCAAGATCTTCATATTCATCTTCATTAGAAGAAGAGTCACTTGAATCTTCATCAGATTATGAAGGAGTAGGAAGAGAAAAGGGCAGAAAATGAGAGAACTCATCTGCCTTGGAGGCATGATTTGCAAACCCTTTCGCTATAGTCTTCCCAGTAGAGATTTATGTGATCTCAACTATGTCAGGACAAAAGGTCACCTCTTTAGGTGATCCGGTGTGAGTCATCTAATATACAGATAACAAGTTTGTTGTCAAGGAGGGAACGAATAGAACATTCTTGAACTTGCCATGCTCCATATGCACTGTACCCAATCCTTTGGCAGAAATATGAGAGTTGTCTCCCTTGTGAATAGTAGGCCCATCTTCGAGATCTAAAGAGGAAAAAGATTCTTCAGAGGCAACCATGTGTTTGGAGGCTCCAGAATCTATGAGGAGGGCTTTTGATTTTGAAAAACCAGCCATCAATGCATGGCAATCCTCATTGTTGTGGGGAAAATGCACCTATAGTTCAAGGGAGAAACTACCAACTTATGGTGATAAATATAGAATTACAAGCATTCTGCAAGTACAACAAATAAATGAAGAGATTAGGGTTTAGAGATGTAGGCACCTCATTCAGAAGGTTGATCCTAGCTTTGCCTCCCTCGCTCTGCAATGCTTATCCAGTGTCGCAATGCCCAGACCTGCAAAACAACTTGATACCTTTCTCAGATACATTTGACTACATATATAAGATTGATATCCATAATAGAAGAAGACATCAAACTACAAGCAAACTGTAATCAAATCCAAGACACACATGAAAGAGGTCATATTTGGAAAGAGAATAACGTCTGATCTTTATTAATGAATGAAAGCAAGTACATACAGTTATACCTTCTTTCAAGCTTGGCAGTTCACAAAACCTAGATTCAAGGTCTCATGCTTCCGTTCTCCAAGGATCCCAGCCTCTAATCAACAGTGCTAGGGTTTATCAGAAACTAAGCATAAGAGAGGGGGATCTGGGTCTCCATTCCTCCAACATAACTTTGTTATAGGCTTGGTCCCCTCACATGGCCCTTCTACCCTCCTTATATAGTCAGTGAGGAAGAGAAAAAGAAGTTATAACCGCTCAAGAGGTTTCCCAACCAACTTAACTTACTCGAATTTCAAGATTTTGACCAAAATAGGGTTGTACTCTACTCTACAGTAGACAAAGTAGCATACATATGGAGTTGAGTGCTACTATTTCACAGTGGAGTAGTGCTCAGAAGGTTTGAGCGCTACTATTGTACACTAGAGTAAGGTACACACGCTACTATCACGCCTGTGTACCAGCGCTCATGTTAAAAAATGGCCAAAAACAGGCTTTTCTGCTCATTTTCAGGAGATGGTTTGGTCTGGAAAAATGTTCCTAAGGGTCATATATATCAAATGGGTCAATAATGAGGTAATTTCAACCATTTTTAGTGTCCCAAATGACTCCTCCATCCAAAAATTTCCTGTTGTGTGACTGAACTTGATCTCAAGAAGTGTCGTCATGCGACCAAGGGAAGCAAGTGTCATCACGGACAGAGAGGTGTCATTTCAAGCTATAACAGATGCCCCCTAATGTATGAGGTCAGAGGGAGTGTGGGAAACGATGGCCGAAATACATTATAAATAACAAAGAGTTGAATCATGGAGGAATGAAGAAACCAAGAATCATAGGCTCAAATGAAGTACTTGAAAGCAAAGGCAATGTCAGACAAACTTATCCTTGGGGTAACTGTCCATATTCAAATGGTGGAACATGACCACCAAGAGGATACAAAAATGATCCAAATACTGATGTATATATCATGGCCACTAGAATACAAGCGTGGATCCATGAGGAACATAAGTGTAAACATAGCCACATAAATACAAGGTGGATCTATGTAAAAACTGGAGAACATAGCCATAGAGAACAAGCTGGATCTATGTCTCATCAAGAGCCAAAAAGAGTGTGGCTCAGTCTTGCGCAACTTGGGTGATAACATAAATGAGGTGATGCTATCGAGGATCCCAAGGTCTTCATCCAAAAACAACCCAAGGTACAAACCTATCCATGCGAATAAATGAGTTGACGTCGAACATGGGAGGTATCGTTTGATTACCGGTCATTTATGTATACCGTTAACAAACATGAGGGTGTCCACCAATAATGAAAATGGAACCCAAGGTACCTAGTACATTCAAGCAAGTGAGAATAGATGGTCTTGCCATCGAACACTTGAAGAATCCATCAGATAGGAGACATTGGTGTATTCCCATCTATCCAATAGCGAGGGAAACTACCACTAATGACTGCAATCCCCAAGGTACTAATCGAAACTCTAAACTTCATTCCCAGAGCATAATGATTTGAAGTTGATGGGAAGAAGTCCATTGGAAGGGAGGCCTTAATGCATCCTCCATCATCCAACACGAGGGACACTCAACAGGTATGAGCTGATTTGGAGTAGGACTGAACACATGATGAAACATACTGACACCAAGGAATGGCCGACACATGAGGTCAAGGAAACTGCAAAATGGCTGACATAGGTTATATCCTTGAACAATGAGCACGACACAAGAGTGATTTAGGCAGCTTTTAACACAAAGAGACCACGATGCAAATCTGCAATGTAGGAGACATTACCAGATTCTCCATATGATTGGAATAGTAACCAAACGGAGGAGAAAGAACTCTAAGATCAGGTTTACCCTAAGGCCAAATACTAGAACCCAACTTGTTTGATAGACTCAAAAGAGGTGCTTTGTTCAAGGAGATAGTTGACTTGCTACCATCATATTGAAAGATATTTTAACATTCTTCCCTTCCCTTTCCTTTTTCATTTTTTAACGAGCTTGATAAAGAACTAAAGCATGCTCGACGGTATTTTCATATTTAAGGAGTCTGAAAAACCTAGAAGAAAACTCCATACACCTATCCGTGGATTTTATATCGAGCCCTGATTGGTTTGTGCTCGGCGGTGTTTTCTTGCTTATAGAGTTGAAAAACTTAAACAGTTCTCTATACACCTATCCGTGGATTTTATATCGAGCCCGTATAGGTGAATGTACGCTTGGTGTTTTCACATTTCGAGAGTCTGAAAACCCTAAAGACGACTCCAAAGGTCCTTTTTCGTAAAGTTAGTCTCCTTCGCCGAAAAAGTGTAAAATAATGGAAGAAGAACTCTTCTAGTGCATACCAAAGTATACCTAGAGTATACCTTTTCCGTAAATTATCCACCAAGGCCCGGAAAAGGGGTAATTCTATACCTAAGTGGATGTCGGTTCAGTTATTTTAACGAGCCCGAAAAGATAACTATGCTCGGCAAACTTTTCCTATTTAAGGAGTTTGAAAAGGGCTTAAAAGAACTCCATAGGGATCTTTTCCGTAAAGGTTTAACGAGTCTGGAAAAGTAAACTCATGACCTCCTTACTGTTTTTAATGAGCTCAAAGGAGATAGAAAAATGCTCATAACTGCCTTACTATTTTTAATGAGCTCGAAGTGAAGATGAAAGAAATGCTCATAGCCTCCTTACTGTTTTTAACGAGCTCGAAGGAAAGGTGGAAGACTGCTCATAACCTACTTACTGTTTTTAATGAGTTCGAAGTAAAGGTAGAAGAATGCTCGTAACCTACTTACTGTTTTTAACGAGCTCGAAGTAAAAGAAGAATGGTCGAAGCCTCCTTACTGTTTTTAACGAGCTCGAAGGAAAGGTGAAAGAAATGCTCATAACCTACTTACTGTTTTTAACGAGCTCGAAGTAAAAGAAGAATGCTCGAAATGGGAGGAGACGAGTGTCAGGGACATGTGAAACTAGCTCCAAGCGCATGGAACAGAGCTATGCCTAATGCAAGGAACATGAGCAAGATAAGGACACTCAGGGTGTGTCTCCTCCAGGTAAAAGGTGTCAAATTGCGAAGGCAAAATGATACAGGGCTTAGCGGAAATGAGATTAGAGATGGAGGCTTATATAACAAGCTAAAAGCATGGAAGCCGGCATCAGGCTCATTAGTGCAAGCGGGATCATAAAATATGCATATGCAACTCAAACACAAAGATGGGAGCCTTATCAGGGATGGCTAGAAATATATGAGGAAGAAAGATGTGAGGCTTCTTCTCAAATTCATGGTAAATCTAAAAAGGCTCCCAAGCCTATGAGAAAAAAATCAGCATGGGCACCAAAATGGCATAAGGGTGCTGACTAGGGTGACACACATGAAATAGGTCATATTTGGAAAGAGAAGAACGTCTGATATTTATTAATAAATGAAAACAAGTACATACATTTATACCTTCTTTCAAGCTTGGCACTTCACGAAACCTAGATTCAAGGTCTCATGCTTCCGTTCTCCAAGGATCCCAGCCTCTAATCAATAGTGCTAGGGTTTATCAGAAACTAAGCACAAGAGAGGGGGATGAGGGTCTCCATTCCTCCAGCATAACTTTGTTATAGGCTTGGTCCCCTCACATGGCCCTTCTACCCTCCTTATATAGTCAGTGAGGAAGAGAAAAAGAAGTTATAACCGCTTAAGAGGTTTCCCAACCAACTTAACTTACTTGAATTTCAAGATTTTGACCAAAACAGGTGTGTACTCTACTCTACAGTAGACAAAGTAGCATACATATGGAGTTGAGCGCTACTATTTCACAGTGGAGTAGCGCTCAGAAGGTTTGAGTGCTACGATTGTACACTAGAGTAGGGTACACACGCTACTATCATGCCTGTGTACCAGCGCTCATGTTAAAAGATGGCCAAAAACTGGCTTTTCTGCTAATTTTTAGGAGATGGTTTGGTCTGGAAAAATGTTCCTAAGGGTCATATACATCAAATGGGTCAAGAATGAGGTAATTTAAACCATTTTTAGTTTCCCAAATGACTCCTCCATCCACAAATGTCCTGTTGTGTGACTGAACTTGATCTCAAGAAGTGTTGTCATGCGACCAAGGGAAGGAAGTGTCATCACAGACGGAGAGGTGTCATTTCAAGCTATAACACTCATGACCATCATATCCACTTCCAGATTCATACATCTTTGCATATTTTGGAATAGTAATTTTGTTCTGTTCAAGAAGCTTGGTTAGTAGGTCTATTTTCTTGTGCATGCAAGCTTTCTCATAATGGTATCCTCTCTTGCAGTAGGGACATTCAGATCTCTTATGTTTGTCCTTCTTGGGACTGGAGGCTCTTTTTTAATGGAATTGACTTACCATTCAGCTTGGATTTAGATGGATTCTTGTCTTTTTGTCTCCCGTTCACATGCGTCCCACTTGCTCCTCCAGCTAGAAGAGATTGATCTTTGGAGGCCTTGATGGCCCCCATTTGAATCAATTTGTCTTCTTCTTGAATGAGAGCTTCAGTGAAGTTTTCTAAGGTTGGAAACTTCCATCCAGGGATTGACTTTCATCCAGAATGGAAGGTAGATACAAAGACTGAAAATTGAGATCCTAGTTTTCTTAGAATGGAGAGCACCAATTGTTCATCGGTTTTAGTGATGCCACAATGCTTGCATTGCAAAACCAAGTTCTTAAATTTTGATAAGAATTCTTGAATGGTCTCGAAATTGCTAGGTTGTAGGGAAACCAATTCATTTTCGAGAATGTGGCCTCTTAGCCCATCTTGTTTTCCAAAAAGACTCTACAATTTTGTCCATAACTCATTTGGAGACTTCAATCTTTCAATATGACACAAAAAATATCTAGACATATGAATGCATATGTAACCAAAGGCTTCATTCATTTTATTTAGATGCTTGGTTTTCTCCACAGCTGCATGTAGTAGGGGATCTTTTTCAAATACCAATCTGTATAGCCCTTTATTGCACAAGTGTATTTTCATCTCTCTCTTCAAATCAAAATAATTGAAGGGAGTGAGGACAATAGGAGAGGAAGGAGCATTCGAATTGCTCATCTTCACTACTGGAATGAGTGCAAAAATGAAACTGTTGATACTACTGCTGCAAGTGCTGGAACTTCAAAATACCTGCAAAAAACTCTCAAGAATGGAGGTAGAATATACTCTCAAAATGGCTTTGATACCATGTGAAATTTCTCACAGTAGATCCAAGAGATGATGTAAACATCACAATGAAATAAATTAGGAATAATAGAAGAAGAATAGAGTGGTAGAACATAGATCCAAAGGAGATCAGATAGAGGCAGAATAATTACACATGTTACATTAATATGAATAGTAAAACAGTAATATACAATGCTGAGGATTCAAATACACTAGGTGTGATTCGAATTAGCCTACATGGATAGGTCCAAAATCAGTGGAGTGTCATCAAGCACAACTAGAGTTCTATCTCATCATCGGTGGAGTCATCAATGCACAAGTAACTATAACCCATTAGTCAAACTGAGTCTAACTGAGTGTGGTAGGTGTAACTAGCACATGGAGGCACTAACTGAATGAAGGAGGCTCAGTGGAGGGCAAATGAGGAGCTATCTTGAGTCAGAATGGGCAGTCAAGTCTCATCGGAGGTCCATCGGAGTGATACAGTTAGTTGAGAGTCAGTCTAGCCTTAAATCAAGGAAAGAACTGATGATAACTCAACTAATTGAGGTATAACAAGAGTGGTAGGTGAGAAAAGGCGCCCTTCTCAAGTGGTGGGTGAGAAGTGGGCGAATAACTTGCTAGGAGGGCTCAATCTGAGTGGAAATAATCTCTTGAGTGTTGGAAGACTAGATACTAGGTGCTGGAGGTGTCAACTTGATGATTGGGCAACATGTAGATGCATGCATTGCATGCTGCATGCAGCAATGCATGCAATGCATGATGCATGCAGAAATGCATGCAAGACCGATAATGGAAATAACTGAAATGCTAGTAGGACTAGGATGGAGTATAGGAATATCCTAACACCCCCCCTTAATCCATCCTGGGCCCTGGTAACTAGGACCAAAGGTCACCCATACAATCAAAATAAATGATAATAAAAAGAACTGTCCATAGATGGAGGAAATGGGGAAAACCCCATGGGAAAAACACCCCCCTTCAAAAGAATAGTAAAGAACTCAAACAACCATCATACTAAGAAGAAAAGAAATAAGCTTTCATCAGTGAAACATTTTGCAAAAAACTAGGCAAGTTGATCCCCTGTAGGATGTCAAAACAGGTGTTGTATCTGGATCTGGTCTTCTGATCTGGATTCCACTGTGTAGAGGATGTGTTGGACGAAGCAAGATTTTCAGGATTTTTTTCTGCAATTGGAGCGAATGGATCATGAGGAGTCTTCCCAGGGGATGGAAGAGAGAAGCCCATCATCATTCTGGATCTATCATGGGGAGGTAGATGGCATAATTCAAGCTTGGCATGATGTTGAAGTCTGGTAGTTTTGTGATCAAATGAATCCTCAATTGTGTTCTCAGTAGGTGCAAGGACTGTGTGAGCCCATATTGGCCTTGGCTCTGGATTGAGAACATGTGTTGGTTCTGGATCTGAATGTTCTTGAACTTTGATCTCAAAATCAAGATCTTCATCTTCATCTTCATTAGAAGAAGAGTCACTTGAATCTTCATCAGATTGTGAAGGAGTAGGAAGAGAGAAGGGCAGAAAATGAGAGAACTCATATGCCTTGGAGGCATGATTTGCAAACCCTTTCTCTATAGTCTTCCTAGTAGAGATTTATGTTATCTCAACTATGTCGAGACCAAAAGTCACCTCTTTAGGTGATCCGGTGTGAGTCATCTGATATATAGATAACAAGTTTGATATCAAGGAGGGAATGAATAGAACATTCTTGAACTTGCCATGTTCGATATGTACTGTACCCAATCCTTTGGCAGAAATCTGAGAGTTGTTTCCCTTGTGAATAATAGTCCTATCTTCGAGATCTAAAGCGGAAAAAGATTCTTCAGAGGAAACCATGTCGTTGGAGGCTCCAGAATCTATGAGGAGGGCTTGTGATTTTGAAAAACCAACCATCAATGCATGGCAATCCTCATGACCATCAGATCCACTTCCAGATTTAGACATCTTTGCATCTTTTGGAATAACAATTTTGTTCTGTTCAAGAAGCTTGGTTAGTAGGTCTATTTTCTTGTGCATGCAAGCTTGCTCATAATGGTATCCTCTCCTACAGTAGGGACATTAAGATCTCTTATGTTTGTCCTTCTTGGGGCTGCAGGCTCTTTTTTGATGGACTTGACTTACCATTCAGCTTGGATTTAGATGGCTTCTTGACTTTTTTTCTCCCTTTCAAATTCATCCCACTTGCTCCTCCAGCTAGAAGAGCTTGATATTTGGAGGCCTTGATGGCCCCCATTTGAATCAATTTGTGCTCTTCTTGAATGGGAGCTTCAGTGAATTTTTCTAAGGTTGGAAACTTCCATCCAGGGATTGACATTCGTCCAGAATGGAAGGTAGATACAAAGACTGAAAACTGAGATCATAGTTTTCTCAGAATGGAGAGCACCAATTTTTCATTAGTTTTAGGGATACCACAATGCTTGCATTGCAAAACCAAGTTCTTAAATTTTGAGAAGAATTCTTGAATGGTCTCGAAATTGCTAGGTTGTAGGGAAACCAATTCATTTTCAAGAATGTGGCCTCTTAGCCCATCTTGTTTTCCAAAAAGAGTCTCCAATTTTGTCCATAACTCATTTGGAGACTTCAATCCTTCAATACGAAACAACAAATCTCTAGACATATGAATGCATATGTAACCAAAGGATTCAACCATTTTAGTTAGATGCTTGGTTTTCTCCATAGCTGCATGTGGTATGGGATCTTTTTCAAATACCAATCTGGATAGCCCTTTATTGCACAAGTCTATTTTCATCTCTCTATTCCAATCAAAGTAATTTAAGGGAGTGAGGACTATAGGAGAGGAAGGAGCATTCGAATTGCTGATTTTGACTGCTGGAACGAGTGTAAAAATGAAACTGCTGATACTGCTGAAACTTTGAAATACATGCAAAAAACTCTCAAGAATGGAGGTAGAATATACTCTCAAATGGCTCTGATACCATGTGAAAATGCTCACAGTAGATCCCAGAGATGATGTAAACCTCACAATGAAAGAATTTAGGAATAATAGAAGAAGAATAGAGCATTAGAACATAGATCGAAAGGAGCTCAGATAGAGGTAGAATAATTACACATGTTACATTAATCTGAATAGTAAAATAGTAAATATACAATGTTCAGATTCGAATACACTAGGTGTGATTCGAATTAGCCTACATGGATAGATCCAAAATCGGTGGAGTGTCATCAAGCACAACTAGAAGTCTATCTCGTCATCGGTGGAGTCATCAATGCACAAGTAACTATCAACCATCAGTCAAACTGTGTCTAATTGAGTGTGGTAGGTGTAACTGGCACATGGAGGCACTAACTGAATGAAGGAGGCTTGGTGGAGGGTGCATGAGGAGCTATCTGGAGTCAGAATGGGCAGTCAAGTCTCATCGGAGGTCCATCGGAGTGATACAGTCAGTTGAGATTCAGCCTAGCCCTAAATCAAGGAAAGAACTGATGATACTCAACTAACTAAGGTACAATAGGAGTGGTAGGTGAGAAAAGGCGCCCTTCTCAAGTGTTGGGTGAGAAGTGGTCGCATCACTAGCTAGGAGGGCTCAATATGAGTGGCAATAAGCTCCCAAGTGCTGGAAGACTAGGGACTAGGTGTTGGAGGTGTGAACCTGATGACTGGGAAGCATGCTGCTGTATGCAGAAATGCATGCAAGATTGATAATGAAAATAATTGAAATGCTGGTAGGACTAGGATGGAGTATAGGAATATCCTAACATGCCCCCTTAATCCATCCTAGGCCCTGGTAACTAGGACCAAAGGTCACGCATACAATCAAAATAAATGATAAAAAAAAGAACTGTCCATAAACCGAGGAAATGGGGAAAACCTCATGGGAAAAATACCCGCCATCAAAAGAACAGTAAATAACTCAAAGAACCATCATACTAAGAAGACATAAAATAAGCTTTTATCAGTGAAAACATTTGCAAAAAAATTTGCAAGCTGATCCCCTGTAGGATGTCAAAACAGGTGCTAGATCTAGATCTAGTGTTCTGATCTGGCTTCCACTCTGTAGAGGATGTGTTGGACAAAGCAAGTCTTTCAGGAATTATTTCTACAACTGGAGCGAATGGATCATGAGGAGTCTTCCCAGGGTATGGAAGAGAGAACCCCAACATCATGCTGCATCTATCATGGGGAGGTGTTGATGTATACGTAACTTGGAAAGGTATTTCATATATATTTATTGTACCCTTATTAGAGATGTGTTATTCCTCTATAAGGAAGTGTCGTCATGTGGATTGACAAGTGTCACAAGTGTGTGTACCTGCTGATGGGTTATTAGACCACCATGTGTGGGGTCGGCCCTGAAATATATATATTATAATGTGGATGTACCTAGCTAGACAAGTCAGCCCCAGAAGGTCACTGGGCAAACAGGTTAGTATAAATAGAGATTAGGTGATCTCTATTTAGATCATTCGGAAAAGTATATCTCTCTCACTCAGAAAGTGGCACACTAGTGAGGAGGAGGATCATCTGCTACTAGGAGACTATCTCAGTTTATTTTGGCTGTACTTTGGTTGAGCCATTGCTCTCTCTATCTCTTAGGAAGTTGTGGGGTTTTTCACCTTAGGGTTTTCCCCACGGAAACTCTATGTCTCTTGTCTCTCATGCTTTTGATTCTTGTGATGCTTGTCATGCTTATTGTGATTGTTATGCATTCATATACTGTATATGTTATTCTCTCAGTGAAGATATTAGAGTATTGTGAATTAATGCTCAAAATTTAACATGGTATCAGAGCTAGCCTGAGAAGAAGACATTTTGCAGTGACGAAAACTTGAGTTTCTTGTTTATTGGGTTTCTCTCCACAGATTTTGGAAATGCAGTATAGTATATTGACTCTACTCATCAAGGCGCATCTATCTGTCCAATCAGAATTCAATTCCGAGCATTTTCAGATTTGGCCCTAAACATTAGGGTTTCCACAAAAATAGGAATTTCTGAAATCTGAAGACATAGGTGGAAGCTCCTTGCCAAAATCGAAGTTCAGAGCTTTGGATCGAGATTTTTGGCTGGGTAGATCTCCGGGAAACTCAAACCCTAATTCAGGGCTCTCCCTAGTGAACCCGGGAGGACAAAAAGGCAAATCTGAAGGGTAAAACTTTGCTGATATAAAATTTTGAATGCACTAGGCTGATCAGATCATCAAAGCGCATCTTTCTATCCTTTTAGAAAATTGAAATTCACATTTTGAATTTTTAGGGTTTTTCCGACAAACCCTAATCCGGGACCAGATCCAGTTTTCAGCATTTCAAGTGGTAAGACCTAAATATTTTATAATTCCATTTGAAGTACTCTTTAAGATGTCTCACCACACCAAGCTTGAGGATAAGCTTGAAGGGGCTGATAACTTCCGAGCTTGGAAGTCTAGGATTGGGTTAATCCTGGAAGAGAATGAGTTGGACTCATATATATAAAAGAAGACATCCTTATACCAGAGGATGAAGAGGCTAAGGTATTGCATAAGAAAAACTTGGTCAAGGCAAAAAGAATCATTGTTGATTCTGTTGGCTTGGTTTTGTAACCAAGCTTAGTGCAATGGGCACCTGTTAACTAGTAGCAGTAGTTTCAATAGAAATAAATAACAATAAACTAAATCTAAACTAAACTAAACTAGCATGTGCATTTTCGAATTAAAAAACAAGAATAAGAAACATAAGAAATAATTTTGTATTGAAAAATGGGGGCAAGCAAGTGCTTGCAATAACAATACCTCCAAGTGATGAAGGTTGTTGAGTAGCTCCAATGGTAAGCAACTCCAATCTCCAATGGGTCCTTTCTCCAAGGTTGCTACAATGGCCAAATACTCAAGGGAGATTTTGGCAGCATGAGGATAGGAATGTGGATGGATCTGAAATGAGGAGCCCCTACCACCTTTTTATAGGTTTTGGTGGTGGGGAATACCATTTGTGGTTTTGTGGAAACCAATGGTATTGACCAACATGGTTTAGGTACTTTTCCCTCATTTTTCCTTTTTTTGAATAAAATTAATATTTTTATTCCCTTTTTAATTTTGGGAATTTTGGACCCTTTTTGAGGGTTTTTTATGCTTTTTTAGGAAAAAAAATCTTTTTGAGTGGGAAAAAGGGGTGTACTAAGGTCTTTTGGTGACCTTTTGTTGGCTTTATAGGCTCAAATGGTGGAAAAGTGGATAAATGGGTCATGTGAATAAGGGAATGAGCTAGTGAGCACTTTTTGGGTGTTAACAGATTGCCCCCTGATGTGTGAGGGCAGGAGCTCATCGTATGGCCGATAGAAATCATAGTTCTTTTGTCTTTTTTTGGGGGTTTTGGGGAGGAGAAGAGATCGATTGGAGACTGGATCCGTGACTCTTGGAAGCTGCAAAAAATAAACAAATGTTACATGGCCTCAATATGAATGAGGGATAATCTTTGATAATGGACGAGGCGGGAATACCCATGCTCGTATCAATGACATATACATAACAATTAGTCCCAAGAAGGGGGATCTAATACATAAAAAATATACTGGTACATCATAATGGTCCAGAGGGAACATTATTTTGGGATGTACTCATGATCATGACATGACTGATCTCAATAACTGATACACTGGAATAACTGTTGAACTGCTGAAACTGAAGGTGTCCAACATCTGTAGGGACTCAATGACTAAGAGTCTCTCTGAGAAGTATTTGTAACTGTATACTCGAGGGAGTATGAAACTGGGGTACATCTGAATACTGTTGTCATGCGCAACCCGAATATCAATAGGAAAAGTATAACTGGTTGTATCCATAGGTAGACTCTCAAATGTGGAGGAGTCAGATGGTATCCGGGGTCTTCGACCAATAACTAAACGAACCAATGCCCTGTGCGAGTCTCAACGATGCGATCAAGGTGTTGAAGTCGAGCATGTGAGAAACAACCATTTGGAGAGGCACTGAGGACTCTTCTCAAAATGATTCGTAGGCACTCATCATAAATGGTGATGAGTCCAAGACACAGGGACCTCTAGGTCTATCCTCTGGAATAAATTTGGTTGTCGTCGACAGAGGGAGACCAGCAACTAACAAGGGAATGATGTTTCCTTGATAGGAGCGCGAGGTGTAGAACTGGAGTGTGGTAGTACTGATGGTAGGACTGACATACTTGTGGGGATGGGAAGTAATTGGGGTCATAATGGAAAGACTCAAACTTCCTTTGTTCAGAGCATGATAGCATGGTTGAACTGGCAGCGTAAGGAACTGACTTGTAGGTGTGGATATCACTGCTTTTAAGGACTAAAGGGTATGTATTGACTCTAGGGGGGAATCAAGCTGATGGGTGCTGTCGAGGGGTTCTTAGGGTGACATACTGCAGAATACTCTGAACAAAGGCGACCAAAATGGGGAAGCTGCCATATGAGTAGACGTGATCTATTGTGGCACCGAGAAGCACCATTGGGTCCTTCTTCGTAGTTTTAATGAGCTCCAAGAAGGGATAAAAGTGTGCTCTGAAATGGTACAGTCCTGTGGATTTGTGAGCCCAGAACTGTTCGTGCTCATTGGTGCTTTCATTTTTAAGGAGTCTGAAAGCGATAAGGAGACTTTGCAGTGGTTATGACTGCTGTCCTGTTGGTTTTACAAGCCCAGGATGGTGAGTGCTCGTGGTCGCTTTCATTTTTAGAGAGTCTGAAAGCGGTAAGGGGACCCCATTGGTGTTCTTTTTCATAAGTTTAGTCTCCAAGGCCTGAAAAAGCATAAAATGATGTAGATGGAGAACTCTTCTAGCCGATGTGACTAGAATATTCCTTTTTCGTAATTAGTCTACAAGGTCTGGAAAAGGGGTAAACTTATACCAGGTAGATTCCCTTTCAGATACGTTTAACGAGCATGAAAGGAAGCAAGGTTGCTCGACAATCTTTTCATTGTTTTTGGGAGTCAGAAAATAGCTTAACAGAAACTCCCTAAGTGCCTTTTTCGTAAAAGGGATTGCTCGGCCCAAAAAAGGGATAAAATCATACCGAACAACAAGGGATTGATGGGAGTGAGAAAAGGTCTCAAGCGTCATCATGTGTGCGGGATACTAGATCTGGTGACATAAAGATTGTCAAAAGGGTGCTGCGACCGTTGTGGTACGCAAATCGAGGTAATGAGAGGGCATTTTAAAAAAATGGCCGAAAAAGTATGGGCATGAGAGTGAGAAATGATCTCAAGCATCATCACAAGCGCGGGATACTGAATCCGGCGATCTAAAGACGGTCAACCACGAAGAACGGTGGATGTGGCACGCAAACCGAGGCGACGAGGGGGGCATGGAAAGATGCCCGAAAAATCTGGGTGTGAGAGTGAGAAATGATCTCAAGCATCATCATGAGCACGGAAAACTGAATCCGGCGATATAACACTCGTCAAAAATGGGCGATGGCCAATGTGGCACGCAAATCGAGGCAACGAGGGCATCCAAAAAAATGGTCAAAAAATGGACCTGATGAAAACAGGAAAAGGAAAGAAATAGCATGAAGTACACTAATGGACAGTGGTGTCCATCTGGTTTACTATGGGTAAAATCGCTTGAGGTACAACCCGTTGCGTGGGTTGCGGAGGGGGTTGCCTTCTGAATCGGTCAGAATGTATGCCCCCTGTCCGAGGCAGGTGTGTATAATATATGGGCCTTGCCACATGGATACAAACTTTCCTTTCCTGGTTTTGTCATGAGCTTGATCGTAGGAGAGGACAAGGTCCCCTTCAGAAAAAGTTCTTGGGTGGACATGTTTATGATAATTCAATTTGGATCGGTTCTTGGCTGCTTCCATGTTTTGAAGGGCTGTGCGCCGATCTTCATCGGCCTGCTCTAGGAGTAGTAAGCGTTGCTCTATTGGGGCAATGTCCGGTAGGAGTTCAACGGCCATATGTAGGGTTGGAATCTGGCACTCAATGGGGAGGACGGATTCGACACCGTGAACCAAGTGGAAAGGGGTAAAACCGGTAGTTGATGTGCGGTATGCCCATAGTGCCGGGAAGAGCATGTGGTGCCAATTGGACTTGTGTTTGTCTACAGTGCGCTGGAGGATGGTTTTCAAAATTTTGTTTATCGCTTCGACTTGGCCATTTCCTTGGGGGTAGTAAGCAGAGGAGAAATGGTGTTCAAATTTTAGTAAGGTTGATAGTTCTTTCCAAACGGCGTCTTCGAAGTGAGAGCCGTGGTCAGAGACAAGTTGCTTTGGCACTCCAAAATGTGTGATAACATGGTTGAGGAAGAATTGGGCTGCGGTGTCGGCTGTGCAATTGTAAGTTGGCATGGCCTCCGCCGACTTGGTGAAATAATCTACAGCCACAATAATATGTTTGTGACCGCTGGCTGACGTTGGATTGCAATCAAGAAAATCAATGACCCATTTGCAGAATGGTCCGGCAGTAACGAATGGATGAAGGGGGGCAGGTGGGGTTCTTGCTTTGGGAGCAAAAAGTTGACAGTTTTGGCAATGTTTGACTGCGGTGATACAGTCAGTAAATAATGTCAGCCAAAAGTAACCTGCTCGAATGATCTTTTGGGCGGTGGCCATACTGGAGAAATGGCCTCCGCAGGCACCGCTATGACAATCATTGAGGACTTGTTCTGCCTCGCTATGGGATAGGCAACGTCGGAGGATGGTATCAATGCCGCGTCGATAAAGTACATCTCCTAACAAGAGGTATCAGGGGGCGTGGTGTCGTATACGACGGCGTCCGTCACGATCGATGTGGGGTTGAAACTTCTGCATGCAGAGGTACGTTAGGATGTCACCGTACCATGGGTCGTCAGATGAAATAATGAAGATGTGATCATCAATCAGATCCATCTGGATAGCGGGTGATGACGAAGAGGATGGAAGGTCCGTGATGAGGTGGGAAAGCGCGAGGGCTTTGGTGCTTTTAGGGGTTCTGAAAGTAAGGTCATATTCCTGGAGGATAATGACCCATTTAGCAACATGACCTTGCAGGAGCCACCGGTTTAGGAGATAGACCATAGGGTTGGAGTCGGCGACCACCGTGGTATGACCGAGCAGAATGTAGTGTCACAACTTTTGGACGGAAAAGACTACAGCTAGGGATAATCTTTCCTCGTATGGGTAACGTAGGGGTGGGCCTGACAAGGTCTGGCTGACGTAATAAATGACATGTTCTTGGTGAGAAGCATCTTCTTGGACCAAAACTCCAGACACAGCATGTTCAGATGCTGAGACGTAAAGGATGAAGTCCCGAGAGAAATCCAGAGGGGAGATCAAGGGGGATTGTGTTAGAGCTTTCTTGAGGTCTTCGAATGCTGTGTCGGCTTGAGGTCTTCGAATGCTGTGTCGGCTTGCGTAAGAATCCGTGAACTTTGGTGGCGTAATTAGGAACGAAGCGACGAAGGAAATTGGACCGCCCCTGCAGACTCTGGAGTTGCCAAAGCGTGCTAGGAGAGGGAAGTTCTAAGATGGATTTGACTTTCAGGGGATCAACAATAATTCCATCCTGGGAAACAATGAAACCCAACAAACGGCCTGCAGGAACGCAAAAGACACACTTGTGTGGGTTCAAGCAGATTTTATATTTGCGACAATGCAGGAAGACTTGCCGGAGGTTGTTAAGGTGGTCTGATCTTTTTCGGGAACGAGCTGTAAGGTCATCAAGATAAACCAGCAGGATATGGACCAAGTCGTGAAAATAATAGGTCATGGCCCGCTGGAAGGTGGCACCAGCATTTTTGAGGCCAAAAGGCATGACATGATAGGAAAAGGTGCCCCATGGGGTGGTAAAGGTAGTTTTGTACTGATCCTCCTTACGGATCTGAATCTAGTTGTATCCGGAAAAACCATCCATGAAAGATAGGACTTCATGTCCCACACACGCATCGATGAGTTGGTCAATGGATGGCATGGGGAAATTGTCTTTGGGACAAGCGCGGTTTATATCGCGGAAGTCAGTACATACTCTAAGGGTGCCTTGTTTTTTGTTGACGGGAACGGGGTTTGAAACCCATGTGGTATAAGGAATAGGATAAATGAATCCTGCTTCGCGAATTTTCTCAACCTCGGCTTTAACGGCGGGGAGCTTGGAAGGATGAATGGGTCGCTGTTTCTGACGAACAGGGGGGACATCAGGCCATGTGTCAATGTGGTGCTCTATAATGGTGGGGTCAAGACCAGGCATTTCGGTATAGGACCAGGCAAAGGCATCACGGAATTCTTGAAAAAGTTTTTTGCATGCCTGAGTCTCCGCTTGAGTGCAAGATGCACCCAGCGAGATGAGCTCAGGTTTCCCATGTGTGGTGGAAATGTCAATTTGTATTATGGGAGAAATGTTGGACATGTTCCCTTCTTCGAAGGCATCCGGTGCTGGGATGGGATCCTTTAACCAATCGACCTTAGTGGGTATGAAATCTTTCGATTCGACGGATAGCTGGTCAGATGCCATGGATGTAGACCCCTCTGGGAGGAAGTAGGAGTGATGATGCATATCATCCCAAGGGTAGTCGGGTGCAGTGAGTGTTTCCAGAATTTGCTCGTCAGTATTGAAGTAGTCAGACCACAAATCGAGGGGTTCTGGTTTGAAAGTGGTAGTCGAAGAGATCATATAGATTGTGTTAATCTCTCGGGATGAGGATGATGCGGGAGGGTATATCTTCTCAATTGTGGGGGGTGCCATCTCAAGGTCCAAATTATTCATCTCATAGAGAGCTGCTCTGTAATCTGGGATGTCAGGACAGTGATGTGAGTAATGGCCGTAAACACCACATATGGCACATGGGTGGTTAGTGCGCAGTGACTTATCGCGAGGCTTGGGATTTGGGTCGAGTTTGACAACCGGGATGTTGGGGTCGTCGTCCAGCATTTGTATGTGTTCCTGTAATGCGGGTAACTGTGGGAACTGATGAGTTGGATGGCCTAACTCATCACACAACGAGAATTTGGGAGGAGCACAAAACACGGGGGGAGGTTTAACTACTTTGGGAGGAGGTACGGCAGTGTATGGTTGCGGGCCTCTGCCCCCAATGGGCTTGATGAGAGGAGGGGGATTCGTCGATGACGAAGGAGTCGTGATACCGGGAGGTGGTTGGGTAGAAGTGACAATGGGTTGCACTGGTTGTAGGATGACATTTGGTGTCGGCGGGGTAATGGGAGGCGAAATATACCACATGGGTAATCCCAAGGTTAGCTCGGGGAGAGTAAGGGTAGCCATCATCGGAGCGCTTACTACGCCCGAAGGAGGGAATAGAAAGGGGATTGTGTGGATGGGTGTTACCCCAATGTGACTAGGGACCAATGGTGATTTGGGTAACAAGGAGGGTTGATTACCGGGTGTTTGTGAAAGAGTGCAGAGGTTAGCGACTTGGGTCTCCGGTGACGTTGGTGGAATGGCCTGGAATGTAGAAGTCATCGACGCGTCGGAGTATAGTCCGGGTCCCACTGAGGAAATGAATGAGGTAGTTGCACCAGAAGCAGGTTGTTCAACCATGGGGAGAACATTTTCAGGTGCGGCGGGGGCCTTGGGATCGTAATAGGTGAGTTGGTCGACCTTGACCACGCATCCCTCATGGGGGAACTGCATGGTACGAAAAATGGATGAGGCAATAGCCCGCATGGCATACATGTAACTACGGCCAAGTAAAAGGTTATAGTCAAGTTGGGTATTGATGACCTCAATGTCAATGAGCACGGTTTTACCTGCGAGCTGGACGGGGACATTAGGTAAGAGGCCCTGGGGTTGAGCCGAACGGCCGTCGTAGGCTCGCAACGCAGTGGTGGACTGCTGGAGAGTAGGAGATCCCAACTTCTGCCAAACGAATGTGGACATGACGCATGTAGAGGCCCCTTCATCGATAATGCACCGATGGATGACGAGATTTCGAACAGAAACAGAAACTTGGAATGCTAAACTGGAAGGCAGTCGTGGTTCAGACTGGTCTGAATCGAATGCGATCAGTTGTGAATCATTGGGGTCAATAGCGCTAATGGAAGAGAGCAAAGTCTTGCACTACGAAGGACAGTTTTTTAAAACTTCCAAAGCAGACATGGCAGCAGGAGATTGGGCTAAGTCATCTACAATGTTGTAATTCGATGCAGCACGAGCATTGGGATTATTATTGATGCGGCGAAGTGGGAAGCGAGGTGCTTTGGGAGCACCATCAAGTGGAGCCGGAGGTATATGTAACGTTTGATCTGTGGGATTAACGTTAGTGTTCTTGTCGGTGGGAGGGGCTTTAGAAGTGGAGCCATATTGGTTCCGACAGGTTTGGAGGTTGGCATCGACGGTTGACATCATCAACAAGTGGTGAGTACTTGAATCGAACATGGGTTGATCGGGGGCTGCATAAGTGATCTATTGTGGTGGCACGTTGCCCTGAGGGGGAGCTAATGGCTGAGTGTGCACTACAACTTGGTTTGGAAATGGGTTTTGCATCACCAAAGGTTGATGTTGAGGTGGTGGAGGGTTGGGTGGTGACTGAGGAGCTGCTTGCCCTTGACGATGGGCATCGTCGGTCCAAAGTTGCCGAGCTCGCTCCAAATGTGGGCAAGAATGGGTGTAATGACCATAGACCCTGCAGATAGAACAAGGGTGGTTTGTTTTGAGGTTATTATTGCTAGGCTGCTTGGGATTCCGATCCGGATTGCGGTTGGGAGGAGCAGCATTGTTATTTTGCGGAGGATTGGGAGGTGGAGGACCTTGCTGATGTTGTTGGTTATTACCGCAGTTACGACTTCTACCACGGTTCTGTTGCGCACCTTGGTTGCGCTGGTTGTTTTGGTGCTGGGGCTAGTTGTGCTGTGTGTACACTTTCCCTTGAGCAGTGGGAGGATTCTGGTTCGCCGCAGGTGCGGGAGCAGGTTGTGGTGGATAATAAACCGGTGGGGCTAGAGGTGGTCCAGTTACTGGCTGGGGTTGTTGGTAACCCTGAGCTATTGGAGGTGTTGGGTTAGCTGTCGCAGCTAGCTATGGGTAGTACACAGGCTGAGGTGCGATTGGAGGGGTGTATGCGGGTGGTGCATGACCAAAGCACTGAGGTGGACATGAAGGTCCGTGGGTATGGTGGTGATGTGCCATGAGAGCATATGAATTGGTTGCTCCAGATTGGGATGTAGCCCGCGAAAGGTCGGGACCATGGCTAGGATGTGCAATGGAAAAGGGTTGGGGATGTGGGGTAATACGACCAATGATGCCATCTGAGGCGTGGGATGCCCCCGGTGCATCGTGTTGGGATGAATCAGCTCGAGGGGCATCCTGTATAATGGTATATAGATAACCCGACTGGGTGTAAATGAGGTCAAACTGTTGGGCTTTGAGGATGGCATCTTCTTCAGACTGGGGTCGTTCGGATGCCACATCCTTCGCAATGAGAGGGAGGAGGGATTTGAGAAACCAATCTAAGAAGATACGGTCGTCTAACTTGATTTTGCAGAGGCTTCGGTGTCGACGCCACTCATGAATGTGGTCAGTGATGTGGGTGGCCGTGTTCTGTCTGCAAGACAGTAGGATCTCAACTCCCGCATCATAGCAGACAGGTAACTGGAAGAACTGCAGGAAGGTCAAGGCAAGGGAGGTAAAGGTGGCATGCATCCCATGGGGCTGCTCGATATACCACTTAGCTACAGAGCCAGTGAAGGTGCGCTGTAACAGACGGAGGCGGACGGAGTCGTCCACTATGGAGTTGGAGGAACACCATAGATGGAAGGACATGATATGGTTCTCGGGGTCCTCACCTGCCTTTCCCTCAAACTTAGGGATGTCGGAGGGGAGTTTGGTGGGCATGAGAGGCCACACGGGATCATGTCTGATAGGGTCATTGGTGAGCCTGGATAAGTCTGGTAAGTTCAGACTCGCCATGTAAGGTAAGGTAGCAGATGTATGTGGCATAGTAACTGGGACATGACTAGCCATGGTGGTATGATGTAGGGGTCCAGTAGCGCCTAAAGGTATGCTAGGTATTGAAGGTATGTGTCCTCCAATAGGTGTGGTCTGGTATGGGCCAGTGCTTCCAAGTGCAACATGGGTTACACTTGGGTTAGGAATAGTAGTGGTGATTCCTGGAATCTGGGTTGTGGGAATCAGAGGGGGTGTGACCCCTATGTTGGGCATACCCATAACAGGTGGTGGCCCTGTGTTAGGGATTCCTATAACAGGAGGTGGCCCTGTGTTGGGCATTCCTATGGGTGGAGTGTTGCCCATATTAGGCATACCCAGGGGGTGGTTGCTGCCATGGATGGCACCGCAGCAGAAGGGTCTGTGGATGTCTCACCTATGGTGCTGGTAAAGAGTGGGTCAAATGGTGTTCCAGCCATAAGGTTGGTTGGGAATAACGCAGTGGGGTTTTCAGATTCTGCCTCAGAATCAGATGTGAAGTGAGGCGTGTCAGAATCGGATGACTGTCTGGTTGATCGACGATGTGTCGAGTCAAGGGATAAGGCTCGGCATCGGTGACGTGGCGAGCCAAGTAGACTGAACTCTGGGAGGTCGCCCTGAAGACGACGAGAGCGTCTATAATTCTCAATGGTGAGAAATATGTTTTTGTGTCAAAAATCTAATGTGTAAAAATGGTAATGTATAAAAAACTCAAAACCCTAATGCAACCAAGGGTGCAAGAAGGGGAGTGAAAATGAAGGCTCTCAGGCCAAAAAATCAACCTCAAAAAGGCACTTATTATAGCAGCCGTGCTATAATAAGTGGAGAGATACAAAAAATGGTCAGAGTACCAACATGCAAACAGCTTCTAGAAAAAATAGGTGTAACTAGACCAAAGGTGGATTGTATCATGCAAACACCTAACTAAAAGTATTGTGAATCAACAAACTATATTCTTTGCAAGGTTATGAAATCCAAGTCAGACAATATTGAGTGTTGAGTAAACGGCTAGATATCCCCCTACCGGGAGGGACACCAGGTAATCAATCCTAAAGAATGGCTACTAGGATACTCCGTTCATGACACGTCGAGAAAAGGTAAATCTACCGTTTGGTCCTTTATCGCAATACCCCCATACAGGGATATCCCGAGAACTGCGAATGGTAGCCCTTCAGTTATTGAATGGATTTCGGTATTCCACTCAGGCTTCCGGAACCATCCTCGCGACTTCAACCCTCCTAGGGGAGAGGCCTTCCCATAAACCGGTTGTGACCGTGCCAATAAATACTAGGAGATTTTAGCTCCCTAATGGACAACAACTATGTCTCAGATGTAATAACTGAGGGGTGTTATTGGAACACCTATCCCCTCAATACTACCTAGCTACAAAGTTCTTTTAGTGTTCCCCAAGTGGGGTTAAAAGTGGGTTGAAATTAGGGTAAGTTTTAAGGCTCAGTTTAAAATTAGTGTTTGAGTGGGTGCATGTGTGATATTTTAAACTGAAATTGAAAAAGTAAATGCTAAGTATTCAAAAAACAAAGGATCTTTTGAAATATAAAATCAAATAATATGAATTTTTCAATAAATGGAAATTAAATGCTTTGCAAAGACTATTCAAAAAACAAAGGATCTTTTGGAATAGGAAAGCAAATAATGTAACTTCTTTGAGAAATAAATGGATTTCCTTTTCAAAAATTGCTATGGGCAAAATATCAAAGAAGTAAACAGTAAAAATTTTAATCTAGATAAAATGCAATTAAATCCTTCTTTCAATTTCTGAAAATATTTAAAACGACTTTTTCAAATGCATTCTAAATAGTAAAATTTTTCTATGGTTGTAAATAATGCTAGAATTTCAGTACTGTAAAATGTGCTATGTGGGCAAAAAATACAGTAAAAAATTAATTTTTTGGACTGATTGGCCGAATGGAAAAAATTGGCATCGCGGGTTTTGACAGAATGGCCGCGATGGACCGTGCGGGTTTCTGTCGCACAGTCGCGATGGACAGCGCGGGTTTCGGCCGCGAAGGACCGCGCGGGATTTCGTCACACAGTCGCGATGTGCAGCGCGGAAAATGTCCGCGAAGCCGTGATGTGCAACGCGCTAAATGGCCGCGAAGCCACGGTGAACCGCGCGGAAAAAAGCCGCGCAGTCGCGATGAGCCACGTGACTGTTGGGCAAAAAGCCGCGAGGCGAAAGCCGTACGCGGACGCCGAAAAATGAACTTGAAAATTGAGAATTTCAGGCTGTTAATGGCTAAAACAATGGGCCAAGGTCTAGAACAGCAATGGATCTGCTGTCTAGGGTGGCAGATCTATGAATTAAACTACCTAATAGTATCAAAAACTAAGATCTAAAGCAAAAGTGAGATCCAAAGATTCGAAAAGCAGCGGAGTCGCCAAAAACTGTTGGCTTGGTTTTGTAACCAAGCTTAGTGCAATGGGCACCTGCTAACTAGTAGCAGCAGTTTCAATAGAAATAAATAACAATAAACTAAATCTAAACTAAACTAAACTAGCATGTGCATTTTCGAATTAAAAAACAAGAACAAGAAACATAAGAAATAATTTTGTATTGAAAAATGGGGGCAAGCAAGTGCTTGCAATAACAATACCTCCAAGTGATGAAGGTTGTTGAGTAGCTCCAATGGTGAGCAACTCCAATCTCCAATGGGTCCTTTCTCCAAGGTTGCTACAATGGCCAAATACTCAAGGGAGATTTTGGCAGCATGAGGATAGGAATATGGATGGATCTGAAATGAGGAGCCCCTACCACCTTTTTATAGGTTTTGGTGGTGGAGAATACCATTTGTGGTTTTGTGGAAACCAATGGTATTGACCAACATGGTTTAGGTACTTTTCCCTCCTTTTTCCTTTTTTTGAATAAAATTAATATTTTTATTCCCTTTTTAATTTTGGGAATTTTGGACCCTTTTTGAGGGTTTTTTATGCTTTTTTAGGAAAAATAATCTTTTTGAGTGGGAAAAAGGGGTGTACTAAGGTCTTTTGGTGACCTTTTGTTGGCTTTAGAGGCTCAGATGGTGGAAAAGTGGACAAATGGGTCATGTGAATAAGGGAATGAGCTAGTGAGCACTTTTTGGGTGTTAACAGATTCTATCAAAGACCATCTCATACCCCATGTGTCTTCTCTAAAGAAACCCAAGGAGATGTTTGACTCTTTGACTAAGCTATTTGAAGGGAAGAACATAAATCGGAAGATGACTCTGCGGAATCAATTGAAAGGGGTCAAGATGTTGAATGGAGAAACCATTCAATCTTACTTCTCCAAGGTCTCTCAGATCAAGGAGCAACTTGAAGTTGTGGATGAAGTAGTGGACAATGGTGAAGTTGTTATGACCACTCTGAATGGCCTACCTAGGTCATGGGACTCCTTTATTCAAGGAATTTGTGCAAGAAATAAATTGATTTCTTTCAGTAAACTATGGGAGGAATGCTCTCAAGAAGAAGCTAGGCTTGTAGCTCGTGAGGAAAAGATGGGAGGTGAAGATCAAGCTCTCGCAACTCACACCAAAAGAAGCAAGCCCAAGAAGGAGCACTCTCGCTACAAAAGATCCTATCAAAAGAATAAGAAGGATCTAAGATGCTTCACATGCAATGAGAAGGGTCACTTTGCTTCAGATTGTCCCAAGAACAAAAGTGATAATAACAACAAATCCAGCAAGAAGAAGAATGGCAGCAAAATAAAGTTCCATGCTCATGCTGTCGAGGATGATGAACCTCCAAAGAAGAAGGCTAGGGCAGAAAGTGATGATAGTGATGATGACTCATCAAGTGAAGAAGAGTATGTTCTAATCTCTGCTCTCACAAATACTATCTCCCATGGTTGTAATGATTGGTTGATTGACAGTGGGGCTTCCAAACACATGACCGGGTTTAAGGAATCTTTTGTGAATCTATCTGAACATGAATCACCTCATAAGGTGAAACTTGGGGATGATTATCAATACCTAATCAAAGGAAGTGATGAAGCCTCCTACAACCTGGATTCTGGAAAATCTTTGGAGATGAAAGAAGTCCTTTATGTACCTGGGCTTACTCTCCATCTCTGCATTGGATGTAAAAGGTATGAGGGTTGCATTTGTGGATGGCCAAGTCCTAATGTGGCCAAAGGGTAAAACAATCGATGATGCAGTAGTGATTGGAGAGCAAGAGGGAGGATTGTACAATTTGAAGGGACAACCTGAACATGCCATGGTGACATAAAGACAAAGATTCATCCATGTTCATGGATCACAGAGAGGTATGTATAATTTGTTTTTGCAAAAGTTAACTAATGAGTTATGTAGGTCATTGAAGAGAACAAGAACACATTGCTAGACATAACTAGCAAATATGGTGACCAGGTAAGTGTTTCTTATATCATAGGATCTATTATATAAATATGCATGACATGATTGATGATGTTTATTCATGAAGTCATAGGTTTGAATAATCATGGGTATATGCATATTACGTGTCTTACCTTATTTAATGTTATGACTAACCAGAAGAGTCATAGGTTTGAGTAATCACAGGTTTAGACATGTTTGACTAACCTTAAGAGTCCTATATAAACCTTGAATGCTAATGCTTATTATTTCTGTTTGAAATGATCATGACTATACATGCTTGAGATTATTGTGTTTTAATAGTATACTAATGAATGTATGATTTTGTATGAGATCACAAAGATAACACAATCATGATACTAATAAGCATGCATAGGGACCAAGGATGAATATGAGTTCAAGAACAGGTAATCCAGGAAGAAAAGATCAAGAGGGAGCACACTCCAGTGGTTTCTGGAAGGGTGCAGATATTCAGAGGGAGTTGTCCACCTCTTTACATTCCACAAAAGAAAGGTGTAGAAGGACTCCAGCAGCTCCTGCAAGGAAGCAAAGACTCAGAGGGAGTCCACCCAACAAACAAACAAAGATAAGTATTTTAATTATCATTTCTTGCATATTTGTTTGCTTAAATAAAATTGTTCAATGATGTATATGCCCATGTTCCTAGACTTAGGATATGTATTGTGCATATTAGAATGATTGCATTAATGAACAATATACTACTAATATGCATGTGTTGGGTAAGTGGCCTATGGCACTGTACAACATTCCATTGCTACTTATATAGAATGAAACCTCTTTGCTGACATGTTGGGAGTAGTGCAAACTCTTAACAATGTTCTATTAGAGACTAGAAGGCATCTAGAAAGTTATGGAACATGGATAAATGTTGTATTGAAGCATTGGCTAAGATAATTGCATGAATGTATGACATATTTCTTTATGTGTAAGAATTTGTCTGAAAATTATGAGATGTTTCTAATCATGCAATTTAACTTGTTTTGTAGGAAAGACCGTATACCTTCACCTTCAAAAGAAGGACTACAACATTTGTTCAAGCAACAAAATTATCTATTGAAGATATTGAAGTTCCCAGGATACGGGAAGAATGCCATGATCCGTCGATCATGAAGAATTATGTTTGGGATGCAGTACCAAGACCTGAAGCAGAGTCTGTAATGACTTCCATATGGATCTATCAGATCAAGCATGCTGCAGATGGTAGCATAGAGAAATATAAAAGTGATGAAATAGAAGATACACCAGATGGATTTCAAGACAACTTTCTTGAATGGTGTAGTTGAAGAGGAAGTATATGTGGAGTAGCCACTTGGTTTCAAAACACATGACAGGGAGTCATATGTGTGCAGATTGAAGAAAGCCTTGTATGGCTTGAAGCAAGCTCCCAGAACTTGGTATGGTAGGATGGACAGTTTCCTATCTAGTTTGGGCTTTACCAAGAGTAAAGCGGATTCCAACCTTTATTACAAGGTTGAGGAAGGGAATCCTGTGATTCTACTCCTGTGTGTGGATGACTTATTTGTAACAGGAGATGACAGATTGATTGCAGATACTAAGAGGAAGCTTGCTGCCGAGTTCGATATGAAAGATTTGGGAATGATGCATTATTTCCTAGGTATGGAGGTGTGGCAGAGTGCATGTGGGATCTTCCTTGGTCAAGGGAAGTACACAGTAGATATCCTGAAGAGATTTGAGATGATGGATTGCAAGGCCATGGCCACACCTATGGAATTGAATCTGAAGCTTCTATGTGATGCTTCATCTGAGCCGGTTGATGTCTCTATGTATCGTCAGATGATTGGGTCCTTGATGTACCTGACAAACACGAGACCAGATATTTGCTTTGTAGTGAACACATTGAGTTAGTTCCTGACAGATCCGAGGAGTGTTCATCTGGATGCTGTAAAGCATGTTTTGAGGTACCTGAAGGGTACAGTGGATTATGGGCTGAAGTATGAAGCGAATCAAAAGTTTAACCTGCAGGGTTATGTTGATTCAGATTGGGCTGGTAGTACTACAGATACGAAGAGCACATCTGGGTGCTGCTTCAGTATGGGATCAGGTGTGATATGTTGGTTTAGCAGGAAGCAGTCCTGCGTAGCACTGAGTATAGCTGAGGCAGAGTATGTTGCAGCATGTTCAGCTAGTTGTGAGGCAGTATGGCTACAGAAGCTACTGTCTGAGTTATTTGATCTCCCGTTGGATGCTACTGGTATCTTCTGTGATAACCAGAGTTGTGTAAAGCTGTCCGAGAACCCAGTGTTTCATGACAGGTTGAAACACATAGAGATCAAATATCACTATATCAGGGATATGGTGCAGAGAGGAGCTGTGAATCTCTTGTACGTTGCAACGGACGAGCAGATTGCAGATGTGTTGACGAAGCCACTAGCTAGGGTGAAGTTCGAGTACTTCAGGGAGAGGCTTGGCGTTCTTCAGATTGATGACACTTCGAGGAAGAAGTGATGGACACATTTGCTGAAGCCATTCCAAGCATGTTGGAAGGAGGATCCTTCACATGGCTATGGATGTAAGCGCTGGATGATGAGCATTAGGATGATGTTCTGGATTCTGCTTTGTATGATTAGTTGGATCATTTATATGTATGTATGCATCATGTTGGATGCTCGATATGATCAGTTGGATCATTTATATGTATGTACGCATCATGTTGGATGTTGGATATGATCGGTTGGATCATGTGTATGTATTTTGTATAAGCATCATGTTGGATGCTTGAACCATGTATCTGTATATGTATCAGGTGGATACATTGTATGATCAGGTGGATCATGTATGGTGATATGTATCATGTATTTGTATTTGTATCAAGTGGATACACTGTATGATCAGGTGGATCATGTATGATCATATGTGTCAGGATGATCATGGATGACAAGCTTCAGGATGTTGCTCCAGATGACATGCAGCAGGATGTTGCAGTGATGATGATCAGGATGATCATGTGTACATCAGGATGATATATGGTGAGTATCAGGTTGATACTCTATGGCCGTGGATCAGGTTGTGCAGATGAGCATATAATTTGGCCCTGGGAGATTTGCAGATAGTCTTTCGAGGTTTTTCCTATGGCATATAATTTGGCCCTGAGATATCTGGCAAATGCTCTTTCGAGGTTTTTCTCTGGGAGGATATATAATTTGGCCCTGGGAGATCTGCAGATAGTCTTTCGAGGTTTTTCCTATGGCATATAATCTGGCCCTGGGATATCTAGCAGATGCTCTTTCGAGGTTTTGTCCTATGGCATATAATATGTCCCTGGGAGATCCAATAGGTTGGGCTGTGTGCCCGTAAAAAGTCCTGGGATTCTCTTGCGAGGTTTTTCCATGACCACATATAATCTGTCCCTGGGAGATCCTATAGGTAGAGCTGTGTGCTCGTAACAGCCTGGGATGCTCTTGCAAGGTTTTGTGGTGACCACATATAATCTGTCCCTGGAAGATCCTATAGGTAGAGTTGTGTGCTCGTAACAGCCTGAGATGCTCTTGCGAGGTTTTGTGGTGAGGTCACATATAATATGGCCCTGGGAGATCCTATAGGTAGAGCCGTGTGATCGTAACAGCCTGGGATGCTCTTTCGAGGTTTTGTGACACACGTAATAAGTCTTGAGAATTCCACAGTATGTCCAGTGATGATGAAGACCTGCAGGTGGTGGGCCTACATCTAGTATGAAAAAGGACTGGCTCTGTAGAACTTCTTATGACGAGTAGAGTCATAGATTGGTTGAGATAGCAGCAGCAGTGACGATGACGATGATCCCGAAAAGAAGACTTGTCTAGTAGATCTGTGTCGAGAAATACCTTCCTAGTTAAGAGGGAGTGTTGATGTATGTGTAACTTCGGAATGTATTTCATCTATGAATTTCATATATATTTATTGTACCCTTATTAGAGATGTGTTATTCCTCTATAAGGAAGTGTCGTCATGTGGATTGACAAGTGTCACAAGTGTGTGTACTTGTCGATGGGTTATTAGACCACCATGTGTGCGGTTGGCCCTGAAATATATATATCATAATGTGGATGTACCTAGCTAGACAAGTCAGCCCCATAAGGTCACTAGGAAAATAGGTTAGTATAAATAGAGATCAAGTGATCTCTATTTAGATCATTCGGAAAAGTATATCTCTCTCACTCAGAAAGTGGCACACTAGTGAGGAGGAGGATCATCGGCTACTAGGAGACTATCTCAGTGTATTTTGGTTGTACTTTGCTTGAGCCATTGCTCTCTCTATCTCTGAGGAAGTTGTGGGGTTTTTCACCTTAGGGTTTTCCCCACGGAAACTCTATGTCTCTTGTCTCTCATGCTTTTGATTCTTGTGATGCTTGTCATGCTTATTGTGATTGTTATGCATTGATATACTGTATATGTTATTCTCTCAGTGAAGATCCTAGAGTATTGTGAATTAATGCTCAAAATTTAACAGGAGGTAGATGGCATAATGCAAGGTTGGCATGATCTTGAATTCTGGTAGTTCTGTGATCAAACGAATCCTCAATTGTGTTCTTAGTAGGTGTAAGGACTGTGTGAGCCCATATTGGCCTTGGCTCTGGATTGAGAACATGTGTTGGTTCTGGATCTGAATGTTCTTGAACTTTGATCTCAACATCAAGATCTTCATCTTCATCTTCATTAGAAGAAGAGTCACTTGAATCTTCATTAGATTCTGAAGGAGTAGGAAAAGAGAAGGGAAGAAAATGAGAGAACTCATATGCCTAGGAGGCATGATTTGCAAACCCTTTCGCTATAGTCTTCCCAGTGGAGATTTATGTGATATCAACTGTGTCGGGACCAAAAGTCACCTCCTTAGGTGATCCGATGTGAGTCATCTGATATACAGATAACAAGTTTGTTGTCAAGGAGGGAACGAATAGAACATTCTTGAACTTGCCATGCTCCATATGTACTGTACCCAATCCTTTGGCAGAAATCTGAGAGTTGTCTCCCATGTGAATAATAGGCCCATCCTTGAGATCTAAAGAGGAAAACGATTCTTCAAAGGAAACCATGTGTTTGGAGGCTCTAGAATCTATGAGGAGGGCTTTTGATTTTGAAAAACCAGTCATCAATGCATGGCAATCCTCATGACCATCAGATCCACTTCCAGAATCAGACATCTTTGCATCTTTTGGAATAACAATTTTGTTCTATTCAAGAAGCTTGGTTAGTAGGTCTATTTTCTTGTGCATGCAAGCTTTCTCAGAATGGTATCCTCTCTTGTAGTAGGGAAATTCATATCTCTTATGTTTTTCCTTCTTGGGGCTAGAGACTCTTTTTTTATGGACTTGACTTACCATTCAGCTTGGATTTAGACGGCTTCTTGTCTTTTTGTCTCCCTTTCACATTCGTCGCACTTGCTCCTCTATCTAGAAGAGATTGATCTTTGGAGGCCTTGTTGGCACCCATTTGAATCAATTTGTCCTCTTATTGAATGAGAGCTTCAGTGAAGTTTTCTAAGGTTGGAAACTTCCATGCATGGATTGACATTTGTCCAGAATGGAAGCTAGATACAAAGACTGAAAACTAAGATCCGAGTTTGCTTGGAATGGAGAGCACCAATTGTTCATCAATTATAGTGATGCTACAATGCTTGCATTGCAAAACAAAGTTCTTAAATTTTGAGAAGAATTCTTGAATGGTCTCGAAATTGCTAGGTTATAGGGCAACCAATTCATTTTCGAGAATGTGGCCTCTTAGCCCATCTTGTTTTCCAAAAAGACTCTCCAATTTTGTCCATAACTCATTTGGAGACTTCAATCCTTCAATATGAAACAACAGATCTCTAGACATATGAATACATATGTAACCAAAGGCTTCATCCATTTTATTTAGATGCTTGGTTTTCTCCACAACTGCATGTGGTATGGGATGTTTTTCAAATACCAATATGGATAGCCCTTTATTCCACAAGTGTATTTTCATCACTCTCTTCCAATCAAAGTAATTGAAGGGAGTGAGGATGATAGGAGAGGAAGGAGCATTCAAATTGCTCATCTTGACTGTTGGAACGAGTGCAAAAATTAAACTGTTGATACTGCTGCTGCAACTGCTGGAACTTCGAAATACCTGCAAAACAATATCAAGAATGGAGCTAGAATATACTCTCAGATGGATTTGATACCATGTGAAAATGCTCACAGTAGATCCAAGAGATGATGTAAACCTCACAATGAAAGAATTTAGGAATAATAGAAGAAGAATAGAGCAGTAGAACATAGATCCAAAGGAGCTCAGAGAGAGGCAGAATAATTACACATGTTACATTAATCTGAATAGTAAAACAGTAAATATACAAAGCTCAGGATTCAAATACACTAGGTGTGATTCGAATTAGCCTGCATGGATAGATCCAAAATTAGTGGAGTGTCATCAAGCACAACTAGAAGTCTATCTCATCATCGGTGGAGTCGTCAATGCACAAGTGATTGTCAACCATCATTCAAACTGAGTCTAACTGAGTCTGGTAGGTGTAACTGGCACATGGAGGCACTAATTGAATGAAGGAGCCTCAGTGGAGGGCACATGAGGAGCTATCTAGAGTCAAAATGGGCAGTCAAGTCTCATTGGAGTTCCATCGAAGCGATACAGTCAGTTGAGAGTCAACCTAGCCTTAAATCAAAAAAAGAACTGATGATAACCTAACTAATTGAGGTACAACAGGAGTGGTAGGTGAGAAAAGGTTCCCTTCTCAAGTGGTGGGTGAGAAGTGGCCGCATCACTGGCTAGGAGGGCTCAATCTGAGTGGAAATAAGCTCCTGAGTGCTAAAAGACTAGGGACTAGGTGTTGGAGGTGTGAACCTGATGATTGGGAAGCATGCGGATGCATGCTGCATGCAGAAATGCATGCAAGATTGATAATGAAAATAACTAAAATGCTGGTAGTACTAGGATGGAGTATAGGAATATCCTAACATGCCCCCTTAATCCATCCTAGGCCCTGGTAACTAGGACCAAAGGTCACCCATACAATCAAAATAAATGATAGAAAAAAGAACTGTCCATAAACTGAGGAAATGGGGAAAACCTCATGGGAAAAATACCCCCCCTCAAAAGAACAGTAAATAACTCAAAGAACCATCATACTAAGAAGACATAAAAGAAGCTTTCATCAGTGAAAACGTTTTCAAAAAACTTGGGAAGCTGATCCCCTGTAGGATGTCAAAATAGGTGCTAGATCTAGATTTGGTCTTTTGATCTGGCTTCCACTTTGTAGAGGATGTGTTGGATGAAGCAAGTTTTTCAGGAATTATTTCTGCAACTAGAGTGAATGGATCATGAGGAGTCTTCCCAAGGGATTGAGGAGAGAACCCCATCATCATGCTGCATCTCTCTTGGAGAGGTAGATGGCATAATGCAAGGTTGGCATGATGTTGAAGTCTGGTAGTTCTGTGATCAAACGAATCCTCAACTATGTTCTCAGTAGGTGCAAGGACTGTGTGAGCCCATATTGGCCTTGGCTCTGGATTGAGAACATGTGTTGGTTCTGGATTTGAATGTTCTTGAACTTTGATCTCAACATCAAGATCTTCATCTTCATCTTCAATAGAAGAAGAGTCACTTGAATCTTGATCAGATTCTGAAGGAATAGGAAGAGAGAAGGGCAGAAAATGAGAGAACTCATATGCCTTGGAGGGATGATTTGCAAACCCTTTCGCTATAGTCTTCCCAGTAGAGATTTATGTGATCTCAACTGTGTCGGGACCAAAAGTCACCTCCTTAGGTGATCCAGTGTGAGTCATCTGATATACAGATTACAAGTTTGATGTCAAGGAGGGAACAAATAGAACATTCTTGAACTTGCCATACCCCATATGTACTGTACCCAATCCTTTGGCTGAAATATGAGAGTTGTCTCCCATGTGAATAGTAGGCCCATCTTTGAGATCTAAAGAGGAAAAAGATTCTTCAGATGCAACCGTGTGGTTGGAGGCTCCAGAATCTATGAGGAGCGCTTTTGATTTTGGAAAACCAGTCATCAATGCATGGCAATCCTCATGACCGTCAAATCCACTTCCAGAATCAGACGTCTTTGCATCTTTTGGAATAGCAATTTTGTTCTGTTCAAGAAGCTTGGTTAGTAGGCCTATTTTCTTGTGCATGCAATCTTTCTCAGAATGGTATCCTCTCTTACAGTAGGGACATTCAGATCTCTTATGTTTGTCCTTCTTGGGGATGGAGGCTCTTTTTTGATGGACTTGACTTACCATTAAGCTTGGATTTAGATGGCTTCTTGTCTTTTTGTATCCTTTTCACATTCGTCGCACTTGCTCCACCAGCTAGAAGAGATTGATCTTTGGAGGCCTTGATGGCACCCATTTGAATCAATTTGTCCTCTTCTTAAATGAGAGCTTCAGTGAAGTTTTCTAAGGTTGGAAAATTCCATCCAGGGATTGATATTCGTTCAGAATGGAAGGTAGATACAAAGACTGAAAACTGAGATCCTAGTTTGCTCAGAATGGAGAGCACTAGTTGTTCATCCGTTTTAGTGATGCCACAATGCTTGCATTGCAAAACCAAGTTCTTAAATTTTGAGAAGAATTCTTGAATGGTCTTGAAATTGCTAGTTTATAGGGAAACCAATTCATTTTCGAGATTGTGGCCTCTTAGCCCATCTTGTTTTCCAAAAAGACTCTCCAATTTTTTCCATAACTCATTTGGAGACTTCAATCCTTCAATATGAAACAATAGATGTCTAGACATATGAATGCATATGTAACCAAAGGCTTCATCCATTTTATTTAGGTGCTTTGTTTTCTCCACAGTTGCATGTGTTATGGGATCTTTTTCAAATACTAATCTGGATAGCCCTTTATTCCACAAGTGTATTTTCATCTCTCTCTTCCAATCAAATTAATTGATGGAAGTGAGGACTATAGGAGAGGAAGGAGCATTCGAATTGCTCATCTTGACTGCTGAAATGAGTGCAAAAATGAAGCTATTGATATTGCTGCTGCAACTGCTGGACCTTCGAAATAACTACAAAAAAAATTCCAAGAATGGAGGTAGAATATACTCTCAAATGGCTCTGATACCATGTGAAAATGCTCACAGTAGATCTAAGAGATGATGTAAACCTCACAATGAAAGAATTTAGGAATAATAGAAGAAGAATAGAGTAGTAGAACATAGATCCAAAGGAGCTTAGATAGAGGTAGAATAATTACAAATGTTACATTAATCTGAATAGTAAAACAATAAATATACAATGCTCAGGATTCGAATACACTAGGTTTGATTCGAATTAGACTACATGGATAGATCCAAAATCAGTGGAGTGTCATCAAGCACAACTAGAATTCTATTTCATCATCGGTGGAGTCATCAATGCATAAGTAACTATCAACCATTAGTCAAACTGAGTCTAACTGAGTGTGGTAGGTGTAACTGGCACATGGAGGCACTAACTGAATGAAGGAGGCTCAGTGGAGGGTGCATGAGGAGTTATCTAGAGTCAGAATAGGCAGTCAAGTCTCATTGGAGGTCCATTGGAGTTATATAGTCAGTTGAGAGTTGGCCTATCCTTAAATCAAGGAAAGAATTGATGATAACTCAGCTAAATAAGGTACAATAGGAGTGGTAGGTGAGAAAAGGCACCCTTCTCAAGTGGTGGGTGAGAAGTGGGTGCATCACTAGCTAGGAGGGCTCAATATTAGTGGAAATAAGCTCCCGAGTGCTGGAAGACTAGGGAATAGGTGTTGGAGGTGTGAACCTGATGAATGGGAAGCATGCGGATGCATGCAAGATTGATAATGAAAATAACTGAAATGCTGGTAGGACTAGGATGGAGTATAGGAATATCCTAACACGCCCCGTTAATCCATCCTCGGCCCTGGTAACTAGGACCAAAGGTCACCCATACAATCAAAATAAATGATAAACAAAGAACTGTCCATAAACTAAGGAAATGGGGAAAATCTCATGGGAAAAATACCCCCCCTCAAAAGAATACTAAATAACTCAAAGAACCATCATACTAAGAAGACATAAAAGAAGCATTCATCAGTGAAAATGTTTGCAAAACACTTGGGAAGCTGGTCCCCTGTAGGATGTCAAAATAGGTGCTAGATATGGATTTGGTCTTTTGATCTGGCTTCCACTATGTAGAGTATGTGTTGGATGAAGCAAGTTTTTCAGGAATTATTTCTGCAACTAGAGCGAACGAATCATGAGGAGTCTTCCCAAGGGATCGAAGAGAGAACCCCATCATCATGCTGCATCTCTCATGGAGAGGTAGATGGAATAATGCAAGGTTGGCATGATGTTGAAGTCTGGTAGTTCTGTGATCAAACGAATCCTCAACTGTGTTCTCAGTAGGTGCAAGGACTGTGTGAGCCCATATTGGCCTTGGCTTTGGATTGACAACATGTGTTGGTTCTGGATCTGAATGTTCTTGAAATTTGATCTCAACATCAAGATCTTCATCTTCATCTTCATTAGACGAAGAGTCACTTGAATCTTCATCAGATTCTGAAGGAGTAGGAAGAGAGAAGGGAAGAAAATGAGAGAACTCATATGCCTTGGAGGCATGATTTGCAAACCCTTTCGCTATAGTCTTCCCAGTAGAGATTTATGTGATCTCAACTATGTCGGGACCAAAAGTCACCTCCCTAGGTGATCTGGTGTGAGTCATCTGATATACAGATAACAAGTTTGCTGTCAAGGAGGGAATGAATAGAACATTCTTGAACTTGCCATGCTCCATATGTATTGTACCCAATCCTTTGGCAGAAATCTAAGAGTTGTCTCCCATGTGAATAGTAGGCCCATCTTTGAGATCTAAAGAGGAAAAAGATTCTTCAGACGCAACCATGTGGTTGGTGGATCTAGAATCTATGAGGAGGGATTTTGATTTTGAAAATCCAGCCATCAATGCATGGCAATCCTCATGACCATCAGATCCACTTCCAGATTCAGACATCTTTGCATCTTTTGGAATAATAATTTTGTTCTATTCAAGAAGCTTGGTTAGTAGGTCTATTTTCTTGTGCATGCAAGCTTTCTCAGAATGGTATCCTCTCTTGCAGTAGGGACATTCAGATCTCTTATGTTTGTCCTTCTTGGGGCTGGAGGCTCTTTTTTTATGGACTTGACTTACCATTCCTCTTGGATTTAGATGGCTTCTTGTCTTTTTGTCTCACTTTCACATTCGTCCCACTTGCTCCTCCATCTAGAAGAGCTTGATCTTTGGAGGGCTTAATGGCGCCCATTTGAATCAATTTGTCCTCTTATTGAATGAGAGCTTCAGTGAAGTTTTATAAGGTTGGAAACTTCCATCTAGGGATTGATATTCATCCAGAATGGAAGGTAGATAGAAAGACTGAAAACTGAGATCCTAGTTTGCTCAGAATGGAGAGCACCAGTTTTTCATCAGTTTTAGTGATGCCACAATGCTTGCATTGCAAAACCAAGTTCTTAACTTTTGAGAAGAATTCTTGAATGGTCTTGAAATTGCTAGGTTGTAGGGAAACCAATTCATTTTCGAGAATGTGTCCTCTTAGCCCATCTTGTTTGCCAAAAAGACTCTCCAATTTTGTCCATAACTCATTTGGAGACTTCAATCCTTCAATATGAAACAACGGATCTCTAGACATATGAATGCATATGTAACCAAAGTATTCATCCATTTTATTTAGATGCTTTGTTTTCTCCAAAGCTACATGTGGTACGAGATCTTTTCCAAATACCAATCTGGATAGCCCTTTATTCCACAAGTGTATTTTCATCTCTCTCTTCCAATCAAAGTAATTGAAGGAAGTGAGGACTATAGGAGAGGAAGGAGCATTCGAATTTCTCATCTTGACTGCTGGAACAAGTGCAAAAATGAAACTGTTGATACTGCTGCTGCAACTGCTGGAACTTCGAAATACCTGCAAAAAACTCTCAAGAATGGAGGTAGAATATACTCTCAAATGGATCTGATACCATGTGAAAATGCTCATAGTAGATCCAAGAGATGATGTAAACCTCACAATGAAAGAATTTAGGAATAATAGAAGAAGAATAGAGCAATAGAACATAGATCCAAAGGAGCTCAAATAGAGGCAAAATAATTACACATGTTACATTAATTTGAATAGTAAAACAATAAATATACAATGCTCAGGATTCGAATACACTACGTGTGATTCGAATTAGACTGCATGGATAGATCCAAAATCAGTGGAGTGTCATCAAGCACAACTAGAAGTCTATCTCATCATCGATGGAGTCATCAATGCACAAGTAACTGTCAATCGTCAGTCAAACTGAGTCTAACTGAGTGTGGTAGGTGTAAATGGCACATGGAGGCACTAACTGAATGAAGGAGGCTCAGTGGAGGGTGCATGAGGAGCTATCTGGAGTCAGAATGGGAAGTCAAGTCTCATCAGAGGTCCATCGGAGTGATACAGTCAGTTGAGAGTCAGTCTAGCCTTAAATCAAGGAAATAACTGATGATAACTCAACTAACTGAGGTACAATAGGAGTGGTAGGTGAGAAAAGGCACCATTCTCAAGTGGTGGGTGAGAAGTGGGCGCATCACTGGCTAGGAGGGCTCAATTTGAGTGGAAATAAGCTCCCGAGTGCTGGAAGACTAGGGACTAGGTGCTGGAGGTGTCAACCTGATGACTGGGCAGCACACGGATGCATGCAATGCATGCTGCATGCAATGCATGCTGCATGCAGAAATGCATGGAAGACTGATAATGAAAATAACTGAAATGATGGTAGGACTAGGATGGAGTATAGGAATATCCTAACATAGTGTTCCAGCATTGTCAAACGCTCCCAAAAAATTAGGTTTTGTAACTAAAGTGTGTCTTGGTTGTATGTAATCGATAGACTGTGCTTGGTAATTTAAATACATTTATTTAGATATTCTTGGAATGGTGAAACCTATGGGTTTTGTTCATTTACCCTATGCTGACTCAGTCTCTTCTTTAGGGAGCATACTCATCATTTGTTATTACTATAGGATAGATGTTTTCTGGTTCTGTTGTATTTTAAATTTATATAAGGGCCTGAGGATATGCGTAAGTGGAGGCTGTTTGGACTAAGGTATTCGATCCCATCTCATGCTCTATGTATTATTTTATAATCCCTTATATGTTTTAAAAGGATGTGCAAACTCTGTTGTTTTGTATGGGTTGAAAGAATGTTATCTTTGTTTGACCTGTGTCGCTTGGTTCTCATTTGGAGTTGTTTGGTCTTAGTGTAATTTTGGGATATGGGAGTCTTGGTATTCCTACTATGTTATATATGGATTTATGATAGTAGATTTTGATGGATGTTTTCAATTGTAGCGATGTTATGTGAGAAAAATATAATTTAGGTTTTTCCTATGACTTATTGATCTTGGGTAAGTTCTATTTCTCTAAAGATGAGTGCTAATTCTTTTGTGAAAACTCTATCTAACCCATGTTTGATTTTTGTAAGTAATTAATAGTAATTTAGGAAATAATTCGGCCTCTCATCCTGTAACATGATTTATTCATAATTTTCTTTTCAAAACTGTATGTTTATAAAATATATATACCCAGGGCTTCGACCCTAATGTTAATCTGTTGAATATAATTTAGATATACTTATTTTATATAAGTATATAAAGTAAACTGTAAGTAAATAAATTGTAAGTAAATAAACTGTAAGTAAATCAACTGTAAGTATATATATTATTTGATTACAACTAAACTGTAAGTAAATAAACCATTAAAAGAAAATTTAGAACCTGGTAAACTTGAAGATGAAACCAAAATCCAAAGAAGACTGTTCCTCCCAACCGTCTCCTGAAACAACCAAGTTACTTGCTTCAGGACACCTTCAGGACCCCCGAGCCTATTCACTGAACCACCAGGACGAAGACTTACTGTATAAGCTTTCCAGTTCCCTCCGTTAAACTTAGCAGTCAAACTACCAACAATCTCACTTTAGCTTTCCCCTCATGGAATACCCTCTTGTGTGCCTAAATTTTCATTGTGCATCAAATCCACAAGGTTCTAACTGATCCTCCTACCCATTCGATGGATATATATATGCCTATATATTTGGGTCAGTAATAAATGAGCCAACTGCTCAGTTCCTCCTTTCTTGGGAACATGACCACAATTTAGGGAAGATGCCTCCTACATCAGCTAGAGAGTAAATGCTGTTGCTGTGATTTGTAATTTTTTCCTTCTACACCTGTCATTCCTCCTTGTGGGTCAGTGAACACTCTTCAACGGTCCTCTTTGGATAGGTGTCTTTTATTTTATTTATTAAATAATAAAATATTCAATTACAGTCATCTTTGACCATCCTTGGTCAACAACATAAAACTTCACAATAAACTTTTAAAATAATGTTTTTCCATAGCATAAAATGTTAGGTTCTAGGTGGGTTACATTTTAAGGATGTTGGTTTCCTCAAGTTTGATGAAGACATTGCATCCCTCAAGGGGAACACATGCTTGTTGATGTAGTCCATCCATCACTAGGATCATGCTAGGTAGGTATTTGTTTGGTTAAAACAAGGTATTTCCACACATGTTGAACACCTTAAGCAACTTTTCACACAAACATACCACAAATCGACACACATGTATTTTATGGCTAAAAACCTCAGACAGGGAAACAATCCATAGCCTTAGCTAAATAACCACTTGAGGTAATATATTAATGCAGAAGGAAAAATTCTAACATATGATTTTCTCAAAATTGATCATCAACAAGTGACCATCCATGTTCTTTAAATAGATATCATGGACCAATCATGTCCTAAAGTATGGATCGATATAGTAGTTAAGTTCAAGAAAAATTGTCCAAATACTTTATTTTTGGAAAATATCAAGATCGTCAAATTACATAAGTACAAATGAATGTATATTAAAGAAACACACTTTATCTACAGAGAAATTAGACCAAGTCAATCATAACTAACTCCTAGCTATCTATACATCCTAACATGCCCCCTTAAGAGGGATTTTGGATGGGGTTGAAGGATTTATAAAGATTATACAATAGGAGAAGGAAGGAGAGGAGGGAGGAATTATAGCCTATTCCCCCTTAATGAAAACTTCCTAAACTCCTAACATAGATTGAAGTTTAGAAAACTTTGCTTCTGTAAGAGACTTAGTGAAAATACTTGAAACTTGACCCTTTGTAGGGAAAAAAAATACTCTGAGAATGAAATATTCAATAAGCTTTCTGATGAAATGCATGTGTATTTCAATGTGTTTTTTTGTGCAAATGTTGAACTATATATTCGGTTATCTTGATGGCACTTTGATTGTCACACCAAAGGGTATCCAAATGTTGCTACTGGAATCCAAACTCTGAAATCATTTGTTGAAGCCACAAATATTATTGACTTACATTAACTATGGTTTGACATTTTGATTCTACTAAAGAAAAAGCAAGAGTTTTTTGTTTCTTACAATACCAAGTGATAAGCCCAAAAACAAGGCTAAAAACATAACCTATAGTATACTTTCAATCATGAGGGTCACCAACCTAATTGAAATCAGTGAATTGTGAAACCAACCAACAAAGTAGTCCCTTAGTATTATAATGAATCCGAAACTGAACTATACCCCAAATATACCAAAGTATCCATTATGTTTCTTTCCAATGACTTTCACAGGGCATCTGCATATATATCGGAAAACAAGGTGAACAACAAAATAAAAGACCAGGATGGGTATGAGTCAAGTACAAAAGGTTACCAAGTAACTAATGGTACAAGGTGGCATCAACTTAAGGTTTATTGTATGTAGCATCAAGCTTCAATCCATATTGGAAGGTATATGGGGTTGGTTTACAATATTCCATGTGAAAGTGATGAAGAAGGTCACATGCATACTTAAACTGAGAAAGGAAAATTCCTTCCTTGGTTTGCGAGACTTGGAGGCCAAGAAAATAATGCAAATTTCCTAAGTAAATCATTTAAAATTTCACCATCCCTCATAGAATATTGGAGTAATCAACACTTTATCCATGAGAGCTTTCAAATACCAGACAAATACAACCTTGAACAAGAAAAAGACCACTCGATGTCGGTATTCAAGAGAATAGGATATAAGAGTAAATACATTAAGAAACCAATTGAAAGGGATAAAATTTGGACTCAAACTGGTGGCGATGAGACTTTTAATTTCAAGCCTTTTCTCATATACATTCAAGGAGTAACTGACAAAATTGAAAAATTATTAAGAAGAAAGGAAGTCTCGACGTCATTCAAACCATTGGAAACCATTAGGAAGAAAATGAGATTAGTTAAAAATAAGATTGAATGACATCAATTCATAGGAGCTTACAAGATTGAATGATCATGTGGGAAGTGATATATTCGAGAAACCAATTGTTCATTTCAAGTAAGAATTAAGAAACATGGGCTCACATTAGAAAGGAGTATATGCCCACTTTAGCACTAGTTGAACATTCTCTCAAAACTAAGCACCATGTGTGATTAGAAAACACATAAATCTTTGCAAAATAAAATCACTATTATCAACAAAAATTCTAGAATTTTTGGAAATTCTAAACTAATACAATATAAAGTCAAAAATTATTGTCATAAAAAAGTAGAAAATACAATATAAACAAGGGTTGATTCTACATTAGTCATTTGAATTTGTTAGGTTTCAATGTTGCAGTAACTTAGAGAAGTTATTTTGACAACGATACAAGTTAAAATTCAGGTGTGCAATGATTTTTTTATTCCTTGCCAAGGCAGGGATAAACTTTTCATTCAAAAGTAGGGATAAACTTTCCATTCAAAAGTCAAAGTCTTCTGAGTTCTATTAATTCTTAATTTTTTATTATGTTTTGTAATGTTTATCAAAAAATATATTATTAATCTAAATTTATGAAAATTTAAAAAAATATTTTCTATTTTTTCAAAAAAGAAAATCAGAATTTTCTATTAGTTAAGTACACTTCGGATTTGACATAAATCCCTGGAGGAGGGTATTTATTTTTTAAATATAAAATTATTTAAAAATCATTTAAAAAAAAGAAAATTTAACAATTTTACATATAATCACATAGTACAGAAATATTAAATAAAACTGCTTGGTACATTGGACCTGACGTTACGGCTGTGCAGGAAAATATTCGTGTTTATTATGTTCATGATCTTGGAGCCATGCCTCGCTCGGGAGGAATGGGGCTCGACAGATGGTTCACGTGGAGTAAGATCGAGTCGAGTGAAGTCAGATTCCCTAGCTCCACTGAAATAGAACCAGTGAGACCGTAGTCCCACATGTTGAGTCGGATGAGCTTCGTTAAGTTCCCAAGATGTAGCGGGATCCCACCTGAATAAATGTTGAAGTGGTCGATGTAGAGGTATTGCAGGCCGACGTGTTTTCCAAGCTCCAGCGGAAAGTTTCCAATGAGCCTGTTTCCGTTGAGTCACAGGTAGTGGAGATTCATCATGTTGACTTAGGAGGCAGGGATCAAACCAATGAAGTAGTTTCCGTCGAGGTGGAGGTAGCGGAGCCGGGCTAGTGTCACGACTTCGAGAGGAAGCGATCTACCAATGACAAGCACGCCAAATATTTGGCTGTCTTCTCAACCTCTGCGTCTCTTCCTACAGACTAATGTTTTGTTTAAAATTTTTGAGATGTGAATATACTGTGCAAGAATTACTAGAGAAAGGTAGTGGTAGTAGGTGAGGAGAATCTGTAATCCAAAACTTTAAGGACAGTCCATTCTATTGCAACAACTTCTTGTCGCTTAAATACGTTATTTGCGACTGTAAATGTTTCCTGCTTGATACTGGAAACAAAATGCTCGAATTAATATATGTTTCATTTTCTAAGAAGTTTGATGCGATTACAAATTTAAAAAACATTTTAATACGGTAATGATCTAAATGCATTGTAATACCGCCAATAGAACTTGAAAGAAATAATCTTTTGAATTTTATAAAGGATTGATTCTCTTCAATTCTGATTACAAGTGTCATGGAGGTGATACCCATAACCTCTATATGAGTATTGTTTTTAAAATTCCCTTTAGACAAGAATCTGTCTAGTAAATTTGTGCTTAAGAAGAGTGCTTCCCACTAAAGCTGATACGAGGTTGATAAGAGTGTTTACCACAGCAAAAGTTACGAATTAATTATTGAAACATCCGCAAACTTTTTCAAAATTCTAGTTCAATTTAAATTGTGCAAAATTCTTGCCTCTATAATCCAACCATCAGAAGACGTCATTTTCCTATGGCGTCAGTCAATTAAGTATCAATGCAGTCCAACAGATGACTTTGCAACGGAGGTTTCTTACGCCGTCTTGCTTTAAATTTCTGAAATGTATCCTCGTCTCCATCCTCAGTGCATGTATAGTCCTACAGATCAGTAGAAGAAACAAAAGCATTATGAATTGAAATTTCAAACTTATAAAGAGTCTTGGATTTTCACATCTTGTTTAATTGCAAAATCATTACAAATATCCTTTAAAAATGATAATAATTTAATCTTCCCCAAAGATAAATATGAGACTAACAAGAGATCAATGAACAACTTGATTTGCTAATTATTTTAATTTACTCTAACAAAAAAACAGAAATTGTTTCTGCAATAAATGAAAATAAATCCTAATGCTCAATGATTTAAGCTTTACGAGTTCTTGGCTCTCATTCTTTTAGTGTCTACAAGAGAATTTATTAACGGAAACATAAATTCCTGAACTAACGTTACCTGCAAATAGTCCGAAAATGATTCATTACCCCAATGAGATTCTGTAAATTCTTGGCATGCCAGATCAATTATACTAAACAGAAGCTCCGACAGGCCATTGGAACCATTGGCATAAGCACAATCACTCCATGACTAAAATTTCTCTTCAAATTCAACAATTAATGGATAATAGAAACTCGCAAGGACTAAGGGCCACACAACTTCTGAATCGGAAGAAGCTAAAAAGAAGGAAGGGGTCACATCCGCAACAATAATCTTGCTGCTTTTGTTTCTGCTATCGGTTTTGTAGCTCACCAGAAGCTCGAGCTCCGGAGAATGCCTCTACCAGCCGACTTGGTAACCACGACTTGAAGGGCTGCAAGCAAGGAAACAATATTTTTGGGATTTTGTTTTTTTCGGAGTTGGAGGACAGTATTCAGTGATATTACTATGGTGATTTGTCGTGAAAACCATGGCATCTAAGTTTATGGTGACAGAGATGCAAAATAAGAAACACACCCTCTTTTTAATAGGAAGATTTAGCTTGGATTTTTTTTTACTGTAGCATGGAGTTGCTATGACAACAAGGCTAAGGGTGAGTTTGGAGATGATCCTATGTGCCCACGCATGTTTCACATCAATCTTGCTCTAGCTAGTGAATGTCTCATATCTCTTTATCAAAGGCGCATCTTGATAATTGGATTGGATCAACTATGAAAATGTAATGTTGCATTTTAGGGCTAAGGGTTCGACTTCACAGATCCTGCCCACGAATTTCAGAATCTTTTTCAAAACAAAAGACCAATTGTTGCCAAGCATGATTTAGAAGCCATCATAAATGTATTAAAGACTTTAGTTCTGATATAAAAAAAAATGGTTGGATATGTCATTTATATGATAGGATGGTTTGTTTATTTGTATGAAAGCAAAGACATTTGAAACACACTTCTTTTGCAAGCTATACTATCGAGCCTTTTTTTGTGGCCATTTGTTTATTTAATTGCCAGCGTTTCAAAGTGCTTGAACCACTTCAACACTTCAAATCCCCTAAGGATTAGTATTTAAATACTAAGCGCGGATAGAACGCATGACCTGGGTTCGTGGAAGAGTCTTTGGGGGGGGCTTGGTTTTGGGGTCTTCATTTACTTATTTGGTATGTGGCTGAAGTTTTTTTGTTCAGTGGAGGAGCTACGGTTTTACCGTAAAGAGGATAGGGAGACATGTTTTGAGTTTGACTAAGTTGGTTGATCTTTGGTTCATTTGTGTCACATTTTGCATAAGTTGCTCAAGAGTGGCCATGAGTTCGTCGATGTGGGGAAAGCTTGTAATTTTACCTTCCAAAAAGTGGAAAACTAGCCAATCCTATTTGATCATAAGTCTAAATAAGTCTAACAACAAACTTTTATGTTCTTTTATCTCTCGTAGTCTAAAATGGCTTCCAATAAAAATATCTCTTATGTTCTTTTAATAGAAAGATCTCTTCACAAGTTCAATTACTCTGATACTTATCAACACTCATTTTTTAATTTGATAAAATGGTTAATGTAACGTTTAATTCACCAAAACCAAATATTTTGAAGGCATAATAAATCAACAATTTTATGAAATAGTCAAATTAATTATTTATTTCATTATACAACAATTTTTTTTATGTTTTTTAATATAAATATCTCTTATATTCTTTTAAAAAAATTATATCTTACAAGTTCAAGAACTCATGATATTGAAAATAAACACTCATTTTTTAAATTGAGGAAATGGTTATTGTAATAATTATTAGAACATAATAAAAATATATCTTTGACAAGTTCATTGTATAATAAATCATTGAAACTATTGAATTAGAAAAGTTTAGAAAACAATATAAGCACGGTCTAAAATAACACATTTTATTTGTTTCTATAATCAGACATAATAGAATAAGTAAATTTTATTAATGGAAACATAATTAAATAGTCATATTTGAACTCGATAAAAACTCAATCAACCATATAACACATATTAAATATAAATTTAATAAACTATATGACACACTTCAACATAGATTTATTTATAAATTATAACATTATATGATTACTTTACAAATATATACATTTTAAACAAACTAAAAACTTGTACAACACATTTCAATATTTATTTTTAGTATCAAAACTCCCATTATTAAAGATCATATCCGCCTTTTTTTTGGTTGGTTTTTGTTGGTTTCTTATCTCATAGGTATTTATTCGCTTTGCTACTTATTGTATTTATGCTTTTGGTTTGTTTTATTAACTTGCTTTTACTTTTTTATTAATTTTTATTTGTTTATTTTACCTTTGTTCTTTTTATTATTATTATTTTTCTTTTCCTTATTCATTTGTTCTCTCTTTTTCTTCTACTCATTTATTATTTTTGTTTTCTCTGTTTTTATTTTTGACCTTATGTGTTTTCTATGAATTTGTTATTTTTGTTTTTATATGGATTTATTGATATTCATTAATATATTAATTTTTTTTTTTTAATTTCTTCTCTATTAAACTTTTTATCCTTATTTTTTTTGTTTTCTTTTTCTTTAATTTTATATTTGTTTTAACTTTGCTTATGTGTTAAGTGCTTATTGCTTATTTATTATGTTTTTTCATTAAATTATTTTTACTATTTATTAATTTTTAATTTTTACCTCTTTGTTTGACTGTGTGGTATTATTATTTTTCTTTAATACCTTATTAAGGTTTTATCCATGTTTTTATTTTATTTTATTTTATTTATCTTTTATTTTATTTGTTGTTTGTGTCATGTGTGAAACCAAATATACAAGTTTAAAGTTGTTGGGTCAAAGTATTATGATGTATGCATATAGTTCGTAAGTAATAAAAGTTGTTGATCCTTCCCTCCCGGTGGTTTTTCCCATATTGCGTTTTTTATTTAAAATTTGGTGTTCAATTTTTTTTATCTGTGTGAATTATTTCTTTATGTTCCGATCTGCAATTTTAGGTGATGTGAAAATTAATTATTAGATCTATATCTAAATTGGTTGTATTATTCAGAAAGGACATTAGATCTATGATCTAGAATGATTGTATTATTTGGCATATATTTTAGATATGTTATGTAAATCTATTATATTTGGAAATTTGGAAATTGTTATTGGTTGTTGTTTTTCTAATAGTGGTATCAGAGCCACATCTTTTTTGTTGGAGATTCTGTGTGTGTAGCGCTTATGTACGGGCGGTTGTGATGGAGTCAACCATAAGCATTGAAAATATTACCAGGGTAAATTTTACCATATGGACATCTAAAAAGGAAGATATTATCACCTTGAAATATTTGCAAGGGAAAGTAAAATAAACCTTCATCCATGAGTGATGAAGATTGGGAGAAGTTAGATCAGAAGACAATTGCCACCATTCGAAAATATTGCCAAACACGGTATATTTTCATGTTTCACAAGAAAAGTCAACCGAATCTTTATGGAAAAAGCTTCTTGATTTATATGAATGTGATACAACAATCAATAAATTATTTTTAATGATAAATTGTTCCTAGTGTTGAACCAACTCACTTCATTAAAAATTATATTTGATGATGAGATTCAAGCCCTTCTACTCTTGAGCTCCATGCCTGATAGTTGGCATAACTTGGTGGTCACCATAAGCAATAGGGCACCAAAAGGTAAATTATGTTTTGAAGATGTTTCTAATACTTTATTAAATGAAGAAATGTGAAGGAAATATATGGGAGAGGTAAATCCCATTATGGAGGCATTAACCCTTGGTGATCGTGGAAGGAAACCATATCGAGACAAATCAAGGAGATCAATTTCAAGAGGCAGGTCAAAGTCCATGCGTAGAAGGATAACTTGCTATCATTGTGGAAAACAACGCCATATTAAAAAATATTTCAAAATATTAAAAGGGGAACAAAATGAGCAAAAGGCCACCAACAACAACAAAAATCATTAATTTACTACCATTGCATAAGAAGGTGAATTATTAATTACCGTTTCTTATGAAGATGCATGTCTTTATACTTCAAGTTATGATAATGAATGGATTTCAGATTATGGTGCCTCCTACCATGCTACCGCAAGTAAAGATAATTTTATTTCTTATAAATATGGTAATATGGGTAAGGTTCGCTTGGGTAATAAAATCCTTTTGTAATATTGAAGGAGTAGGAGACATTTTAATAAAAACAAAAGATGGTTGTAGTTTATTGCTTAAACAGTTCAGGCATGTACTGGATCTTAGAATGAATCTAATTTTAGCTAGGAAGCTAGATGATGAAGGCTTCCACATAGTGTTTGGCAATGGAAGCTGGAAAATTGTAAAGGGTTCACTCATTGTGGCAAAAAAGCAGAAAATTGGCACTCTCTACACATTAAAATCAAATGTGGATTAATCCGATATTGTTGGTGTTGAAAAAGAGGATTCTACAACATATCTGTGGCACAAAAGATTTAGGCACGTGACTGAAAGAAGTTTGAAAATCCTTACTGAACAAAAAAAATTTCCTACAATAAAAGGTATAGAACTTAAATTTTGTGAACATTGTATTATGGGAAAACAAAAAAGGGTATCATTTATAAGGGATGGTCCTAAAAGGGATACAAAAATATTATATTTGACTCATTATGATGTTTTTGGTCCAATTAATATAAAATGACTAGGAGGGGATGCTTATTTTGTTACTTTTATTGATGATGCATAAAAAAGGTGCAGGATTTCCCTATAAAGAGCAAAGATCAAGTTTCAGACACTTTTCAAAAATTTTATATGGTTGTTGAAAGGAAAACTAACAAATTATTGAGATGCATTAGAACATATAATGGTGGGGAATTTTGCTCCAATGCCTTTGAAGAATATTGTAGTAAACATGGTATAAAGCATGTAAAAATTGTTCCTTGTAGCCCACTACAAAATGGAATAGTTGAGAGAATGAATTGAACAATAATGGAGAAGGTGATAAGTATGCTTTCAAATTCTAGTTTGCTTAAATTGTTTTGGGAAAAGGATGTTCACACTGTTGAACACTTAATAAATCGCTCCCTCCCAACTACATTGGATGGTGGCATTCCTGAAAAGGTATGGACTGGTAATGATTTATGTTACAATCACTTGATAATTTTTGGTTGTGAAGCATATGTGCATATTCCTATGGAACAAAGGTCCACGTTGGATGAAAATTAATTTAAATTCATTTTCTTAGGTTATGCTGATAATGAGTTAGGTTATCGGTTATGGGATCCTGTAAAAAGGAAACTGATCAGAAGTAGGGATGTCATCTTTAGTGAAGAAAAAATGTTTAAAGATACCGACAAAGGTGTGGAGGTGCAGAAGTTTGTTGAAATTCAGGAACAACAAGAAAATCAACCACCATTACAAGAATATGTTGTTGGAAACAATGAGAAGCCATTGCAGAAAAATGGTGAACAACATGAAGAGCATGAAGACCAACAAAATCGACAGCCATTGGGAGAAATCTTGCCTCAAAATTTATCAACTCACAGGTCTACTGGGACATTCACAAAGGTATTCCCCCTCATAATATATTTTATTAACCGATGAAGGAGAACCTACTTGTTTTCAGTAAGCATGCGAAGGAGATAATAGCATCAAATGGAAAAAAGGCTATGCAATAAGAGCTTAAATCCCTACATGATAATAAGATGTGGGATTTGGTTGAATGCCCAAAAGGAAGAAAGGTTTTAAAGAACAATTGGGTTTACCGAATAAAACATGAAGGCCAAGAAAATAAGCAAAGGTTCAAAGAAAGGACAGTGGTGAAAGGATTTGGGTAAGAGAAAGGTATTGATTTTACATAATTTTTCTCCCCGGTTGTTAAAATGTCATCAATACGAGTTATTCTTGGTCTTGTTGTTTCTTTAGATCTTGAATGTGAACAGTTAGATGTAAAAGCTACTTTCTTTCATGGTGAATTGGAGGAGGAAATTTATATGGAGAAGCCAGAAGGTTTCAAGGTAAAGGTAAAGATAATCTAGCCCGCAGATTGAAAAAGAGTCTATATGTGTTGAAACAAGCCCCTCGTCAATGGTTTAAGAAATTTGACTCTTTCATGCTTGATCATGGTTTTAAAAGGCTAAATGAATATCTTTGTGTATACATTAAAAGATGTGAATATGGAAATTTATTTATCTTATTATTATGTGTTGATGACATGTTGGTTGTTGGACAAGATAAGAACATGATTAACAGGTTGAAGAAAGATTTGGGCAGTCAATTTACAATGAAGGATTTGGGTCCAACACAAAAAATATTGGGCATAAATATTATGCGTGATGGAATGAAAAAAAGGTTGTGGCTGTCACAAGAAAAATATATTGAGAAAGTGCTTGAGAGGCTTAATATGAAGGGTTCCAAGCCGGTTGGTACACCTCTTGCTGCCCACTTCAAGCTAAGTAATTATTTATACCCTCATGATGACAAGGAGAAACAAGAAATGAGAAAGACTCCTTATTCTTTAGCGGTTGGAAACTTGATGCATGCCATGAAATGTACACTGCCAAGTGTTGCACATTAAATGGGAGTTGTGAGCATATTCCTTTCCAATCCAGGAAAACAACAATGGGAAGTAGTAAAGTGGATTTTAAGGTATCTTAAGGGAACTATTCATCATTTGTTATGTTTTGGTGATAATATTGTGCTTGAAGGCTTTATAGATGCAGATATGACTAGAGATGTGGATAGTAGAAATTCCACCACTGGTTACATATACAGTACTCAATTCACCAAATATTTTAGTGAATTCTTTTGTAGGTGCAGCAGTGTCTTGGGTGTCTAAGCTACAAAATTTAATGGCTCTCTCCACAATAGAGGAAAAGAAATGTTGTGGATGGAACGATTCCTAGGAGAGTTGGGAATAAAATAGGACAAGTATGTGTTGTATTGTGATATTCAAAGCACTATTCACTTGGAAAAAAACCCAGCATTTCACTCAAAGGCCAAGCACATTGATCTAAGATATCATTGGATTCAACAAGTGTTGGAAGAGGTGCATTTACACTTGGAAAATATTAATACAACCGATACTCCTGCAGATATGCTCACTAAAATTCTACCAAGAGATAAGCAAGAACTTTGTAGAATATTGGTAGTCTTGGAGGTGACTTGATGCAAGATGGTGAGGGAATGGATCAATAGCTCATATTTGGTTTCAAGTGGGAGATTGTTATGTGTGAAACCAAATATTATTAGAATAAAATAAATAGTTGTCAATTTTCATTTTCCGATTGTATTATTGGAATTAGCTGTATATGTTTTCCAACCATAGTTTTGGGAAAGTGGTGTTTTGGCCCATGGTTTGTGGTTGTGATATTTGTTCATTGAAACAATATAAATATGTCTTGTTGGTATAACATTTGGTGCACTCAGGAGATACAAGTTTGAAGTTGTTGGGCTGAAGTATTATGATGTATGTATATGGTTTGTAAGTAATAAAAGTTGTTCATCCTTTCCTCCCCATGGTTTTTCCCATATTGGGGTTTTCACGTAAAATTCAATGTTCAATTTGTTTTTATCGATGTGATTTTTTTCTTGAAAGGACATTAGATCTATGATCTAGAATGGTTGTATTACTTGGCATATATTTTAGAACTGTTATGTAGATCTATTATATTTGGAAATTGTTAATGGCTGTTGTTTTTCTAACAATTTGACTTTGTGGTTTTTTTAATGACCCCCTTTTTTTACTCTTCTCAAGTCAATATTTTTTCTTGTATCTTTCATTTACCCTTATTTATTTTCATTGTTTTGTTTTATTTATGTTTTTTCTTTAGTTTTTATCTTGTAATTTATTTTATTAGTCTTTGTTCCTTTGGGTTCTTAGGGTTTATCTTTTATGCTACATTTTTAGCTTTTTGTTTGTTTTTTTTAATTTTTTGTTCAAAGTTGACCTTGAATGTGTATATATAATCGACCTGTACAATGATGATTCCACATCTCTCAATCAATACAAATTTGTCTCGGATGAAGCTCTTACCTTCAACTGATGATGGATCTAGTTAAGGGTTCGAAACATTGACTCTAAAATGGAAACCATGAATAGTCTTGAAACTTGTTCTATCAACTTTTCACATTTCTTATTAAGGACATATTTCACATGGGTTAAAATTTTGGTGTGACTATGAGTAAGAATAAGGTCATCAACATAAAGAAAAATTATTATGATATGGTTTCCCACTTTCTTAGAATAGATCAGGGAAAATTTTAAGGATCCATAATTTTCTTCAAGTGTAGAAACCTTGGAAAATCTTACTAATTCTTAAAATTCCAATCATAAATTGTTTGGTAATTAAAAAAAAAAATCAAATTTTTAAGGATTTTATATAATTTTTGGACAATTTTGGTGATTTTTAAAGTAAAATATTTTTATCCCATGGGATTTGGGTGAAACACCTTAGAAAAAACTAGAAATTGGTGAACATTTTTTGGGAAAAAAAACTGTAAAATTAGCCCCGGGGGATAAATTTTTCCCCTAAAATTTTCCTTGTTATAGATATTGGGGTTAGAATAACATCTAGAAAAGTCGGTTTCAAGAATAAAGCTGTGCATTTTAGCATACCAGGCCCAAGGATATTTCTGAAGGCCATAGAGAGATTTCTTAAGGTGGGAAACAAGGTTGGATTCATCCTAAACACAACCACGAGGTTGTTTCATGTAAATTTACTCTTGTAAATACCCATGCAATAAGGTGCACTTGGCATCCATTTGAAGGACCTCCCATTTATGTGAAGAAACAAGGGCTAGAAGAAGGAAAATGGAGTTTATTTTGACCATATGGGAAAATGTTTTATTGTACTGAGAGGAGCAAGGTGCTCTACATCCCAGCATGGGGGAGATCTTGTCATGTAATGTAGCGTTATGTAAAAATTAAAAAGTAATCAAAAAATCATGTTAGCCCATAAAATAAAAAATTAAAACCAAATGAGAAGTAATTAAAAAAATCCATGTCGGCTCCTAAAACAAAAAAATTAATACATCATAGATCCATATTAAATCCTGATCTATCAATCACAAAGAGGAATCAAATTTATTCAGTGTAAATTTGTTTTGGATGTGTAAACGATTTAAGATAAACTGAAACTACACCACAACAAATTGGATCCCTCTCGGTCCTTGATAGATTTGGATTTAAGATGGATCTATGTTGGTTATAGTCAATCCATTCAACTTGAGAAACTAATTTTGCAACTAACAAGGTCTTAAGTCTTTCAAAAATTCTATTTGATGCATACTTAGTTCTATACACCCATTTTGATCCAATGGATCAAAATATAATTTGTCACCTATTTGGATATTTCATGGTAAAAACGATTGGACAAATTTGCTTGTAGGGCCCATTCAAGGGGCAAGTATCACTTTTAGATTCAGGGTAAAAAAACCATGAAACCTTTCGAGGTGATTTTGAGGTGTTAAATGTTATTCCTCCTACAATTTGACCTATCCAGTTGACCACTATAGTTTCGAGAATATTCCACGCCAGCTATCATTTCTTGCACATGTGGATCTAGTCATGTGTGGAATTTCAAGAACATTCTAGAAGGTCCAAAACTCTAACCCTAAATGGGAATTGAGGCATCTACAAACCATAAAATTTACCCTAAATGGTTATCGAGCTATTTTAAATATTGAGCTGTTAGGAAAAGAAGAGGGTCGTTCTTTGTTGTATTGCATTGTTCCATAGTTGAGAAACATTAATGGGGGAGTGGATATTAGAGCAAAATAAACGATATAGGAGATCTTGTAGTAGCCATTCTAACTGTAGAATCATAGGTAACTCCATAGAGAGTACCCATTCCTTTATATTTGCAATTTGACATAAAGAGCAAGGCATAGTCCTCATTTGTGGTTGGGTTTTTTCCCACAATGGGTTTTCCCAAAGTATATATTGTGTTTTTGTGTGGATTGTGTACTATTGCTCTAGTTATTTCTTTTTCAATTCCATTGTATTTAGTATTTTACAAAAATTAACACAATGAATTAAGTTGCAATATATTTTGTGACGAACTAATCCAATGGAATATCCATGACATTTTAAAGATCACATTTACATATGACAGGTTTTCTTCCTTAAGGAAGAGGTACAAGATCCCAAGTACCATTCTCCACTAAGGATCGATATTCATCATCCACTATTGCATCCCAATCTGGATGGTTATAATCTTCTACAAATGCATTTGTATCATAAGTCTCTAAAAATTGAGCTAAAATAGAGGAGGGTCACTAGATCTATGAACATCTATGATGTTGATATCTAGGTTTATTAACAAGATCACCAATTACTTCTCGTGTTGTATGGACCCATATATGAAGTGGTGGTGCTGGTGCAAGTGTTAATGGGATATTTCCCCCTATGGATAGGTTGAACCATATGTAGAGCATATATGAACACTAGTACAAAATGAGAGATAAGTGACCAAGTGACAAAAAACTTAGTCACCACATTTTTTTCAAGGGATAAACGACCAAAATTGAGTAATTTTAAGGGAGCCAACTAAAAATGACTAATTTAAGCATGGTATAAAATATATATGACTAGATAAAAAGTGACTAAAATACTAAAAAATGACTAATGTAAAGGACTAATTTAGTCACATGAATACAAATATGACTAGCTAATAAGGAATAAGAATATGAATTAGTCGTTTATGTTGGTCATTTTTAGTTGTGTATCCTGGCAATGGAAAATTACATTTTTTTTTACAATAAATTTGTATAATTTTGTTGGTGCAGATCGACTAGTTCGACCAGGGTTCACTCATTTAAACTCCAACAAAACCCAAGGTACTGGACTAAAAGGGGATCTATCCCTTTCGGAAACACCTCCAAAGAAGATGAGGTCTCACCCGAAGTACCTATGGGAGCTGCATGAACCAAGTTTATGTAATAGTGAAGGAGTGCGACATGAACCCAACAACCATAACATCTTTAACCTAGACATAGAGCTTTACTTAACAGTTTGTAGAATTGCATACATCTAACTTCTTAGTTAATTGTGACATATATTGTAATATCCCTAATTTCGACTAACTATTTCTGATGTCATATATTGGGCTTAAAGCCCCAACACATATGATTTGTTTTGATTATGGGGCATAAGCCCTAGTGCACATGATTCATTTCCTTTATAGATTTACATATTGGGCGTGGACCCTAACTGATGCCTTATTGTTATATATTGGGCAAGAAAGCCCTAATGGATTGATTATGTTTTGTTCTGTGAATTGGGTACAAACCCTAATATATTGAGATGAAATTTTTGTTACATACTGTGCAAAGTTATGATTCACATGATTGATTTACATAGTGTGTTGAGCGTGGACTCAAGAACACACGGATGACCTGCGTATTGGGCATAAGCCCCGATGTACCTAGAGGACTTTATTACGTACTGGGCGTAAGGCCCGATGTACGTAGAGTGTTGGGCATAAGCCCTGGAGCACTCCAAGATTGATAATGAATACCAGATCCGAGCCCATTTGTACAATCTAGATGTGCTTCATAACCACATTCTAGTACTAGTGTTGAGCGGGACGCTCTGGAATTGTACTAGCGTAACACCCTGTGAGAGTGTTGAGTTAAATATTTGAAGAGCACTCGTGGTTACTGGATCTTAAAAGTGTTGAGTCGAGAAGACTCTAAATAGCACTTCTATGCATCACATTTATTTAAATTGGTTAAATGAATAATTTTCTATCTATCATCAAGTATTGCGGGAACTACCATGTTAAACAAGGGAATACAACATGCAAGAGAGAGACCTATAGGTACCTAACCAAGCCAACTATCCAAACTTACCAAAAGACCCGTCCAAAGAGTTGGACCTTGTACTTAATATTTAAAAGAAGTATTATGGTGTATACATAAATAAATCAAAGAAAAATCACCATAACTAAATTATTGATTAATTAAATTTAAATATTCTTTTGTGAATGACATGCATAAAGGCTATGCATAAGATAACTCTCAAAGTTGATATTATTATTAATAGTATTAATAATATTTCCTTAAAAGAAAAACGTTTCGTATATATATATATATATATATATATATATATATATATATATATATATATATATATATAATGCATAAAAGTTATGCATAGAATGACTCTCACATTATCATACTGATAATATTATTAATAGTATTATTATTTATATTGTTAATATTAGTAATAATATATAACTATTATTATTATTATTATTATTATTATTATTTATAAGTTAACTTAAGTTACATCCAAATAAAACAAATAAAGGTCTTATATAGAAAATGACTAGATATTTAGTAAAATATATTTTAAAGATATTATATTTCAAATTATATTTAAGAACTAAATATATATTTACTCAAACAACTATATTCCAAACAAGACTCACCTATATAAAAGAGGGCAGATCCCAAGAGATGGGATCATCTTTTTGCTACAATCATTCTCTTATGAGCCAAAGAGAATTATTTTGCAGAACTGAAGGAGCCCCATATTAATTTCTAGATCTGATTCAACAGTTCACCGTAGGGCCTTTACTTCTCTTATTGCACGTTGGAACCAGCTCGGGGGGATCTAGTTAGAACCAGGAACGGTCTAAGGGTCATAGTTGGGAGAAAAATGGTAGTCCCAAAGTTATCCAGTTAAAGAATCATCCTACAGGTCAGCTAGGCCCATACTATTTTCCATTAACTAGTGTTTGGGTGTGCAGGTTTTGCAAGGAAGATCAAGCTTCCAAGGAATCAGGTATGAACTACAATTCTCAATATAGTTTGAGTAGCTTTAAATAATTTAACATAGGATTTATTATACAACATTTATACTTATGTACCTTAAGATATTAATCCCTTATATATATATATATATATAATGCAAGAACAGTTGGCTTGGGCTCACTGGATTTAGGATCATTTTCCCTTAAATGTTTCCTAATTTCATTTAAGTATCTACCCTAAACGTTGGAAGGATCTGGCAGGGCTAGCCTAGCTAGCCTATGCTAGATAATCGTTTAAGTAGAACTACTTTTTTCAAGACTACATTATCTTTTTTCAAAACAAAACCCCTACTGAAACATTTAATTTATTAGATTCCTGTGAGCTAGGGTTTAGACTTTTATTTCTTTAAAGACTCAAAACTCAAATCGTGAGACCCACATTTTTCAATGTAGACTAACACATTCTTATCTGGGCCAATAGAAATAACACATGACCAGCTTTCGATTTTACTCATCACACATAGCTTTCACAGGATCGCTGAAATTAACAAAACCATCAGCTCAAAAGAAAGCATCCACCATACATTTAATTCTTCTAGGTCAAACAACTGTCAAGACGATTTCCCTAGTTAAAGACCTTAATTTTTTCCTATGTACAGTTAGCATGCAAGATTATCCACGCAATCAACCCGTAAAGAAACCAACGAAAGACAGGGCATCGAAACTCCTTATCAAAACACGACATCAGGTCTAGGGTTTTAGTAATTTCCTTGACAGCTTTAACAACACAGACTTAGATGAAACCCCAAACCCCACAACATTAATTTTCTTTTATTCTTTTAATCATTCATTCGTTCGGGAGTCACGACGTCTCATGGGTTTCCTTTAAATAAAACAAAGTATAGCGATTATCATTCCAAGGCTTATCCATACCATAAATTTTATCAAGTGAAAACTGTAGGGAAAATGAATTACAGGGGCAAGATGCTTTCATATACTTTGACAGAGTTAACCATAGCATTCACAGATCTAATACAGTGTTCCATTTCAAACTAATCAAAGCAAAGCTATCTCAAAGATTGAAAATAAAAAGGATAGACCTATGCCTGCAGCAACTAGATCAACATCTTACTTAAACCCTTGCCCAAACAGTAAAACCATCCATACGCTCCTTATACATTCGAAACATTGACCGAAACTTGAATGTTTTTCATTTAGAATTTAAAATGCAGATAAATCTCAGGTTGGGTCTTGTAAAACGAAGCCAAATACATCAAGTAAACATGAAAATGATATTTCGGTTCATCACTGTACAAACAGTATTAAATACCAAGACAAATGAGGACTCGGCATTTCAAAACCAGCCAAGGGTTCATAATTCATCCAACAAAGGCAACGATTATTACAAGTCGTGCAGCCTTAAAAATCCCAACATAAACCATCAAGGAGTTATACAACCCCGGGAGTGCTATAAAGAATAGACCAACACCTCCATTCACCAAAATCGCTATCTAGGGCCATCACACAGCAAATGGTGGGGTTTATATCGTAGTACCTGCTACAGGGCATAGCCATCCATCTCTTTTACAAACAAACGAAGCAATAACTCCAATGAAACTTCACAGTACTCAAACCCATCAACATTACGATTTGGAAGGGAAGGAAATGGCCACGAAATCCCAAACTTACCACTCTTTGCATAGTCACGATATCTAGGTTATTCAAGCCGCTACCTCTAGTTTTCCATTGTCATCACAAACCAAGCTGCGTTAGCATGCAAGATAAACTGTGTTGAAAGAATAGAAAACCCATAAGTAAGGATCTGGCCATTAGAAACTTACCCTGAAGAAATCAGTAGCAGCATTGGGATGTAGAACAAGGTTGACTGTAAATTGCCTCCAAAGCTTAGAGAGCCAAGCTCTACTTCCCCGTTTCAAAAAACCAGATAAACATAGAGCATAACACGTTGGTGTATTCGAAATCCCAAGGTTTAGTTCCCAATATACTAGTTGGATGCCATTCAAAGGAGAACCGTATTGCTCCATTAAATTCCTTACCAAACGCCTTCAAGTTTCGATTTACAACCCACTCCCTATAGTGGAAAGTTGTTGTATTGCTTACAAATCATTATAAAGGAGTGGATCAATACCACAGGATAACCATAAATTAATCTTTTTACATGGCATTAAAATGATACAAGTCCTTTCCCTTTTTGGTAAAGTGAAACCCTTTAGATCTTTTTCACCCTTGCATAAACAAAAAATCAAACCATAGAGTATATCATAGTTAATGAAGTAGTAACCCTGTACATGAATAAACCTACAAAAGCACAACAAGAATGAGAATAGACTTTAGCAAAAAGCTAAGTAAGTCTAGTCATCTAGGCCATCAAATCCTTTCCCCTCCAAAACCATAAGCTCATGTATTGGAGAAAACTCACGATGGCTTGGGAATACCACAACAGACAAATGACTACCAGAAATCTACTCAATTCTCAAAACAATGCTATTATAAATGACAATGTTAAAACAATGGAGAAATGTAACCAACCTCGATCCAACGTTTGATGTAGATCCCCGTTGGAGCTTTCAATCCGCGCACGTCCAAGCACTTGTAATCTACAAATTAGTCTCGACAACTAATATCTAACAAGTACATGTGATATATAAATAACATTAACATTATCAATAACAATGGTCCATAATATCATAAACAAATGCAACCCAATGTATAATAAATAACATTCACACCATGAATGGATGAGAATATGAGTATTTCTATTAATGAACAAGAAGAAGTACAAAGTGATACGACCTCTTGCAGGAAACCAATCTAAACCAAGATCTAGATCAATCCACTTGTGCCTCCACCACTTCAATCCTCCATTAATGGCAAACTCAAACTAGAAAGGAGTTTGGAAGGTGAACATAACTAGTTCACAACTACAAGGATCAATGAGTGCAGACTCAAGATAGGGCAAAAATCCACTAGAGTGCCTTTACAATTCTCTTCTTCCTCCCGTCCATAAGCCATATGTGCTCAATATATAGTCCTCTCAAAGGTAGGTGAAAGGACTCATCGAGACGTTACTTGGACAGATGGAGAGCCAAAGGTCACCCAATGACCGCTTTTTGGGAGTAAAAAGTAATAAAATAGTGGTTTTTACCATTTTACTTGATACCCGCAGGCTATAGGGATGTAACTCGTGGGTACACATGCTATAGTGATGAAACATGTGAGTAGGAACAAAAATAAGATAAACTAGTATCACTGAAGGATGAAAATGGATCTGAGTCACTGAAATGGATCCTATAGGCCAAAGAATGCTGATGCTCACGGGGTGGAATATTTCTGTGTAACAGATGCCCCCTAATGTGTGAGGTTAGAGACTGAAATATGCTACGATGGCTGAAATACATTATAAAACTCAGAAGTGGAGTGATGGAGACACAAGTGGAAAGAACGGATCACTCGTCATAATACAATAGTATCTCTGAATACATGTCGGTATAGTACAACAATCTAATACAATGGCCATGAATAGGCAGTACATAAGTAGATACATGTCATAAGTGATCATAGCCATGATCCCTATACAATAAGATATGGTCTTCTGCTGAAAAGAAGACAACTGGTGCAAACTGGAGGTACAAACTGCTGAATCTGAGAGGTGATATCTCAAATGTAAAGTCAAAGTCATATGTACATACTGAATGCCACAATCGCCTGGGGTCTTCTACACAAGTCTTCGATGGTGCAAGTCCCATCAAGTGAATAAAGGAGTTGGGGTCGAACCTGATGAGACATCGTCTGATTACCGGTCATTGATGTATGCCATTAACTGACGCGAGATGACCCACCGATAATGAAAATGGGCATCAAGGCACAAAGCACAATCATCAAAGTGTGAATAAATGGGTTGAAGTCGAAAACTAGGATGAATCCATCGATCAGGGGACATTGATGTATACCCAAATCTGTCGATGGCAAGAGAACCTACCACTAATGACTGCAAGCCTCAAGTTACTAAACCAAACTCTAAGCCTCAAGTCCCAGAATAAATGAGTTGAGGTCGATGGAACGAGACTTGCTGGAAGGAGGGCATTAAGGCATCCCCCATCAACTAGCACGAGGTACCAGCAATGCTAAAATATTTGGAATATCTCAGGTGAAACAGACTGACTCAATAAGGATGGCCGACATGCAATAGTCAAGATATTTGAGGAGTGGCCGACACTAGTTTCAGGACTTCCTTTGAACAAGAGCATGAGCAGATGGATAGACTCAGGCAGCATAGACTCGACATAAACTGTGCAATGCAGGAGGCATTACAGAGGGCTCCATAATGACTAGAATCTTAACCAATCGGTGGAGAAATATGAGAAACAAGTACAGCTCCTAAGGCCCAACTATAGTCCCGAATCATAATGTACGAAGGGGAATGAATGCTCTGTTCAAAGGCGACACAACAGCTGCCAACAAGAAATAATGACCATAATCCCATCCGGCTTTTTGGAATATTTGATTTTTTTTATCTTTTTCATATTTGGGAAAAGCTTGAAAAAGAATAAAATTTCTTATAGTACAAGTGAGGGAACGAGTGTCAAATAGATAGCAGACTAGTCCCAAGCAGTGGAACATACCTATCCTCAATGCAAGGAAGTGCGTGCAGGATGTGGACACTCGGGGGTGTGTTCCCTTAGGGTCAGAGGGTATCAAATTGTGAAGGGAAAATATATAAGCTCTATAGGGCTTGATAGGGAAAGTGCTCAGGTACCAGGCTAACAATTGAAAAAGTGGGAGTCGGTACAAGGCTCAAGCGGCAAGCAGGATGATGTAATGTAATCACAACATGATATAACTGAGGGGAGTCCTTAAGGGAGATGGCCAACATAAGACAAAGTAGAGTATGAGTCTTTATCGCAACGTCATAGCATGACTACAAAGGACTCCCAATCCTGAGGACAAACAATGGCATGGGCACCAAAATGCATAAGGGGGGTTCTAACTAGGGTACCCATGTTTGGGAAAGCCCTATTGCCACATGATGACACTTCTATAACAGTGTGAAGGTTCTATGTCAGTCACGAAGCGGGGTCGCACCTAAGGTTTATGAAAATGGTCAACAGGTTAAATGCATAATGCATGTGGAAATGGCATCTAACCTATATGCCAGGTGTGAAACATACCTACCGTAGGTGTGAAATGAATCAGAACAACTCTCACCGAGGAAATCTGTTGAAAAAGCATTACTCCATGACACGATATTAGTTCATAACAACAAAAAATGGACAAAACTATAGAAAAGTGGGTCTAGAAAATTATAAATAGTAATAAAATTTAATAATTTTCAATTCATTTGCACTATTCACCATTTTGGAGTTGAGTGGTAAGTTTGCACCTGAAATTTCAAGCATCAATCGTGGGAGCTACGAGCAACCGTTCAGCGAACCGTCTGGAGCAGGTTAGTGGTCACTGCCATACCTTTCATTTAAGTACTTTTATTTCAAGTTTGGTCGGTGGGTTATTTTGTTTGGACAAGCCCTAAATGGCTTCGGTGCTACCCGCGGGCTGTAAGTATGCGGGTCGCGGGTAGGGCATCAAATACGCAGTCAAAAAACTGACTGCCCATGTCTACCTACACCTGTCTACAATATAGCTCACGGGTAAGGCCGTGAAGAATTTTTTAAGCATGAAATTGAATAAAAATCTCTTGGTTTGCACTCTAGGATGGTTCTAGAGTGGAGGTAGAGAGAGCATGACCAGGTAGATGAGGCCGTGCGCAATGATTTGCAAGGACAACAAGCACTGCAAGCATGTGGCTTATATAAATACTGGAGTCTCGGGGGCTTAAGGGCCCAAAACCTACTACTCCGTCATTTGATCAACTACTGGGATGTGGATGCTCAACACTTCATCCTCAATGGGAAAACACTAACATTGGAAGTAGAGGATATCTATTTCATTACTGGTTTGTCCCGTAGAGGGGAAGTGGCTAGTCTTCGGTCACGGACCGTGGGTGGTGGGATCACTATGCAAGACTACATAGTACGGTACTGTCTTTCCAACACACGACCAGTGGGAAGTCAGGTGCCGGTCAATCTCATAACAGACTTGAGCACAAAGATCATAGTGGCAACTTTTGTGTGGATCACGGGATCCAAAGCACTACATCAAGCATCCAGACCGGTGATGTTCTACACATCACAATGCTTGCAGCCTACTATATTTGACTGGTGTACTACTTTGCTGGTGTCTATGAAGACACAACTGATGGAATGCAAAGAGGGGAAGGCCAAAAACTTTGGGTATGGTAGCATCCTCTGCAGTTTCTTCTTTGAGAGGGTTCCGGGACTTACCCTGAGGGTGGATGTCCCTCCTCACAATATCCGAGATCCAGCCCTAAGCCGGTGGGCTAAGATATTGACACGACAGGGTGGTGGCCGTCTGGCATCACCATATACTGAGGAGTTCTTCCGCTGGTGGAACCAGCAGGTGATTGCTATCGGGGACTACCCCTATGCGAGGATAGACTTTAGACAGGACCGTGACATGCCACTCCCACCAGGTGCAGCCTTCGGAGACATCGGTGAGTACTCTTTTGGTTTTGTGTTTTTAAATTTTTATGGATTTTTTGATGATAGTTAGAATGCAAAAAATATTTTTTGTGGTAATGTCATGTGCTAATGGGTGACTGTTTTATCGCAGACAAAGGCCTAGTGAGACCCGAGGGCTTCCCGAGACATGGTCATTGGGGTAGAGATGAGGTGGCAACAGATGCTGCAGCAGGGCACACACTACAGACATTGCGGCGCAACATATCACAGATGGTTTCCCGAGTACCACTGATAGAGGTAGCCCGACTACTGGAGGCTATGCAGTGCCAGGTAGTGGGTGTTCCTGGTGAGTGGGTGTAGATACTGCAGTGGATGGCCAACGCAGTAAAGTACTACTATGAGACTCATCCCGTCGAGTCGACAGCTAGACCTCCTCGGAGGGAGTAGATATCCCAGGGTCTCATCATTTTTTGTATCGATATGTATATTTTTGAGGGCTCCAGGCTCCAGTCTTGTATGACACTACCATTTTTGGACATATTTATATATATATACAACTTTGGTTCTCGGTTCTACTATATGTGTGTATGGTACAAATGTATGAATGTCTTTGTATTTATGTGCTTCATGATGAATGTGACAAATGCCAATCTAATACATAGTTAGCATATGCATCAGATATATAATTATGACTTCTCAGAATGTGAATATATGTAATGGAAACAAAATGTCTCTCCAAGAGTCGTACCTTAAGGAATATACGTAGTAATGTAGGGTCTCGTACACGGTACTGCCCATTCAGCTGAGACACAACTAGTTGTGAATCCAGACGAAATTCTAAAGACTGGATGTCATGTGAAATGGCTTCCCAAAGTAGCTCAACAACGACACTATACTCAGCCACATTGTTTGATGTAGGACCGAGACAAGCACCTCCTGAGGACACAACTAGATGGTCAGGTGAAAAGATAACCTAGGTAGCAGAAGCAAGCTTCTGCATATGTCGGCTAGCACCATTCGTGAAACCTAAGAACGTAGGACATCCCGCTGACATCTATCAATCAAATAGAGGCTAATCAGTAGACCCGACAACCAAAAATATAACCTAGACTATGTACAGAAAAAAATATACAATAGTGTACAAAAGTATCAGCTCGAACCAAAGGTTCAAGCATAATACCGCTTGAGGTAGAGCCCATTTCTAGGCTCCTTCAAGACAACTCCCTCGTAATCTTGTAACTCATAAGCTCCTTTTTCCAGGACACGCCTCACATTGTAAGGATCGTGCCACATGGGATTGAACTTGCATGCCCCCAGGGGTTCTTTAGCTTGGTCATACAAGAGTACCAAGTCACCTTCAACATATTTCCAGGGATGGACAGACCTATCATATTGAACCTTGACACGACGCTTGTTAACATCAATGGCCACAGCGGCATCTCGACGGTGCTCGTCAAGTTGCTCGAGGTGTACTAAACCTTGCTCAATCTCCGTTGTATCAGGGAGGAGCTCTATGGCTAGCTTGAGCGAAGGAATCTTGCATTCAAATGGTAAAAGTGACTCCACACCATGAACTAACTGGAACGGTGAGAACCCGGTGGCAGTCTTAACTGCGTTTCGATAAGCCCACAAAGCAAGATATAAAATGATATGCCAATTGGTCTTCCTTTGTTGGATGGTACGTTGGAGAATGGTCTTCAAAGACTTATTGACTGCTTCAACCTAACCATTCGCTTGAGGATAGCAGGAAGATGAGTGTTCTTGATGAAACCCAAGATTGAGAGACAAATCCTCCATCATCTTATTTTGAAAGTGATTGCCATGGTTAGTGACAATCTCTTTCGGGATACCGAATCGAGTGATAATCTAGTTGAATACGAAATGGGCTGCAGTAGCACCATCGGCTTTAACAGTAGGCATGGCCTCAGCCCACTTGGAAAAATAATCCACGGCCACAATAATATGATGATGCCCCCCAACTGAAGCTGGTTAGCAATCCATGAAATCTACCCCCCACTTAGTGAAGGGACCGACGGTGACGACCGGATGGAGGGGCGTTGGATGCGAGTGTATGTTCCGAGAAAACACCTGGCAAGGGTGACATCTCTTCACAGCGTTAATACAATCTTTAAAGATAGTAGGCCAAAAATAACCCGCTCGCATAATACGTTGGGCTGTAGCAAACCCGGATAAGTGACCACCACACGCCCCCGCATGGCAATCATTAAGTACCCATTCCGCTTCTTCATGAGTCAAACAACGACGGAGAATGGAATCCTTTCCTCGGTGATACAAAGTGTCACCGATGATAGTATAATCTTTAGCGTGATGTCTCACACGCCGTCGCTCGTCTCGTGAAAAATGCGGAGGAAACTTCAAATTTTGGAGATATCTAATGACATCCCTATACCAAGGGTCCTTGGTTGAGATAAGAAATAGGTGTCCATCCACAAAGGAATCTTCATGAATGACATCCTCATCAAGCCATGGAAGGTCCGACATAAGCTCAGCGAACACCAATGATTTCACCAACTTTGCAGAAGCAAACTCGAGATCAAATTCCTGAAGGATCACAATCCATTTATTATACTTACCCCCGATAAGGCGTCGTGATAGCACGAACTGAAACGGATTGATATGAGCTACAAAAGTGATTGTTCGAAGCAAAATGTAATGCCGTAACCGTTGGACTGCATGAATAGTTGCAAGTGCCAGCTTTTCTACGTGGGTGTACCTTAGTTCAGCGTCTACTAGATTTCGACTAAGATAATAGATAACATGCTCGATGAGCGCATCATCTACCTGAACCAAGACCATGCCAATAGTCTCTTGAGACGCGGACACATAAAGAATGAAATCTTGTGTAAAGTCCGGTGGACTAAGCATGGGGGCCAATACCAAAGCTTTCTTAAGGGTGTCGAAAGACTGCTGGGCTCGCTCATCCTAGATAAAAGGTGTGTCTTTCTTCAATAGGCATGCGAAACCTTTAGTAATACTGGCATAGTTAACTACAAACCGACGCAGAAAAGTAGCTCTCCCTTGGAGGCTCTGAAGTTGAAACAGATTACGTGGAGGAGGCAACTGAAGTATTGCCTCAACTTTGAGAGGATCGACTCTAATACCCTCTTTCGAAACTATGAATCCTAGAAGGCGACCAGTCCTAACCATGAAGATGCATTTGTTCAGATTCAATCGAATTTTGTAGTGGATACATCATTCGAGAATCATACGAAGGTGCTTGGGGTGGTCCACTCTCTTGTGAGAATGACCAGCAAGATCATCCAAGAAAAATTCCATAATTTTCTTAAGATCGTGAAAGGCATAGGTCATGGCTCGCTGAAAAGTAGCTCCGACATTCTTGAGGCCAAAGGGCATTTTTCGGTACACAAAAGTTCCCCATGGACAAATAAACTCCATTTTATGTTGGTCCACGGGTTTGATTTGAATCTGATTATAACCCGAGAATCCATCCATGAATGAAAAAATCTCACTTCCCGCACAAGCATCCAATATTTGATCAATGAATGGAATGAGGAAGTTGTCTTTTGGACATGCACAGTTCAAACCTCTGAAATCAATGCATAAATGGATCGTTCCCTGCTTCTTATCCACAGGAACGGGGTTTGACACCCATTCGGTAAGAGGAATGAGGTAGATGAAACCAGCTTTGAGCAGTTTCTCCACCTCTACCTTAATAGCAGCTTCCTTCCTAGGGTTCATAGCACGTAAGCATTGTCGAACCGGTTTAGCATCAGGATACGTTTTAATCTCGTGTTCAACAATGCGGGGGTCCATTCTTGGCATCTCCTCATATGACCAAGCGAAAGCTTCTCGGAGTTCAGTAAACAAATTAGTGTAAATAGCAATCTCCTCAGGAGTGCAATCTTCACCGACGTAAACATTCTCAATCTTTCTGGGAATGCGAGAGATGTTAATCAAAGTGGTTGGGGAAATATTGGCCATATTCCCCTCCAAGAAAACATCATGCGACTGCAAAAGAGACACAGGGTGACCAACCATCTTAGCTAGAGTCATCCTAAATGCCTCCTGCTCAATGAGCTTAAGGTTGGGAAGGAAATAAGATCGATGGTGCATATCTTCCCAAGGCCTCTCACTACCACACATGTCTTCGAGGATAGCTTCATCAGATGGAAAAGTATCATCGAGGCAATCGTGAGAGCAAGATGAGTTGGCTGCCCAAACTGGCAGCGTAATGGGATCTTCTTCAACTGTTTAGGGAGAAGAGAGATCCGTATCCGCAGTGGTTTGTTGGATGTGATCGTAAGTGAGCTCCGCTACAGATAAAGGAATAGACATCCCAACGTGCGCAATATCTCCAGACATAGAATCCACGGATGGAAAAATCCATGGATCACCACAATAGGAAGTCCGGAATGGCATACTATTCAAAGGAGGAGGTGCACTATCGAAAATGGTTCCAATAAAATTCACAGGTGCAGAATGGTTAAGAGTTCCCATCAACGAGGGGTACATTCCAACACCTATGTTCCCAGTTTCCGACTGACAATCAGAAACTTGTGGGACTACTCATCCCGTAGATGCTGTGGAAGGAGTGCCAACATAATCCAGCTGATCGATCATCACAATCTTGCCTTCATGGGGAAAGCAAATGACTCGAAATATAGTAGATGCAACAGCCTTCATAGCGTACATCCAGTTTCGACCCAATAAAAGGTTGTAGTCGATGGGCGCATCAACCACTTCGACTTCAATAGGCACGAACTTACCTCCCAAGGAGACAACAAGGGAAGGGATAATTCCATGCGGCGTAAAAGATCTACCGTCAAATGTAATGAGTGTAATTCTAGACGCGAGTAGGGGAGGAGAGCCAAGAGCTTTCCAACAAGTCAACGACATTACCGACGCGGAAGCACCTTCATCAACCATAGTATGTTTGATGAAGCTCTTATGGCAAACCACCTGCATTTGAAAAGCCACATGGTAAGGCAAGCGAGGTTGGACATCAGTAGTATTGAACTTGATAACACTAGGAATTCCCCCATCCTAAACTCCTAACGCACTCAAAAGGGCATGCTTCTGAGAAGGACAGGCTTGCAAAACTTCAAGAGCCGACATGGCACACGGAGTTTGGCCCAAATCTTCTATGATGGAGTAGTTCTGGGTGGCTCGAGCATTAGGATTATGCGTAGAGCGCTTGAGAACACCTTTCGGTATCCGCAGCATAATAGAAGGCTTCTCGATATGCAATGAATTATCAGGAGGAGGGGGAGGCTCATTCCCCAAATTCGGTTGTGGTGCACCATAATCACGTTGACGAGTAGCAACACAAACCTCCGACTGAACCATATTCACACATCCGTAACCACTGGTATTGGAAGAAGACATTTTCGTTTCATTAGTACCATAACCAGTGGTGGGAGCATGCGAAGCCATGTTTTGGTGATGAGGTAGGGGATCCTTCAACACAGTTGGGCTCTATGCCAAATGCTTCGATGCTTCTTCAATACGAGGACATAAGTGAGTAAGATGATCCTCCCCACAAAGCTTGCAAGGGAATTTCACCTTACGCTTAGGTTTATGATCCTCTCCAGCATTACCACCTTCCCGAGGAGGGTTGGCATTCTCTTTACGAGGAGTATTATGATTGCTATTATTGTTACTTCCATTGTTTCCACCCCTACGATTATTTCTCCCTTTTTTCTTACCACCAGGTTGTTGGTTACCCGACAGTTTTGTTGATTGCACATTGTGTACATCAGATGATGGAGTGGAAGTGGACAAGGTGTGAACCTGTCCGGGTGCAGATTGGTTTAGTGACAAATTTTGCATTTGATTAGCTACCAAGTCTACAGGGCGAGTGCATGCGGACCCCACGATGCCATCGGCATGTGGTCCAGGAACTAACGTGGGCTCATGTCTTGTTCTCGGTGCGTCAGGAATAATGTCATACAAAATGCCAGACTGAGAATAAAGAAGATCTAATTGCTGGACTTTCAAGATAGCTTGTTCCTCAATCATAATGTCAGACATCGAAACATCTTTAGCAATATATGGAAGTAAAGACTTGAGGAACCATTCCAACAGGAACTCTAGAGGAATGTTGGCTTTCACTAATCTCTTCCGCCGACGCCTCTCTTGAACGTGGTCAGAAATATGTGTGGCCTTATTTTGACGGAAGGTGGACAACAAATCAGTATCAGTATCATAACAAACCGACAACTGGAAATGGTCTAAGAAAACCAAAGCAATGTCTTTGAATCCCCCATAGGTTTTTCCGAGAAAATCCACATACCACTTCGCGGATGCCCCCATGAGGGTGCGTTGAAATAGTCGTAACCGAATGGAATCATGATTCAAAGAGTTGGAGGAACACCAAAGGTGAAATGTCGTGACATGATCTCCCGATTCCTCACCACCTTTCCCCTCAAACTTTGGAATGTTCGAAGGGAGCTTGGTAGAGACCGGGGGCCAAGTAGGGTCGTGACACACCGGATCATTCATGAGCTTCGAAAGATCTAAGAGATTCAAGCGTGCAAGGAACAGGAGCTGCGGCGGAAAAGCTTGATCATAAGCTCCCATAAAAGGTTGATTGAATGGAACTGTGTTATACGATGGGCCAAAAGCTTGACCATGAGGGTTAAACTGCTGATACTAAGGACCTGACGGCCCATAAGATTTCCCATGGCCATAAGATGGATAACCTCCCCCTACTTGACCCATTTGAGAGTAAGCAGGTATATGTGCATTTTCAGCACCATATTGGGGTGGTGGGTGATACTGGTGGCCAGCACCGACTGTGTTGTAGTAAGGGTTGCCACCATGGGTATGGGGAATGTATGTACTATTCATAGTGGGAACTGTGTTGTTTTGACCATAATGGTATGGTATGTTCCCACCCCCAATATTAGGATTAGCTTGAGCAGTCATGTGATGACCATAAGCATGAGAAGTACTCCCAAGTCCAATATGGGTGTGACCAGTAGCAGGGTTGGTGGTGTGATGTCCATGTGGATAGGAAATATTCCCACCCCCTACATTACTATTACTAGTGGCGGTAGTGGACGCAAAAGTATGCGGTAAGTGTCCACCCCCGTGGTTGGGAGGAACGGTATCATGTGTAAAAGTGGTCCTAGGTTGACGAGTAGCGACATGTGTATCAGGTGGTGGATGGCGAGTCGTGTTTCAGACAACATTCCGACTAGGTTGGGTATTCCTAGGAGGTGGTTGCGTTCCAACATTAGCATGGTTAGGAATCAAACCAGTCCCCATACTATGTGAGTGGGTGGATAACATAGTGCCCCCAGCTAGGGTAGTGCCCCCAGTGGGTATAGTATGGCTAACACTTTGACTAGTGCCAACATGAGTACCAACCATAGTGGAAGGTTCGACAATATTGTGACTAGGAATACCAAAAGAGAGTGCAGTGGGGTTGACCATAGGGCCGAAATCATCATGAGTCGCAGGCCTCCTATATCTATAATCGCGTGGAAATGAAGGAACGAAAGGCTCGTCCTGTTCTTCCTCCTCGGGTAATTCGGGCATCCCGTAAAGATAATTATCTAGATTTGAAGGATCAAACGGATCCCGGTCAAGTGGATTAGGACAAATAGAACTAGGTTGAGTCGCAGGTGGATCACCTCCTAAATCCTCACGAGGAGTCTGGGGATCGGAAATGTGTTCAACTCTACCCAAAGGAGTAGAAAGGTCTTTCCCAATATCGGGATGTGTAGCCATGTAATCCTCAACGTAAGTCGCATAAGAATCCAAAGACTCAGAGGGAGCCCTCCGGCATCCTCTAGTAATGCATTGTGTAACCAAAGCTAGCTTTAAACCAGCCAAACGACGGGACTGACGGAGTGTAGGGCTCCGTGCCATGTTCTCTCTGGAGAGAGACACAACATCTCCTAAAGGCCAACTATCGATCAAAAAATAGTAAATCAAAAGCACACACCTAGAGAATCTACAGTCAAGAGCAGACAAACAGAGTGGCTAAATGAGATCCCGACACTAGAGCCGGTATGTCTCGCCTAGGAGAGGCTTGAGACTCCCAAACTATAGCTGGAGGTAACAGAATTAGTTATAGAGACACCCAGGCTTCGCTGTGTCGACAGGGTCAAGTCCACTGCACGAACACAACTGTGCTGTCCAATCCCTATATGACTCAAGACACAAACAGCATAACCACTGCAAGTACCCTGTGCGGCACCTAGGTAAGGAAACTATGTCTACCGCAATATAACCAATGCTTAGGGGAACAGTCGCAGGTGGGACCCGTCATATGGGAAGGGTAGCTAAGCCCGAAGCATAAGAGGATGAACCTCCGGTACCCCCAGATACGAACAGATACTGGATATATCTCCCACGTTCAGTCGGTATCAGAGGGATAACTCCTCAGCCAACCTCCCGTGACCTCGTGCTTAACTTTGGTTTGAGTAGAGATTTCCTGAGAACACCGATCTATACCATTCCTCCACTCCCTGGTCAGACACCTAATGTTTCGTTTAGTAGTCTTGGATTGTTAACTCACAATGATCTATTCCAAGAATCTAAATCTATGCTAGTTGGTGTACCCTATAAATAAAATAAGTCTAATCAAATTTATGATTAAGCGTTAATTTTAGTGGCTGTGATTACTCAAGGGATATGGTCATGAAACTAGTGATGTGTAGACTCAATAATATGCACCATTGTCCAACCCTAGACTCAACTATCCAATAAAACAATGTCACTAATATGCAAAATCAACCAACAATTCTGAAATAAATATGCAAACTTTTATCTTTTCAATGCACAAGCAAAACCTAAAATGAAGGCAATAAGCACTCAATGCAAAATGCAGTACATGGAAATAAAATATTTTTGTATTTTCTCTTATAAACATAAAGGAAAATGCAAAAACTAATGAATATTTTTTGTATTTTTTCAATATATATGGAATGAAAAAATGCAAGCAAAATCCTACTATTCAGTCACTGAAGTGCCAAGAAGATCACTAAGACAACCCAGCAGATCCTAAACAACAAGACTCAGCCAAAGGAATGAGCTCAACAGGAAAAACCAAGAGGTTAAAACCAAGGATTGGTAAAAAACCAAGAAGGCTCACCCAAGAGAAATGAAGAGATCTGGTCACAACCAAGGCATGAAACAGTTAAGAAAGAGGCGAACAAAAACTCAAGAATCAACCAAATTCACCCAGCAACAACCAATAGCCATAAACCAACAAAAGCTGGAGTTACATGCTACTATCGAAGGAATACCTGCGGGTACCCGCGAGCAGTAGTGTAAACAGAGGCGGGTATACGCGGGTAGAACTAAGCTAGCCCACGGGTGAGTAACAACAAATGGTCAAACAGAGTGTCCAGAGGCTTAGAAAAAGCAAGTTTTCTACAGTGTATCTTAATGGCCAATCAGTGACATAGAACTTCGATAAACAACAACTCTAAATATGGACTAATGCTCAAAAAATTTCCCAAACATGGATGTTTTCCCTAGTGGAGTCGCCATTTTTGTATTGGAGAAAACTCACTATGGCTTGGGAATACCACAACAGACAGATGACTACCAGAAATCTACTTAATTCTCAAAACAATGCTATTATAAAGACAATGTTAAAACAATGGAGAAATGTAACCAACCTCGATCCAACGTTTGATGTAGATCCTCGTTGGAGCTTTCAATCCGCGCACGTCCAAGCACTTGTAATCTGCAAATTAGTCTCAACAACTAATATCTAACAAGTACATGTGATATATAAATAACATTAACATTATCAATAACAATGGTCCATAATATCATAAGCAAATGCAACCCAATGTATAATAAATGACATTCACACCATGAATGGACGAGAACATGAGTATTTCTATTAATGAACAAGAAGAAGTACAAAGTGATACGACCTCTTGCAGGAAACCAATCTGAACCAAGATCTAGATCAATCCACTTGTTCCTCCACCACTTCAATCCTCCATGAATGGAAAACTCAAACTAGAAAGGAGTTTGGAAGGTGAACATAATTGGTTCACAACTACAGGGATCAATGAGTGCAGACTCAAGATAGGGCAAAAATCCACTAGAGTGCCTTTACAATTCTCTTCTTCCTCCCGTCCATAAGCCATATGTGCTCAATATATAGTCCTCTCAAAGGTAGGTGAAAGGACTCATCGAGATGTTACTTGGGCAGATGGAGAGCCAAAGGTCACCCAATGACCGCTTTTTGGGAGTAAAAAGTAATAAAATAGTGGTTTTTAGAATTTTACTTGATACCCGTGGGCTATAGGGATGCAACTCGTGGGTATGCATGCTATAGTGATGAAACATGCGGGTAGGAACAAAAATACGATAAACTAGTATCATTGAAGGATGAAAATGGATCTGAGTCATTGAAATGGATCCTATAGGCCAAAGAATGTTGATGCTCACGGGGTGGAAGATTTATGTGTAACAGATCATAGAAGAAATTTTAGTATTTCACCATGCACAGCTAGACATGATCTCAGCATATGAATTCAACTTATAAAAGACGAAACATGATGGACTAAATGCAAACTGGTGAATATTTCTTAGAGTATCGGGACTGTAAATCTCAACTGAGTCTATACTATTAAATCCGTTATAGTCAACAAAATAGTTTACCCCTTTTTCTTTATGCTTCTGCAAAACCTTTTGGTGGATTTTATATTTTAAACCCTAGTAGTGAAGTTAATTTAATAAAAATATGTTATGAACTGTAGATTGTAGTCACAAGTGATTTTTTTTTTTTAACATTTTAGGGACATTACAAGTGGTATCAAAGCCCAGCTACAAAACTAAGTGACCTATTGGGCTCATTACATGGAGAACATCTTGTTGGTGTTTCTTATGATCTAGAGATTTTCCAATGTAGACCCAGGTACTTCGTGGTGCAAGATACCAACAAAACCCCTATTCACCGGCCCTTTCGGCAACAGACTGCAAGAAGCCTGAGGTCTCACCCGATGTGAAACTGAGGGGGTGTTTGCAGAAGCAGGTTTCCACAACCTTGTGATGCGAGTGTTTAAACTAATCAATGCACAACATAGTGACAGACTGTGTGCTGCGGTCAATGATTGCTCGAAGTCTTCTACTTCGTGTCGAGTACTGTAGCAAGCAAGGATGCTTGCATGATCAATGCATCCACAGACTGTGCAGTGGGGTTACTTCTAGCTTACGATGATAGGCTATCAATAACTTATTTTGCAGTACTCTTAATGGATCAGCGTGTCACTATACCGCGCAATGACTACAATACTTGATCACTTCTACTCAACCTTACTTCTTTGTCTCTACTCGTCTCAATCAATACTTAGACAGATTGACCTTTCTTTCTTATATAAATAAATGAAATGTGCAATGCTGCGTGCTCTGATATCGCTATCCAACTTTTACAATTACTTTGTGATTATTTAACAGGTTCATACATCAAAATACATAGAGATACTGAACATTAACATTCATCCATGTATAAGCTACCTAACATCTTATTCCATCCCTTCCGTGGCGAATACATATAAAAGTAAACACATATCAGATAACTGTAATTTCAAGCATTCATACTGTAAATAATTCAAACAACTGAATAACAGCAACCATACACAGCAATTGCATAACACAAGAGTTAACATGGTTCACTCCCACGGATGGGAAGCTGTGTCCACAAGAAATGTTGTTTTATTATCTTAGGAAAAGGTGCAACAATTCTTCGTCTGTGCACTCAGCTGCAGAGCCTTTACAATGGCTTCTTGCTCAAAGATTCTAACAATATTCAATAATACCCAAATACAAAGAGTGTAACCCTTTCCCATACAAAAATTCCTTATATATAGATCATGCCCGTAGGTCATGTCTTTTCATTACGAAGGAAAAACCCTTAGGTTTACAAAGCTGTCACTGTTTTCCCAAAACCGGACTGCTGGTGTCTAGTAGTAGAGCTTCAGTTGTGGCTATCCTATGTGTAGACACATTGTTATCCGTTCCCCTGTCATGAGCACCAACAACTTGCTTCTGCCAAGCTGTTCCTTCTTTCACGGCCTTTGACAATTGGTTCAACTAGTAGTTCTCTGTTTGTGTGACCAGTTGTCTATCTTGATCTACACCTACCCACCGCTTGGTAGTTATTTATGATCTTTGCCAAAAATAGGTCTTCTGTGACCTAACCGAAATAACTATTGTCATCCATCCAACGCTCTGCTTAGCTGGATATCCATCGACATGGAACATTGCGGCACTGTAATCCTCGTAGCATAGACTTCACAGCTCTTCCGACACTGCGCTATGCGCAACTTCGCAGCATACCAAAACTGTGTTGCACTTAGCCTCATAGCTTCCAAAAACTGATTTTCACAAAAATTCTCCATCCATGTTGCGCTCAGCTTCGCAGTTCCCAAAAAATCAATGTGCTAAAAAATTGACCCCCTTGGGCCAAGCCAAAAAGGCCCCTAACACTTACATGTGGCTCACCCCCGATCCACCTGCAACTTTGGCATCTTCTAGTTGTTCCTCCTCTGGTGGACCGGTCGACGCAGCGAAGTCATTGTATTCGACAATCAACTTCTTGACTGCTTCCTTCGTGTCATTTTTCACTTGCCTTACTTTGTCGAGCATTTCAGGTGTTAGGTCTTATCCATCCTACTCTTCCACATGTTGCTGACCGTCTCGCAACTCTTTCAGTTTGTCCTCGATCTCCTATGAGATGAGGATGCCTTTCTCCAGGAAGGGCTGTGTTTTATCCCCAATTGCAGCCTCTTTCTCTCTTAAATTCTGCACTTCCTTCTTTAGAAAGTTGACCTCCTTGTATCTGTGGAGTCGTTCTCGTGCTGGTAACGCTTTAACTTCCTCATCCAACTTTTCGAATTCTTTCTGCTTAGCTTTGAGAGCATTCTTTGCTTCTGGCCACTCTGGGTCTTCCTGAAGGGTAGTGAATGCCTTAGAAGCCGCCTCTAATAAACTTTCACATTTAGATACTTTCCTGGCTATGCTTTCTGGCGTGGATTTTACCTCTTTTTCCCTTATTTCTACCTCGGTCGGTAGTATCTTTTTCTCAAGTTGACCCTTTAATGTAGAAATCTCAGCTTCATGGTTTATCTCCATATTGTCTATGTCTTCCTTAAGTTTGTTCACCATCTGGTCCACCTTGATAATAGTATCTACGGGCTCCGTTTGTACTTCACATTCTGGTATCTCATCCGCAACCGCAGTGATTATGGATTCTAGCCTTTTCCGATGATCATGTTCATCTTGAAGCTCCATAGCTCTCCACGAGCTAGTTTCCTGCAATTCTTTGTAGCTTGTCTGCAGTTATGCTTGCCCTTTCATTGCATCAGTGGTTCTCTCATGCATCTCTTCAAAAACTTGCAACTGCAAGTAATGTAGGCATGTCAATGGGATCTTCGCAAGATCGAGTTCCGCGTGCTCTATGTCTTTTGTATCCAACATTATTTCGTTAGGTAGCGGCAAACTTACTGCTAATGGTTGTAAATGGACAATGCGGGACCTCGTTGGTGCCGCAAGAGTCAACTACGGTGCCTCCCGACTTCACTTCGGAGTCTGATTCTTTCTGCGCTAGTAATCTCTATTGTACCTATTCAAATTTCTCCGTAATCACCTCCAACTTATTAATGTTCTCCTTCAAGGTTTTGTGAAGCACCTTTTCCTTCTTCTCCTTCTCGATCATCTTCCATCTTTTCATTGACGACTTGAGCGATTATTTCATAATCGTCCACTTTAAGGACTGTATCAATATTTTCCTTACTTGCTTTGGACATTTTCCGTTGTCCCTTCTGTTAGGATATTTAGACACTTAGGAGTTAGTTAAGATCAACTTGTGTAATATATCCGTTAGGGATAGTGTGTTTCTTTAGTATGCATTAGTATGCATTTGTAAATACTTAATCCAACGGTCACGATATGTTCCCGACATAGAGTGATCCGACGACGCAACTTCTCTTAGATCAAACCTAACCTTGATCCGTGGCTTAACACCCGATTGGTCCATGATCTCTATTTAAAGAGCATGGAGGTTCATTGTTTAGTTGATCGATTATGAGAAGCTCATTTGTAACTTTCTTTCTTTGCATAATAAATTGTCCCACAGAAGCTATTTGGCCGGGGATGTGGAGTGTTTCCCTCAAGAGGGTTTAAACCACGTCAAAAATTGTGGGAAAGATAATCATGATGAATCTAAGTGTTTCAAGAAGATGACAGTGAGGATGAAAATCCACCTCCACCTGCTCATGTTCCTCCAGTTGCACCAGCACAAGTGCTTCCTCAATGGGTCCGTTCAACATGTGAAGCAGCTGGTGATCTTGCCGGTGCTCCTAGAGATCAACGTCGAACACGTTCTCAGTTTCAACAAGCCTCTTCTCTTTTGGCTCAAGTTTCTGAGAATCATGATCTAGAAACTTTTGCAGAAGATTTAGGGCATCCAGATTGGGATGCAGCCATGGATGAAGAATATCATTCCTTAATGGCAAACGATACTTGGGATCTTGTACCTCTTCCAAAAGGAAGAAAACTTGTCAGATGTAAATGGGTCTACAGAACTAAGTATGCATCAGATGGAAGTGTTGAAAGACTTAAGGCAAGGTTAGTTTCCAAAGGTTTTTCCCAAGTTGAAGGGATTGACTACAATGAAACCTTTGCTCCCGTCGCAAAAATGAACTCCATCTGCCTTGTTCTTTCCCTTGAAGCCTTACATAACTGGGAAGTCCATCAAATGGATGTCAAGTCTGCCTTCTTACATGGTGATTTACAGGAAGAAATTTACATGGAACAACCTCCTGGATATGTTCAGAATAACTCTAGCCTTGTCTGCCGCCTTAAGAAATCCTTATACGGCCTTAAGCAAGCTCCTAGAGCTTGGATAACTTTCTTCTTGACACTGGTTTTTATAGATGCCATTCTGACCCCAATGTCTATAACAAGAAAGTAGGAAACCATCTCATCATACTTGTTCTATATGTTGATGACCTTATTCTTACTGGTAGTAACCCTAAGCTTATAACCCATGTGAAATCCAGTCTTAAACAAAACTTTGAAATGTCAGAATTAGGACATTTGCATTATTTTATTGGTCTCCAAGTCCTGCAAACCAAAGAAGGAATCTTTCTTTCTCGGTCTAAGTATGCTTGTGACCTTCTTCGTCGCTTTCACATGGAAGATTGTACACCAGCCCCTTCTCCCTTCCAGTCTGGAGTCAAACTTTCTGCCACTTGTACTTCACCTGAAGTCGATGCCACCTTATATCGTCAACTTGTTGGTAGTCTCTTATACTTGAATCATTCCCATCCTGACTTTTCCTTTGTCGTTGGTCGTGTTGCCCTTTATATGCAGACACCTCATGAAAGTCACTGGAAAGCAGCTAAAAGAATACTTCGATATATTCGAGGTACAGTTCAGTTTGGGATTCATTACAGTACAGGGGGGAAACCTTTGTTGGTTGGTTTCACTGATTCAGATTGGGTCGGCGATCCTGATGATCGAAAGTCTACTGCAGGTTATGTTTTTAGTCTGGGATCTGGACCTATTACTTGGGCTTGTAAGAAACAACAAGCTCTTGCTCTTTCTTCAGCAGAGGCAGAATATCGAGCAGCAGTTAATGCCAGTCAGGAAGCTTTATGGCTTCGACAGATCCTTTCAGAGTTTGGATTTGAGCAGCAGCAGCCTACTCCACTTTGGTGCGACAATCAAAGTGCCATCAAGCTTGCCAAAGATCCAGTTCTACATCAACGCAGCAAACACATTGAGCTACATATGCACTTCATCAGAAATCTTGTTCATTATCGTATTCTTGAAGTGCTCTTTTGCCCTACAGATGATCAAGTTGCAGACATCTTCACCAAGTCTCTTACAGAAGCGAAGTTTTCTAAACTTCGATCTATGTTAGGAGTTCAGGAACTTGTCATTAAAGGGGTATAGGCTCTAATGCCTCCTTCCTTCTCCTAATAGTGTCACTTTTGTAAATCCTTCAATCCTATCCCAAGTTGTTCTTAAGGGGGGATGTTAGGATATTTAGACACTTAGGAGTTAGTTAAGATCAACTTGTGTAATATATCCATTAGGGATAGTGTGTTTCTTTAGTATGCATTAGTATGCATTTGTAAATACTTAATCCGACTGTCATGATATGTTCCCGCCATAGAGTGATCCGACGGCTCAACTTCTCTTAGATCAAACCTAACCTTGATCCATGGCTTAACACCCGATTGGTCCATGATCTCTATTTAAAGAGCATGGAGGGTCATTGTTTAGTTGATCGATTATGAGAAGCTCATTTGTAACTTTCTTTCTTTTCATAATAAATTGTCTCGTAGAAGCTATTTGGCCGGGGCCGTGGAGTGTTTCCCTCAAGAGGGTTTAAACCATGTCAAAACATCGGTGTGTTGATCTGTGATCTATTTGTGTGAAGTGGTTGCTCTTGGTGTTCGGTCCTTTGGTAGTACCCTATGTACCCGAACACCTTCGGGTGTAGTGGACTTTCATGTTCCTTCCTCTTTGCTGGTTCTTCAATAATGGGGCATGGAATTGGATTGTCCTCCCCATCATCGCTTAAGACATCGAATATCTTGACCCAATACTGCACAGGCCATTCTTTCATGAGAAGATCAATATATTCCTCTGTCATGTGATAGTTTCCCTGGAACCATTCTATGTTATTCCTTTGTTCCTTTGCTGAGATTTCAATGCAACGCATGTTAGCATAAAAATTTACAATTTGTATGTATTTGCTTGTTACCTCTTTTGATATGCACGGCGTGACAGTGATGACATCGCGCAGTTGATGATAGTAGGTGTGTAACACCTCATTTGTTGCATGTTGTTTCTGTGGATCTAGGTTCGCCCATAGGTTTTGATAGTGTGGTCCTCTGCAGTCATCTTTATCAATGATCATGCTGACATAATCCTTTGGTTCCTTCCAACTGATGGACATCGTTAGGACTATTAGCCATGTGAAGTGGAAATAAGTTCCACTTAATTGTACTTCAAGCAACTCATCTAGGAATTCATTTAGTAGGTACTGACACCAATTATACTTCTCTCCTTCTACGACACCTGCACCTAGAATTTTACCAGCTAATAGTTGTGTGACAAACTTTGTTGTGTTGTCCTTTATATCGCCAGACTGAAAACCTCTCTTTCCCTTCACGGCAGGTGTAGTCTGTTTCATTAATGTGGCTACTTCTTTATCCTTACTTTTTCCTTGGAAGAATTTCTTTGGATCTGCGCCTCTCTTGCTCAAACCTGTTATGCGATGGATCAAATCAATGTTCAGGTTGACATTACGGTCAAGCCACAGGTATCCTTGGTGCATGCGCACCATTAAGGTTCGCACCACTTCATTATATTCTGGTGATTTGTCAAAATGCGGGAGTCATAATAAATTTAACAGTCCCGACTCCGCAACTCCAGATAACCAGCTTTATGCGACTAAGTCCTGGTTTACTTTTACATCTTTCTTCTAGCACATATACCTATCTGGATGGAACTATTGAAACCTTGGTTCATTGTCCTCCTTCTGTATTTGTAGTAGGTCATAGTCTTCCCATTTGCATTCTTGTATTTTTTCGAGGAGATTATCGGCCAACTTCACATGTTTTGAGATCGGTGACAGTGGAATATCGTATTTTGTATTCTTTGGTAGCTTCATTGTTGGCGCACCCTGTGCCCTTGGCGAGATATAGTCAGGCGTGAACCTGAGCAGAATTTCCTTAGTGGTCTACAGACCCTTTGGCAGTACCGAGCTTATCTTTGGTAACTTCACCTTCTGCACCGGTTCTTTTCCTTTGGGCTCCATGGATACAGCGTGCCTCAGTGATATTAAAGATGCTTCGAGGTTGTCTTTGACAATATTCTTTACGGGGGTTCTCATTAACCCTTCAATACCTCCGTATTGAAATATTTTCACAGCCTCCGGGAGTGTGATTTCTTTCTCTACTGAATACCATTCAGACATTCACTTGGGGCTTTCTCAACAGGGTACCTTCTAGCTTGCAGAATAACTCAGAAAATAATGTCCACAAGAAATTCTAAATGTTTGGTAACGCCTGCGAGACAGAATACAACGGTATTTATAGGTGCAACTAGCCTTTCTCCTCTCCTTTTAACGGTTAGATAAGCATTAAATGCTGTAACCGTTAACCAAATCTATCAAAGATATCGATCCTTTCCATCATTAACCTGTTCAGAACGGTTATATGTGCTTTAAATGCCCAAGCGATCGATAGGAAAGTACTATATAACGGTTATATTTTCGACCGACACTGTAATGACTATTTTTCTGGAGCGTTGCGTCAAACTACGCAGCAGGTGAATGTAGGTACTTCGCAGTATTTCATTTATTTTCTCTAAGTGGTTTCCTTTTGAGCGTCACAATAGCACGGTTCTTTTTTTTTTTTTTACACGTGCAACTTCAGCAGTGTTGCGCGCTACAGAGACCTTTCCTAATAAATTACATGTACAGACTCTCAGTAATTTCTAGTGCCCAATTTCAACTGTTCTTGACACTTAGAATTTTTCCCTTATTTTTTTATCATACAGGATTCTGCGAAGTAGGACTATTGCAGTAAAGATTTAGTCTGCTTCCATTTATCAGATTGGGTAATGTATCACCAACTAAGGTAGCTAACTGGACTACACCACCATTATTAACCTATATAACCATATATGGGCCAAGCCAATGCATTTTAAATTTTCCAGGAAATTTCATGAATTTACTATCGTATAGGAGGACTAGATCACCTACCTGAAAAGACTTATTCTTGATGTGGCGATTGTGCCATGCTTTTTCTCGTTCTTTCTGCACTTGTTGGTGAAATCCGACGATGAATCAATCTTCTTCCAACCCAACCAAGTGTAACAGCCTATCTTCCAATGCTGCACGATCTACCATCCCTGTAAATGCAGCTATTCTCAAGATAGGAATAATATATTCCATTGGCATTATTGCTTCCTTCCCATAAGCCAATCTTAAAGGTGTATGTCCAGTTAATTTCTTGCATGCCGTTCTGTATGCCCATAATACAGATGGAATGCGCAGGTCCCAGTCATCACGGTTTACATTGCATATCTTAGTTAATGCATTCTCTAGTACTTTATTGAATGCTTCAACAATTCCATTCAACTGTGGATGATAAGGCGTACTACGTTGATGATGGATGTAGAACTCTTCGGTCAAAGCTTCAACGGTTATGTTCAGAAAATGAGTGCCTTGATCACTCATCAAAATCTTTGGACATCTGAACCGTGTAAGGATGTTTTCAAAAATGAACTACGTGGCTGTAGCTGCGCTATAGTCTTTGACTGGCTTTGCTTCTGCCCTTCGGGTGAGGTAGTCAGTTGCAGTAATAATGTACCTCACACCAGTTCTCTTCCCCGGTGGGTTAATATATCCCACAAAATCGATTTCCCATTTGTTGAATGCCTGCAAGGTTAGCTGAGAGTTCAATGACATTTCATCTCTTCTTGACGGCTTCCCTGCCCTCTGAAAGACATCACAGTTCTGGCAATGTTCATTGGAGTCCTTATGAATCATAGGCCACCATAGTCCTGCACGCAATATCTTCTGCGCAGTAGCCCTTCCTGCATAATGACCTCCTGCGACTCCTGAATGCGCATCAACTAATATAAATGGCTTCTCATGTACCGATACGAATCTTCGCAGCACTTCATCAGGTCCTAACTTGTAGAGCTGTCGTGCGATAATGGTGAAGTCTGTGGCACACACTACCAGCTGCTTCTTCTGTTGCATAGTGAATTCGATAGGTGCGAATCCGGTAGTTAGAAATTCAATGATGTTTTGATAATAATCATCAGCAACCTATATAGAAAACAATTGCACATCAGGAAGATTGTCTTCCTGATTCATAGGTTCCTCTCCTGACTCGATCCTTGATAGATGATAGGGGCCTAAATTTAATCTTCCTGGCTTAACTACTATTTCAAAATCATACTCTTGGAAGAGTAACAGCCATCTACATATATGCCCCCCTAACACTGGCTTATTGACCATGTATTTTAACGCAAAATGGTTGGTAAACATTGAGAAGTGCGCACCAAGCAAATAGTGTCTGAACTTTTGTAGTGCATATACCATTGTGAGTCCTTCCCTTTCAGTAGTGGTATAATTCTTCTCAGCAGATGATAGCTTTCTGCTTGAAAATGCAATGATATGATCGATGCCTCCTTCTCCTGGTTGCGCAAGAACAACACCCAATGCTATACATGAAGCATCAACATGTATGTGAAATGGCTTTTCCCAGTCTGGAAAATCTAGGATCGGCGCAGTGACCATTTTCTCTTTCAATGTGTCAAATCCTTTCTCACAGTCGTCATTCCAAATGAATGGTGCATCCTTTTTTAAAAGCTTCTCCATTATTGCGGTTATTTGTGCATACCCTTTTATGAATTTCCTGTAGTACCCGATATGCCCTAGTGTAGTGTGCAATTGTTTAACTTAATTTGGTGTAGGCAAGTTAACAATAACTGTGATCTTCGTAGGGTCAACCATCAATCCTTGCTTACACACAATGTGTCCCAGCAAAATCCCATAGGGAACATAGAAAATACACTTCTTCAAATTCAAAGAAATCTGATGTTGCTTGCATTTTTCCAGCATCATCTTGAGGTTCGCGGCATGATTCTTCAGTAGCCCAAAAATGGTCCAATCATCAAAGTAATCCTCTAAAAAATTATGGATTAATTCTTTAAATGTTGCGATCACCACTCTAGAAAATATGGCTGGTGCATTCTTCAAACCAAAAGGCATCACTGTATACTAGAACGACCCCCATTCTGTTACAAAAGTGGTTTTGTGCCTATCGGCCAGATCAATTCTTATCTGATGGTATCCAGAAAATCCATCAATAAAAGAGTATGCCTCATTCCCTCCAACGTTAAGTAGTACTTCATCGGTAAAATGTATAGGAAATGGGTCATGCATCGAGGAATCATTCATCTTTCTGAGATAAACACAGATCTTGACCTCAACCTTTGTTTTCTTGTCTTGGACAACCATCGGGCTTATCCATTCAAATTCTTCAACAGGCTCAATGATCCATGCATCGAGCGTCACGGATAGTCGGATGGTCATCTTCAAAGCTAAAGTCCTTTTAAAATCTCGTAGTGAGGACAAACCATTCCTCGGTTCCTTTGCGTAGCTCCTCCTCCAGGTACCATTTCTTTGGAATAGGCTCCTCTAGTATATGCACAAAGATATGTACCCATTCTGTCTGTGGTATTTCTTCCCAAGCTTTTACACAGACTGCAATATGATCCTTTGGATCCGTTTGGCTATTATATTTCTCAAATGGTAGTGTAACCTTATTAGCGAATCTGATCTATAGTTTTATTCTACACTGGTCTCAAGTTGTCAATGTCTTTTTATGCGTATCCCATCATCTGGAAGGTGTCTCACAGAGTTCCATGTCTAATGCTAAGACACGATGTTCATCTGCAACTACTGCAGTGTATTCTTTGATAAATGAATAGATGTTAGCTATACCATCATAAGTGGGGATTGGACTTACCTGCTTTCCAATCCAGCGGAGTGACTTTGTAGTTGTCATGCATCTCCTGGAAGATACTTCATGCATTCTATGTTGCCAGTTTTCTAATCCTGCCTCAAAGTATGAGATGCAAGAACTATCGCAATGCCAGCTAAGTATTCCATCCGCAGTAAAATGAGTATAATCCGCAACATTTGTTGTCATCTTATAGATACGGTCAAGATCTTGAGCTTTGTACTCTTCCTGAATTGGTTCAACATATCGCTCCCCCTGTGAGGGATCCAGTGGTGTGACGACCCTTATGTCACTCCCTTCAAATATCATTTTCATTGTCTTCAGATTTATGATGGTCGAGTTCGTCATTGCCCAATCTATACCCAAGAGTGTTGGATAAGGATTGTTATCATCCACAATTTCAATTACTTTGAAGTCTGCGTAACTTCGCACTTCGTCAATGTCTACAATGGTATTGGTTAACCTTCCCAGTGGTATAACTATGCCTTGATTAGCCATTCTTAACTGTATAGGTGACCACTGTAACTTTGGTTTCCCCATTTCCTGCCATGTCTTCTTGGACAAGACATTTACTTTAGATCTGAGATCAAGAATGATATTGTCCATCTCGTAGTCTCCTATCTATGTAGTGAACCACATTTCCCTCCCAGTTCTTTTGGGACTCCTAATGTTATGTACTACACCATGTGCAATCCCTTTCTTACTGCCTGATTCATACTAATTTATCAATTTTTCAAATTCCATAAGAGTATCTTTGTTTTTTAATAACTTGATGCAGCTACGTAGGAACTGCGCAACAAAAATGGATGTATCTGGTGCAGTGCACATCTAATCATATGCCAGTGGCATATATTCTATCTGCGGTTCTTGACTGCGCAATGGGATCCTTGGTGAAGTAGGTGGTGTTTGTTTGAACATGTCCCGCGCTTCTTTAAATATTTCTTTATTTTTTCTGTAAGTTCAATGGAGGTGCTTTCCCAGGAGCTTTTCTAATCCCTACTGTTTCTCCATGGTTCTTCTTAGGATTAGTTGTTCCAGAAGTTGAGGCTTCTGTGCTTTTGTCTCTTCCTGTTTCAGTGCCACTTCACGTTACTGCATTTACACTCTGACCTGTAGGTCTATTCTCTGCTGCGATCAACTGAATGTTAGGGTTCGGTGTTTTTGTCCTTCTCCGCTTCTGCATTTCTACCTCAAGCATGGGGAAGTCTTCAATCACATGATCAAACAATTTACAGTAATTGCATGTAGTGCATGGATTAGTACATTCTCTAGATACATGACCTGGATGACCACAGTTATAGCATATTACTTGGCCTCGGCCTCTTCCTTGAGCTTGGCCAGCATTTCTTCATCTCCCACGGTATCCACCACCGCGACCTCTATATCCTCCCTGATCATAGTGGGTGTTCTCTTGCTTTGGCTGATTTTCTTCTTCGACACGGTACATTCTAGCACCTCACATTGCCTCCATATCTCGCTTTGTTTCATTAATCAACTCAAGCACGACAGTTAGAATCATCATGTCCAACTGATTTACATAAATTACAGTATAAGTTTTTAGACATTTTGACATATTTCTGTATGAGGTAACAATCCTCAGGACGGTGTCCTCTGGTTCTACAAATTTCACACCATTGCACCTGGTTCTGATTCATACTCATTGGGTTTGGTGCACCACTGTTAAGATAATCTTGAAATAAGGGGCAATGTTCTCTAGTGTGGCCCTCTCTTTTGCATCCTGTGCACCAAACTTCATGTCTTTGATCCTTTCCATTCTCCATACCTTGTAATTCGAATGTCAAGGTAGCCAACTGGTATTGGATCTGTAACATCCCAGAACTACTTTATCCAATTGGTGAAGCTTCCAACTTCATCGTGATCTCCAAGGCCTCAGCCTGAGACACAACCTTCTATTGCATAAATGGTTGTATGATATGGGGAAACAACGCATCAATGAACCATTCTTGATGTTGTTGCGGAGCTATAACAAAGCTCACTTGGTCCAACAATGTTTTGAATTTTTGGCCGAATTCCCAGACCAATTCAGTAGGTTTCTGCTTGATTTCTTTCAACTCTGTTATGCACTGTGATTCTTATTTGGGCTTCTTAAACTCTACTGCAATCGCGGTCTTGATGTCTACTAGGGTTCTCGGCTGTTCTTGAGAATACTTCATAAGCCAATGCAGTTCTCTATCTCTAAAAGTAGTGATGAGCTGCGTTCTTTTTATAGCATCATCCATAGCTTGCTTGACACTCCACTCGACTTCGCATAGAAACCAATGCTGATCAAGGTCTTCTAGACCCATTCCTTTGAATATCGGCAGCTTTATATGATTATCAGTCATTCTCCTTCCGGATTGTGTACGGTTTTGGGACTGATTCCCTGCGACAAAAGTAGACCTAGGCTGTTGGATTGTGCTAGGGATAGTATTCTGGGGAATGGTCTGAGTCGTAGTGATGTGAGTACTCGCTCCTGCGGTGTTACTAGTATTGTTGATCTGTGGGATGGGTTGCACGATGCTCGCAGCGGGTGGGTTCTGGACTGATGGATTTTGAGTTGTAATATGTTGGATTGTGGATGATAACTGAGTGTTCTTATTATTGAGGTCACATGGAATTTCGGTATCTATGCGGTTTCTAAATTGTCTAGGATTCTTTTCGTTAGTAAGCTTATATATCTTTCCACTTCTCAAAGTATGGTTTTCTTTGTCAAAATCAATGTGTGTATTCTCTACCATGACAGATTTAGAATTATTGCTGCATTCTTAACACACCTTTCTCAGCTAAAAGCATTTTAATGTATAGAATGAGGTTTTTTAGGAACTTACCTCTGAATCCTTCAAAAACGTATGCTTCAGCTTGGCTGTAGGATTTCAGCATGTCTACAGCAAACTCAGTCACAAATCCCTCAAGTATGCTATCAACCCAGAAGTTGACTGCTCGCGATAGTGGGTTGTCTATTGCTTTGAGTTGTTCAATAAGCTCCGGAGTCCACTCCGTAGGTACTCCGCCTCGAAAAAAAATCTTTCTTTCTGCTAGGCGCGATATCCACTCATGTAGCTCGTTCAGAAACGAAGCCCAGAAAATTTCGATGATGTACCTCCACAAGTATCTGTTCAACCACTGTACGTTAGATAGATGCGGGTGTTTTTTTTCTTTCTTTGCAAAATCTCTTTCAATCTTATCACACCAAGCCTAGATCTCTTTCTTTTCCGGATTCCAGTTGTCTGACCATGATGGCAACTTGTATTATTCTTTGCACATTACTTTTTGAAACACAGTATTGCATCACTGAGTCTTAGCACAACAACGGAACCATTTTTTGGTGTTTCTTCTGATCTAGAGGTTTTCCAATGTAGACCCAAGTACTTCACGGTGCAAGATACAAACAAAACCCCTATTCACCGGCCCTTTCAGTAACAGACTGTGAGCAGCCTGAGGTCTCACCCGAGGTGAAGCTGAGGGGGTGGTTGCAGAAGCAGGTTTCCACAACCTTGTGATGCGAGTGTTTAAAATGATCAATGCACAACGCAATGATAGACTATGCGCTGTGGTCAATGATTGTGTGAAGTCTTCTACTTCACGTCGAGTACTGCAGCAAGCAAGGATGCTTGCGCGATCAGCGCATCCACAGACTACGCAGTGGGGTTACTTCCAGCTTATGACGACAGGATATCAAAAACTTATCGCGTAGTACTCTTAATGGATCAATGTGTCACTAGACCGCGCAACGACTACAATACTTGATCACTTCTACTCAACCTTACTTCTTTGTCTCTACTCATCTCAATCAATACTTAGACAGATTGACGTTTCTTTCTTATATAAATAAATGAAATGCGCAATGCTGCATGCTCTGATATCGCTATCCAACTTTTACAATTACTCTGTGATTATTTAACAGGTTCATGCATGCAAATACTTAGAGATACTGATCATTAACATTCATCCATGTATGAGCTACCTAACATCTTATTCCATCCCTTCCGCAGTGAATATAGATAAAAGTAAACACATATCAGATAACTGTAATTTCAAGCATTCGTACTGTAAATAATTCAAACAACTGAATAACAACAACCATACACAACAATCGCATAACACAAGATTTAACGTGGTTCACTCCCCCGGATGGGAAGCTACGTCCACAAGAACTATTGTTCTATTATCTTAGGAAAGGGTGCAACAGTTATTCGTCTACGCACTCAGCTGCAGAGCCTTTACAATGGCTTCTTGCTCCAAGATTCTAACAATATTCAATAATACCCAAATACAAAGAGTGTAACCCTTTCCCATAGAAAAATTCCTTATATATAGATCATGCCCGTAGGTCATGTCTTTTCATTATGAAGGCAAAACCCTAAGGTTTACAAAACTGTCGCGGTTTTCCCAAAACTGGACTACTGGTGTCTAGTAGCGGAACTTCAGTTGTGGCTATCCTCTGTGTAGACACGTTGCTATCTGCTCCCTTATCATGCGCGCAAACAGCTTGCTTCCACCAAGCTGTTCCTTCTTTCACGGCCTTTGACAATTGGTTCAACTAGTAGTTCACTGTTTGTGTGACTAGTTGTTTATCTCGATCTGCACCTACCCACTGCTTGGTAGTTATTGACAATCTTTGCGAAAAATAGGTCTTCTATGACCTAACCGAAATAATTTTCATCATACATCCAACGCTCTGCTTCGCTGAATCTCCGTCAACATTGCACATCGCGACGCTATAATCCTCGCAGCACAGACTTCGTAGCTCTTCCAACGCTATGCTGCGTGCAACTTCGCAACATACCAAAACTGTGCTGCGCTTAGCCTCGCAGCTTCCAAAAACTGATTTTCACAAAAATTCTCCATCCATGATGCGCTAAGCTTCGCAGTTCCCAAAAAATTAATGTGCTAAAAAATTGACCCCCTTGGGCCAGGCCCAACACATTCGCTGCATATACTCATAAACCAAAACCATACATTTATAATTTTATTTTATATGTGTTGATGAACTAACAGATTTTTGTTCTTGACATTTATACAACATTGCTGGTACAGTCACAGTCTGAGTATGAATATAGAAAAAGATAGCAGCATACATGGGAATTTGAACTCACCACCACTAGAGCATGAAATCGTGGTGGAATTAAACTCATAATTAATGAGATCAATGCATAATTTATAGGCAGAGTTCCAAATTTTCAGAGATGACAACATACAAGAATGATGAGAACAACAAGCTATAAATGAGGCTTTTCTTTAGAGCTTAACCGGGGAAAAACCCCATAGACAACCCACATTCTCAGCCAATACATTTAAGGTGAGTAACTGTCACACAAAGAGATCTACCAGCCCTAAAGAAGAGGAGCAGGAAGAACACATACCTAGGTCAATGGAAGAAGACTGTAAAAGCTCTTCCAACGATGACGGATCACCACCTCCTTGCAAGAAAAGGAGGAAAAGTGATGACAGTTTACAGGGAGAATTTAGAAAGATAAAAGCCCCAACATATGACGGTGAGATAAATACCGGGGAGAAGGCTGAGGAGTGGCTGTTAGGTATGAAGAAGTACTTCAAAGTCCACAACTATTCCAATGAAATGCAAGCCCGACTGGCCATTTACAGTCTAAATGGTAAAGCGGCCAGAAGGTGGAGAGATTTGAAACACACCAAAGGGAAAGAAATGAGGGACATAAAATGGGATGCTTTCAGCAAAATGTTTCAGGACAAATACATGTCTGAAAGATTCTTTGACAAGAAGATCAAATAATTCCACGAATTGAAAATGGGATCCCTAACCATGGAAGCTTTCATAAATAGATTCTTAAATCTGTTGCATTATGTTCCGTACATCAAAGATGAAAAATTCGAGATACAACAATTCTTGGGATGTATACCACCAAATTTTAGAGAAAAGATTGAATTTGACATGCCCAAAACCTTAGACGTGACTTTACACAAAGCAAGACTTTGTTATGAACATGGACAGTCAAGGAATGATAACATAAACAGAAACATAAATAGATTCAGAAACTTCTTAGACAACCAAAGACCAGGTTTTAGACCACCACCTTACCAGAAACAAAACAATAGTTTCCCTCGCAACAGAGGCTTCAACTGACCTCAAGCAAGGACAGGTGCACCCCCACCGCATGCCAACAGACTAGCTTTCAACAAGGGAGCAAAGGCTTCCCCACCATCCATTACTTGCTGGAAATGCCAAGGGCCCCACTACTTCAGGAATTTCCCCAACAAGACGGACGAAGTATTACACAATATCCAAGCAAACCCTACGGTATGGGACATTGCAAGAACACTAAGGATTTATGCCGCTTTGGATGGACAGCAAGCAGATCACCTAGCCACTATGGTTGAAATTGAGGGTAAGATCTCAAACACAGCCATTTCAGTTTTGATAGATCCAGGTGCATGATGAAGTTACATCTCTCCTAATATTGTTGATACTTGTAAATTCAACCGAGTGATCCATGAGAAACCATGGCTAGTACAACTAGCCACTGGTACCAAATGAAAAGTCTTCGAACTAGTTAAAACTTGTGAGATAGATTTGAATGGTTTCCCAACTAGAGTGGATCTAAATATATTACCACTAGGGTCTTATGATGGACTAATAGACATATATTGGTTAGAAGAGCATCATTCCCTACTTGACTGCTTGAACAAATCTATACTATGCACGGATAACCAAGGGAATCAGAAAACCATTCAAGGTATCCCTAAGAAAGTTTCTGTAAGACATATATCTTCCTTACAAGCAAAGAAATGCGTAAGGAAGGGTTTTAAACTCTTTACAGTCAACATTCGAACCATAGAAGCTGATAGAGAATAGAAAATCAATGAACTCCCAGTCCTTATAGAGTTCAAGGATGTGTTTGTCGAGGAAATACCCGGGCTACCGCCCAAACGAGACCTAGACTTCTCCATAGAGTTAACACCCGGTTCCATACCAATTTCCAAAGCCCCTTACTGCATGAGTCGGCCTGAATTGGTGGAACTCAAGCTTTAGTTTCAAGAGTTGATCGAGAAGGGTTACATCCAACCTAGTGTGTCTCCCTGGGGGGCACCCATACTCTTTTTCAAAAGAAAGGACAGGACGATGCGGATGTGCATCGATTACTGTCAAATCAACAAATTGACCATCAAGAACCATTACCCACTCCTTAGAATTGATGACTTGTTTGACCAAGTCATAGGAGCGAAGATCTTCTCAAAGATCGACCTACAATCCGGATATCACCAAGTGAGAATCCATGATGAAAACATCAGTAAGACCGCGTTTCAAACCTGATACAACCATTACGAGTTTGTGGTAATGCCTTTCGGGATAACTAATGCACCTTCCAACTTTATGTGCATGATGAACAACATCTTTAGTAAATATCTAGACAAGTTTGTTCTAGTCTTCATTGACAACATTCTAATCTACTCCAAGAACGAAGAAGAACACGAAGAACATCTACGCATAGTGTTACAAATACTACAAGAACACCAACTGTATGGCAAGTTTAGTAAGTGTGATTTCTACAAACCACAGATACAATACTTAGGACACATCATTTCCAAGAAGGGAATAGCAGTCGACCCAGAAAAGGTTAAAGCTATTGAGGAATGGCCCACACCTACTTGCGTATTCGACATAAGATCAATTTTAGGCTTAGCCAGATACTACCAAAAGTTCATTGAGAACTTCTCGCGGATTTCTTGTCCTATGACTGCCTTGCATAAGAAGGCAAACAAGTTCATCTGGATGGTTAAGTGCGAAGAAATATTTCAAAAGCTAAAGCAGCTATTGATTAATGCACTGATTTTATGGATTGCCGCCCCAATGGGGACTTCGTTGTTTGCACAGACACAAGTAAGGAAGGACTTGGGGGAGTCCTTATGCAATATAATGTTTTCATCTACTACGAATCAAGGAAGTTGAAGGAACACGAGTAGAACTATCCCACTCACGACCTCGAGCTAGCCGCCATCATCCACGCTTTGAAGATGTGGAGACATTACCTTATGGGAAATAGATTCCTATTAATGACGGATAACATGAGTTTGAAGTACCTTTTCGACCAACCTGACCTAAACTCTAGGCAGGCCAGGTGGTTAGCCTTCCTTAGTGAGTACCATTTCAAACTAAAGCACATAAAAGGTAAGGAAAACAAGATTGCATACGCCTTGAGCCGACAAGCACATATGATTTATGAGGTCACCGTAAGTCAAACCGATTCATACTTGCACAATAAAATTCAAATGGCAAGTGATGGGTCCAATTTTCAAGTATTTGATAACCCTTTTTCCACAGTCCATCTCAAGCAATGGTAAACAAACACACTCAATTGTGGGAAAATTGTTTTACTTTAATTATTTAATGAAATTGTTTTTATGATTATTCTTGTATATTAGAATGCGTATCAAATAAACTGATTATATGGAAACCAAGCGTGATTGAGCAGGTTCAGGGTCATTAAAGGATGGACGTGTAGAAGACTAAACGATCACCAAGCTCGGTGCCTTGTTTCCTGATTTATAGAGGACGCACTCCCACTTTCAAGAAGAATCAGCATTTTGACAATTAGTTAGGATCAGCATTAAATCGTATAAATATGGACCTCTAGGGTAGCGAGAGGTCCTTGCTGTTATTTTTGGGAAAGACATTATTTTTAACATTTTCTTTACTATTGAGATACTGAGAAGTACAGACTTCTATTTTGACATGGATTTTATATCTTAATGAAAGATTGATGATTAATTCCAGCCAGTGTTTCTGAGTTTTATTCTCTCATGAGTATGGGTTGGGGAGGGCCCCTCCAACACATAGGTCAGGAGATTCCTATTTGCAGGTTTTTTTTCAAGTATGCATTTTACATTGATGAATAGTTATATGACATATGGGAGCGTTTGAATGATTCATTATTTCTGTAATAGTTTATAATACATTCTGTATTACATCAGAACAGTTTCAGTAGTCCTGTAGGTTCTTTCTTTCAACGCATATTTTTATCGACAATTACATGTGTAATAGCTTTGCTTTCAATATCATGGTTTAGATCTGGAAGTTCACTGCAGTTTCTCATCGTGATTAGTTTCTTTTGACTTCTTAGTAATAGATGGGTAAGCATAGAATGATTGTACTTCAATTCTAGATTGGTCAAACAAGTTAGATCAAGACTCCAATTTTGTGCACAGATAGTAGTTACAGAATTTGTTTCCCCAATAGTAGAATAGATCTGTTATGATATTTTCATTCTCAGCATTGAATTATTTCAGCATTTTAAATATTCCAAATAGATTTACTGTTTTTGTATCTTTATTTCTTAAAACAGATCAGCATCTAATTACTTCAGCATTTTAATTATTTAAAATAGATTCCCTCCTTTATTTCTTAGAACATATTTACTGCTTTCAGCACTTTAATTCTTTTAATTAGATTTATTGCTTTCCAGTATTTAATTCCATAGCATAATCAATTTTCACATTTAGTAGAAAATCTTTAGAACATCGATACCGACATCCAACTGTGACAAGAGATTATCCAGAAGAGCACAGATAGTGCATGCATCTCTAAAGTTTGTATGTTCCCCGGGTTAACATTTAAAGTAGGCTCTTGGTATAGCTTCCCTCATTAGGCATCCACATTAGGAGCTCACCAATTTTTGGCACCATTTCCAGGGAGGTGCTAAATCTTTTAGGTGACATCACCTAAAAACCACAAAAAGAAAACAAAAATCACATAAAAAAAAAACATAAATATCTTCTACCAATGAATGCCTCGTCGGCAAAGGGATAGGTTTGTCCGCATTCTGCTTAAGCATTCCATGAGCAACGACTGTAATAACAATTTTAACCATTCTTAGTTTGAATGTCTACACTCTAAAAATGAGACTGACTCCACATATGATCCAAACAGAAGCAACTTCACTACCAGTTCCAGCTCAAACACCTCAATGGAAAATGAAGAGGAAGAACCTAGGGAGATTTTTACTTTTCCCATTAGCATACCTCTCGGAGATGCCAGAATGAAGAACATCAACCCTAATAATCTGCCAAACTTTCATGGGTTGACTTCAGAAGATCCTGACACATTCTTGTTTGAATTTGAGGTAGTTTGCAGATCATTTGATTACACTACTGATGCACAAAAGCTTAGGCTTTTTCCTTCCACATTGAAAGACCTATCACTTCGGTGGTTCATGAGCCTTGAAGGAAATAGTATCTTTAGCTAGGATCAAATGAAACAGACATTCTTAGAAAAATATAGGGACTACTGCAAGGCCAAAGATACTAGGGATGAAATATTTAGGATGCAACAAGGAGATAGAGAGTCATTAGAAGATTATGCCTAAAGATTTCAACTCAGCTACAAACGAGCCAACCATTGCACATTGGATCATGAATCACTAAAACTTGTCCTTCTTAGAGGTGTAAAAGAGGAGAATTTTGAAGTCTTAAATCTCCTTGGAGATGGAGACATATTCCAAAAATCTTTTGACCAGATCCTGCAAATCTTCAAAAAATACTCAAGATATAGGAAAACTAAGAATGGGACGAGGGATACACATACAACCACCAGTGGATCATCATCCTCAACACCAACACTTACAAAATCTGATTTAGGAAACCTGCTAGATGACATGAAAACTAACATACTGCAATCCCTAGCCATGCAACTTGATGCTCTTCAAATAAAAAAGAAACAGGATGAAATTAACTAAGCCTTGGCAGTATTTTGTCCTCGTTGTAGGAAGAAGCATGAGAAGGGGCAGTGCACCTTGAACACAATAGAAGTATGTGGTCTCTGCACCGATGACCACTCCACTGATAAATGTCCCCTCTTACCCTCATGTAAGGTAGCTATTCAAGACCCAACAGATGAAGGAACTGTAGAACAGCTCTGTTTTATAAATCAGAGGAGGAATAATTTTGTTAGGCCATATCAGCAGAGCAATCAAACTTACTATAATCAAGGAAAGCCAAATTGGAACTTTGCACCGACTCCATGGCAAGCACAGCCAAATCAAAACCAATGGCAACAAAACCAGCAAGCATATCAACCATCCTATCAACAGCCATATTATCCACCGTCTTATCCTTAATACCCCCCACCATTTCCATCCACCACAAATTATGCAAGCCAGTACCCCCATCTATCAAATTGGAGGGCGCCATTACAATAGCCACTCATTATGCCACCCCCACAACCTCAACCACCCCCCCAGACCTCCACCTATTCCAGCCCAACCAATTCCAAATCCTAATAATAACAGACCCCCACAACAACAGCAGGCTTATAACACTGATATCACACAATTCCCAACTTATGTTGTAGACACCATAGAAATAAATGAAATAAACCTATGATCTGGAAAAACGTTGCAGAATACATCCCCACACAACATCCAACAAACTGTACCTGAAGTTCAAGACCACACATTAGAACCCTATGTTCAGCATCCTGATGAACTAGAACCTCCTGAGGAAGAAATTATACCACTCACACGAACTAGAAACCCTCCATTTCTAGAAAAACTTGTCCGGAATACAAAAGAAGAGGAAGAGAATATAATCTTAAATGAATTCAAACACTTAAACATCCAAATCCCAATCATACAAGCCATAAGGGATGTGCCCATCTGCAACAAATTCATTAGAGAAAATTTCCTAAAGAAGCCATGAAGGAAAAAGCGTGACCCACCAACTATCAATGTAGTGGGACAATTGGCCGATTTGATGCTAGGTGTCATAATAAATCCTAAATATCTTGATCCTGGTAGTCCTGTAGTAAGCATCACCATAAATAACAAGCAAATAAATAAAAGCTTAATCAATCTAGGAGCTGCAATCAATGTCATGACTAAAGAAACCATGTTATACCTAGGACTCCAATCAATGGTAAAACCAACCACAACAGTACTCCAACTAGCAGACATGTCCACTGTGAAGCCCGAAGGAATGCTAGAAGACATTATGATCAATATTGAGTCCTGGGAATACCCAACTGATTTTATAATAATCGAAATCAAAAGCAAACTTAGTGGCTATCCAATTATCCTGGGTAGACCTTGGTTAGCAACTGCAGACGCTTACATAGGTTGCCGATCAGGAAATATGACAATCACCAGCGGACATACCAGGAAGAAAATAACAATCTACCCACCAGCAATGAAATCCTCAGAGCTAGAATATCAAAATTGGACTGATGATTACCAGAACACACCAAATCAAAACCTCCGACCTATCCTAACAATTGATGCTGCAATATCTTTAAAGGCAACAGATGAAGATGGCCATATAGATAGATTTATACAAAATATATCTCCTAACAATAATGTTATTCAAGAATTTTTTTCTACAAAAACAGGTGAAAGTTCAAGAGAGAACATGGATGATTTATGGACAGAAGTGCTGCCAGAACAAATTGAGAAGGTAAAAGTCATGGAAATTAACCCTGGCAAAACAATCAACAGAAATTCCAATTTAGAACCAGAGCAAGAAGAGAAATTGATGAAGATACTAACACAACAAAGTAAAGCATTTGCATGGACATATACAGATATGAAAGGAATACATCCTAATATATGCAAACACTACATTTACATCAAAGAAGGTTCTACTCCCATCAGGAAACCACAAAGAAGATTGAACCCTGCACTAAAAGACATAGTCAAAGTGGAATTACAAAAGTTATTAGACGCAGGGTTCATCTATCCAATATCTAATAGTGACTGGGTCTCACCACTAGTCATAGTGCCCAAAAAAGGAGGAAAATGGAAAATTTGTGTGGACTACAGGGAGCTGAATAAAGAAACAAAGAAAGATCATTTTCCACTTCCATTTATAGACTAGGTGCTTGATACATTATCTGGAAACAAGTACTTTTCATTCCTAGACAGTTTCAGTGGTTACAACCAAATTTTAATACACCCAACTGATCAAGATAAGACGACCTTCACATGCCCATGGGGAACTTACGCCTATAGGGTCCTACCCTTTGGTCTATGTAACGCCCCAGCAACATTTCAAAGAGCCATACTGAGTATTTTCTCTGATTTTCTGAATAACAAAATGGAAGTATTCATGGATGATTTCACACCTTATGGACAGAGCTTTGAGCATGCATTGAAAAATCTTGAATTAATGTATTGAGATGAGCTTGTGCCTAAGCAATGACAAATGCAGGATGTTAATGGAAGAAGGAATTGTTCTAGGACATCATATATCACAAAGAAGTATAGAGGTCGATCAAGCCAAAGTATCAGTAGTCAAGACACTGCCCCCACCTGTCAAACAAAGAGATGTGAGAAGCTTCCTTGGACAGACAGGGTACTACAGAAGGTTTATTGAGAATTATAGCAGAATTGCTGCCCCTATGTTTGCACTTCTCACAAAAGACAATGAGTTCATATGGACAAGCAACTGCATGTCAGCCTTTGAAAGTCTTAAACAGAAAACCATCACAGCACCAATACTTCAAGGACCAAACTGGGAAATTCCATTTCACATTCACACCGATGCATCAGATAAATCAATCGGATCTGTGCTTGGGCAAGAACAAGACAAGAAACCCTATGCCATATACTATATAAGCAAAAATTTGGCTGGGGCAGAACTCAACTACACAGTCACAGAGAAGGAATTTCTAGCAGTCATACATGCAATCAACAAATTCAGGCATTACATTACAGGATACCAAAGTTTTATCCATACTGACCACTCAGCGATCAGATATCTTATAAACAAACCTAATACCAGTGCAAGAATTATTCGATGGATGCTACTTCTACAGGAATTCGACATCACTATAATAGATAAACCATGCAAGCATAATGTCATAGCAGGCTTTTTGTCAAGAGTAACACATGGGAAAGATAATGAACTGGTCCAAGACAACTTCCCCGATGAGCACCTTTTTTCCATATCAATAAAAAGCCCATGGTTTGCTGACATAGAAAACTATTTGGTATCCGGGAAGTTTCCAGAACATTACAGTTATAAAGAAAGGACAAAAGTAATAAGACAAAGTGCCACATATACATGGATAGAGGGCATGCTTTTTAAACAGGGACCAGATCAAGTACTTAGAAGGTGCATTAGGGAAGATGAGGTACATGACATAATGCATGCCACCCACAATGAACCCTGTGGAGGACACTACACTGCAAAAAGGACAGCCTACAAGATCTTGCAAACAGGGTATTATTGGCCAACACAAAAACAAGAAATGCCACTACATCCACAAATCTCTTTAGAGGCATTCGATAAGTGGGGATTCGATTTTGTTGGCCCATTCAACCCACAATCCAATCAGAAGAGCTACATCCTTGTGTGCACTGATTACCTTACAAAATGGACAGAGGTAGCAGCACTGGTTACTGCAAATGAAACTAGTGTGGCCAAATACTTTACTGAGCAGATCTTTCACATATTTGGGGTGCCATGAGAAGTAGTTTCGGATCAAGGACCACAATTCACATCAATTTTAATTGAAGACTTGATGAAAAGAAACAATGTAAAGCACAGACAGCCATCCTCCTACCACCCTCAAGGGAATGGTCAAGTTGAGGTAACCAACAGGGAATTAGAGAGAATCTTGACAAAAACTGTCCAACTTCACAAAAGGGATTGGGCTAACAGACTCAGTGAAGCAGTTTGGGCTTACAATACTACATGGAAAACAACAATAGGATTCACACCTTATGAACTGGTCTATGGGAAAAAGGTCATGCTACAAATCGAATTTGAAGTAAAAACATTAAGAATTGCAGCCGATCTAAATATGAACCTATCATACATTCAAAAAGAATGCATGCTACAGCTAAATCAACTGGATGAACACTGCCAACATGTAACACCCCAGAAAATTCATTAAAATTTAAAACTTTTTCTATGTGATAATATTGCTTATTTAGTGTATGCAGAAATGGAAAAGATACATGAGATGTTATTTGCTGTCTTAAAATACCATACTTGTTTATTGAATGTGACTAAAAGAAGTTAGCTTAAGTCTTGATTTTATCCAAATCTAGATATGCTGCTACAAATCTATTGTTGTTATTTATGAATGAAGAAACATCGTTTGATTAATGTTCTTTTGTTTGATTGATGAAGAGGTGCTTTGGACGCCCCGAGGCTTACTTAGCATTCGTGCTAAAGCATGTAAATTTCGTAATGTGATAGATTGCAGGTAAGGGTTTTAACTGCGACAAGTGACCACCTATTTTCAGTAAACATCTAATGATTAAAACTGAAGAGAACAGTTCTGATCATTCTATCAGTGAGAGAACTGGTTCAAAACTTCAGGTTGTTCAAGTTTGTTTTTAACTATTAGAAAAGGTCTATTTATGTAGACAACAGATTTAACAAAAGTTATGAGAAGGTCTTTATCAATCATAACTTCATTTGCATTCAATTGTCTATTTCTTTGGTTCATTTAAATGCTCTAAACTTATGATGTAAGTGGTGATATGATCAAAACTCAAATGTAGATGTACACATCCTAAATGATATGTGCGTTGTGTGCCCTATGTGATTCTAAGTGGCACTATGCATTTATGTGATATTAGGTTCTTAATGCGATACAATACAATTAGGAATATATACAATTAGTGATACTATGCAAGAATGCAATATCAAACAAACTTTATTTGATACTTTGTGATCTTACAATACTATATGATTTGGGTTATCATATAAAGTGAAACCATACTATAAACAAATTCTATGCAAAGGTATTAATGTGCAAATAAAACGAGTAATATGCAACTAACGTTATACTACCTTATTAGCATTGTAAACTTCATGAATTACGATACAATCTACCCAACAATGTTTATTATGATAAATTTAAATGACATGGTGATAATGTATATAGGTTGGTGGACGATTAATACTCTATCTATAGTATTAAATGCATGGGCCGTCGTGGTAATGGGATTCCACAGAGGATTGTACTAACGGTTCAATCATGTGTCCAATGGTGTTTTAAGTCTATTCTTAAGCTGAAGTGTTAACTGTTGGTTCACTGGTTGACTGGATGGCTCCACAGTGGCTCGAACATGGCAATTATAATGATTGTAGTGATTAATGTGGTAGATGGTATTGTTGTAGTCGAGACTCTAGTGAAATCTCCGTAAGATATCAACACTTAATCCATTTCTACATGGTGAGGTAAGTGCTAAGCTGGCACTTACGTGTCTAGCTCTTAAGTGATCACAGTGGTGATGTTTTATGATGTGTCACTGAGCTATAAGCTCTGACTTGGTGATATGGCATATGTTCGCTCTGTGTAATAAATGAAGTCATTTCTTTGTTTTTGGTTATAGCAACTCCTTTGGTACCACCATGGTTTAGCTGGCTTGATCCTGAACATTGATCTCAGGTCTTGGTAGATGGAATATGCAAAACCCTAGCTAAACTTGTCTTAGCATTATTTTCTCTTTTGTGCATTCGTTTGGTGGTTACTGTCTGGAGGTGAAGACCGACAGGCCGTTGGTTTATAGGGCTCGACCCTGGCAATTGTGGATGGCATTGTGCCTTTGAACTCTGAGATTTCATGGTAGAAATAATGTACACGTGTTGAGTTTTTGCTGAGAGGTCAGTGTTGAAGCCCTAGGGCTTTTGTCAGGTGAAAAATTACAGTTTAAAGATGAAATGTTACTCCGAGTTGGGTTGTAGCTCAGATGTAAGTCAACTTCACTGCATTGATGAGTGTTTGGAAGCCAGAAGCGTTCCAATCATCTGTGGATTGCAAGGTAAGCCCCGTCTAGTTTTTAGTTCTATGAAATACTTCTTCGTTTGGTAAGTAAGCAAATGATATGTTGCTAACTCCTCACAGACCTTTGTGGCAGGTAATGCCATCGCTCGGAATCAAGGTGTTGGGTTTGATGACAATGGAGTTTATTGGAAATGGATAAAATGCGAAAACAATCGTAAGCCAGGTGGAAAACCCTCATAGGATCTCCTGGCAGTGGTCGTGGCAATGGTTGTATCACCAAAAATGGAATTCGTAGTGGAAAAACCTAAGTTGTTTTCTTAGTTGTAGAATCAATGTAACAGTTGGTATTTGTACAGAGTTTGAGTTCTATTTTTCAAAACTTGGCAGCGTTTCTTTGTTTTTAAGTGGGGTTTCGGACTCTGTTGAGAAGATAATAAAATGTCTTTTGCAAACTATGTGACTGTGACTATTCTATATTTGTTGTGTTGGGGCTTGGCCGTGAATGAAACCTGTCACTCGTCATTTTGAGAAATGGAACTAGTTCGTAAATTGACAGTCTCTATAATGAAAGTAATGTTTGTGTAGACTAGGGTTTTAAGCATACCTGTACTATCGTGTTAATTCTGGATTGTAAGCTAACGAATTTTTAAAGGTAGAAAGGAAATAGTATGCAAAAGTATGTTTTAGGAAAAATGCCGCTACTGTTTATTAAATCAATGTTTAAGCAAAAATGATGGCTTTGGCCTAATGCCTTGTTGCTGGTTTTGTATAAAACGTTGGTGATTTTAAAATGAAATCTTGTCTAAGGTTTAGAGTTTGACTGTGTCTAGATAATGATGTGCTCGTTGAAATGTTTGAGCAACCACCAGGGTTGTGATTTTGTTAACTCTGCTCCTACAGGCATTTGTAATGTCTTGGAAGTTTTGAACCGATAAAAGAAATAGAAGAGTTCGATCTACAGTAATGATTCTGATATAAAAGAAAATACTTAATCTGTCTATGTTAATAAAATAAAGAAACGACAGAGAGATTATTCATCTATCTTGAATTCTGTTACAGAATTGCATTTGTGTGTTTACGATTGTATGTGCATGCAAAATAAAATATTGAACCCTAGCTTTATGGTAAGAAACTTTGTTTGCTTAACAGCACTGTGCATGCAATAACAAAATATCTGAAGTAACAATAGACTTTTAAAAGAATTAAATGTAAAGTTTCAAAACCCTAAGTTGATAATATGTTGTTTCTTATTTGTCTATCTGTCTTATATGTAAAATAATGAGAATAACAGCAACTATAGATATTCTGTGAAAATATACATTTAGAAAAACATGAATGTATAGAACATAGATGATTTCCTTGTCTAAAATAAAACTTTTGTTATATCTATGGATTAGATTTACTTTTCTATTGATGATAAGAATGGGGTAAGAATAGTACTGTGAATAACGAAATAAAAACACATTTTAACATTAGTAAATAATTTACAGAGCAATTATAAAGAATTAATACTTTCATCACCATGGCATTTTTCCTATCAGCTCTCATCTACTTAATTTGTTTCTGTACTGGAGTACAATATTGTTTTCTTTTTGCATGGGGAAAAATACAGAAACTATTTTATCCATTCAAGTCAAATTATACAGAATTATTAGTTTACACAGGAATCAAAATAACTTATGAAATAAACAATAAAAGTTACAAAATCAACAGTGCTGTAACATACAAAAATAATTAGATAACAGAACTTAAAAATAAAACAAATAAGATATTAGAACCTATAACTGATGATAGGACCAGCAAACACCCAAGGAGGCTTGTTCCTCCCAACCTGCTTCAGAAGAGGCAGCTCAGCTGCTGACTTCTAATGAACCCCCGAGCCTGATTACTGATCCAGTAAGTGGGTGGAAAACTGTGTAGAAGCAAGGCACTCAAAATACCTTATCCACTCGGTATCAACCTTCTGTAAAATTCCTTCTCCACTAAGCAACAACCTCCTGAACTCACTAAGAGTTTTGGCAGACTCACAACATGATCAACCCTAGCCTATCCCCTCATCAGATCTCTTGAGTGCAAACAACAAAACCTCAAGGTAAGTTTCTTCGTTAGGAAAAGTGATGAACCTCAGTTCATAATCTGATGGCTAATATATAGACTGCCTAGGTCTTTTAGTGGTCAGTTTGGAATAAATGAGCCTCAAGCTCCAGTCCCATCTTTTAGGGCACTAAGACCACATTTCAAGGGAGTTGTCCCATACCAATAGCTAGTTAGTTGCATCATGATGCTGCCACTTTTCCATTGCCTTCTACCCTAGATTCCATTCCACCTAGTGGATCAGTAACCACTCTTTCAATAGTCCCCTTAGGTGTTTGTCTCCTATTTTGTTTATTAAATAATAAAATATTGTGCAAATTACAGTCATCCTTGGACACTTGTCCAAAATATAAATACTTTACAATAAAAGTTAATACAAAGTTTTCAGCAATTACGGTACGTGACAAACACCCCCTCTTAAGCTCAACATCGTCCTCGATGTTGCTTATTCATCATCAAGTTCCTCATGGAACAGAACTGGGTATGCTTCTCACATTTTACCCTCCAGTTCTCAAGTAGCCTCATCAGGGCTAAGGTGTTTCCATTGCACCTTTACCTACCCTATGCTACGATTCCGAAGTGTAATTTCCCTCCTGTCGAGAATACAGTCCGGTTCCACCTGTATATCATTCCAATTCAACACATGAGTAGCATCATGCACATACTTCTTTAAAACAAAAACATGAAAAACATTGTGGATTTTTAAATTGTATGGCAAAGCCAATTGATATGCAATAGCTCCTATCCTTGATAGGATTTCAAATGGTCCACAATACCTCGGTGCTAATTTAGCACAGCTCCCAAGCTTCAAAGAACTTTTCTTGGGCTTTACCTTTATGAATACATGGTCTCCTACCTGAAATTCTCTTTCTATGCGTTTCAAATCAACATAGCTTTTTTGCCGATCTTGGGCAACTTTTAAGTTACCTTGAACCTGTTTCACAGTTAGCTCCATTTCTTTCAATAGATACGGTCTTAGCATCAATCTATCTATAGGATTATCCCATGAAATTGGAGTAGAACATTTTCTTCCATACAAAATTTCAAATGGACTTAACTTAGCAGATGCTTGATAATTATTATTGTAGGCAAATTCTACTAGGTGTAAGTAATCCTCCCATTTAGATGGCTGATCTTTAACATATAATCTTAACATATTTTCCAAAATCTGATTTACTCTTTCTGTTTGACCATCAGTTTGTGGGTGGAAAGAAGTGCTGAAATTTAACTTAGTATTTAATCCTTTAAACAGTGTTGTCCAAAAATTACTAGTAAACTTAGAGTCTCGATCTGAAATAATCACCTTTGGAATTCCATGCAAGCGAAAAATTTGCTTCATGAAAATATCTACAATGTTAGAAGCCTTGAAAGTAGTTTTAACAGGAATAAAATGAGCAGCTTTGCTAAGTTTATCAACGACAACCATAATTGAATCATTCTGCTTCTGATTTTTAGGAAAACCTATAATAAAGTCAATGCTTATGATTTCCCACTTCCATTCTGGAATTTGTAAGGGCTGCAATAGCCCAGCTGGATGTTGATGTTCAGCTTTAATAGTCTGACAGTCAAAGCATCTAGCTATATATTCAGCAACTTCACTCTTCATGTTAGGCCAAAAGTACTCCTTTCTTAACATGGTTATGATTTTCTGATAACCATGATAACCAGGATGTCCTGAATAAGGAATCTTGTGAATTTCATCTAAAATCAGCAACTTAACTTTCGAAAAATTAGGCACATAAATTATGTTTTTGTAAGTTAAGCCTTTTTCATTAATACTGTAATTTGTTATAACATTTTCAGATGAATTTTCAGCCACTTTATCATGTAATTTTTGGTAATTTTTGTCTTGCTTAATTCCTTCTTTGATCTGATTTTCCAGATCAATTTGAAAAGTACTGATTGCTGCCATAGAACTTAATCTAGCGTTTCTACTCAACACATCAGCAACCTTATTTTCCTTTCCATTAATGTGATGGATCTCGAAATCGTACTCGCTAAGGAAAGCTAACCACCTAGCTTTCCGTGCGTTCAGATTTGTTTGATCCAGTAAATACTTTAACCCCTTATTATCAGTCATTAAAATGAATTTTCTACCAATCAAGTGATGGCGTCACGTCTTTAAAGCATGTATCACGGCTGCCAACTCAAGATCATACGTAGCGTAATTCTTTTCGTGTATTTTTAACTTCCTTAACTCAAAAGAAATTGCATGACCTTCTTGACTTAAGACCCCTCCAAGTCCTTCGTTGCATGCATCCGTGCATACAACGAAATCCTTATTAGGATCTGCAATTTTTTATATGGGTGCAGTAGTTAACAATTCTTTTAACTTATTAAAACGGTCTTAACACTTTTGATCCCATATAAATTTCTTCCCTTTCTTCTGCAAAGAAGTGATAGGGTTAGCAATTCTAGAGAACCCTTCAATAAACTTTCCATAAACCCCGTTATTCCCATGAATGACCGTACATCTGTTACATCTTTTGGGACAGGCCATTCATTTATTTCTTTTATCTTATCAGGATCAACAGAAATACCATCTTTTGAAATTATATGACCCAAATACTGAATTTTATCTTTATAGAAATCACACTTACTAAACTTAGTGTAAAGTTGGTGATCTCTAAGTACTTGTAAAATGCTTTTTAGATGTTCATCATGCTCTTCTTTATTCTTTGAGTAAATCAGAATATCATCAATGAATACCACTACGAACTTATCCAAATATTTATGCAGAATGTTGTTCATTAAGCACATGAACACTGCAGGTGCGTTAGTTAGCCCAATAGGCATAACTACGAACTCGTAGTGTCCATAACGCATTCTGAATGTAGTTTTGAATATGTCTTCGTCTTTTATCTGGACTTGATGATAACCTGAGCTTAGATCAATTTTAGTGAATATCTCTGCTCCGCGTACTTGATCAAATAGATCATCTATGCGGGGTAAGGGATACCGGTTTTTAATTGTCATTTTATTAAGCTGACGGTAGTCAATGCACAAATGCATAGTACCATCCTTCTTTTTAACAAATATTACTGGTGCTCCCCAAGGGGACACACTGGGTCGTATGTAGTTTTTATCTATTAATTCTTTCAGCTGAGATTTTAACTCATTTAATTGTAGAATATTCATCCTATAGGGGGCCTTTGAGTTAGGTACCGCACCGGGTACTAACTCAATGGTGAAATCAAGTTCTCTTTTTAGAGGTAATCCTGGAATTTCTTCTGGGAATACATCCGAAAAGTCCCTAAGGATGGGAATATCCTCTAGTTTTATTTTGTCTCCTTTGGATGTACATTCATCATTAATAACATTAACAGCAAACAATTTATAGCCTTTTCTAGCATCTCTCTTCACTTGTAAGGCAGAAATCTGCCTTACAGAAGTTTTCCTAGAAATGCCTTTAACAGTTTCAGCTACACCTTCATTATTTAAACAAACAAAAGATTTTTCATAACAATTCAATAGAACTCTATGCTGTTCAAGCCAATCCATACCAATTAACAAGTCATACGATCCTAATGGTAAAACATTCAAATTTAATTGCGTTTTTAGCTGACTTAGGAAAACTTCACAATCTTTAACAAAATATGTAACTCTTCTTTTTGTACCAATTGCAAGCTGAACTAACCACGGGTTATCAAATTTTTCTATCTTTAACTTGCAATTTTTCACTAATTCGAGTGAGATATAACTCAGATTTGCACCCGTATCTATTAGAATGGAAATATACTTAGTTTGTAACATACCTTCAACTTCCACCATGGATGTTTGATGATTTTCTTGACGATCCTCCAATGCTGCATAAATTCTAGGCATCTCCCTCGCTACATCTCCAGCTGTAGGTTCTGCTTGTACTGTGTGAATATTGTTGATGGTTTTTCTGTTGCGTGGGCAATCTGTTCTCTTGTGTGGTCCGCCGCATTCATAACATTTGATAGGTCCTTTTTGCTCAGCATATCTGTTATTAATGTTGTTGTGATAATAGTTGTTGGGTACATTATTTGCAGTAGAAGAGTTCTGAGACGCATTACCCCTGTATGTATTACTGTTAGAAAATTTTCTGTTAGGGAAATTTTTCTTGAAACTCCCAGAACTTTCATTAAAACTTTTCTTTTTATAATCAGACTAGTTTGTTTTGCTTCCCTTCCATCCAGTTGTTCCTTCTCTTCTTTTGTTTTGATCAAAACAGAAATTTTGCTTTCTCATAGCTTCCTCCAGTGTTGTAGGATTGTCATATTCTATTCTGTCTTTTATATGGAATGGTAAACAGCTGAGAAACCTTTGTACCCTTGGCTTCTCTTCAACCATGTATGGTACATATCTCAATAGATTGAGGAATTTGTTGCACAATTCCTTCATGCTCATGGTGCCCAACTTCAGATCATAAAAATCCTTCGATTTATCCTCATAATATTGTTCTGACAAAAACTTTTTCTTGAATAACTTCTTGAACATACTCCATGTTACGTCTTTTTCTTTTAAACTTTTGATTCTTTTTAGATCCTGCCACCATATATCTACCTTGCCTATCATATTATAACTAGCCATCTTGGTTTTCAATTGAGAAGAGTGATCATATATATTAAAGTATTTCTTCATTCCGAATAGCCAAGCTTCTGCTGTTTCACCCTTCTCATTTTCACCATTAAAAGTGGGTGGTTAATTTTCTTAAATTCTCCAAAAATCTGTTCATGATGCTTTTGCTTTCTCCTTGTTGAACATAAATCACTATCACTGCTATCCTCGTTAGAGTGATAATTATTTTGATGTGAATCAAAGCATGATTGGCTACCACTTTTATCTTTTCTTGTCTTCTTATGCTTATGTCTATGAGTCATTATGGCAGAATCAAATGGAATCTCTGATTTTCTGCCCCTTTCCTCATTCTGGTATTTATCCATTAAAATCTGATTTAATGTATCCTACGCTTTCAGAATGCACTCATTTTCTTCTTTGACTGTTTTTATATCAGACTTCCGATCCTTTATGGTACGCAAAAATTCAGAAGAATTGTTATTCAACTCAACATAGAAACCTTCTGGATTTTCATTAATACTAGGTTCACGATGAGGTGATTTTTCCTCTGCTGATTCTTCCGGTAACGGCATACCTGTAACACAATTTGTCAAACTGTACAACACAATTAAATTTTAAGAAGTTAGTAAGCAGCTTTTTACATTTTATTTTTTGTATTGCGCGCGTGAGCCTATTCAGGCCTAGTGTTTTAACCGCGCTCTGATACCACATGTAACACCCCAGAAAATTCATTAAAATTTAAAACTTTTTCTACATGATAATATTGCTTATTTAGTGTATGCAGAAATGGAAAAGATACATGAGATGTTATTTGCTATCTTAAAATACCATACTTGTTTATTGAATGCGACTTAAAGAAGTTAGCTTAAGTCTTGATTTTATCCAAATCTAGATATGTTGCTACAAATCTACTGTTGTTATTTATGAATGAAGAAACATCGTTTGATTAATGTTCTTTTGTTTGATTGATGAAGGGGTCCTTTGGACACCCCGAGGCTTACTTAGCATTCATGCTAAAGCATGTAAATTTCGTAATGTGACAGATTACAGGTAAGGGTTTTAACTGCGACAAGTAACCACCTATTTTTAGTAAACATATAATGATTAAAACTGAAGAGAACAGTTCTGATCATTCTATCAGTGAGAGAACTGGTTCAAAACTTCAGGTCGTTCAAGTTTGTTTTTAACTATTAGAAAAGGTCTATATATGCAGACACTACAGATTTAACAAAAGTTATGAGAAGGTCTTTATCAGTCGTAACTTCGTTTGCATTCAATGGTCTATTTCTTTGGTTCATTTAAATGCTCTAAACTTATGATGTCAGTGGCGATATTATCAAAACTCAAATGTAGATGTACACATCCTAAATGATATGTGCGTTGTGTGCCCTATGTGATTCTAAGTGGCACTATGCATTTATGTGATATTAGGTTCTTAATGCGATACAATACAATTAGGAATATATACAATTAGTGATACTATGCAAGAATGCAATATCAAACAAACTTTATTTGATACTTTGTGATCTTACAATACTATATGATTTGGGTTATCATATAAAGTGAAACCATATTATAAACAAATTCTATGCAAAGGTATTAATGTGCGAATAATACGAGTAATATGCAACTAACGTTATACTACATTATTAGCATTGTAAACTTCATGAATTACGATACAATCTACCCAACAATGTTTATTATGATAAATTTAAATGACTTGGTGATAATGTATACAGGTTGGCGGATGATTAATACTCTATCTATAGTATTGAATGCATGGGCCATCGTGGTAATGGGATTCCACAGAGGATTGTACTAACGGTTCGATCACGTGTCCAACGGTGTTTTAAGTCTATTCTTAAGCTGAAGTGTTAACTATTGGTTCACTGGTTGACTAGCTGGATCCACGGTGGCTCGAATGTGGCAATTGTAATGATTGTAGTGATTAATGTGGTAGATGGTATTGTTGCAGTGGAGACTCTGGTGCAATCTCCATAAGATATCAGCATTTAATCCATTTCTATGTGGTGAGGTGAGTGCTAAGCTGTCACTTACATGTCTAGCTCTTAAGTGATCACAATGGTGATGTTTTATGATGTGTCACCGAGCTATAAGCTCTGACTTGGTGATATGGTATTTGTTCGCTTTGTGTAATAAATGAAGTCATTTCTTGGTTTTTGGTTATAGCAACTCCTTTGGTACCACTGTGGTTTAGCTGGCTTGATCCTGAACGTTGATCTCGGGTCTCGGTAGATGGAATATGCAAAACCCTAGCTAAACTTGTCTTAGCATTACTTTCGCTTTTGTGCATTCGTTTGGTGGTTACTGTCTGGAGGTGAAGGCCGACAGGCCGCTGGTTTACAGGGTTCGACTTTGGCAGTTGTGGATGGCATTGTGCCTTCGAACTCTGCAATTTCATGGTAGAAATATTATACGAGTGTTGATTTTTTGTTGAGAGGTCAGTGTTGAAGCCCTAGGGCTTTTGTCCGGTGGAAAGTTAAAGTTTAAAGATGAAATGTTACTCCAAGTTGGGTTGTAGCTCAAATGTAAGTCGACTTCACTGCGTTGATGAGTGTTTGGAAGCCAAAAGTGTTCCAATCATTTGTGGATTGCAAGGTAAGTCCTGTCTGGTTTTGAGTTCTATGAAATACTTCTTCGTTTAATCAATAAGCAAATGATATGTCGCTAACTCCTCACAGACCTTTGTGGTAGGTAATGCCATCGCTCGGAATCAAGGTGCTAGGTTTGACGACAATGGAGTTTGTTGGAAATGGATAAAATGTGAAAAATATTGTAAGCTCGGTGGCAAACCCTCGTAGGTTCTCGTGGCAGTGGTCATGGCAACAACTGTATCACCAAAAGTAGAATTCGTAGTGGAAAAACCTAAGTTGTTTTCTTAGTTGTAGAATCAATGTAACAGTTGGTATTTGTACAGAGTTTGAGTTCTATTTTTCAAAACTTGGCAGCGTTTCTTTGTTTTTAAGTGGGGTTTCGGACTCTGTTGAGAAGATAATAAAATGTCTTTTGCAAACTATGTGACTGTGACTATTCTATATTTGTTGTGTTGGGGCTTGGCCGTGAATGAAACCTGTCACTCGTCATTTTGAGAAATGGAACTAGTTCGTAAATTGACAGTCTCTATAATGAAAGTAATGTTTGTGTAGACTAGGGTTTTAAGCATACCTGTACTATCGTGTTAATTCTGGATTGTAAGCTAACGAATTTTTAAAGGTAGAAAGGAAATAGTATGCAAAAGTATGTTTTAGGAAAAATGCCGCTACTGTTTATTAAATCAATGTTTAAGCAAAAATGATGGCTTTGGCCTAATGCCTTGTTGCTGGTTTTGTATAAAACGTTGGTGATTTTAAAATGAAATCTTGTCTAAGGTTTAGAGTTTGACTGTGTCTAGATAATGATGTGCTCGTTGAAATGTTTGAGCAACCACCAGGGTTGTGATTTTGTTAACTCTGCTCCTACAGGCATTTGTAATGTCTTGGAAGTTTTGAACCGATAAAAGAAATAGAAGAGTTCGATCTACAGTAATGATTCTGATATAAAAGAAAATACTTAATCTGTCTATGTTAATAAAATAAAGAAACGACAGAGAGATTATTCATCTATCTTGAATTCTGTTACAGAATTGCATTTGTGTGTTTACGATTGTATGTGCATGCAAAATAAAATATTGAACCCTAGCTTTATGGTAAGAAACTTTGTTTGCTTAACAGCACTGTGCATGCAATAACAAAATATCTGAAGTAACAATAGACTTTTAAAAGAATTAAATGTAAAGTTTCAAAACCCTAAGTTGATAATATGTTGTTTCTTATTTGTCTATCTGTCTTATATGTAAAATAATGAGAATAACAGCAACTATAGATATTCTGTGAAAATATACATTTAGAAAAACATGAATGTGCAGAACAAAGATGATTTCCTTGTCTAAAATAAAACTTTTGTTATATCTATGGATTAGATTTACTTTTCTATTGATGATAAGAATGGGGTAAGAATAGTATTGTGAATAACGAAATAAAAACACATTTTAACATTAGTAAATAATGTACATAGCAATTATAAGGAATTAATACTTTCATCACCATGGAAATTTTCCTATCAGCTCTCATCTACTTAATTTGTTTCTGTACTGGAGTACGATGTTGTTTTCTTTTTACATGGGGAAAAATACAGAAACTATTTTATCCATTCAAGTCAAATTATACAAAATTATTAGTTTACACAGGAATCAAAATAACTTATGAATAAACAGTGAAAGTTACAAAATCAGCAGTGCTATAACATACAAAAATAATTAGATAACACAGCTTAAAAATAAAACAGATAAGATATTAGAACTTGTAACTGATGATAGGGCTGACAGACACCCAAGGAGGTATGTTCCTCCCAACCTGCTTCAGAAGAAGCAGCTCAGTTGCTGACTTCTAATGAACCCCCGATCCTGATTACTGATCCAGTAAGTGGGTGGAAAACTGTGTAGAAGCAAGGCACTCAAAATACCTTCTCCACTCGGTATCAACCTTCTGTAAAATTCCTTCTCCACTCAGCAACAACCTCCTGAACTCACTAAGAGTTTTGGCAGACTCACAACATGATCAACCCTTGCCTATCCCCTCATCAGATCTCTTGAGTGCAAACAACAAAACCTCAAGGTAAGTTTCCTCATCAGGAAAAATGATGAACCTCAGTTCATAATCTGATGGCTAATATATAGACTGCCTAGGTTTTTTAGTGGTTAGTTTGGAATAAATGAGCCTCAAGCTCCAGTCCCATCTTTCACTAAGACCACATTTAAAGGGAGTCGTCCCATACCAACAGCTAGTTAGTTGCATCATGATGCTGCCACTTGTCCATTGCCTTCTACCCCAGATTCCATTCCACCTAGTGGATTAGTAACCACTCTTTCAATAGTCCCCTTAGGTGTTTGTCTCCTATTTTGTTTATTAAATAATAAAATATTGTGCAAATTACAGTCATCCTTGGACACTTGTCCAAAATATAAAAACTTTACTATAAAAGATAATACAAAGTTTTCAGCATAAAATGTTTTCAGCAATTAGGGTACGTCACAAAGCACTTACACATACTGAAATCATCCAACAGCAAAGGAAGAAATGGCATGACCAACATTTGAAGGATAAGAAATTCAAAGAAGGTGATTGGGAACTACTCTACGACTCCAGATTTCACACATTCAAAGGAAAGCTAACCACTAGATGGCTTGGACCTTACAGTATACAGAAAATTTATGACAATGGGGCTGTGAGAATTATTACAATTGATGATGATGAGTTCCCCATGATAGTGAATGGGCATCGCCTAAAACTCTACAAACAACCAAAGTCCAAAGAAGAATTTACACAAGTACTCTACCAGCAACAATTGATGCTGATAGAGCATGCTGCAAATCAGTAAACTTCAACATGTATCATGAAAAAAAAACAAAGAAAAAAAGAGAAAAAATATATATAAAAAAAAGAGAAAAAAAGAAAAAAAGAAAAAAAAAGGGTAACAGGAAGTTTACAGGGCATCAACCTATTCAAGCGAGCCTGCACAATGATTCAAGCGAGGCTGCCAACAATTCAAGCGAGCCTGCAAAATGTATCAAGCGAGGATGCAATTTATTCAAGTGAGCCTGAAATCAATTCAAGTGAGCCAGCCACGTCTACATGCAGAAATCATTCTTCATCTACTACGGAATTCTTCAAGACACACCATGCAAACCTTTTTCAAACATATTCAAGCGAGCCTGCAAGACATTTAAGGGAGCCAATCACATCCAACCATGAAAACATCCAAATATAAAGCACGATCGCCTGAGTCGTATCAACAATTGGCACAATTTTCAAAATCACATATTCATCAAATTCAAAATGCGCAAAACGGAAAAAGAAGCCTACGCACGTAACTACTGACATGTAGAAATCAAATCTAGACACCGCCAAAATATACTACAGAATCCACCATGCATGAAAAACGCACCAGATCATCAATGCAGGTATGCATACATACCAAGGTAATCTCTAAAATTATTTTATTTGATTTTTAAAGTAAAGCACTTTCCCACAATCCATTCATTTCTAGTCAGTTGAGGATAGCTTCCAATTCAAATCGGTGGCATGGTGGAATGACCTTCATGACTCATGATTGCTACCAAACCCCCGTCACCCTCAGCAAATCATGATCGCAACCTTCACCACATGAAGTACAAAGGTCGATCATGAGAAGGCAGAGATCAATCATGAAAAATAGGGGATTAAAAGTGGCAAGTACAGGTATGATGGAAAGAATAGGTGCAGAAAGGCAGTGAATTAGGGTGTAAAATATTCCACGATTTTGCATATAAGTAACCACCCAGAATTACCGAGAAGCAGCCACCATTGTATTCCTTGATCCTATAGGCAGAGCCCGACCAAGTTAAAAGTATAAAACTGCATTCCAAAATCCCTGGTTTGTCTGTTTATAAAGAAGATTCAAAAAATGACAAAGGGTTTTAAAAAGAGTGAACCAGAAGATCACAGTGCCATTTATCAAAGCCCGAGAGTCTTGCAGATCATTCACAACTCAGGCTGGATGCCATTTATCCTTGGACTGAGAGGACACCATACAGGGGTAGCCTAGGAGTTCACAAGAAACTTCAAGCATATTAAGGATGAACAATATGTCACCCAGGTGAAGGGGTTACGCATAAAAGTGGATGAGGACATGATAGCGAAACACACTGGTCTTCCAATGGGCCTGCATTGGAGCAGCAACGAATGGGAGGCAAACCACACAGCAAAAGCAGCATTCTTTGAGCGTGGAGAAGTTTATGATGAAGACAAAAATTGAGTCAAAAGACCCTCCATGCTAGCACCATGGGATGAAATGGATGCAATTGTCCTGAGGTATATTACATGCACTGGAAGATTAAGCTATGTTCCCATTTTCCATTTTTGTATTTTAGAGCTTCTCAAGCACAAAAGTCACATTTCATCAAACAACAATATTAGCATTCCATTTTACCTGCTCCAATCCCTAGCAGAGATGAGCAGGAAGGTGGCTAAGGGAAAAGAGGATGCTTTGGCCCATCATGGGCTGATCAAACTAATAGTTGGTGAGGAGCTAAAAGCTCAGATTCCAAAGCTCTCCTGGGAGGAGTTCATCGTGGTGTCTGCTGAGAACATTCAGAGAATGAGGACTACGCCATTGCCACCTGAATCAAAAAGTAAGACCACCTCTGTATCAGGGGCAAAAAGAAAAATTGACTTGGACAGTGTGGCCGACACCTTGGTCAAAATAAAACACTCCAAAGAGGACTTCCCCAAATTGGACCCAGATATTCCTACCAGTAGTCAGGGGTCGAAGAGGCACAGCAAGAGATTCACATAGGTATCTAAAATCCGAGTCTCCAAGGAGAAAGAAAGGGAAACCAACCCCCTGATTACCAATGTGTCTGATGATGACATTGATCCTTTTATAGATGAAAAGGTTCCCACTACAGATGAAGAAGAGGAAAAAGAAGAAAAAGAAGAAGAGGATGAAGAAGAGGAAAGGAATGAAAAGGAAAAACAAGATACAGAAGAAGAAATGGATAAAGAAGAAGGGCAGAGCTTACAGGAGCAAGGCAACTTTTAGGAAAACCCTCCAGAATGTAATGAAGACCCCGAGGTCATTTCCCAGCTCGCTGAAGCACGAGAAAAATTGGAAAGGCTCAGAAATGAGTTGGCAACATTAAGAATTCGGCCAGGAAGCCAAGCCAACCTCCCCCATTCTCAGTCGAGAAGACACAAATCCTAAAGATGCACCATGCAAAAGAGCTTCGGCTGGCCGAGCAGAAGAATTTAGTGCTGCAAGAAAATTTGGCCGAAGCATAGAGCGAATTAGCAAGGAAGGACTAGGAGATTATCAAAATTAAGGATGTTTTTTCCACTACTATCGACATATATGAGAGACTACGTGACCTCATACCACCGTCGGCGGTCTATGCAATTTATTTACAAGAGAATTGGGGCGAATTCTAGCTCCAAAGGTTGAAGAAAGATCTCCCTATAGAGGTAAGCACTCCTAAAGAATTTATTGATGCATCTTTGAACTCCACAGAGCTGGAGAAAGACCAATTGAGTGATTTCTTCTTGCACAATTTCATAGTTTCTGACTCGCCCAACTAGTCACCAAACCCATATGTGGGCGATTTCCAGTTAAGGGCATTGTGTTCATGGATGAACCAAAAAATTGAGTGAGCCTAGGACTATCATCTCTAGGTTGCATCCAAATGGAAAACCCCATTAATGATCAGACCTGAGCCAACTCACCCTGAGAGAATAATCTATAACCACGGGATCCTCACTCAGGATGAGGAACTGATACCCATTCTCCTCGCAAAGCAACAGGAGGCAGTGAGTCATTTTGACATTACACTCTGCAGCAAACAAAAGGAAGTTAATGAGTCCATCAGGGAAAGGTGGAGCAGGGTGGAAAATGATATAAAACGAAGAGAACTCCACTCTCCCCTCAAGCTTAAGGATGCTCTCTTCAAAACCACACTCTACAAAGAATCCCTGGCAAGAAACCAACTAAGGTGGATTGGGATGAGACTGAATCCCCCATTCTTTCTTTCCCCAGTCCTCAAAGAACATATTAATCAAGAGGAGGAGAGGAAGGCATGGGCCAGGGAGGATCATAATTTTGGATATCTCAGGCAGGCAGGGAAACCTAAGGTGGTAGCATGGGATATCAGGGAGGTCATCGACGAATGGAATAAGTCACCCAAGGATGGGTGAATCCTTCAAGTAGGGGAGAGAATGATGGGTCCAATTTTCAGGTATTTGATAACCCTTTTTCCATAGTCCAACTCAAGCAATGGTAAAGAAACCCTTTTTCCATAGTCCAACTCAAGCAATGGTAAAGAAACGCACTCAATTGTGGGAAAAGTGTTTTACTTTAATTATTTAATGAAATTTTTTTTATGATTATTCTTGTATGTTAGAATGCGTATCAAATAAAATGATTATATGGAAACCAAGCGTGATTGAGCAGGTTCAGGGTCATTAAAGGATGGACGTGTAGAAGACTAAAGGATCACCAAGCTCGGTGCCTTGTTTCCTGATTTATAGAGGACACACTCCCACTTTCAAGAAGAATCGACATTTTGACAATCAGTTAGGATCAGCATTAAATCGTATAAATATGGACCTCTCGGGTAGCGAGAGGTCCCTGCTGTTATTTTTGGGAAAGACATTATTTTTAACGTTTTCTGCACTATTGAGATACTGAGAAGTACAAACTTCTATTTTGACATGGATTTTATATCTTAATGAAAGATTGATGATTAATTCCAGCCAGCGTTTCTGAGTTTTTATTCTCTCCTGAGTACGGGTTGGGGAGGGCCCCTCCAACACGTAGGTCAGGAGATTCCTATTTGCAGGTATTTTTCCAAGTATGTGTTTTACATTGATGAATAGTTATATGACATATGGGAGCGTTTGAATGATTCATTATTTCTATAGTATTTTATAATACATTCTGTAGTATAGCAGAACAGTTTCAGTAGTCCTGTAGGTTCTTTCTTTCAACGCATATTTTTATCGACGATTACATGTGTAATAGCTTTGCTTTCAATATCATGGTTTAGATCTAGGAGTTCACTGCAGTTTCTCATCATGATTAGTTTCTTTTGACTTCTTAGTAATAAATGGGTAAGCATAGAATAATTGTACTTCAATTCTAGATTGGTAAAACAAGTTAGATCAAGTCTCCAATTTTGTGCATAGATAGTAGTTACATACTTTGTTTCCCCAATAGTAGAATAGCTCTGTTATGATATTTTCATTCTCAGCATTGAATTATTTTTGCATTTTAAGTATTCAAAATAGATTTATTGTTTTTGTATCTTCATTTCTTAGAATAGATCAACATCTAATTACTTCAGCATTTTAATTATTTAAAATAGATTCCCTTCTTTATTTCTCAGAACATATTTACTGCTTTCAGCACTTTAATTCTTTTAATTAGATTTATTGTTTTCCAGTATTTAATTCCATAGCATAATCAATTTTCACATTTAGTAGACAATCTTTAGAACATCAATACCGACATCCAACTGTGACAAGAGATTATCCTATAAGAGCACAGATAGTGCATGCATCTCTAAAGTTTGTACGTTCCCCGTGTTGACATTTAAAGTAGGCTCTTGGTATAGCTTCCCTCATTAGGCATCCACATTAGGAGCTCACCAACAAGTAAGAGTGACCATTTCTACACCAAAATCCTTGCAAAGATCCAGGAAGATAGGTTATTCCAACAACAAAAGGAGTATAAGATAGATGAGTCGGTACTGCTATGATCGAAAGAGAGACTTTACATTCCAGAGAGCGGAGACATTAGACCTAACATCCTCATTGAATTTCATCAGAAACCCTATTCAAAGCATCCCGGATATCAAAATATGATATCGGTGGTAAATAAAAACTTCTGTTGGCCTAAGTTGAAAGCTGACATCGCCTTGTTCATTGCTAAATTTTAGGAGTGCCAACCAGTCAAAGCGGAACACCAACACCCCTCTGGTTTACTACAACCCTTACCCATTCGAGAGTGGAAGTGGGAGGTCATCAGCATGGACTTCATCATGGGCTTACCCAAGAGTAGGAAATAGAATGATTCCATCTTTGTAGTAGTGAACAAGTTATCCAAAGCAACCCATTTTATACCGGTAAATTCTACCTACAAATCAGTACACATTGCAAACATCTTCTTGAAGGAGATTTTCCGATTGCATGGGATGCCCAAAGCAATCATTTCCGATCAAGACACAAAGTTCACTAACAAATTCTGTAGGGCATTGTTCTCTGGTTTGGAGACACAATTATAGTTCATTACCGTATACCATCCCCAAACCGTTGGACAAACGGAACGAGTAAACCAAATCCTTGAGGATATGGTAAGGATGTATGCCATGAATAACCCCACCAAGTGGGAAGGTTATTTGCACCTCGCATAGTTTGCTTACAACAACAGATACCAAACTTCTGCTAAGATGAGCCCTTTCGAGGTACTCTATGGCAGGAAGTGTCGGACACCTATGACTTGGGACAGTCCGGTAGACAGACTTATGCTAGGCCCCGATTTACTAAAAGACTTGGAGCAGCTAGTCTCCAAGGTACAACAAAACTTGAAGGAGACACAAGACCGCCAAAAGAGTTATGCAGATAAGAAAAAAAAATACAAACACTACCAGGTTGACGAACATGTCTTCCTAAAAGTAAAGGCCAAACGAAGCTCCTTGAGCTTAGGGCGATACGGGAAACTAGCCCCTAGGTTTTGTGGACATTTTGAGATACTGGCCAAGAAGGGCCTAGTAGCTTATGAGTTAGCTTTACCATCTCATGTCAAGGTTCATAATGTTTTTCATGCATCCTTATTAAAGAAATATGTATACAATACAAAACATGTGATTGATTGGTCCTTATTACAGGTGGGGCTCAAAGGGGAGTTCATGCCAGAACCGCTCCACATTCTGGACAAGAGAGACATGCAACTTAGAAGAAGGACCGTCACCCAGTTAAAAGTGCAATGGAGGCACTTCAGAACAAAGGAGGCTACTTGGAAAAATGAGGCAACCATGAAAGAGGCATACCCCGCCTTATTTCATGACTTTATTTCTAGTCCCTAGAACACCGGGACAGTGTTGTTCTAAGAAAGGAGGGATGTAATATCCCGAATTTTGACTAACTATTTCTGATGTCATATATTGGGCTTAAAGCCTCAACACATATGATTTGTTTTGATTATGGGGCATAATCCCTAGTGCACATGATTCATTTCCTTTATAGATTTACATATTGGGCGTGGACCCATCCTGATGCCTTGTTGTTATATATTGGGCAAGAAAGCCCTAATGGATTGATTATGTTTTGTTATGTGAATTGGATACAAACCCTAATATACTGAGATGAACTTTTTGTTACATACTTTGCAGAGTTGTGATTCACATAATTGATTTATGTCGTGTGTTGAGCGTGGACTCAGGAACACACGGATGACCTACATACTAGGCATAAGCCCCAATGTACCTAGAGGACTTTATTACGTACTAGGCGTAAGCTACGATGTACATAGAGTGTTGGGCATTAGCCCTAGAGTGTGCTTGGAAAAATCCAAGCTTGATAATGAATATCGGATCCGAGGCCATTTGTACAATCTAGATGTGCTTCACAACCACATTCTAGTACTAGTGTTGAGTGGGATGCTCTGGAATTGCACTAGCGTAATGCCCCTGTGACAGTGTTGAGTTAAATATCTGAAGAGCACTCAAGGTTACTGGATTTTAAAAGTGTTGAGTCGAGAAGACTCTGAATAACACTTCTATGCATCACATTTACTTAAATTGGTTAAATGAATCATTTTCTATCTATCATCAAGTACTGCGGGAACTACCATGTTAAACGAGGGAATCCAACGTGCAAAAGAAAGACCTATAGGTACATGACCAAGCCAACTATCCAAACTTACCAAAAGACCCGTCCAAAGAGTTGGACCTTGTACTTAATATTTAAAAGAAGTATTTTGGTGTATACATAAATAAATCAAAGAAAAATTACCATAACTAAATTATTGATTAATTAAATTTAAATATTCTTATGTGAATGACATGCATAAAGGCTATGCATAAGATAACTCTCAAAGTTGATATTATTATTAATAGTATTAATAATAATAATAATATTATTTCCTTAAAAGAAAAACGTTTCTTATATATATATAATGCATAAAAGTTATGCATAGAATGACTCTCACATTATCATACTATTAATAGTATTATTATTTATATTGTTAATATTAGTAATAATATATAACTATTATTATTATTATTTATAAGTTAACTTAAGTTACATCCAAATAAAACAAATAAAGGTATCTAATAAAGTTCCTAGATATTTAGTAAAGTATCTTTTAAAGATATTATATTTCAAATTAAATTTTAAAACTAAATATATACTTATTCAAACAACTATATTCCAAACAAGAATCACCTATTTAAAAGAGGGCAGATCGCAAGAGAGGGGATCATCTTTTTGCTACAATCATTCTCTTATGAGCCAAAGAGAATTATTCTGCAGAACTGAAGCAGCCCCATATTAATTTCTAGATCTGATTCAACAGTTCAGCCTAGGGCCTCTACTTCTCTTATTGCATGTTGGAACCAGCTCGGGGGGATCCAGTTAGAACCAAAAATAGTCTAAGGGTCATGGTTGGGAGGAACATGGTAGTCCCAAAGTTATACAGTTAAAGAATCATCCTACATGTCAACTAGGTCCATACTATTTTCCATTAACTAATGTTTGGGTGTGCAGGTTTTGCACGGGGGGTTCACTAACTGAACTTGTTGCATAGCACGATCGATCGCAGGATATTAAAGAATATCCCTAATTTCACTAAATATTGGAAAATGACTCCTAAAATTGTATTGTTGAACCCCCCTCCCAATATACCTTTCCAATTAAGAAAACCTCTAGTTTCACCAAATATTGTACGTATCCAATTTTATCAACGCATTTTTAATACCCCCTTTATATCATATTATCAAGTTGTAACAATCAGGAGCCCTAACGCATCTTAGTATAAGCAAATAAGATTCTAAATAAAATAATAGTATAATGCTAATAATGATCCCACCGATATTGCAAAGGAAACTAATCAATTTGTAGTTTTGGATAATGGAAGATCCAACAAAATAGTAACGAGGAAGGGAAAATGTATAAAAGGCAACCCAGTCAAGAGATCAATGTAACAAGGAATGTAAAAGAATAATAGTCCAATAGTCAATGCTATGCTTAGAAAAGATGAGAATTGCAGATGTTTTACACCACAACCTGCCAACCTACCAATTTTATATCATGTAAATACACGTATAGCCATATAGAGCTCGTCTTTTCTATAATCTTAATAAATTAAACTCCATAAAAATGCAAAATTGAAACACTTTTGTGGATGGACTTCCCTACCTTCCTATCAAAACAAACATCATTGATAATCTAGTGTATATTGCCAACAAATGCTAGTTGCACCCCTAACTTGATAAGAGATATATGATTTCATTAGTATTGAGTAAAACTAATCCCTATGAAGTTTCAAAGTTAGAAGTTCTTTAGAAAGAAAATCTTATAATTTTGATATTTCTTTTTTCAAGCCTTTTATTACAACTATGAATCTCCTTCTATTAAATCTTATGATTTGCATATTTCCCTTTTAGGGAATTTCTCTTATAATTTTGAATCTCCTTTTATTAAGAGTAACGAGCATAGATCCATCTTAAAAGAGGATCTACCAAGCGCTGAGAGGGATCAAATCTCTCGAGGTCCAAACCCTTTTTTAGAGTGGAAATTCTTAGGAAGCATTTTAATTATCTAATTTGTGTAGTTTTATATAAATGTTGTTGTAAATGTTTTAAATCTAATTTGAGCCTACATGTCATTTTTTTATAATTTTTTTATTGTTTTTTAAAGACACGTGTCAACTCCAAGATGAACACGTAAGGAGTTACACATCCCCCTACTAGTCTGTAGAATGCGCTTCTTCAACACAATGAGTTCTCAAATGTTAATGCCTCCTTAAAGACTATGTATAAGTAAATACATACAACTTACTTTTCCAACAAATGCTAGATGCACCCCTAACTTGCTAAGAGATTTGTAATTTTATTAGTATTGAGTAAAACTAATCCCTATGAAGTTTCAAGGTTAGAAGTTTCTTTAGAAATAAAATCTTATAATTTTCATATTTCTCTTTTCCAGCCTTTTATTACAACTATGAATCACCTCCTATTAAATATTATAATTTGCATATTTCCCTTTTAGGGACTTTCTATTATAATTTTGAATCCACTTCTATTTGGAGTAATGAGTTGTCAATGTTAGTGTCTCCTTAAAGACTATGTATAAAGAAATACATTATTACCTTTTATGACTATGCCTATCCCTTATTCTTTAGGGTTTCATTTTTATTCCCAATCTAAATTTATTTTGGAAAAAACTTATTTGAGTGGATTTTATATAAAATGTTCCTTTCCTTGGTTTTCTTTTCAATCACACTTTTAAGTGATAAGGTGATAAGGGGACTTGCCACTTCTTTAGTTGATTAACCTTATCTAATTTAAGTTGCAGCAAGGATGACAACTCTAAGATTAATGTTAATAGTGTCTCCAAACAATTTAGGTGCTTTAGTCTCTTTGTTCAAAACTTATGTTGTTTCTCTCCAACCAAATTTTTAATTTAGGATAACATTAATTAAATTTGATATAAAATGTGCTTAACCAAAGTAATGACATCTACAAGAATACACCTGAGATGTGCTATTTTGATATTTTCAATTTATTGCATGTGCACTTAATAACTTATTCAAACGAATAGCAATAAGAGTATACACATTAAAATTTTATAGAAGATGAAGGGGTAGAGGGTGTGGCAAATAGCTACAATGGTTTCACTTCATTTGTGCATAATTTCCATCCTTGGCTTATGTGCACATCAATATTTAGTTACATGTAGATTTATCCAATCCATATATGTTTACATTACAATATTGGGTGTGCAAGTATCCATAACACAAGTTGACATGCTACTTCTTCTGTGCATCATAATTGTCACCAATTATCATGGATATTTTTGAAGCGATCCACAACTACCAGAGGATAACCATTTCCCTTGTTGGTAATTAGTAACTTCCTCCAAGTGTATCCATCGAAATCAACTCCCATGGTTTGGAGATGTAATTGGAATATACTTTTCCATATTCCAATATTCTATCTTGGACATGAATTTGAATGTGCAACTCCTTATTAAATTTTATACCATATTAGACTAGCATAAATACCTCTTCAAATTGTTGCTCCATTAAAAAATGCCATGATATTTTGAAATGGTGTCTCACACAAGAAGAGTCTATGATCTCCTCAAGGAACAAATGACTTACATCTTATAACGAGTCCTATCCTTCAATAGGAAACCTAGAAACTCTTATCTAGTAGGATCTACATAGAGCTCTATAAAATCATGTATCTACACACAAATTATGGAAAATGTGCATATGCATTTTAAAATCTTGAAGCTAAATTGTTGAAATTACACTAACATGGTTAATAGAATTGTTGGATGTATTGAGAGGAAGCATGTAACGACATTTTATGAATATTAAACCTCTCGAATAAGAAAACCATAATCTGACATTGAAGTACATTGCTTGAAGCAATAATAAACCTAGGAACAAGATGAAATAATAAGAGAGAGCAAAGAATAATAAAAACACAAGAAAAATGGATTAGTTTATTATCCTAGCCAAAAGAATTTTATATAATAAGTCAATGGGTCCACTCAAGACATGCATGGCCCAAGCGATAAGAAAGAAATAATAAACAAATCTTGAAGCATCCTGAAGTATGGAAAGATGCGTCTACATGCCATAATAAATAACTATCTAAAATAGATGGAAATGGAGAAGTGTTTCCCTGAAGGGAAGGGAACTATTGAATCAATGTTAACTACAATAGGAAATATTGAGTTGTGTCTTGCCAAGTTTGATGTCCTTAGGTTAAGCGTGCATCCTGAGTGTGGATACCACCTTAGGTATCTACATCATTATTTATACTTTCATTTTCATCGTTGATAATAATGTGGAATTATTGCAAATGTGAGATTCCCTTATTGATGGGAATTTTGAATATTTTCTATTTGTCTCAAGGAACTCGAGAGGATTTCCATAAGAATCCACCTCAATATCAAAGAATTGTTAAATATTAGGCAAGGTGAATACTAGAAAAGTCACAACTTCGTAACATATTAGTGAGTTAGGTTGGGTGGGATAAATAAGAAAATTGCAAAATAAAATTTGTTAAATAATTGTATAATTATCCAATTCGATGAAGCTCACATGTCATAAATGTTCCTTAAGAATTTGTAATTAAAAATAGCTAAAAATAGGTTTGTCATACGAAGTTAACCTTCATGTGGATCCATTCTAAATCCAATGTAAACAAGTTATATCTATCTGACTATACACTTCTTCACATTACGAAGTAACTTCTCTTTATACAATGGAAACTTGAAAAGCATCACTAATTATTCTAATAGTCCTTAAGACATCTTAATGGTTGTTATCTATGTATCTTCTAATGATTTAGTGGTAACTTGACTTCAAATCAAAATTATTGATTGGTCGATCATATCATCAATGTTATAAGAATAGATATTGTTTTGTATTTATCATATTTTTTATATTAAATAATGCATGTGCATTCTCTATGTAACATCCTTCATTGGAATAAGGATAATAATTGATTAACAAAGTGACATGTTGGTTTAACTTTGTCTCTTTCCCATGAATCGTCGAATCTAGCTCTTAATTTGGATGAACAATTCCCCGCCGCAAATGAATGGATGAATCAATTACATAATTGAAGACATTCCATGCGATTCTGCAAACAATTTTGACTAACATGCCTCCAATTTTTTGTGCTTGTGTGTTTCCCTATCATTCATGATCTGCATGCAATGAAGCTTGAGAGTCACCCGATTGGATAATTCCACTATGTCCTCCTCCTAAGGTAGAAAAACTAACATAATAAACTATATTAAGTTTTTAATAATAGGAGTCACTTTAGATCATGGTTGAATTTTAATATGAAATAACGTACTCATGCAAACAAAAGAGATTGGACAGGAAAGCGTTAGCATTTTCTAGCCAATCCCCCATACATTCATAATTTATAAGATTGGTAGGTATGATTTCGGGCTATAGATCTATTTGTAGAATACGAATGTGGCTATCACCCTTTGAGTGTGCAGCCATTCATATATGACCTAGTTACTGATAGATATTTCTGGATACCTCCTTTAGATGAAGGTTTGATTCTCGAAGCTTCTCCTCCTTGAAAGGATTGATTTATTGATTCTACTCCTACCCAATAGTTTGCAAAATGGCATATGGATTGGATATCCCGAGTGCACATCCTACTCCTTGAGAGGTCTGAGTTTGAGTGTGTCTGGTAGGTCATGATTGGGTTTGAGAAGCAGACCTATTTGAACTAATTTTGGAAATATGAAATTTTTAGTCCCTTCCTCTATCTGTAATAGATGGATTTTTTTAAGATAGAATTCTGGCAATAAAAACTTAATCTAGCGTGGCCTTCAAAATCATCCATCCATCTTCTTACTCAAGCAACAAATAGATTTCCAGGGACTAACCTCGCATAAGAAAGCATAACATAGCCTGACATTGATTTTTGACCTATTCCTTGAAAGAAAGTCTTCTCCTTGCTGTCAAGAATATAGTGAACACACAAAAACACTTTGGTATATTCAGAAGGCAATTCTTGCATGCCATTATATAGATACAAAAATTGTTCCCCCGATCCACGATTCATGAGATATGGGCAAGTTGTGTTTAAAAAATAACCTTTAAACCATGAATTCATGGTGGATGGAACCATAAGGCTCTATTTGCAAGAAGGATAAGGGAAAAATAACTATAAGAAGTCTTCATTCCGAGAAAATGGAGGCGAAATAATTATAAGAAGCTTCATTCTGAGAAATGGCCAGCGAAAATGGTTTCTCTCTGGTTTTCTTCATTAACTATTTTTTATATATTTTATTTTAATAAATGTTGAATTAATTTTTTTTACAATACCCTTTCCATATTTGATATGTGTATCCAAAAAAGAGAATCCAATGAGAATTTAGTTGAACCATATAGTTCATCGTCTATATATATGTCATTGGACTTGGTAACGACTGAGAGGGAAGCTTACCATGTTTTCTAGGAAAGTCAAATTCTTGGGCTAATGCAGTTACTTCCATCTCAACGCAAAAACCAAGAGCGCTTCAAACCATTTCCCTCGATCTAACCTGCACATGCACCATAAAAATGATATATATTAGCGCTTCTAATGATTTATAACTATGCAAGCCATTATCAAACATCATAGCTCTCTCCTCAAGAACCGAGCGTCACTCTGTCTAAACTGCAGTCTTCAAATTAGTAAACTGCAGAACCGAGCGTACCTTTGGTTTATAAAGGAATTGAGCCGTTTAATAAACATAGTCTCCACTGAGTGCAAGATCGAAAACGACGACAGATGAAAGCAATAACAAATTTTTCATCCTGTGCTTCACCATGCTTAACTCCCCAATCCCCATCGCTCTGAGGAAATAGAGATATGTGTGAAGGCCAGATGAAATCTCTATCAAGGTAAGAGCAGGGGAAGAGAAGCTAAGAGCAGGGGAAGAGTGGCGCGCAATTTTTCTATCTACCATATTAATTAGCTTTAATCCCTAGCCTCTGCCAGCACTCCATTCATTGCGTTGGTTGAATGATGATCATGGGATGAGGGATAGAATTCCAAAGCGATCCATACCGCAAATTTCTTATCTTCCTCCATTATGAACCCACATTTTGGGAGCTCTACTCTAATTAAGAGCATTAATGGAGTAGTTGACAACTCATGCGAGACAACCCATTGCGTTGGTTGAATGATGATCGTGGGATGAGGGATAGAATTCCAAAGCGATCCATACCGCAAATTTCTTATCTTCCTCCATTATGAAACCACATTTTGGGAGCTCTACTCTAATTAAGAGCATTAATGGAGTACCTTAGAGCATTAATGGAGTAGTTGACAACTCATGCGAGACAACCCATTGCTTTCCACTATGCCATAACCAAATCCGAATCCAAATTCTACCACTCATAGCACTATAGGTATTGTTTTGATTATGATCCAATTTGATGAGTTTTAATGTGAGATCACATTAATATGTTGAATATGGAAAGAAATTTTATATTAGTTCACATATGGGATAGACTATATAAGTAAATATATATATGTATACATTAATTAAATCCTATGTATATAAACATAAACATATGGTATCGATCCATAAAAAAACTATAACATGGGCAAGTCATTCAATATATAAATATATGGTGTTGATCCATAAAATTTATAAAATGTTTAATACGCTTTATGGAAATAATATATATTCCAAAGGATCGGTGGATCCCATATTGGGATTAATGTGGGGTCGAGCATATAATTGTATACAAGGTATTTAAAATTTAAATTATATATCCAAAATTATAATTCAAACATAATTTTTATTTAGAGATGGACTATATATTTTGCAAATAATAATTAGATTTTTATGCTAAATTCGAAGGAGGGGATATCAACTAAATTGAGTAATTACATTGGTTATACAATCTCGTCATCTATAGAAATAATCATGTGAAGATTAGGTATAAGCATAAGTTTACTTAAGTGTGCCTAGTTAATCATAGTGCAACTGATTATTATGATGTTTCCACTAGTTGTGTGAACAAAAGAAGAGAAATTGTTAACATATGCAAATACATATGCAAATCAAAATGCATAATAAATGGAATAGTGTAAATACATGTGGAGTTGTGTTATGTATTTTTAGTAGATATTTAAAAAAAATTATATATGTATTATGGGGATGTTACAGAGCTCTACAACATTAATCAATTTCTTTTAATTAAGTCAAGAAATCCATACACGAAACATAATTGCCTCTCATTGAGGGGAAAGGGAAGGAAAAGGTCAAAACAAGGGAGGGACGCCTTCAGTGGTGGGTTACAAGCAGGGTATTTTTTAAGGATTATAAAAGTATACCTAAGTATAGTATTCTAAGCGATTATTTTGGATAGAAAAAAACATATATATAGATTGGTAGGCGAATATTAAATATGAAACATATGATTTACTACTGAAACTTGTAAATTTTGGCGAATATTATGCTAAAAAAACATATTTTATGTAAATATAGGCGATAATAGAGGCTAAAAATGAACAAATAGCGAATTTATTTTTTGAAAAAAAGTCCGAAAAATAGCCAATTGGCTAAATTTCGCCCCTAAAAATTTCTCTGGTTACAAGCCAAGAGGAACTTGAGTAAGTGTGAATCCCATGAATGTGTGTAGACTGGTACATTGAGAAAACATTTTGAGAGTGTTGATGTAACAAGAGGAGAATCCTTGGCAATCCTTAGTGGAGAATCATTGGTTTTTTCATTAATTGTTTGTTTCCTCTAACCTTAGGATGCACTGATTTTTCTATTTTTTAATTCTTTCAGAGTTCATTCTAAGAGTAAATGGAAATTTCTTTTTTCTTTTCTCTTTAGCAGTTATTACTCTTCCAAGGATTTTTTTTATGTCTTTGAAGGGTACACATCTATTCATGTTCTATAGTTATCTAAAATCATGTCTATCTCACACTCTTCCAGAGATTAGTCTCATGTTTCTAATTGCAAGTATAGATAACCATAACTATGGATTCTAAAAGCGAGGTAGATTGACCTCTTTGAAAAACTATGATCTTTCTCATTCTGGATCCTCTATCTAACACTAGGATAAAATACAATCTCTTTTCAAATTCGGTATTCAGGGGAGTTCAAGATAACTTAAAGAAGTGATTTAAAGAAAAACTTACATGGCAAGCTTTTAGGATTATGTCTTAACTGCTAATCATAAATATTGTGGTCTATTTTGATTCCTAGTATCATGTATGGTTTCGTTGTTATACTAGTAACTATTATGACACCTTATTTTGTCTTTTCTCATCCGTTGTAATGAAAGAATATATGCGTGTTTATGTGGCCATGCTAATTGTTGGCCCATAACTATTATGACACATGTTTATGTTTCTTCTCATGTGCTTAATGGAAGAATATATGCATGTTTATCTATTATGCTAATTGTTGGCCCCTTGACATGGCATCTAAAGGTCTTATGCCATTTCCTAATATTAATCTAAAAAAAATGTAGTATATTCATGAAAAGATCCTCCACACTTGAACATTAACTAATTAGATAGGAACAGAAAACACATTGCATTAAAAATCATAATTGTGTCCAAGGATGATGAGGAAGTTTGGCTATAGGTGAACTAGTCAGTTTAGAGGTCAAAAAATTGTGGGGATACATAAATAAGACAAAAGATCAAGTTTATTGAGTTCAAAGATCTTTCGTAAAATATATATTTTCCTTTTAAATTGCTTTTCTTTTATGCAACTCTTTTGTACAATTGAGTAACTCATATTCTAAATTAGTAAGGTGTAGACATGTAGTTTTGATGAGTCTATTAATTGCTTTCAATTCTGCTTATGCAATCATTTCACTATGTAAATTATCGACGCGATGAGAACCAACTATACATATTCATAGACGATTGTGTTCCTCGTTGGTTAACTTCTTCAATACATATATACTTTGACACTATGGCAGGTGCATACAAGTTTGGAAATGTTTAATTTGTTCGCTTACCACTAGATGTATCATAGAAGATTGAAGGTGATCCTACTGGTGGAAGAATTAGGTGGGACCAGGGTAAGTTGAATGGAGCAACCAATAAAGTCGAAGACATAATACAATTTCATATAGGGGATGTAGTAACATTACAGAAGGCATCACTTAGACCTGGTGGTGATGAATGTCTCATTTATGGGATTGCGTTGGGAAGTATACGGGAATTTCCACCATTTACATCCAGAGAGGATGTTGACTTATTCTCACATTTGGAGATGCATTTGAGGTAGGAGGACCCTCCTTTGTGTTCCAGAGATCACATGGGTTATAGATCATCTTATTTTCTAGTGAAGGTAAGCCTCATCCTGAATGTAGTGTGATGGTGTTTCTTTACAAATATATGAAAGGGAGCATCATAGTTGTGTTTTTTTATTTCTCACATGGGAGAGAATATTTTTTTGCAGGATGCGATTGATGGTGATATTTGTGCGCAGTTTCCCACCTTGCCACCTGATTTGTAGTGCAATATTGAATATGAAATTGATCGCACGCCTGGTGAAATATTGAATAAACTAGAAGACATTAGGAATAAGACAATCTAATTGAAATCGTGTTCACATCTGGGAGCAATGAAAATTTTAGGGGCAAAATTCAGCTAATGGGAAAAATATTTTTAGATTTAAAATACAAAGTGGGTGAATTTGTATTATTAACACTGTTGCAAATATCTTTGATTTCTCTCGATATTTCTGTTTTTTTTTAGTATTTAGCTTGTTGATTTTTCCAAGCTTTTGTGATTGTCTTTCAGGTCCGAGTTTATAAAAATTAAGAAGTGGATTACATTACTCCATAACTATAGTAGAGTTAAATTACATAGCCACAGCAGGCTTGTTATAAATCAAAAGAGTATATATGGTTCATTACAAACTTATACCTAAGGTTCGAATGAAGACCCTTATTACAATATAAATGAAGACACTTTAACAAAACCGAGGATTGAACCATCTCAGAGAAGCGAGAAGATAGTGTTTTCATATCTATGAAAACCCTAATGATTTATGCTTGAACTCAATATGCACAAATAAGTTTTGGGTTTTTTCCTCAGATAAGCAAAGATTTAATATAACTCACGATAATAATGTATTGTAATTTAAATGCACAACAAATTCAGTTATAACCCTTTACTCACCAAGAAATACATCCTAGCATCCACGAGTTGGCTCAACAATGGAGTTTGGATAGTGTTACTGGCACCGAAACGTCCAATTTCTAAGGGCATGGACACGGTCAAGCCAACTTTTAACTACTAATTACACCTATGTTAAACATTAAATCAATTAAACCATAATATTAAACCATGTGTTCAAGCAATGATGACCTATAATCAACAATGATTAGCAATAATATGAATAGAGTCACTACTTGGTACTGTCATCTTTGTTGACAATGAATAATTGACTAAACTATGTGTTGAATGATCAAAGGTCGAAGCTTACTGTATAAAAAAAATGACGACAAGGATTGGATACTAAGACGTCACCTCATTGAACCATCATAATATAACCTTGATGTAAAGATAAACAATGTCCTATAACAGAATTAAAAGTGTGCCAATTTAGAGAATTAATAATAGATGCATCCATGCTCTGTGAGGAGCAAACACTTTGATTTACTGACAATACAAGCATATTAACTAAACAATTAATACATGTAGCAAAATAGAAAACTCAAGCCTTCCAGACTACATGGTCTCCAAGCAAAAGTGTTATGGAACACAGGAAAACCAAATTTTACATAAAAAAAGAAATGACAAACTCTCTAATGTCCAGAGAAGAAGAAACTCTACTTTTGCATAAGCAAAGGGCCCTTAAGGTTAACCCATATGGGATGGGGTGCATTTCCCAGTTGTCTCAATTAAGATCCATAGACACTACTACCAGAGTTGTACTTTAAGTCGTGTGTTGGTTGCATATGAGTCGTCGATCTTAGGGAGAGAACTTCAAGTGTACTGAGTAGGTGACAAATCAAATCAAACTTTAATGTGACTTGGTGATTCTGTAATTATGCACCGTCTCTTGTATTCATATAATTGTTGGATATTAACTTTAATGCATATTATATTGTAATACATCCCATGTTATACTTATTATGTAAAAGGAAACCATTATAGTGTAGTGATAACTTTTTTGCACGATTCCAAGGATTGAATTGAGAGTATAAAACATTCACGCCAATATGTGTAGATGGACTTGAGACCATAACCATGGACTAATGTTTTTACTTTGGATTATTATTTTCCATGCAATGTAGTTCCTGGACTACTAAAGTGATAAATTTTACAATGTTTTCATTTGTACTACATCCCATCTAAGACATTAAATTAATACTTAGGATATCATCTTAAGTATTATATTTACAGTATTTTCCCCCTCCCTCCCCTCCACCGCTTCTACAAGAAATGTAATAAAATATACCCTAAATATTTGTATTTCCATATAACATAATTAAGCCCCCTTGGCCCCTTAATACAAGGCAATATATTTTATCATTTCTGTATCATAATTTACTCCCCAATATGAATGGACGTGATAGGATATTGCCTACCAACTGAACCCCCCGTGAGGTTTTGCAAGGAAGATCAAGCTTCCAAGGAATCAGGTATGAACTACAATTCTCAATACGGTTTGAGTAGATTTAAATAATTTAACATAGGATTTATTATACAGCATTTATACTTCTGTACCTTAAGATATTAATCCTTTTTTTATATATAATGCAAGTCCAGTTGGCTTGGGATCTCTGGGTTTAGGATCATTTTCCCTTAAATGTTTCCTAATTTAATTTAAGTATCTACCCTAAACATTGCAAGGATCTAGCAGGGCTAGCCCAGCTAGCCTGTGCTAGATAACCGTTTAAGTAGAACTACTTTTGTCAAGACTACATTATCCTTTTTCAAAAGAAAACCCCTACTGAAACATTTAATTTATTAGATTCCTGTGAGCTAGGGTTTAGACTTTTATTTCTTTAAAGACTCAAAACTCAAATCGTGAGACCCACGTTTTGCAATGTAGACTAACACATTCTTATATGGGCCAATAGAAATAATGCATGACTAGGTTTTGATTTTACTCATCACACATAACTTTCACAGGATCGTTGAAATTAACAAAACCATCAGCTCAAAAGAAAGCATCCACCGTACATTTAATTCTTCCAAGTCAAACAACTGTCAACACGATTTCCCTAGCTAAAGACCTTCATTTTTCTCGATGTATAGTTAGCATGCAATATTATCCACGCAGTCAACCCGTAAAGAAATCAACAAAAAACAGGGCATCGAAACTCCTTATCAAAACACGACCTCAGGTTTAGGGTTTTAGTAATTTCCTTGAAAGATTTAAAAACACAGACTCGGATGAAACCCCAAACCCCGCAGCATTCATTTTCTTTTATTCTTTTAATCATTCATTCATTCGGGATTCACAACGTCTCATGGGTTTACTTTAAATAAAACAAAGTAAAGCAATTATCATTCCAAGGCTTAGCCATACCATAAATTTTATCAACTGAAAAATGTGGGGAAAATGCATTACAAGAGCAATACGCTTTCATATACTTTGATAGAGTTAACCATAGCATTCACATATCTAATACATTGTTCCATTTCAAACTAATCAAAGTGAAGCTATATTAGATATTGAAAACAAAAAGGATAGACCTGTGAGATTTTCAATTACTAGGAACTAGATTCATGAGACAATTTCACCATGGAATATTTTAGACAATGAGAGAAGAAGAATAGAGAGAATAAATTATGGAAAACACTCTGTATCTTATTCATTGATATGATAACAATATATAATACATCCTCCATGGAGAAAATTGAATTTCTTTGAAGCAATATGGAAAGAGCAAAAAGAAAGGCTTAGAAAAGACAAAAAACCCCCTAGATGGTAAAAGCAGTTTCCAAAACTGTGCTAAAGGCTCACAAATTTGGCAAGTATGGTATGGCAGCTCATGATTGAGGTAAATGGAAAGAAATAATGGCTTTAGAAGGTTAAATATGATGCATGGGTCAAATTGGTCAAGTGGCGAAAGATTCCAAGTAAACTAGCTTTATCTTTTCCACTAGAAAGCAGAACAAAAACAGGACAAAGCTAATTAAAACTGAATAGTGTCTTTCTAATTCAGGAATGGAATAAAATCAGACAAAATCCAAGGAAATCTTATCTAGAATCTATCCAAATTCGTTTTTGTGAATGAGGATAGCATGTGGTCCACTAAAAGACAAAACTGGCCTATTCTTCCTAGTCAAAACTCAGGAAATTAATCATAAATGATTAATTAATTTTATCCTAAGTCTAGAATGACATAGTGGGTTTTTTAAATGTTCCAAAAAGACCTATGCCCGCAACAACTAGATCAACGTCTTACTTGAAACCTTTCCCAAAGAGTAAAACCATCCATACACTCCTTATACATTCGAAACATTGACTGAAACTTAAATTTTTTTCATGTAGAATTTAAAATGCAGATAAATCTCAAGTTGGGTTTTGTAAAACGAAACCAAATACATCAAGTAAACATTAAAATGATATTCCGGTTCATCACTGTACAAACAATATTAAATACCAAGACAAAGGAGGACTCAGCATTTCAAAACCAGCCAAGGGTTCATAATTCATCCAACAGAGGCAACGATTATTACAAGTTGTGATAGCCTTAAAAATCCCAACATAAACCATCAAGGAGTTATACAACCCTGGGAGTGCTATAAAGAATAGACGATCACTTCCATTCACCAAAATCACTATCTAGGTCCATCACATAGAAAATGGTGGGGTTTATATCGTAGTACCTGCTACAGGGCATAGCCATCCATCTCTTTTACAAACAAATGAAGCCATAAATACAAGGAAACTTCACAGTACTCAAACCCAACAACATTATGATTTAAAAGGGGAGGAAATGGCCACGAAATCCCAGACTTACCGCTCTTTGCACAATCACAATATCTAGGTTATTCAAACCACTACCTCTAGTTTTCCCCTGTCATCACAAACCAATCTACGTTAGCATCCAGCATAGCCTATGTTGAAAGAATAGAAAACCCATAAGTAAGGATTTGGCCATTAGAAACTTACCCCAAAGAAATCAGTAGCAACATTGGGATGTAGAACGAGGTTGACTGTAAATCGCCTCCAAAGCTTGGAGAGCCAAGATCCGGTTCCCCCTTTCAACAAACTAGGTAAACACGGAGCAGAACACGTTGGTGTATTCAAAATCCCAGGGTTTAGTTCCCAATATACCAGTTGGATGCCATTCAAAGGAGAACCGTATTGCTCCATTAAATTCTTTACCAAACGCCTTCAAGTTTCAATTTACAACCCACTCCCTATAGTGGAAAGTCATTGTATTTCTTACAAAGCATTATAAAGGAGTGGATTCAAGACCATAGGATAACCATAAATTAATCTTTTTACATGGCATTAAAATGATACAAGTCCCTTCCCTTTTTGGTAAAGTGAAACCCTTTAGATCTTTTTCACCCTTGTACAAACACAAAATCAAACCATAGAGTATAGCATAGTTAATGAAGTAGTAACCCTGTAAATGAATAAACCTACAAAAGAACAAGAAGAATGAGAATAGAATTTAGCAAAAAGCTAAGTAAGTCTGGTCATCTAGGCCATCAAATCCTTTCCCATAAGCTCATAGATGAAATTTCAATATTTCACCATGCACAACTAGACAAGATCTCAACATATGAATTCAACTTATAAAAGATGAAACATCCATGGACTAAATGCAAATTGGTGAATAGTTCTTAGAGTATCGGGACTATAAAGCTCAGTTGAGTCTATACTATTAAATCCGATATAGTCAACAAAATATTTTACCCCTTTTTCTTTATGCTTCCGCAAAACCTTTTAGTGAACTTTATATTCTAAACCCCAGTACTAAAGTTAATTTAATAAAAATATGTTCCGAACTGTAGATTGTAGTCATAAGTGAATTTTTTTATAATTTTTACATTTTAGGGATATTACATATATTCATTCGCATACCATTGATACACATGGATCATCAATTATTCAAAAATATGAAACATATAACAATAAACACAACATATCATCATAGGTAACATACATATTGGACACTAGATGTAATGTGGTAACCCAAACCGGAGAAAACCACGGAAGTGCTTTCATTATTCATGAGTTGCAGTTAAAATAAGCACTTCATGTTTTACAATTACTTATAGATTTCTCCTTCTTTTCCAATGGATATGCGCACACATCTTGTAGATCATGTGAATCTTCTCCTTATCACAGTCAATATTTTCGACATACAAAATAGAGCTTAACAAAATATTGAACATCAACTAGATACCTAATTCATTAACCGCATCAAAAATACCAACCCTTTACATATTTATAGGGCGCACACGTCCTTCCCTGCTCCCACTACTCCACTACTCAACTACTCCACTCATAAATGTAAATGGAGAAAATCCCTAACTAACTTACATAAATCTTCCCTTGACATAGTCAAAGTTCCCAATTTCCTGGATTCTTGGCCGCTACATCGGATTTGATTGTTCTTTGTCGGACCGCTTCACCTTGGCCCCGTTCATACCACAAATTCACAAAAATTTACCCCAAACATTTACCTGGCCCAACAGCCCCCCAACACTCACATGCGTCTAGTCCCAAGCCACTTCAATATTATACTGGTGGGGTCTTGTACTTCGCTTGAAATTCCACAAACTTTTGCTTCAGTTCTTCAACAGTCTACTAAAATTCATCCCAATGATGGCATACTTCTTGCACTAGCTCCCCTATAAGGTGAACGTTTGTTTCATGTTCACCCCATTCAGCTGCTTCTTGCACTTTGTTTATTGCACTACTGATGAGCCCCCCAAATTATTCTCCATCTTTCTTGCGCTCTTGGGATTGTTTAGAGGTGTAGTTTTTAGTTGTCATCTGTCATGCAATACTGTACATATGGAGTGTTAGAAATTTGAAGTTAAATTCAAGTTGAATCACTAACCGTTGTTTGAAAAAGTGAAATTAAACTTTGAGTCATTAATGGATTTCCATACTCTTATATTTCTTCTCAATTCTTTTTGCCAACTTTTGTATTTGTAAGAATTTATTCATTTATTTATGTTTTTATTTATTCATGTGAAGTTTTTTCTAGTTCAAAAAACAAATGTTTTGCATTAGTGTTCAAGTCTTCTATTCATCTTGCAGTTCTAGCAACATAGATTTCAATGACCATTGCCAATTTTAATATTCTCAAACTTTTTGAATTTGTCTCTTTGTTTCTAGATGATTGAAGGAAATCCTCCTTTACACCCAAGATCACCACAAGAAATTTCCAAAATGATGGCTTTGGAGAATAAGAGACCAACATTCAAACTCAAGCCAAAGAATTATCCCAATGATCTAAAATAGTAAGTTTTAGATCTTTCTTTAATAGTCATCTTAGACAAATCTCTTCAGCACATCCTAACTCTGATGTATTTAAGCTATGCATTTATGTTATTCTTTGATAACCATAAAAAACGAGTTGAGTTACTTGTTGTATGTCCAATAAGCATTGACTATCTTATATCATTATTTTGAAGGAAGAGATTGGGTCTACAATAGGAGGGTTACATGAGAAAGCATTGAAAAAATTAGATTAAACATGTTAAACGGATTTATTGTAAAACATTTGCTAATTTTAAGCTAGCAAATTGTGTAAATAGATTTGCATATTTATGACAATCAATTCAATTTTGGGTGGATGTATAACGATTCGTGTTCATGTTCTGTGAATTACCTTGTTTTTATTTAGTTGAAATGATGAACCCTATAAATATCTGTTAACTTTTCCTTTGAAATATTCTCAAGCTATTCCTGGATTCCCTACTTTTACCTTCCAGATGGAGTTGTGATTGTTGCTTATTAGGACTTGTATGAGTTGGATACTTATAAATGATATGATATTCAGAGGGAAATGAAAACTATTGTATCAATTATAGCTTAGAAAATTTCCAGGAAAGAGAAAGCATTTTTTTTAAAATGATCTGAGAGTAAGAAGAATCCAAATCTCTAGTTGATGGGATTTTCTTCGAAAGCTAGTAAGGAAATTGGGACCTCTTGATATAGTAAACTAGACAATGTCAGAGTGTCCTCCTGCAGTTGATCTGATCCTAGATTCTTATGTAGTGTTGGCACCACACCATTCAAAATCAATAGGAATCTGTATTGAGTCGAAAACCATTTAAGGAAGGTTGTGTGACCTTAATTTTTTGTTTACAACATTTAGGCATACAAGCAAACTCTTCTTTCTAGCAATTATATTATTTATTTTTCTACTATATACACAAACTGGAGAGTAGCTTGGCTATACTATCTTGCAGGCTTATTCAATAATATTGGGACATAAACCCATTGCTTCGACCTACCTATTCTGCGATTATTGTGCATCAAGATAGAATAAATCCCTTATGTGTCAACCAGAACTTTTGGAAGCAGACATTCAAATTTCCTAGGTTTGAAACCATTTGGTTTTTTACAAGCAGTTTGGGTTTGAGACTAGGTGAAAATCCTAAGATTTAATTGATATAATGAAAAAATAGCAAAAAAACTAAATACAAATTTGAAACAATGACAAGAATTTAAGCATACCTATCCACTTTGTAAAAAGCAGGTGTGAAGATAATTTTGAAACAATGACAAGAATTTAAGCATATCTCTTTAGTTTGTAAAAAGCAGGTGTGAAGATAATTTTCATCAACCCAATATGCAAATACCGAATTCACAATGTCCAAATTTTGTCATTTGAATACTGTAGTTGTTTCCAATACTATTGTTGGGTACGCTACTTCATCGTCGACTATTGTTGATGTTGATCCATGGCAAGATGATTAGTATGAATGTTGCACAACCGTCATAATTTTACCCCAAAAGATTGAAATTGAAAGAAATTTAAGCTTGATAAATTCGCAAGAATCACAACAGATTTGTGTTGGAAGTGCAGGAGATTTGATCCGATAAGGCCAGAAAAGCTTGAGGCAGAGCGAGTTACTTACTAGAAAGTACATAGTTTAAGGGGTTTTGTTGAGCTTGTTGAGAAAAACAAGAGAGGGAGGAAAGGTTCCAAGGGTTTGAACTAATATTGAATTTTCATTAGGTTGGTATTTCCCACTTGCAATGTCATGAAAATTTTAAAGCAAATATTTATAGTTCACATGCTTAAAAATATATTACTCATTAAAATACGTTGGTTTATATTTTTTATTTAACATGTCTATATTATTCTGGTCCTTTCATAAGTGTGAAAGATTAAATTTACTATTTCTCCAAATTTTTCACATTAAACCTAAGAATAAAAAATACACCCATGTATCTATTACTAAAAGACTCCAATTACTCCCCTTTCTCCAACATCAATGACAATGATGTAGAACATACAGAAATACACATACAATATTATTAATACGTTTTATTATGTTTGTGACATCTTGTAACGGATTTGGCCATATTAGTCATTCCATACAAGTAAATTTTTTTTGTTGGGCAAAATTTCATAAGGTTTTCCAAAGTTAACTGCCAAATGGTTGCCTCGTAGTTTGGTGCGGGGGTTTTGCTCACTGCATGTCCCCCGCACCTGTCTCTGCTGGTACTGTTTATCACATCAAGTGACTAGTGTTATAGATTTCAAGGTGGAGCCACGGTAAAAAATGAGGGCAGGTTCATGTCGAGTCATGCCCGTACTCCTTATTAGGTAAAGCGATCAACGTTTTGGGTTTTGAGCTAGAGCCGAGGGTGATGAACGAGGGCATGTTCACGTGCTTCTAGAGAAACATGCAGAGCATACCATGGTTTTGAGCTGGAGCCGAGGGTGATGAACGAGGGCATGTTCATTTGCTATGTGCCGTCAGAGAAACATTCAGAGCATACAATGGTTACTAGGTTTAGATTTAGGGATTCCATGGTCTTTTGCCTTGTGCGACGGGTTCACATACATGGTTTGCATGTATCTTTTGTCTTGTGAGACAGGTTCAATGGAGCTTGAAAGATCAGGAAGCATCGAGGGTGGTTTTCCTCTGCTGGCCGGTAACTTGAGCGAGGGTGTTTTGGCGAGTTGCAGTTGTTCAACAGTTGGGGGAGTTATTGAAGTGGGGATGTCCTTTAATGCCGGTTCATGTTGGTTTTGTTGGAGGGTTTGTTACTTAAAGGGGCTTGGGGGATATTTTCTTGTTCTACTTTGTTGGTTGCAGACTCTGGTGTTTGGTTTGAACAACCATCTACGGGGACGAGTATTTGTAGGTGATATTTCTTGGCGAGCAAAGGGGCTTGGTGAGCATTGTTTCAGCAATGGAAGTGGCTACGACATTGCTCAGGTACATTTTCACAAAGGCCGAATATCATAAAATCGAATGTGCTTGGATTTGTGTGCATATGAGAAGTTGAACTAGCATTCATCCTCCTTAAACTGTGTATCTTCTCATTGCTTAAAAGCTATGGTGTTCAACAATATGTTTTTGATATTTGTATTAATACAATTAAAATAAAAACTGTGAACTAATCATAGGATTGTATAAGAGGGACATGGATCGTAACTATGCAAATTCTACCCTAATTTTTAGGTCTGGTCTTTTTATTTGCAAAGGATGGTCATGTTTCTTAATTTATTTAATCAAAAACACATGTAGCTATCACATAGGTGCCCTAGATTGTAATTAATGGCTTGCAAATTTTGGACAGATGGAAATGTCTCCTTCCCCTGTTGTTTAACAAAACTGTACACAATCTTTGGAGCTTTGGCATAGTATCGTAGAAGTTGATCAACTTGGTTTCTTTCGACAAATAGAGGCTATAGTGTAAGACTCGAGCGATTTGAATTTTCATGCATTGCATGCAAGTGACTGTGTCCTCGATTTTCTAATTGATAACGTTTTTTATCGAAAACTAGTCTTGGCATTTGAAAACATGTTCAGCTATTTGATGATGCCTTTGTCTAGGTTTCCTAGACTATAATTAATAGCTTAGGAGTTTTTCACGGATGGAAATTCCTCCTTTCCTTTTTGTTTAACAAAAGGCTGCAAAATGTCTAGAGATTTGGCATGGGGTCATGGCAAGTGAACAACTTTGGTTGGAAAAACTAGGTAAAAAAATTGTGAATGAAAATACTATTTTTTTAACAATATGTTCCTTCTTTCGAGTTCTCTAATTCTGATGCCACATAAATTGCTTGCTTCCTATTCAGGTCAATCTGCTGTAGTCTCTACTATGTAGACACTGCATTCCTAAAATGTAAAATTTATATACAGTTTAAAGCCATCCACAAACCAATTACATGGTATTTTTCAGGCATATAAGACATCCTAACCACTAGTGATTCCATTCCATGACTATAATATTTCATTGTTTTTGTGTGTTTCATATTTATCCATTGATGAAAAGCCTCAAATTCATCATCCTCGGGGGAAAACCAATAGAGTAAGGTTTCTTTCAATTTCCACATCTTAGTTTTAGGTGAGAAAACAAATAGTTATCGTGTTTGGGATCTCTCTTTAGTAGTTGGGGTTGTGTTCTGTTGTTCTAAGTGTGTTGATAGTTATTTTGCAAGAAATTTCCCATGTTGTATTCTTTTGCAAAATAAAGGCACCATTGAGATGAAATGGGATTTGATTTGCTCCGCCAATTACTTAAAACAATAGTCTTGAAATCTCAATAGAAGATGAAATTGCTTGAAGGCTAGAGAGCTTTGTACTCTTCAACAAACACAAATTGGAATCTAGACAATATTTTGGGCTTTAACCATACAACCAAAACTTTACTACACCACTGAGTACTTAAATTCTAAATAAACAGTTTGAATGCATTGACAAAGTATGCAAAAATCCCCAATATGACATATATTGTCTAATTTTCATGCATTTCATTTTCTATACTACACCGAATATCCAAGCTTAAGTTTTCTATTAATGTTTGTTTTTATTCCCCTGTTTATTTATCAGACCTGCAAAAAAACAAGCAATATCTGCTATGTTGGAACCCATAAGACATTTTTAGTTAGCACTTTAACGTTAAGAAATTGTTGGTATAATTGAGTGGACAATTTAGTAGCTTTGTTGAGGAATTCATCAACTAATGGTCAATAGCACATCACTGCATAATTATCTTCCAAACTAAGAAATGTTGTGTAGACCCCAACCTCTTACGAGGATGTACAAGGCCTTATGAAACTAGTTCTCAACTGTCTTCGGAACTAAGGTTGCAACAATTCATTTGGCCTTATTGGAGATCTAAAAACATGTATTATTTTCACACTACAGAGATTCCTAGTCATGATGGATTTGATTTTGATGGGACGCCTTTGCCTCTCAGCCTCGTCCAGCAATTGTCCAAGTCTATTATCCTTGGTGCTTGTTTCTGCCTGCAATCTATCTATTTTTCATATCTTTCAATCCTTTCAATGACTTGCAACCTTACCTTGAGGTACAACTTGAGGGTGTTTTTTCATTATTGTTGCTTCATTTCAATATCTGGCACATTGGTACGTCATGTTCAATTTAGAATTGGAGAATTATTGTTCATTGAATATTTCTTTTGTAGATCTACAAAAATCTTTCACATTAGAAAACCTATGGAAAACATGTTTTGCACGGGTTTTCTCCTCTATTTTGAATTTCATCATTCTCAACGCTTTATTTTGAAATTAGCACATCGGTGCTCCATTTCATTGTAATTGTTTCTAATTTTTAGCTTTAAGGCTTTCTTTTAGTATTTGCTATACAATGCTCCTTTCTAGAATTGACACATAAGTTATTCAATTAAATCCTAGGCACCACTGTTTAATCAAGAATTTATTTCCGTTTCAATTTTGTCATATTAATGCTTCAATTGAATTATGGTGCACCAACACTTTGAATTATGGAGTGAGGGATACAGCAGTTGTCCAAGTCTATTGGCCATTTGACAGAGTAATGGCCTTTTAATCCCAGGTCCCAAACTATTACATACATGCTCCTAGAAATTAGAAATGGGAAATTAAACAAAAAACGGAACTAGCAATGGAACAGGAAATACATTTATCCTTGCTCTCTTCGTGCTGATTTTAATACATTTATCCTTGTGCCTTAATCGATTAAGGATTTGAGGTCTTTTCCAAGGAATATACTCCTATTTTGACTTAGGTTAATTGCTCCCCCCTTAAGGAATTGCTTATTACATTGATCGGACAACCTTGTAATCTTTCTTGTTCCTTTAGTAACAATCATGTTGTTCATTATCTTGTTCTCTTTCATTTTGCTTCATGTATTTTCAATAATAGCTTTCTTGATTTCGTCCCATATTTGGTCAGGTCTTCTAAAAATCTTTTGTTTATGGCTTTCTATAAGAAACAAAAGATAAAGCTTCGGCTTAAAGACCACATCATTTTCAAGCTTTCAGATTTCCATCTTAATTTTGGCCATTTCCCAAGTGTTTTTTCAGCTATGGAGTGGATAGGTATAGGAAATTGATAGAATTGGCCCCATAGTTTCCAAACCTGGGAAGCCCTTCATAGTGGAGTATATGGTTCCTTATCTTTCCTCCTTCAGAGATCCACAAAATCTCGAGGATCCATACTGACCTCTTTCCCTTAAAGAAACCCTGGATAGAGTCTTTCCTTTGCTACAAGCCAGGATAGGCCAAGCAAAGGTTCCTTCAAATAGGAACATTTCACCATTTGCAATCATGAACGCATTAACCTCCTTCATCTTGAAAACTTTGGTTCAAAATTAAAATCCCATTTGTCCTTAGAGTTAGAAGTGTAGAATTACCATTATTGACAATCATCTGTTCTAAGAAATCATTTGTTCTCTTCAACAATCTTGAGATGAATTACAACTTTGTATTGTTTATTCACAACTCAATTGAGTGGAATTTATTTAATGAAATCATTTCTCTGCTAATCAGAAACATAGAATTGTATCAAAGATCTTAACTTTATTTTAATATTTAGTCCATGATCAATGTCACTGTGTATATTGATGTTGAAATCAAAGGCAAACAAAATGACCTGATTAAGTAGGAACAAATCAATCCCGGATACCTCTGAGCATACATTCTATTGATTGAATAACCTGTTTTCAGATAATACTTCAAATGGATGATTTTTTTCCTGTTGTTATCATATATTAGAGTTGATTTTTAAATTTCTAGTATACACTGTGCCAGTTCGGTGCCAGATTTATTTGAAACACTTGGTGAGTGCCCATGGCTGCCATATTGTGTGGACAAATAACGTGCAAGATAATTGGCTATTATGAATTTTTTTTGTACTTAGCTCAATTGAACATGTTTCTTTTTATTTATAATTATATTTGTTGTCATAAAATTGGGATTCTGTAGTCATCTGCAATGCAAGTAAGATCTAATTTTGAGCTGCCAAAATTTAGGACTTATGCTTAGCTCATGCTTATTAAACACTTTTGTTTTCATTATTGTTTGGGAGGTCTATTCCATCTGCTAACAAATGCTTGCATGTTTTTTCTGTGATGCAAGTGTTGGATTGTCACATGTAAAAGTATTTGTTAAATGCGTGATGGTTTAATCATTGACAATGCAATATCTATGTGATTATGCGATATCTATGTAATTGATTCCATGCACACTATGTTAGATGTTATTAGTTTTATATCATTGAATGTATGTAGTATTGCATAAAGAAAATTTTCCACAATGGCAGCATTTCCCTACCCTGTCCCCATGCTTGTCCCCAGCATGGAAAAACTTGGAACAATAATCAAGGCACCAGAGCAAGAATCATGGCACCATAGAAAATCTCCACCTTTTGCATGTGCAACCTCTATTTCCCTCCCATGTCACGGACATTTCCGCATGCGGCTCTTGTTTTTTAAATTAATGTCGAGATATCCGTGTGCACTATAACTATGTACTTACAACAATTGCGCACTTAAGTTCCATTAATAAAATAGTTTTATCTTATCTTGATAACATCTAAGATGATATGGAGTTTAGCAAAGAAGGGATATAAATGCTTTTAACTATTTTTTGGTAAGGTGTGAAAGAGATAATCTATGAATTAGAAGCACTATCACATAAATAAGCCTCATTGAGGAGAAGAGTGTTTTTGAAGGGGGAACAAATGATACATCACTTTACCTACAAAATGTGAGTCAAAATACACATGTGAAATCTAGGTCTTTAAATTAATTACTAATGACTTCACTACCAATTAGTGTGATGTGAAATGAGGGAACCATAATTGAATTTTTATGAGAACAACCAAAATTATAATTAAACTATGATTAGTGGCATCATTTAGACCATAAGGAAATAAACCCACAATATGATTAAATATATTTTTCTTTTTGAGATTGGTTTTAAGCTTTTGCAATCTCACTATGCACTTACAACAATGCAAATATTTAGCGCCATTAACCTATAGGACTATGGTCAATCTCTAAATATAATTTTTTTTCTTATTTTGATAATAATAATAAAGGTGACATAAACTATCAAAAAGGGCTACAAACTCCCTAAGTATACAAAGTAGTCATCATAGATTCATAGCTAAAAGTTGTTTGTTTTGTTTTGGATTGAGAAACATTTTCAACCTCTAGTGGGGAATGAGAGAGAACATTGAAGGTTATTGCATTGAGAGGAGCAAGGTGATATACAACCCGATATGGGGGAGATGTTGTTACATAAGGTAATGTAATGGAAAGTAATTAAAAAGGATATGCTCAAATGGGTATCCAGTTCATCGAGCAAAGAATCAGGGAGAAAGAATCCTACAAGAGATAAAAGATTCCTTTTAGCCCACAAATCATAGGAACCTACTACAATAAATCATCAAACCAAACAAAAAAATATTATCCTCGATGATTAAGTATAGAATAGTGCAAAACAAAGTCATATCCAATCCTCACACCTCCAAATGTAATTTATAGTAGAGAGAGCATTATGTTACAGACAATAAAGGAAAAGGAGCATCTAAGTGACCGGACAACGATCTTGTATCAGCATCTTTTATACCTTTCTTACACCTCCCAAGTATTGTAGACTTCAATCTTCTTCTAGTTGCATACATACAATCAATAAATAGAAAAAGCAATTTTCCTGGTGGTGAAATACATGGTTAAATGTAAATGCATGCACCACCGAAGGCAGGGAATCACCAATTTGTTCCACTCCTTGATACAAATGATCGTTACATGGCCATGTTGTTTCTAGCATAATAGATAATGGGAAATGGAAATAGTCATTACGTGTCCCTATTGTTTCCAGCATAATAGATTGTGGGAAATGGAAACAAGTGCAAATGAATAGGGAAATAGAAATATCAAAGTAGAAGTCCCAAGGGGATGAAGAAGAACTAGAGGATTAATGGTGCTAATAAGTAACATATGCCTTAAACTGGAGCCTTAAACAGGAGTTCAGAGTTAATCCTTAAACCAGAGCCGTTCATTTAATGTGCAAGACAAATCTTTTTCACCTAATATTCCCTCACCATAAATCATCGCCATAGATTGTGAAAATGCAATTAAAAGTTTGAAATGGCATCATACCCCCATTTCTCATTGTAGACATCTATCGGCCTAATTACTATTACATATTAAATATAATATGTATAATAAATATATTATAGATTTTTAAAATCTATAAGAATTTGTAATTGGTTGGGATTACAATTTCATAATTTTAACACCGTAAATGGATTTAGAGACCCCTATTTCTTTTTCCATTTAGTAAATTTTAACACTGGAGATGGATGAAAAGTCCCCCAAATCTATCCACAGTGTTAAAATTTACTAAATCGTAAAATTAATAGGTCGAAATGGCCTCACACCCCCATTTCTCATTGTAGACATCTATCAACATAATTATTAATATATTAACTATAATATGTATAATAAATATATTATATATTTTTAAATTCCAAAAGAATCCTTTAACGGTTGGGATTACAATTTAGTAATTTTAACACTGCAAATGGATTCAGGGATGGTCTTAAAGGGGTCTCTAAATCCATCTGCAGTGTTAAAATTTACTAAATCGTAAAATTTCATTGTCAAAATTGCAATTTTTCATTTTCATATTGATCTCGTAGTTGTTTTCTAGTCATATTTTTTATTCCTGGACTAAATTAGCCGTTTATGTTAGTCACTTTTAGTTGTGTCACTTATTATTTAGTCATTTAATTTAATCATTTTTAATTGTGTTGCTCAAATGTAGTAGTATTTAGCTTTAAAAAATTGTCGTGACTAACGTTTTTAGTCACCTAGTCACAAATTACTCTTTTTGTACTAGTGAAAGTAATGGAAATCAACACATCAACACATTACATAGAAATTACCCTGGAAACCCCTCTTCAAGAGGAAAACCAACAAACTAGTGAGATTTCCACTCATTTATTAATCAAACACTCATAACAGTTGTTTACAACCGTGATTTGATAGACCACAAATCATGGTTCATTACATCACGCTATGCTTCTGGCATAGCAATTACATCTTATTTATAGATGCAATACAAACAACTGCTCATTAATGGAAATACACAACTTCCTAACCACTTTTAGTTATTATGTTCCAATCGACTTGACTAGGTCAACCTTGGTCGATCGCTGGTTGAGCTTCTGGTCGTTTCATAGACCATTCATTTTCCTTCGACCAAACAAGTACTATTCTAGTTGAAGAGTCAACTAGAACTCCATTTTTTGTCTACCATTGACTTCGGTTGAATTATATGAGCCGACTATCGACTTTGCTAGTCGATTTACATGCAAATAATATAAAATTCCCAACATTCTCCCACTTGTTGTCTTCTTTGCACAAATAGGAGACTCAAAACTTCAGTTCACTCTTGCAGGGATAACAATCCCATTGTTTCCCTACACCAATAAAAATTTTATATGCTCACCAAATTGGTTAATGAGTCTTCAACATTCTTCACCATGTCTTTTTTTTCAGTAACACCTTCTGAATCTCCACCATTTCTCTCACAAAATGGTATTGTACATCAATATGCTTTTTCTATGAATGATATGTTGGATTGTTTGCCAGGAATATTGTACTTTGAATGTCACAATCCAAACTAACAACGTCAGACCAAACCTGACACATGAACACAATCTTTGTAACCAAACAACCTCCTTGCATACATGAGTAGATGCCATGTATTGAGCCTCAGTAGTCGACAACATAACGATAGACTACCTCCTACTCATCCAACTGGTTTCTCTGCCAAATAACTTGAACACACATATGTGGGTCAACCATCTGTGGTCGATATCACCATCCCAATAGGAATTGAAAAATCCACATACATTGATTTCCTTTATGTTCTCAAGTTCTCCTCCATAATAGATTACATAATTTGTCATTCCATGAGATGCCTGAATACTGTCTTGACTACAGCCTAGTTCTCTTCTTCAAGTGTCGACATGTACATGCTTTATACTCCCACTACATGGGAAATATCCAATCGAGTAAATACCATAGCATACATCGGACTACCTACAACACTAGCATAGGGCACATGTGACATGTACTTTATTTCTTCTTGTGTCTTTGGAGATTGTTCAACAAATAGCTTAATTGTGAGATTTGAACATATATAGATATGGGTACATAAACTAAAGAGATATGTAGCGAGAATAAAATCAGTCATCTTGTCCTCATTTTCTACAAGTGCGTGAGAATTTGAGGACCTTTGTATGCCCATTTGAAAAATCTAATCCTACTCTTGAAATAGAGAGGCAGAAAAAATATCTAAATAAGGCATGGTGAAAGCTGCTCCAAGTGTTAATCTTGTGTAATGAAATGATGAGACAAAATTGTGTAAGGAAAGAAAGGGCCAATGTTGCAAATCCCATCAACTTTAGCTTTCGGGATTATGGAAATGAGTGAGCCTCCTTGAGTAGGTGCTTCAATGCTGAGTAGGCCCTTCAAACATTTCTATGAGGCACGATTGTACTTTTGGAATCTGGATCTTTCCATTGAGGTGGCATAAATGATTTCTTAGGTAGGTCCCACTACATCCTTTGATGGCTATGGTTGTTGATGCTCTTTGGTGTCTTGTGGTTGCTATCTCTATTGCAAAATATTTTAGCACCTATATGCTCTACCAAGCCTGATCAATTAAACTTGGCCCACCCTTCAAAATCCTAAAATACTTGTATAAATTGCATTGGGGTGTGTATTCAAGACCTCCCACATTAGCAATCAAATTCTTTAGTAATCCAATAGGAGCAATTCGAGGAAGTATCTATTCATGTAGTTCATTTGTCGTGGGAGGATTCATCCTCTAAGGAACTTATATCAATTCTGGCATCTTTTATTGGACTCTCTAACTGTATAAGTTCTTTGGGTGAAACTCAAAGCTCTAATTTCAAGGATTTGGAATCCTGTTCTGTAGCATGGAAGTCATTGTTTTCAAGAAGGGGTTGACTAGGGCATCAGATTCTTTTAAATTTTCTTCATGTTTTCTCATGGAGGTGAATTTATGGACAGAGTTATTCATGTGCATGGTGGGCCCTGTCCTATCATATATCTGTATAGACTGCAATTGCTCTAGAGTTAAGGTGTTTATCACTATTTTAGCTATTTTCCCACCTGGAATTTATTATGTATATATGAATTATTTCTATCCAAAAACTCGGTTGCTTCTAAATAAATTTTATAGAAACTTAAGGAAAATTGTATGTGAACTCGAATCTTGAGCAAATTCTCAAAGACATGCTTCCACAAAAACTGCTTGATCTTCATAATCTTTTCCACCATCAAGGCTTTATGTGGGTGCTCGACACGACACCACCGAAGACAGGGGTGCCACCTGCCCTCCTGGCAGCGTCGCTCCCACACCTGGCCACCTCCATCCGTTAGTGTTGTTCCCTATCCCCCCTCTTTAATGTTGCATCCTACTCCATCTCACCAGGCCTCCCTGTGCGAGTTGAACTTCATTCCCACAATGGCTCAGCCACTCGAATTCACTCCTACTTGGATCCTCTTGTCACATCCCCTTAATTGGTTCAGGTGCGCCATTACTCTATCTTGTGTGATTTCTGGAAGCCCCCACCTTGAAATTCTTGATATGAGGCTCCCCCCTCATGCCTTGGCTGTCATTGCTCGCCTCTGTCATCCTCTGCCTGCTGCCTATGCTGAGAGTTTCTCCCATTCTCCATTATCCAGTGATTCTGTTGACAATTCCATGACCTGAACGCAAGGCACCTCCAAGTGAGGTTCTAGTCACAGTGTTGGGAAAACTACCACTTCCAATGAGAAAGAAAATACAGCCAACAACGGATATGAAGACAATGTTTTTGTCCATGTCCATAGGCTGGTGGATTGGGAATCTCGTAGTGTTGCTAAAATTCTGGCTTTTGGAAACCAAGGAAACCAAGTAAATCATTGCTAGTTAATGAAAAACATGTTGGGAACTTTGGTGGAGGAAATGCTAACAAATTGGAATATGGAAAAGGTGGCGATTACAGACACCAAGTCACATATGGCTCACCTGGATCGTATGTTGGCTGCCCTGGAATCCAATTTGACAGGTAGAAGGTACTCTCTGTTTCGCCATCCTACTCCTCCCTATGATTCTGGTCCCACGGCTTGTTCTGAAGGTTTTGCCGACAATCCTAATGTTCATGTTGAATTCCTGGGTGTGGCTACCACCACTAAATTCCATGCCACTGGAATCTCCCTGCCCGAATCCCTCGGTGTTGCTGCTACTGCGGAAGGAGCTACTCCAATTCCAGTCGCCCTCTCAGGCCCGAGCCTCCTACTGCAATGGTGGTGTAGGGGGGCTCTCCCCCTGGGACTTCCTTCCTGACACCCTCAACGACCGACACCTTACACTACAAACGGGTCAGGAAAGCTGAGGATGATGCATCCATACAGTGCAAAACTGAGCCCCAGCCCATCAAGCTCCCACTCCAGAATTGGGAAGAGGACTTCTTTGGCAGTTGTCCAATTATTGAAGACAATCCTGGTTCTCAGAATGCAGAAGCTAGTACATAGATCTGCTCTGTGTGAACCTAGATCTGATTTTTTTGCGGTTAGCATTATCTTTCTTCCTCTGTTTTAGCTCTATGGACTACTGTCAGACTCTAGATTTTCCTACTGGTGTAGTTACGTCTATGTTTTTAATGATCGGCTATAATTATGTTAAAACTACTCAGCCCACTTATGGGCAGGACTTTGGATGCTCCTTCTTGCTTTTTCTGCTCCATGAGAAGCTTTTGAAAGCTCATGAATTTACAGATTCTCATGTGATTGTAACTTTTTTTGTACTCTAATATATTTCCCTTTTGCTGCTTTAAAAAAAATATTATTAACTAAATAACAATATCACTGCTATTATTAATTTTTAAATATATTATTAATTAAATAATTATTATTTAATTAATAAACAATATCCCTAATATTATTAATAATAATTAAATTAAATAATAATTATTTAATTAATAAATCATTAAACAATAAATTATTTTATTTTATTTTTAAATTAAATAATAATTATTTAATTAATAAATTATTATTATTATTGGCTAAATAAAAATAATGAGAATTAAATTATTTTATATTTATTTAGTTTAAGTAATTATCATAAAATAATAATATTTATTAATTAAAAATTATTATTAATCAAACAATTAAAATATGTATTTCATTAAAATTATTAAACAATATTATTCTAATACTGTTTTCAAGCTATTAATATTTTGGAGATATGTGTAGCAACAACCACATTAATAGTATTAATGTGTCTGAAAACGCCGATAGGCATAAATGGGGCACATACTTTTCATATTAATGTTTTTTCTTATAGTATGTGTCATTTACATTTATTGGTGTATTCAGACGCATTAATATTATTAATGTGATTGTTGCTAGTATAATTATTATATGTAATATAATAATATTAAAAAATTAAAAAAAAATACACTGAACAATAAAGAGAGGGAAAATAAATATAAAAAGGGTCAAATAAGAAAACTATAAGAAGGAAAATGGATAAATTTAAAAATTCAATTGAGAGCGACAAATGGGGAAGTAAATCAAAAGAGATCATTAATCTAAATCTTATTGTGAATGAGCAAGTGTAGGAGTTGTTTTAATTTCAGACTCACGATTCATCCATTTGAGAAGAAATGAGGGTAAGTGAATGAAAATTTAAATTCTCTCAATTTAGAAGTGCTTGTTGTTTTGAATTGTAAAAAAGATAAAGCCTTATTCATGATTAAATTAGGTTGGAGCTCTTGAAAAAGTAATATATTTGTTCAAAGTTGTCATATTAATTTAATTTATCTAATTCTTGAAGTAATGGATGTTAGTTAGCATACATTACTTCTAAATTATGTTTTTATTGTCCATTCCAACCATGCCATATTTACCATAAAAATAAAAATTAGATTTAATATGAATTCTTCTTCCATGAATAGTTTTATTCTTCATTGCTTTTTTTTGAGCCTCCTTCAAAATATTTCAAGTTTACAAGGATGTATAATATTTAATTCCAATGCGTGAGAATCTGAAAATCCAAATCTCTTAATTTGTTTGATGATTCTTTAACACATCAATGAAATATGTAGAAGATACCAATGGAAGAGACGTAGAGGAAACTACATTTGTTAAGGAACAAGAATTTTTTCAAAGAAATTAATATGGATTTCAAACCACCTAAGTTCTATAGAGAGAACCTGAACTTTTTAAACTGAGTTTTCCTACTTTTTTTACTTGTTGATATTCCATAGGATATTGCTAGCATTTTTCTTCATGAGGAGAATGTAGAGGATAATGAGCAATGGATAAGAACACAAGGCTGACCATTGCATTGTTGGACTTCTACTATCATCTTATATGCTCTAGAGGGCTATTACAAGGATTGCATGTTATGAGCAGGTAGTTTGAATATAATGTTATGTTGTCTTCATTGATTATCACCATATTTTTATGTTTAATTTATGAAGATATATTTCCAAGGGGGGCATTTTTTCCAAAATTGTAATTTTCAGTTATGGAAAATTTTTGTAGGTTTTATATTTATTCATTGTGATAAATATTATCTTGTAAGTGACATTTTCCAAATTGTGACAACAAGTAGGTGGCTCACTTGAGCTTCCAGAGTACCATATCTTGTATACCAGCCTAGATCCAAATCCTAGGCTCTATCAAGTGTTGAGAGGGATCAAATATCCCAAGGTGCAAACCTCTTCTCAGGTATTGCACTCAAGGAGCTTTTCAAGGAGAGGTTTGCACCTCGGGAGATTTGATCCCTCTCAGTGCTTGATAGAGCCTAGGATTTGGATCTAGGCTGGTTTCAGTCGTGGGCGGTGACACAAAACTTGAGTTTGATTAGCATTGTAAGGAACATGTTAAGTTGAAAACACAGATACATTTACGAGGATTATCATAATGTAAATAATAAGTATTAAGGATTGAGTAAATTGCTTCAACTTTCTCTCTCGATACGCTCTTTGTCGATCAATGTTTCGTTTTCTTTGTTCTTCTCGTTCTTCTGATGTCAATTCGCCTAACTTTTTTTTCGTTTGTCTTTTTGTTGATCTCCGTTTTGTTTTGTTCGTTCTTCTCCTTCTTCTGCCGTCATTTCGTACATTTTGATTTATTTGTTGTTGTGCAAACTGATTTCTTTGTTCTTCCAACTGCTTCAACTTTCTCTTTCGATACACTCTTTATCGATGAACGTTTCGTTTTCTTTGTTCCTCTCGTTCTTCTGCTGTCAAATCATCTAGCTTACTTTTTCAATATTCTTTTTGTCGATCTTTGTTTCATTTTCTTCATTCTTCTCGTTCTTCTACTGTCATTTCTTCCAACTTCCTTTTTCGGAATTCTTTTTGTTCTTTTGCTTTTCGTTTCAAGTCTTCTTCTCGTTCTGTTGTTGTCATTTCGTAAGATTTTCTTCCTTTATATGTTTTATGACGTTCGGCATTCTGTTTTTGGTTCTTCGTCAGCTTGTCTCATATCATCTTCTGCATGCAGATCTTCCATTTCTAGTTTAGACTCTATATCACTGAAATCAATGCGTCCATACACTGAAATCAATGCGTCCATACACTGAAATCTATGCGTCCACATAAATATATGTGTCCATAAACTTAAATCAATGCGTCCATAAACTAAAATCAATGCGTCTATACACTAGAATTAATGAATCCACTGAAACTCATGCGTCCATACACTAAAATCAATGCGTCCATACACTAAAATCAATTCGTCCACAAAATAACATCTACACTTTACTCACTGAAATCAATGCGTCTCCACATGTAGTTCTTATTATACATAGTAAATAACTTATATACTTATATGTAAATATAAATATTAAATTTAATTTAAATTCACTATAAATATTACACAATATTTTAATTTTTAATCTAAATAATCTGAATATAAATTCTAATATATCTGAATATCAATGGCTAGAATTATATAGCCATTGATTTCGAAACGAAAATACACGTCATTTCGAAATTAATGGCCGACATAATATATCTTATTACATTTGTTTACTTTCGGAAAATGTTACATGTGACATCCATTACAAGATCTCCCCCATACTATTACTTTTTACATTTTATTACTTTTGAAAATGTTACATATGATATCCATTACAAGATCTCCCTCATACGATTACTTTTTACATTTTATTATGTTCGAAAATGTTACATGTGACATCCGTTACAAGATCTCCCCCATACTATTACTTTTTACATTTTATTATGTTCAAAAATGTTACATGTGACATCCGTTACAAGATCTCCCCCATACTATTACTTTTTACATTTTATTATGTTCAAAAATGTTACATGTGACATCCGTTATAAGATCTCCCCCATACTATTACTTTTTACATTTTATTATGTTCGAAAATGTTACATGTGACATCCGTTACAAGATCTCCCCCATACTATTACTTTTTACATTTTATTATGTTCAACAAACATTACATGTGACATCCGTTACATGATCTCCCCCATACTGGACTGTAGAGCGCCTCTCGGCGCAATTATTCTAGCCATTTTATGTACTCTTTATCTATCTATATAGACAATATTCATTAACTATTTTGGTTGCATGACTGCACTCTTTCAAGCATCCTAGTATTGGGATTTATTCTATTTGCTTGGTTTTCTTTTTGATAAATAGTTTTTGACAATTATGTGCATTTACCCTCCTTACAAACACTTGAATCAAGGTAGAATATTATTTGTCATTTATGCTACAAGATCTTTTACAAGACATTTTGAGTTGTCTTTTTTGGAGTACTTTAGCTGTGCTTCTTTGTTTTGGTTTTTTCATGGGTTTATTTGCAAAGTTTAGGACAATGAAATAGATGGCTGTGAATGGGATGGAAGTAATGTGATTTTTTTAGCAATTAAATACATACATCACTTGCTTTACTATATGGCCCCATTCTATGCAACTACAATTTTTTCGTTTTGTGTACTATGTATGACGCAACTGTGTTTGAAGGATGGTGAGGTTTATAATAGATAGAAACAAGATTCATGCTTCTATATGTTATAACCTTCATTGTGCTTCAATGGCAATTTTGTTTACTTTAGCACCTAATTTGTCCATACGGCGGTTTAGATCTTTAACTATGTGAATCCTATGCTATGCATGAAAGGATTACTAGGGTTGTAATTTTAATATACATTTGTTTAACTTGTTAAACCTTGGTAAGGTTATGCTACTTGGTTGTAATTAGTTTCATTACAGGATCTATGGTAACGTGGTGTTGTATGTATGCATTAAATGTTTCTTTACTAAAACATTGCTACATTTAGGCTTATAGTTCTTTCTTCATGCTTCAATATTTCGTGTTGATTTGTATTAATAATCACTTCAAGAATTATATTGTTTATTAGTTGTTTTGAATTTTGATTTTGTACTTATGTTTCCAAATGAGTGAACTTGCTTCACATTATCAAAAATACATTAGGGTTAATTTAGTATCAATTTAAATGTTTTTAATTCTTTATAATTGTATCAACTTTGATTATATTTAAGGGTGCTAGCTCAATGGAAGAGCACCTGACGTACAAGCAAGAGGTAGGTGGTTCGATTCATCCATTCCCTATATACATAAATCAATGACTAAATAAATGACTAGATAACAGTAATCAACGACTAAATAAATAATCAGTTAACAACAATCAATGACTACATAAATTACCAGTTAACAACAATTAGTGACTAAATAAATGAGTAATACTAAAAAACGATAATTAATGACCAAATAGAGACAATTAATTTCTAAATAAATCACCAAATAGTGACAATTAATGACCAAATAAATGACTAAATATATGACAAACTCATGAAGTAATTCAGACAACTTATGACCAAGTGATAAATGACCAATTTGGTTGGGAGATAAGTGACTATTAATTTGTCACTAGTAGTCACGTGACCAAAATTAGTCATTTATAGCCTATTTTTAGTCACTAATTACCCATTTTTTCTAGTGTTTGTCTCATGTTCATTGTCTTCTCATCTAGGCGCGTGCTCTAAATGATAGCAGGAGGTAACTCTATTTGTATTCTTTCCTTTGCTAACTTCACCTTGTAGTGTTAATTGTACAATTGCCTCCTCCAATTTGTTTCTGGTTTCTCTTTCCTTGACTTCTAACTGCTGCAACTCTCTGATTCTATCATCATTTACATTTTTCAGTGCAATTATCGAGGCATTTTCCCTTTTCAGGAATTACAACTCATCTTGGAGTTGTTGATACTCTGCCATCACTTGTATAGTAGTTAGGAAATATTGAGTGACTTGAGATTATTCCAACTCCTTTATATTTTGATCCTTCTTAGCTAACATGGTTAAAATTTCACTTGAATCTTCTGTGCCTTTCCCTATCGTGATTACAGAGTTCCACAGCCTTTGATTTTCACCTTCTACACTCTTCCCTTTAGTGCTCAATAACTAGATTTTGGTTTCAAAAGCCTCAACTTACCTTTTGTATCCATTTATATTAGTTGCAGCCTCGGCATATTTGTTGTACACTATATTGTTCGTACCCTCAGCCATTAACACTTTGTCTTCAGGGGGTAAATTCGTAGTGCCTACTATAACTTGTGAAGTCCTCCATTTATTGGTTTGTTGGTCCCTATATTTTCTATTGTCTAAGGCAGGGTAATTTTTAGGGGCGAAATTTTGCCAATTGGCTATTTTTCGGACTTTTTTTCAAAACATAAATTCGCTATTTGGTGATTTTTAGTCTCTAATATCGCCTATATATACATAAAATATGTTTTTTTATCATATTTTTCGCCAAAATTTACAAATTGCAGTAGTAAATTGTCTGTTTCATTTTTCATATTCGTCTACCTATCTATATATATGTTTTTTTCAATCCAAAATAATCGGCTAAAATACTATACTTAAGTATAATATTAGAATCCTTAAAAAATACTCTGGTCTAAGGGATCCATCATGACTATCTTAAAATTATTTGTGCCAGGGTCAAACTTAGAGATTGACATGGGTCTTCCCTATGAGTCCAAAGACTCTGTAACAAGAAAGAACTCTTGAAGTTGCTCTCTTCATTGTTGTTCTTGTTCCAATAACATAAAAGGGTTAGTGATCTTGACAGAACCTCTCATTCTACTTCCAATTGTAAACCGAGTCATCTATAGAACTGCAAATCTTGATGAAGCATTCATAGTACTCCCTGACATTATAACAAATATCGGCTCATTAGATTCGAAAATTAATCTCATGACTAGGATTAATGGAAGTTTCACCTTTTTCACTATGAATCTCCTATAATTGATTAGTATATCACTAGTTGGTTAGTATCCCTTCATTTGGTCGCCTTTCTTCCCCTAAATACACTGCTACTTCAACTATTTTACTCTTTTTCTTTTGTGGCTCCTAAGGGATTTATTCATCTTTTATTTTCTCAACCTCCAAGGATCCCTTTATAGTCTCCTCAGTTATATTCCTTTCCTCTTGAATAATCCATTACATGATGGAGAGGAGAGTGCCTTTAGGCATCGTGTCTGTCTGGGTCATGTTATCATCCTTTTCTCTAAGATGAGATAGTATTTACAACTGGGTCTCAAAATGCCTCATTTAGCTCACTGGTCCCAACACCTACCAATTCATCTTACTTCTTTTCACCATGCTAGACCCCTATTTCCTTGAATGCCTCAAATTAATTCTATTGATTTCCTTTATTTAACTTTGACTCTTGCTATGAATAAATTTCAGTTTTCTTCTATTTCTATATATTTTTTGATTGATTTTGCTCCCTTCCTGGTGGTGTCTCAACTTCTTGTCCCCCTTCTTGGTTAGACCCATGTGACACTCCCTCGAGACTATTTATGAATTCTATTTTTGTTGGTACTATATGTTCTTGGTATGATCTTCTTATCTCATCCCCAAGGCCTAATCTCTTAGGTCTATGCTCAAGTTTGATGGATTATGTATTTCCTTGTCCCTCCTTCCCTAGTCGTTGTTTTGTATAAAAACCCATAGAGAAAATGACAGGTAAGTATTTCTGATATGACTCTACTTCTTTGGGAGGTGATGGGAGATGAATCTTCATCATTGAGGATTCTCCTTCATCCCTATTGCTTTGTTTATCCTTTGATACTGGTATAGGTTCTCTTGTTTCTTCTTGGGAATGTGAATCCATCCTAGAAACTTTCCCCAAGTCATCATTAGCATGATCTTATTCATATAAGTCTTCAAACCTCTAGTCTTCAAGGATAGACAAGCAAGGAGCATTCTCTTTTTGTAGGTACTTCCTCATCCTCCACCAGGATCACGTTCTTCTTCTGCCATTGATACCATTGTGCCCTTCATATTCATCGTGTCTTTTTTGGAGAGGTTCCAGGAATTTCATCTCTTCCTCAATAATTAGAGCTCCTTCTGGCTTGTAGAAAGTATAATATGGAGGGTCCCTAGAGGGATCTAGAGAAGGTTTAGGAAAAGCTTGAGCCATCAACTTAGTAGGGTTTACTTGTTCTTGAATCATTCTTTGCACCTCTTTGAAGGTGTATTTATTGGACAATATTTCCAATTCTAGTTTGGACTGATGATCTTTAAGGTTTGCGATCTTTCTTCCCTTTTCTCATCCGATTTCTTCCCTCTTCTCATCCGATTAAAATATGCAAATCATATTTTTAGGAACTATCCAACTTCATTTCTAGCTTCACCAAAATTTCAGTAATTTGTTTGAGAGATTTCTTGTTTTTAATGGTGTATCCTCCCATAGCTATGGGAAAAGTCACTCTCCCCCTCCTCTCGACCTTAACAAAATGAATGTTATCCACTTCTATCATATGCTTTACATATTCCAAGATAAAAGTCCTAAGAGTGAGTAGCTTAGGTATCATGTAAGGAGGATTTTCAATGCCATACAATCTAATCACTATGTAGTCCTTGGATAAAAACCAATCTCCCTTTCTAACAACCTCACCTAGTTGTAGGTAACGTCTGATCTCCCGAAGCATGCATTCAAGCTAGTCCCAGTGATCAAAGCAAAGTCCTTATACATAAAATAAGACACAAATTGAGTCCAAGTGACCTCTTCTTCGTTTCCCTTCTTTATCCGGAAAACGCAATCATATATTCTATTTGGAGAATTTTCTTTAGTGCTATAGAGATATGGGTCTTCAAAGTAGTGATATTAATGGAAAAGGAGTAAATACACAAGATAAGAATAGTATCTTAAAACCCCAGTATCATTGAACTCTGCTAGTTGGGTTTTGATTCCAATTGCTAAGGCCTATGCATAGTTGAATTTGGGGGTTGAATGATGATTATAAGTATCAACCATCATAGCCATTCCTTCATCAATGTATTTATCAAAATATCTTCCAAATATCAATGTCAAAGTTGTGACATTTTCTTGATTCTAGGGTAACAAATTTGTGTGTTTCCATGGTTCAAAATGAACTGGAGATTATTTGTGGGAGGCTACTAGTCGAGCTCATAGATTCGAATTTTTCTCATTATTAAGACCTCTATAAAAGGATTATTTCTCTTCTATAGATAGTGTCTCCCCAATAGGATTAGTCCCTAGCATTGCGCAATCAAAATAGTTGATATTTTAAATGGGAGTATATGTCCATCACTAGCATGGATGGTGGATGTGGTTGGATTGTAATAGTTTGCACAAAGTTGGACAAATTTGGGGAAAGGGAAGACATCAGGGACTAGGTGCTGGGATAAATTTGACTTCTAGAATTTAGTTGCGACTTCAAAGACGTGCAATTTTTTGAGAGCTTCTCCTATGAGCTGCCATGATGTGGCTTTGGTTAGGTCAGGTGGAGATAGCTTGGCCCATTGGTCAACAAAGGGTAAAACATCAAAGGAGTATATGTCTGAAAAATCATAATGGTGGGAAAGGGATCAAGAGTATGCGCTAGAGGTGGTATCCTTTCTCTTTGTCATCTCGCATTATAGTACCAGGGGTAGGGCAGATTTAGATGAAATAGAACACAGCACGAGTGACCACAGGGGAAAGGATTCACAATGTTTACATTGAAACCAAAGCTCTATGTAGAAACTTTTCAAATAGAATAAGGATGAGGGACTGAGGATTATAATTACTTCAATCTGCTATAAGAACAATGCATGAGTTCCCTTGTACGATTTTGATCATCTGCATCTCAACTTCAGGGATGGTAAGGCTAGTAAACTTGTTTCTCCATAGCTCTTAACTACATGGTTAAAGAAGAAATATGAGGCATTTGAACTCTTTTGAGAGGCTTTTGTTGCTCCGCAATATTTTAAAACAATTAATTTAAGGCTTCTTTAATGTGGATTTTAATGTTACTTGGAGGTCCTGAGGATTTTTAGGATTTGTCTATATGGACGGATTTTTCAATCATTAGCGTGCCAATTTTGGAAGAACTTATTCCATATCGTCCTTTGCAACATTTATTGTTAAAAGAGATAAATTACGAGCTCTAGATTTACTTTTCTTAACCGATTCCTTTTTCAAAGAGGGACTCTGCTTATTCCAGGACGTGATGAGTTTGCTTTGGTGGGGACTATGACCCCTCTATGAGAATGACTAAGATCGATTCTAAAGAATTTCACTATTCGATCTCAGCCATAGGTGGGAATTGGCTTTTTAAATTCCATTGACAACTTGTACACCTTCAACGGTCGATATTTTCCTCGAGGGGTTACATGATTCTATCCGAGTCGGTCATGAGGAGGGGTTACATGACCCCATCTTAGGCATCAACGAGAAACCCCTTTTTCATCCTAGTTTCAAGTTCTAACGCTTCCAATGATCCATATTTATCATGGTAAAATGCACAATTGTATCTAGGCCATTAGTGGAAAATTTCTCCTTTTATGTCCGCTTCATATTTTGATGCCTCCAATAGTCCAAATAATCCTTGGAAAGCTGCATGGGACAATATAGGTCGTCGGTGGTAGAAATCACTTGTTATTCATCATGCTAGTTACACCCTGTGAAGGGCTTAGATCTTTTATGTATGATTTGAAATATTCTATCGCAACCATTGACCATTGGTGCCCGACTTATTATTCTTTCAAACTTTAATATTGTTCTTCATAGAGGCCGAAGAATGCACCAATTGCATGCACAAAGAGGGTGACAACAGGAGGACAAGGATCATGGGCCCTTTCTCAAACGATTGTAATTTGAGAAAGAAACTAGCCCTCTCTCTCTCTCTAGTAATGTTTTGGAGGAAGGGTCAAAGATCACTAGCCCTTTATACTTGGTAATTTTTTTTCTTAAAAATATGGCCATTTTTAACGTAACACTTCATTTTTGAAGGCCAAACTTTTATACAAAATGTTGTTTTATGGTAAGTATAAGAAATAAAAACATCAAAAAAAAAATTGAGCTGCAAAGATGAATATAAATTCCAACTCTGCTGGTTGGTTCCTTGTTGGTTAGTGTTGTCGTCGTTAGTCTTACCTCTGGTTTTATCCTCATTCTATGTACTCTTTAGTTGGTCATCGGGTAGTTTTCCTTGTAGATATTTTATGTGCATATTCAATTGTATTTTTCCATTTGGTACTTGGTGGGGACCTTGTGCCTAGTCAGTTATCATGTGTATTGAATTGCTCCAGTCCTTCAATCTTCCATGTCTTCATTCCCGCTTTGTATGTGTTCTCTAAGTTACCTTCATGACTATTTTCTAAATCAATAAGGTATATTTCATAATTCTACGCAATCCTAGGGGTACAACGTTCGACTAGTGTTGATACGACCAGTAGTTGGCGTCATTCCTATTTTTTGGAGGGTATCGTTTAAGTCGATCTCCATTCACGGCCTTTGAAAAAAATCGACCTCGTCGAAGTGGTTTTAATCTTAATGATCCGTTGTAATTAATTTCTTCAATGATATATGGGACTGACAGCTTCTTTTCCATATAATAGTTTAAACGATGTCTAATCTGTTGATCGTGTGTATTCCATTCAATATGCCTAGAGTTTTGTAGGCATTTTATCATCCCAGTCGTCCTTGCAGACATGATGAACTTTGATGATGATCAATCATAAAGTCTGTATGAACAATGGCATTTTCTCACCCTATTCTAATTACGTTGGCCCTTAATCCCACTTCTTTGAGTAAGGAGGAGAAGGAGCACGGTTACCCTTTTTATGGTTAGAATAATGACAAGTGAGGAGGTGGAGAAGGATCATGGGCACATTCTCAAACTCTTGGTATTTGAGTGAGGACGTGGCCCTTTCTCTGCCTCTAGTCATTTTTGGGGAGAAGTGTCAAGGAGCACTAGCCCTTTCCCACACTTGTTTGATCGGATGAGTAGCATGGGCACTCCCTTAGAATTTTGGGAGGAGAAGGAGCAATGGCCCTTTCTCACCTTTTTATGGTTAAGAGTAATGAGAAAAAGGTGGAGTGGCCACAATTTCGAATGAGACAGTAATTTTACAATAGAGAAGGAGAAGTAGCATGGGGCCCTTCTCTCGCTTTGATAAAGCATTGACAACTTTCCATAAATATGTATTCAAGACACTTTTAAAAAATGATACATGCGTAGTAAATTTTAGATACATATGATTCTAGGTACACAGATAATGTCATTTCATAATATCTCAAATAGACTTTGAGTAGCATAAAAGACACTTTTAAATCAAACACTAGTGGCAAATCACCTTGGTCTTGATTTGAAAGCACAACATATTTATTTCATTGATACAATAGTGAATACATCAGGGGAATTGATTCATATCTTCCCTCCCAGGCCCATTGTCTTTTTTCTCAATAGAATAATTTATCTGATCCTATTTTGTGAAGAAAGAGGCAAGAAGAAAGAGAAGGGACTAATGTTGAGTTTAAATATGCTCTTCAATGGATGCCCTTTTTGTCTAGTACTAAACAACATTGGTGAGTATGTTTTTTTGGTATGAAACCAATGGATTTTACTAGATGTTATGTTGCGAAGGTTCATCTATAGAAAGGACTACATATCGCCTTGTAATGGGGTACTTGTCCAATGAGACCTGGTCTTCTGCACTTCCCCCGGGTCTGGGTGCCTGACAAGAGACCAAACCGTCAAAGGTAGTATTCCATTTGTGTGCGCAATGAGAGACTGAACCCTCCGAGTTAATCTTACATTTGTGTGTATGCGACGAGATACCAAACCATCAGGTAGTCTTGCATACATCAAGGATACTACATCAAGGTAGTCCAAAAAATGTAGGATTAGCAGAAAATGGTGTTCTTGTGAGCCCTTAGCTAAATGACGAACATCAAAAAAGGGTGTTATTGTGGAAGCGCATCAAATCTATTTTTTAAATGAATATCCTGATTCCTTGCAATGTTCATTCAATGTGGGCTTCAAATATCTATCCAAGACCTGGACTTTGAAATGTTCATTCAATGCAAGCCATGGTTTGGAATGATCAATGAGTTGTTTTTCATAGAATCAACTAACACCAGTCTTACAGGGGAGAACATATCATACACCAAAAAGGGAAAAACCCCAAGGGATGGTGGGACATTATCCATGATAAATGTGGTGAGCAAGGCAACTCTAGATGGACAAGAAGGGTACATTCCCATATATATATGTAGAGTGATAGCGATATGGTCATTTATATGTGATAAATTAGACTTGAAATGATGAGTCAGGGATCTGGCAACTGAGCTACGATTTCCATGATGACAACTCGCATGTGTGGGAATTTGACAAGGTTGGTAGCTATACATGTAAGCGAGGGGGATCATGAACAAGAGATCAAACAGATGGGATGACTCAACAGCAAATATGTTGTGACGCTAAACTATCATATTTTTTCTAGATCGACAAACCAACTGATTTGGGATGGTTGTGGTTTCGGATGAATGATCAGGCCTTGATGCTCGAGTGAATTATACTAACATAGGGTGGTGGAAATACCATATTGCATGAATGGACCATATTCTTCATTCAAATATTGGCATGCTTGAATCATAACCACTAACGGAGAAAAATCACTTTTATTCATGCCTCACCTCGTAGAAGGTGGAATGATCCTATCTTGACTATCGACAAGGGTGGACCTCTTATTTGCGTTGTAAATCTAGTCAATTTTTTCATGCACATTTTAAATGCACCTAGGGTGACATGATAGGATTCATTTCATTCCATTTTAGGGATCCATCCCTTGGTTAGAGGACTGACTTACTGAACTAAAGTTCCACATAGAGTGGTAGGGAGAGTCGCAACATTGGCCTTTTCTTACCCTATTCTAGTTGGGTTGACCTTTCCTCCCACTTCTAAAATTCCAGTAAGGAGGAGAAGGATCACTGGCCCTTTTAGACCCTTTTATGGTTAGAGTGATGAGCACGAGGTGCAGAGGCCTCATTTTTCAACTAAAGTGTAATTTTATGATAGAGGAGGAGAAGCATGGGATACTTCTTAGACTCTTGTAATTTGTTTGAGTGAGCACTACTAGCCCTTTCTCTAGCTCTAGTAATTCTTGGGAGGAAGGGTCAAGGAGCAATAGCCCTTTCCTGCACATGTTCCATATGAATGAGTAGCATTGGAACAATTATATCCCATAGATTTTTGGGAGGAGAAAGAGCACGGGACCTTTCTCAAGTTGTTGTACTTTGAGTGAGAAACTAGCCTTCTCTCTTGCTCTAGTAATTATGGATCAAACTTATAAACCAACAAAATGCGCAATGAAAACCTATCTCAATGATGGTAGAAAACTTATAAACCAATAGAATGCAAATGGAAAATATGCTTCTTGATATTTCTTTGAGAATCCAAGAAATAGTTATTAAATTCCAATTCCAAATTAAGGCCTCAATATAGTAAAATAATTTAAATCAAAAGTAATTTTACTCCCACATAATTCATTGATATTGGCTACACATTCAAATGAATGAATTGGAATATGGAAAATTAGTGAAGGAGACACAAAACATAATATTAATAAGATAAACATAAAGAGATCTTATTCTACCCAAGTTATGTATCACATATATTCATATTTCTGAAAAGTTAATATTGACTATAAGCAAATATGTATGTTTTATGTAGTTCGAATAAGAATTAAATGGAAAACATAATCATGCATTCATAATGAGATAGAAATGCACATATTATAAAACAAATTATCACAACATCACCAAGAATTCTGCAGAAGTGTCAACAAAAATCCATTAATCAATACAAAAGTATACAAAATTTCAATGTAGTAACACCACCACCACCCTTTTCGGCTTCAAAGCTAGGGGACAACTGAATTAACTGTCCAAAATTGAAATAATTGTCTCACTTTCTTAACAACAACTTAGAAAATAAAAAATAATTATAGAAAGATAAAATAAAATAAATAAGAGTATCTTCATTTAGACCATTCTTGTAATTTCTCCCACTATGTATGCAAATCCTTGATCTTGTCATAGTGACTATCTTGCAGCTATTTGAATTGAAATTCAACCTTCAGAAATTTAGGATTGATTTCCCTATCTCAATCTGACCTAATCATGTTTTTGAAATCATCTATCCATGCTGATAATTCTATAGGTTGATAATTGTAGTCGTTGAATATGTCATGATCAACCTTGGTCAATTCTTTAATCATTAGCTCGCTTGCATCCCTTTCATATTTAATTCAATATATATTTGTCCCTATAGACTCTTCCACCATTAACTCATCGAGGGTTGGCATGTTGAACCTATTCATCGCATTATTTGCAGAGCTCCAAACTTGCTTTGCATATTATCTATTCCGCCTTCAGAATAGCTTCATTTTCCTCTACTTGCATGGAATCTCGAGCATTTTTCCAGGATCTTACTTTTTCCAACTCTTTCTTCTCAATTGTTGGAAGATTCATGGGAACTTCCTCATATTTATACTTCCATTTATAAATTTCCTCTTCTTATTGTTGAATCACTTTAGATTCATCTTCGAATGATTCAGATCCATTTGCAAGGTTTCTCAAGATCACATAGTATTGTTGCAATTCCTCTAGGTGAAAAATAAATTTCTTCTGAGATTGCATAAGCTTCAAATTAATTTTTATGGCTTCTTGTTTTACTTAGTCCAAAGGAAATGCATTTCCATTTGGAAAATCTCAAGTTGAAACTCATCATATTCACTAACCATATCCAATTCCATCATGTGCTCTTGATGTTCTGATTCCAATAGAGCCAGATCATTCTCATGTGCTTCTTTCAGCTACTCCTATTCCATGAACGACTCATGATGAACTTTATCGAAATGGTGCTTCATATCTTTATACAACTACTTATATTGCTATGTTTTTTCCTTACAATGTTTCACCTATTTGATCAGGTCTATGGTCGAAGGCACATTGAGATTTTCTAATAATCCAATCAAGGAGGCAGCGCCAGATACAATTTCACCTGGTTCCTTTCCTTCCATGTAAAACACTATGATGTCACTGGTATTTCCTTTGGTCTTTTATCTCTTGGATGGCCTTTTTGAAATACTTGTGCTTCCTAAATAAAAAAAATAATCTCCCAAGGAGATGACTGTAGTATCTACATCCATGGGTTGAAGGTACCCTCCAGATATCATAACCAATGGAGTCTCTGGATTGATGCGGGACATTTTAAACACAACCTGCTTGTCCCTTTGTTGGTGTTCAAGATTTTGTAATTTGTATTCTTCCTCTCTTTTTCTTTCCTCATCATCCTTGAGGTTTCCTCCCGCTCCTTTTGTTGTTGTTCCTGGAGGAGTCAAATCCTTGATGCTTCGTTGTCATCCTCTTCTTTCCATTTCTTCTCTTCCTCCAATTCTTTCCATATCTCTTCTTGTTTTCTTTTTCATTCTTCTTATTCTGTGGTTGTGGCCCTGTTGCATTCTTCTTATGCAACTTTGCATTGTTATTCTTTGGAAAAATTTAATGCATTCTTCCTCCATGGATTTATTCCGTTCTTCCTCTACGGCTTTGTGACATTCTTCGTCCCCGAATTTGTCGGATTCTTCCTCCACTATTTTCTGATATTCAACCGCTTGTTGTGCCGCTTCGGTGTCATCTTATTACTTTTTCTCTATCATCTTTTATTCTTCTCCTGTAGCCTTGTGGCATTCTTCTTCCATGGCTTTCTTTCTAGCCTCTTCCTCCCATAGAGCATCCTTTTGAGTTGTTTCTTCACTTCATTTTTGAAGTCCTCTACCCAGGACCAAATTTGTGTTTGACACTGCCATAGATTCACTTATTCATCAAAAAAATTGTTTACCCTTTCCTCTCTCTTTCTTCTAGCTTTGTTCTTATTCATCATTTATTTTTTCTCCTCAACTACGAATGCAACTCTTCTCTTAGTTCTGACAATATCTTGAATAGCTAATTGTCGTCCGTATAGTATCTTCTACTCCCTTTCTGAGATTTTCTCAAAAACTTCATCAAATGAATCATCCCCTTGAAACAATGTTTCTCCATGTTCTTCCTCATGTATGTAGTTAAGATGTAACAATAATGATTTGAAATGTCATTCAATCACACTCCTAGGGTCATTCCTTTTCGGATTTGCAAATGCAATTTTCATCTCTTCCAATACAATCGCTTCCTTGTAGGCATGCTAAGAATTCACTAAGTTGAAGGAGCTGGTGAAAATTGGGAAACTAGGACAAGATTTCTTACTCATATGGGACAATTGGGCTCTGAAGCCTTTTATGATGGTTTGGTAAGCAATTTCATAGGCGAGCAATCGATCAGGAACATAGATGGGTAACAAATGGAGGGATGTAGTCGCGTTGAAGACTCGAATGTAGGTAAAGAAATCCATGAAATACTAGTCACCATTTCATGATAGGGCTTCCATGGCTTGGTTAGTTATCCTTGGTATAGGTTTTCTAAAAGTCAAAAAATACAGCGGTGTGAAAAAATGGGTGCAAATATCATACAAATTGGGTTTATAATAGGACAACCACAGCTCTTTGCAGTAAACATGAACAAGAAAGAAATATTCCTTCCAATTCAAGTTCATGGATGGGAATGCATTGCTAGAACAAATGGAATCAAATAACAAATGGAATCAAATAGAAAATCAATCATATGAATCTTTTGACTGCTAGGTACCTATTTTGCATATTTAAGGGCTATAAAGAGCATGTTGGAAAGGATGTTTTCCTAGTTGAAAACTTCTCTGGTTTCTGTCACATGATGCACCAGGGGTTCCCAATCCAAAAGGAAGTGTGTAGAATATTCAAGGCCATACAAGCGACATAGAATTTCCATGAGTAGCCTATATGGCCTCCAAAAATTATGTATCATATACTTCTTACTGGACTTCTTTGTGAAGGGACATTCCTCAGCCCACCAATCGTTGATGAGTTCGATAGGATTTGGGTGCTTACTGAAAATATTTTCGATGAATCTGTGGTCCATGAATACATCAGATTCCTTTAACTTATAAATCCACTGGAATTATTCATTCCTGAGTGAGGCGATTACTTCTCCTTCTGTGTCCATGATCACTCCATTTTACGGATCAACGTGGTCGAATAACCACTTGGATGCATAATTCAATTTGAATGGCATTAATGTCATCCTTGTTGCAATGGCATGCAAAAATCTCTTCTAGATGTTTTGATACTCATCCAAATCATTATCATCTGGGGAAAATTCCCCGTGGAGAATATATGATAGATTTATTCCCAGTTTGAATCACCTTCAAACCTCGTCATTGCACTAGTCTGATAATATCAATCCTTCTACCGAGGCTGGCAGAGGTATTTCCTCTACATCATTATTGGAAGGAGCTCTGTGTGAAGATGCCTTCAACATCTGCTAAAAACAAAGAAATGAACAAGGTGCTTAAGACACTGAGCTATCAATAGTGAATAGAAGCACAATAATATCAAATAATCAAATATTATTCTGAATTCTCGATTTAACCACTGAAAGAAGGTGATTAATATGCACCCTGTAGGGTTGCATTTAATGAGCCAGTGGGTGCATATACACTGTTGGATGCAATGCATCCAACAGTGTATATGCACCTCATTGGAACATTAAATGCCGCCCTATGGGGTGAAAGTATTGCTCGAGATCCAATGGCTAGCAGTGCTACTGCCTCAACATTAAATGACATGCAGCAAGCTAAATAATTTTTGTCGTATAATTAGGTAAATGAGCACTATTGATTCATGATGACTCTCATTTTTAGAACATTGGGAATTGGTGATTAGATTCATTACCACGTGTGAGATCATGAAAGGATATTAAATGTGTGATCATGTGTAATATTTGGGAGGGATGTACATTAAATGGTATGAAGGTACAGTTCCTAATGGATGACAACTTTTTCTGCGGATTTTGCTACGCGGGCTCAAAAACCATGACACGTATAATGGATGGGGTAATCACTTAATTGGCTGGGAAGCATTGTGTGATAGGTATGTGATGTGGTGTCGCAGTTATCATTGGTTTAAATTTAATTAAATTAATTTTCAATGCATAGTAGTTTATATATATGGTACCCTCGATTTGATACCTTTTGCATGGTCTCCATATATATTTTTTCTCCTTACATGATAAAGCATGGAATCATATTGTATATAGTGTATTATTAAAAGATTGCACAATATATATAAATATGTTATCTTATTAACGTAGTATTATTTGAAGGATTACAAATATTTATATATCAATACATAATATAACACAATCGACGATGTAGCAAGACATGAGTTAATATAACACACCAACTCTTGGATCGACCTGGACTTTGTTTATGAGGTGTTCATTGTTGAGTGGCTACGTAAACTCATATCACATGATATATTATAACTAAGCAATGGTATCCTTGGCGCCTTATTGTCATCCATTTCAAAATTTCGAATCCATGCTTATGAGTTGATGAGAGTTCTTTTGAGGTTACGTAAAGTTTAAAGTGCTATTACTTCTTCATAATACCCAGTTCCTGATACATAAATAGTTTCTAATGTTCAACTGATTAACCTCCAAAACTATATTTTTTATTTTAAATTTCATTTGCATGGGGAAATTGTTTTAGACTTCTATGACAAGATACAAGGCTCTTGATCGGCAGTGATGACTTCAATTTTTTTATCCCAAGATTAGTTCAATTTGTTACTAAAAATATGCATCAATACAAATTATTTCTAAGGTTTATATATATATATATATACATATATATATATATATATAATGTTGAAATATATGATTCAAATAATGAATTGCTTGAATTGCAAATTGTCAATAATGAACTCTCCAACATTCGTGGATGGAGAAGACATAGACTTATTTTTGAGAAATTCAAAGGTTGCAAAAGGAAAAGTCTACCCAAGTAGGAATTTGCTATATTGTAACAAAATCAGATCCAACTGCTTTGTTGTCAATGTTGAAAATGTTATATATATATATATATATATATATATATATATAATGTTGAAATATATAATTCAAATAATGAATTGCTTGAATTGCAGATTGTCAATAATGAAGTCTCCAACATTCGTGGATGGAGAAGACATAGACTTATTTTTGAGAAATTCAAAGGTTGCAGAAGGAAAAGTATACCCAAGTAGGAATTTGCTACATTGTAACAAAATCAGATCCAAATACTTTGTTGTCAATGTTGAAAATGTTCTAAATGGAGAGGTTCCATTATAATCCATCCCTACCGAAGAACTTAAGACATTTAAAGACACTCGTTGTGGAATTTACTTTGTTTCTTGGCTGAGTGTGTAATTGTTTAAGCATGGTGAATGCTTGGTACCTCAGACAAATCAGGGTTCGATGGGGATTCAATGGCTATTTACTCAAATAATGACAATGAATCAAATCATAACCGTGCTTCAGATGATGAAAAAACTTCAGGGGAGTTTTTTGTGTCAGAGTGTGAATATATAGGGGAGAAAGAAGATTCTATGAATATTGCTCCCAAAGAAAGGAACAAATTCATTGCACATCATGTCATACTTAAGCATATATGTTCAAATATAGAGGAACACATAGTCTTGGGTTGTGTCTCAAATGTTCTCGAGGACCACATATTCAAGGAGAGATGTTGGGATTATGTAATTTTGGTGTAATGGTGGAAAGAGTTCTATCATGTTGCAACAAGTGCTCCCTCTTAGTCCAACCCATGAATATAATATCTTTTCCAATAGTTAAATTGTTAGACAAAAAAACTGGAACTTTGTTGCAAGTTCAAGGTATACACCAATCAAAATGATCGTCCTCTTCCCACATTGAAGACCATAACTTGAATTTTAAAGGAGTATCAGTGAAGCTAACTCATCTATGCTCATATGAGAATAAGTATGTTGCAGAGGGGACTATTACAAATGTGATTGAAGGAGAAGTGGTACAATTATCTAGGTTAGATGGTCTTCATTTTAGTATTCATATCTATAAACTATTCACACATAATTCCAACCGCTTCAGTCTATCAGAAGGTTCTTTGATACGGTGGCCTATTAACCAATTGGTGCACCTTAGTGGTGCTTGATTAGATGTGAAGTTTAAAGAAATTTTATCGGAGGTAGACGTGAATATGTGGAGTGCAGTGGAAGATCCTCTTCCACAATTGGAATATCCCATTTGTATCAATTATTTCTCTTACGACCAATTAGTGACAACGAGACCATACAGTCACCACAAATGACCAAGGCCAAATTCATCCCATGGATGTGCAATGAAAATAGGTTCTAGTGAACATGAGGATGAACATCACTTCCTCAAATGATTAATAAATAAAAGATGTTGTAAAGATGGATGCCTATCTAAAATACCCAACGACTCATTAGATAATGGTTGGCTAGTGATTAAATCCAAGGGTGAGAATGAAAGAAGGAAATTTGTGCTCAAACCATTGGAATCAAATGCAGTTATAAATAGGAGTGACAATAGAAATAAAAGAAACTTGATTTAAATGAAATTTGATGGCATTGAGGTTTGTCAAAATGCATGGTATTTAGCCTTTTGTATACCAAGATCAACCTTCTTTTATTATAAGAGGAAATTTGTAAATGGTGACAGAAGGTTAGTAAATGGAAATTGTGGGTCAGCAAAGCCAAGGCCTAATACTTTAGCAACAATAGCTCGTCTAAGAAACATAGTCAATGAAAATTCAAATATATCTCCCCACCAGACCTGATCAGTGCATCCAGATAGAATGAGGTTGCCTCTCAGATTATTACCTACAAATTATACACAAAAAACAATTCTTCTGAAGTGCAATGATGACCTTGCCATGCTTATGCTTCCACCAGTATCACAGTACAACTTAAGCAATATATGGAATAGGCATTTCCTAGATGTTTCAATTACAAAGAAAATCTACTTTGCACAGTGTGATGAGTGTTGTGAAATTTTACAAAAACTCAGAGGTACCACAGACCCAACGATGATAAACTATTGGCACCAAGTCTAGAAATTTCACAATGATTACACTACCAACTGTCATGCACCGTATTATGCACATTGATTGGAATCAGAGCGCAACCCAAGCAAATGCTTGATCATTGTGCATGACAATATGGACAAGATGAAGATGTTCATACAAAGGACAAGAAGGATGCCAAAGTTGGTTAGTGCTTCCTATAATCTCCCGGTTCATCTAAATGGCATGCTTACCTATGAGCACAGGTATGAGGGTTTTGGTGACTTTAGGCTCCCTTATCTAGATGGCAGTTCATACTACACTGTATCATCCATATCTTTATGATTGTAGATGATAGATGACCTAGTGGTTGATGAATTTGGGCATTTGTTGTACGAGAAAGGGTCTTCAATGCATCCATTGCATGATGAAATTCTACAAAATGAATCCTATAGAAAGTTCCAAGAATATAAAAGTGAGGCCATGCAGGATTTTTTAATGCGTAGTGCTTCCTTGAACAAGCTTCCACTAGTTTTATTCTTGCAGCTCGAAAATTGTGTAGGTGAGAACAAGAATCATTACCTCTTTTCTTTTGCATCCATGCTCACAACAAAGACTATTTTACAACTGTATATGTCAGCTTCCTTCCAGTTGGTCACACTCATGAAGATATAGATGGAACATATGGGAGGTTGGAAGCTTAATTGAAGAGACAAGATATATTATCACTACCACAAATAATGTATAACTATAGAACGGTCCAAGATGATTGTAATTTCACTCCATACCTCATCAAGGATGTTTATGAACTTATGGCCTTTGTGGAAAACACTTACTGGATGGAATTCAAAAGATTGTGGGTATCAAATCCCCCCAATACTTCAAATTCAGTATGGTTAATGGAACCCCTATAATGCAATATAAGGAAACCTTTAGAAATTAACATTGGCCTCAGTGTAGAAATATATGGAAAAAAGGGTCGACGGGAAGCCAAACTTGCCTATGGGGGGGCCTTCATTATCACCATTCAAAACACTGAAAGACATTGAAGATTTGAAGAAAGGAATAAATTCATATATTGCTTATTTCAATGCAACAGTGGAGGATAGAGGGGAAGAGTTCTAGCTTCCGAAGATAACATACTAGAAATTTTTTTGGGGGGGGGATTTAGATGTGTCATTAGTTAATCAGGTAAGGGAAAGAGGTTCCTTTTTGTCCAAAAGCAAGAGAAGAATAAAACACCAACAACGATATTTCAACAACAATCTTATCTCATGGAGGATTACTTGGGTCAAAGAATCCATACTAAAGATGAAATATATGTGGGTCCTTCCTACAGCAAGCCTATAGAAGAATTTGATTCAAGAAAAGATGTGAAGAAAGGTTATATGCTAATTGTACAACTAAGTGATATTAATCCAATATGGTTAGGGAGGGAATTAGGTGATGTCTATAAAGGCTTGGTTGATATGGAGAGACATCATGTTTTAGTGCAATGGTGGAAACCCAATGGAGGATATGCACGTTGGGATAAAAAAACTAAAGAGTGGATAGTTGGAAGAGATAAAGATGATATCATTGATGTGGATAGTATAATATGGGCCTAGAAATTAAGAGCAGATGCAAAAGAAGACAAGGTAAAAATAATGAAAAGGGGCATATGGCCATTAAGATATATCAACAAGTGGGAATCAAATCTATGTGATGACAAATGAGGCATTCTTTCTATGTTTGAAGAAATATAACAAGCCTATTTTTCTCGATCTAAAATGTAATTTCTCTCCAAATTAATCTATTACCATACCGGGAAAACAATTTGTAATATGATTTATTTATCAATAGAAAATGAGATATGGGTTTTATTTCATTATCTGTATAATTTTGGTCGTAGTAAAGCCTATGGGTTTTTATTTCATCATCTGTATAATTTTTTTCATAGTAAAGCAAGAAATATTGAGGATGGGTCTTCCTGCATCTTAATTCCTACGAATGTTGTTAATTCCCTTGAGATATTCCAATGCTCAATTTGGACAATGCCAGGGCAAGGTGAAGGTGAACTGAGTAGTTTAAACAAAATGCAAATCATTATTGGTTAATTCTTGACAATGACATCCAATACATTCATATAATCAAACAGCTGTAGAAACCATCAATTACTATTAATCCATGAACATAAATGAAGGAACAAAGATCATATTAACAAGAAAATTTTATTCCAATAACAATACCCAATATACATGGATATTAATGCTATAAACATGGTGCAAAGATTGCTTCTCAACACTTTCATTATATCAAGAGGATTTTCATTGATAGAAAATAGGTATGGAATGCATAGTAGAAGAACATAATATGTTGTTTATACCACCTGGTCTATTCCGATAATAAAATTTATTTAATTGTCTTTATCTAAGTGAGAAAAGAGAATTAACACCTCTATAAACACATGAAATATCTCAATTTTCATTTCAGACATCATATGAAGTTGAATCTTACCCTTTAGATAGGATGAAAGATCAAGAAGCTTGGTGTCTGAGTTGGTCCAAACACTAGTGCGGGATAATGAGTTATACTGAAAGGAGGCAGATTAATGCTAGTTTGAGGAAGCTTTGATGTTGTTGCTGCTTCAGTGGATAATTCCTCACCATGTGTGTGTTCTACCATGGCAATCTCACCTCTTGACTCTGCTCATGTTCTATCTTTTCTTTGTAGGGGGGCTATCTTTGGCTTATCAATTTCCATATCTACCTGTGTGTCTTCAGGTGATCTCTTAACCCCTTCTTCTATCTTTTGATTTTCTTGAGCCATCTCAGAACTTCCTATAGCTACTTGAACTTGTTCCCAAGTCAATAGGTTCACTATTCTTTCTGAGTCAGGGAGAGGCATGTAGATATATTTGGAGATCTTATTTTCCATTTATTTAGGCTAGGCTATAACACCTCTACCCCAAAGTGGTTTCAAAACTTTAATTTGGGAGTCGTTGTCAATTTGAATCTGCCATGTTCCCTAGCAGTTTCAAGGAAACGACGCATCATGCCTGCTTTATCTTCTGTTTGATGCTTTATTTCCAGGTTGATATGCACATTCAGACCCAGTTCCTTTACACCTAAGTGCTTGGTCATCACCCCCATTCCCTTGGTTCTTTTTCTATAGCGCCAAACTTCTTGTTCATAGAATCTACCATATAGATTCCTTGATGATCGACCACTGAAGGTCAACCCCCAACGGTCGACCATTGATCATCGACCTCAAACTCCAATAGATTCATCAATGGCCAGCCCCCATATGAGGAGGCATATAACCTATGATATGTCAAAATGTGGGTATTAGGATGATGAGGAGAAAGAGCACAAGCCCTTTCTCACAATTTAGTAATTCATGTGATTGGAATTAAAATTTAGGAACCTTGGTGTTGAGAAGAAAGAGCACATGTAGTTTCTCACCTTTGTCATTATAAATGAATTGGTTATGAGAATATTTAAAAAGGACACGTTGAACTCACAAATCCAATAATTCCAGTAATTACACTTATTATGAGTAAACTTTTAAAATGATAATGAAATTTTTTGAAATTGATCATAACAATATTGGAAACAAATATTCACACTATTGGAAGCTCATAATGACACTCTAAAAAATCATTAATCATACTTTTGGAAACCGATTATCACACTTTCAGAAATCAATAATCACACTTATGAATTTCTTTTTTAATTGATTTCTCATACTAATTTGATTCATTTTATAACATATTCATCAAAATAATCATATTACCTAACATGTTTGATTGAATTATATATTGTAATCATATTACCAGCTAACTTGTTTTATTTATAAGAATAAGACTTCATCCAAGTATGATGGCATTATGGTGTATTTTTCTTCTATATCACATATGTTTTTTTATGATGCTACTAATGCATTATTATTAAGATGCCATTTATGATATAATATCAATTTAATGATTATGTAAACATATTCAATCTTTTAAACAAAATTTAAAATATTATATATATATATATATTCACTTCCAAATAAAATAAAAATACTCAATTCAAAATGAAATAATGGCCTCATACAAAAATAAATAAATAAAATATTGACTATGGTTTTTCATATAAAGCCGAGACGCTGTAAAGACCAAATATGTGTGAGTCCAAGTAACGGTGCATGCATGAAGATAGCAGCTCTTCCTTAGGGATAAAAAGTAGCTAAGTAACTCTGGAAAGTTCAATATATACAACTCCTTCCTTGAACGACAAAATTACCCTGGATATGAATAAGAATAAGTTCTCCCGTGTTTAGATAATTCCCTGCTTCTGCTAAAGTACAGTATTACTCGGCTGCAAGTTTTGACGAGTTTGTGTAAGTAGTCGTGGCGCAGTCACTAATCCAGCACGAGGTCAACAAACAAATGGCTCAAACAAGAATCAAGATCCCCGCACATCCAAGGAATACTTGTTTGCAGGTCATTAATGAAGATTGAAATAACTACATCCAAGTTTAATCTATCTCAACAAAGCGTTGAAAAGATTTCTTCTTGGCCAAGGCCAGGCAGATTATCTGCATCACTCCCTAGGAACATATAAACTCTTAATAACTTAAAATCCAACTATCAACAGACCTACTACAACCATATTAAATGAACTGCAACAAGTTGAATAGTGTTCCCCAACACTTAGGGCTTCATTATATATAAAGTTAAGCCACCGCATAAGCCAAAGAACCCTAATATTACAATATTAGTGAACTCTGGAAACCATAAATCTAAAAGCTTCTGTAATGGGTGGTTGGTATCCAGACACAAGTCATAAGTACACCAAATAACACATAAAGAAACCCTGCATCTCATAGAAAGAACAGAATGCAAATCTCATTGACAATATTTGATATCTGTCACGACATGAACTCGTCTTACACAATTCGGGTAGCCGCAATTGGTCAGAGGCATGTGGTAAACGTGAAAACGCAAAGGATATTGGATGTTGTGACTGTTTATTGTGATGCTTCATTTTCATTATTTTCTTAGTTGAAATTGAAGAGCGTGAATTAAATATCTTACTGTTATTGTTGCAACTGAATAGTTATTAGAATCACGTGATCCTCACGTTATATGCAGGCCAGTCACATTAACTCGCTAGCATACGTAGTTACCTGAAACAGTACAGAATCCAGACTATTACAAATACAAATTAACGTTACACATAAAAAAACGTGATGGGTATATATGAATATGGGTGCACAACTACCACGTGATTGGGAACTCTGATTACTTTCTCTTCTTTCTGAAAATTTGATAAACGGATTTGGTCCTTTAACACAGTGTCCCAACTTCTTTAGCTAACACAGTGTGTCGGAGGGTGCATCGGGCTAATTCAGTGTAAGTGAACAGTGTTTGCCCCACTTCTCCTTAGAGGCTCTGTGCAGAGAATTCCCAAAAGGGACAGGTGCATGGGCACTTTCAAAGAAAAAAAAAATATTTAATGTGGTGGCTGTGAAGTTTTTCCTCCAGGTAGATGTGTTCCATTTTGATCTACATGTGTGTAGCTTTCCACTACTTGAAAAGGTTTATACAACAACAAAAGATATATACAACACAGTAAGAAGAGGAAAACATTATGGGCAATAGCTTACATCCTCATTATTAAGCATAAGCTTATATAGGATTACATCACACCCAAAACCACCTAAATACCATGGGACAGTAAATACTATGGGACATCCAAGTGTCCTAGTCAAAGTAACCAACTTACCACTTAACTAATTAGTGTACCAATAAAGGACATGTGAGATTACAATTCTTAATAGAAGGCCAGGTTCGAATTTGAAATCCAACTCAATTTAACAGATAAAACAAGTTTTATTCATTTTATGCATATTTTGTATTATCATAATATTTGAAGTATAGTAGTATAATTTATCTTGATTTATCATAGTATTTGAAGTATATACAAAATATAGAAAAAAAAAGTAATGAAAAATATATAAGTACAAATAAAATATATCATAAATATATAAACATTTATATAATAAAATCAATCATTTATTTTAAAATTATAAATATAAAATCTTAACAACCTGAAATATGGTTAATGTTACAAACAATTAGTTATTAATAATTATTTTAATAAAATAGTATTAAATTAAATGGTATTTTTATTTTATAATATTTAAATAATTAAAGTTTCATTTTTTAATTTGTTTTAAAAATTTAATTAAAATATCTACTAATTCAAATTTGTTCCCAATTTCAATACACAAACTATCAATACCACAGAATTATACCACTATGATTTGAACTGCACATTGTCTCAGGACTAACCAGCCATGCCAGAAAAGAGGGCAAGGAAGATTACTAACTCAGAATTATGATCTCATTACACCAGCTCTTTAAGAAAACGTTGGAGAATTCTCTGCACCCATTATTTAAAGAAATCACAGCCGGCATCAAATTTACTTAGTTTAACACAGATCGCCACAAGAAGTAATTATTCACCCAATTCGATTGGTATGTAAATTAAAGATAAAGCTGTTATAAATGGTGTCAAAATGATCATAGCAGTGAACAATCCTACGTCCCAATGCCCATGATTCAGCAAAATGTTGTCATTAATGCTTTGCAGCTTCACTCGATTAGTCTCTGACCTGCAATAAACGTTGGAGACATACAATAAACGTTGGAGACTGAGTCAACAATAAAACAATAAAGATAAAGATAGATAATTTTATTGTTTGAAAGGAAGAGCTAATTATAAGTATTCCTTAGTGAGGCATTAAATAGGTTTAGGTTTTGTTGGTTATTGATTTCAAATAATTCAGATCCAATACAAAACAAAGTCTTTTCCAAGAAATTAAGTTGATGTTATTGTTAGAGATAATGTAGAAATAGTTAGTGTATTAATGGAGATTTTCTATTAATAAGATGAGATAAGCAAAAATTATTCAAACTTATACATTAAGAAAGATAAAGAGATAATATCTTTATATGTAGATGATCTCATTATTATAGATGGTGCATATAAGTTGATTGCATAAATTAAAAGTCATATGTCTCATTAATTTGAAATGAAAAATCTTTGTGATTTGGATTATTGTTTAGGACTTGCATTTTGGAGAGAATATAGTAAGACATTGATCACTCAAAGCAAGTATGTAAGGGAAATCATTAACATATTTCAAATGAGTTAATGCAAAGTAGTATCAACTCCTTTGGATCACAATTCTGTACTGTTACCTAGTGGGAAGCTTGAATTATCTCACTATTACAAGACCAGACATATCATATTCAATTAGCATACTTAGTCAATTTTTAGCTAAGCCATGTGAAACACATTGGAAAGCTGCAAAGAAGTTCTGATTCCGATGACAAAAAATCTAGTTCTGGATATGCATTTCACATTGGATCAGGCGTCATGTCATGGAGCAGTAAGAAACAACCAATTGTTTCTTTGTCATCCGCAGAAGCAGAATATAAAGCATTGACCAGTGCCACTTGTGAAGCCATTTGGTTGAGGCACATTCTTGAAGATTTTGGTACAAAGCAAGAACAAGCTACCAGAATTCAGTGTGATAACCAAAGTTCAATCAAGTTGGCACATAATCCACTTTGTCATGCAAGATCCAGACATATTGAGCTGCAACATCATTTTGTGAGAGAAAAGATTGAGTTTAAAGAGATTGAATTGAATTATTGTAGTACAAATGAAAATGTTGCTGATATTTTGAGAAAACCACTAGGAAGAATTCATTTTGAGGATCTAAGAAAGAAATTTGGTGTTGTAGAGAATCCATTTCTCATTAAGAGAGAATGTTAGAAATAACCTAGAAATAGTTATTGTATTAATGGAGATATTCTATTGATAGGATGATGAGTGGTTTGTTAGTTCCTTTTTCATAGGAACAGATCCTTTATTCTTGGATCTAGGTTTAGCTTTGAATTGCCTATATATGTAAATATTCTACACTAATATATTTGAGTTCAGTGGTGTGAGAACCTTTCTTTTGTATAATCTGATTGTTATGTCTTTGATGATTTAATTTTCTGTTATGAATTTTTTTTGTAATGATTACTATTCTCAATTAACATAAATATCTTCGTTTAATTACTTTTTAGTAATTAGGTTCTATATCGCACTTTTGTTTGGTTGCTAGTTTCATCATAACTTCAAATTTATCATACACTTAATTTATATAAATTTAAATTTTAAATATATTATTTAAGTTTTTTTTTTTTTTTTTATAACATTCACCTCCTATAGTTTCATTATAGATGGTGCATATAAGTTGATTGCAGAAATTAAAAGTCATATGTCTCATTAATTTGAAATGAAAAACCTTTGTGATTTGCATTATTGTTTAGGACTTGCATTTTGGAGAGAATATGGTAAGACATTGATCACTCAAAGCAAGTATGTAAGGGAAATCATTAACATATTTCAAATGAGTTAATGCAAAGCAGTATCAACTCCTTTGGATCACAATTCTGTACCGTTAACTAGTGGGAAGCCTGAATTATCTCACTATTACAAGACCACACATATCATATTCAATTAGCATACTTAGTCAATTTTTGGCTAAGCCATGTGAAACACATTGGAAAGTTGCAAAGAAGTTCTGATTCTGATGACAAAAAATCTAGTTCTAGATATGCATTTCACATTGGATCGGGCGTCATGTCATGGAGCAGTAAGAAACAACCAATTGTTTCTTTGTCATCCACGGAAGCAGAATATAAAGCATTGACCAGTGCCACTTGTGAAGCCATTTGGTTGAGGCACATTCTTGAAGATTTTGGTACAAAGCAAGAACAAGCTACTAGAATTTAGTGTGATAACGAGAGTTCAATCAAGTTGGCACATAATCCAGTTTATCATGCAAGATCCAGACATATTGAGCTGCAACATCATTTTGTGAGAGAAAAGATTGAGTTTAAAGAGATTGAATTGAATTATTGTAGTACAAATGAAAATGTTGCTGATATTTTCAGAAAATCACTAGGAAGAATTCATTTTGAGGATCTAAGAAAGAAATTTGGTGTTGTAGAGAATCCATTTCTCATTAAGAGAGAATGTTAGAAATAACCTAGAAATGGTTATTGTATTAATGGAGATATTCTATTGATAGGATGATGAGTGGTTTGTTAGTTCCTTTTTCATAGGAACAGATCCTTTATTCTTGGATCTAGGTTTAGCTTTGGATTGCCTATATATGTAAATATTCTACACTAATATATTTGAGTTCAGTGGTGTGCCAACCTTTCTTTTGTATAATGTGATTGTTATGTCTTTGATGATTTAATTTTCTGTTATGAATTTTTTTTGTAATGATTGCTATTCTCAATTAACATAAATATCTTCGTTTAATTACTTTTTAGTAATTAGGTTCTATATCCCACTTTTGTTTGGTTGCTAGTTTCATCATAACTTCAAATTTATTATACACTTAATTTATATAAATTTAAATTTTAAATATATTATTTAAGATTTTTTGTTTTTTTTATAACATTCACCATTATCCATTTTTTCTAATATTGTAATATTAAAATAATTAAAAATTATGTTTATTTGATTAGCTTACTTTATGAATGATGGACATGCCTATAAAATATGTGTAAGATCACCTCCTATATCCCAATGCTTACATTCTTTATTTAAAAGATAAAAATGTGAACATATGCAAGCGTGAGTTAAATAAATCTGGTTTTTGGATTTAATTTATTTGTTTTTTAATAAAAGAAAAGCATCCCATGTCCATTATCGATCTAGGATAGGGACAATGGATGACGACGAAGTAACTTATGTGAATGACATGCAGCATCACTACCGTAAGTATGTAACAATAATTAATGTGATGAGTGATCATGACAATGCAAGAAGAAGTAAATCTATCAATTCATCGCCATAATTGCCACATATACTCATAGTTTTACTCATCAATCTAAGGGTTCGTGGTGTACAATACAACCAAATGTACAAAGAATAATGCATTTGAAAAGTCAAAAATTTACCATAGTAGGTGACATAATATATCAATTCAATATACGTTCTCATACTTGTCAATCCAAGGAGTTCACGATGTACAATACAACCTAATGTACAAAAAATAATGCATTTGGAAAGTCAGCAATTTTTAATGGTAGCTAACATTATAATGATTTTTCATTCTCAGCAAAATATTAAGCTTGGAATGTTTTTTTTTAAAGTAGAAATTAAACTTGGAATGTTATGCCATGGAATAGTGGGTTATCATAAATTTCGCTTTGTTTAATCATAATTTTACTTAAAAATTTATAGTTTTTTTAAAGTAATTCTACAACTTTTGTATTTAAAAATTGTAATTTTAAGCTAATTGTTAATTGTTATGTTTTTAGTTTATTAAGATATTTTATGTAATTCTGAGGTAATTTTTATGTTGTGAATTTATTTAGAGACTTTAAATTGTTATTGGAGTAATGTAAATAATCATTTTCACTTGTTTAGACACTTTAAATTGGAGTAATGTAAATAGTCATTCTTTTCTTATTTACATATTTTAAATTGTTATTGAGTAATGTAAATAGTCAATTGAGAAATGTTATCTTTATGGAATTCATACAAAGTTTATAAGGTAAGCAATATTAGAGCATGTGAATTTATAATATGGGATTTAATATTTTAAAAAATGCAAGTGATATATTGTCTAGTATATAAGGGTTAATTTGTATTTTTAATATATTAAAAACATATAGATAAATTAGGGAGTCTATAATTATGTATATAAGGGATTGACTAGGTTCTTGGAAGGTTTGAATTGGTACTCTATGCCTAAAGTCACATTAGTCACATTAGTGTTTGAATAAGTATGTTATGTGTGTGAAGGTTTTGTGAATCCAATTGTGTTTGGAGTTAGAGTGGTATTTGAATAGGTTTGATTTGTGAGTGAATGTGGTGTGAAGTCGATTGTTGCCCATCTTAAAATATTTACAATCACTAAGATTTAATATTCCACCCTACAAGGTTTCTACATGTTATACGAGATGTACCATGTCATCGTACTAAGGGTAAAAATAAAAAGGGGTGTTAAAAATTTAATGGAAACAATGGATGTACCTAGGATAGTTAGTGAAAATAGGTTTTTTTAATTAGAAAGGTGTATCGGCAGGGGGGTTCAACAAAATGATTTTTGGAGTAGTTCCTTAATATCCTACAACCACATGTTTTATGTCATAGGTTCACACAGTGAACCCCTCAAGGTTGAATTTTAATGTATATATGATTTGAGTGCCCTGTATTAAAAACCAAGATGTTAAATTGCTCAGTTTTAATTTCAAGGATAGAAAGATGCGTAGTGTTTTTAAGAGATTGGCTTGTGTTGACTAACAAGTGTGATGAATTATATCATTGAAAAGACAATTCAAGCATTACAACGAAAATACGTTCTAGTAGAGGTTTTTGTAGAACCACCCCCAAAAATGTATCCCTTATTTGTCTATAGTGGAGATTTCTATTGAAGGTGAGTAATTGGAGGTTTTAGTAGATTTTTTTTCATGCTCATAAGTTGTACAAATGTGCTAGTGCAATCCCAAATTTAGCACATCAATCTGTCAAATAATGACACTCATTTAATGTCATTATACCAAATCTATGAAAAAACGATTTATTTCATTTTAAAGAAAACTATCTTTGTTGTGTTTGAAACATAAAAATGCATCGGGGCATTCCAATGCAGGTTACACTAAGCCAGGTTAGGATAATAAAACACTTTTTTTTTAATTCTAATACCAAATAATGCATTTAATTAACACGACACAAACCAATGCCTTAATAAATGGTGCATTGGCATTCAGTTTTATTACTACCCAAATGATGCACTAAGAACATCATACTGCATCAATGCATCATAATTAAGGAGCACTAAAGTAATGTATAAGAAATTTGGTAATAAAATATAGATTTTTTTATTTTATTTTTAATTTAAAAACTAACTGATGTATTTAGTTGTGAAGAAATAGACATCTAAATACACAATGCACCACCATGTTCATTTGTTAAAAATACAACAGTGTGCCCATAACATAATAACACACCAATATGATTGATAATTGTGTGCATTATCATAGGATATGACATTTGGTAATAAAATGTAGCTTGTATTTAAAATAAATTGAAAAATGGACTAGTGAATTTAGTTGTCCATGCCCACACTAGGGTACCTAAACAAATGTGCATTGGTGCTTCTTCCTATCGAGTGCACCAAAGTAGGGTAAAATAAAAATATATTACCAAACTATATTTCAATTTTACATTCCCTTCAATGCTTCCAACCACTTAAACATTGATGCTTATTATCCCTATACAAATGCTCGACATGGTTGTTATTATGTTGCTAAATTCCTCGATTCCTTGAATTCGCTAGTGGATTTGGTTCATTTTCAATTATTGCAAAATTGTTCCATAATTTCATTTTTTATCTACATGGAAACCATACTTCCTTAGGGGAGATGAAGGGGGAGGAAGAGAGTAAGTAAATTGTTTGTTACCTTTTCATTTACATTTTTAGTGGATTAAAGACAGTTTAGAATTTATCTTAAATATCCCATTTTTTCATTTTCTTAAAAAATTCCACGCAATGTATTCAAATTGGTCAACTCACACCAAACAATGTGATGCATCCTATAAATATACAAGATGCACCATTATAAATACACCATCCTATAAATATACAAGATGCACCATTATAGAAGTACCGTTAATAATGTTTCTTGATATGACCAACACACTAGTTATTGTAGGAAAATTTAATGATTAGAAAATGCATGTCTTAACGTTTCTTGATATGACCAACACACTAGTTATTGTAGGAAAATTTAATGATTAGAAAATGCATGTCAATGCACTTGGAATGTATGAAGATTTTTAATGGTGAACCAAAAGTCCTAGGATTTAAAAAAAAAAAACTCACAGTGCATAGATAGACATGGAGAACACTCATAAAATGTAAAATAGTTATATATATATATAAACATCATTTATCTTGATATTATAAAGACAATTTATTTTATCGATATTTAAAGATATCTGGTGTGTTTATTAAACTTGAGAGAACCCATCAAACATAAAATGTCTTGTGTTTACAATGCTCTTTATAATATGTAGAAGCATAGTTAGTGGTGCTTCTCAACCGTACCAATTCATTGGTTAGTATGGGAAATGTTAATGGTTAAATAAGACTAACCAATGCATTTGATATGCACAAGGACGCTAACAACATTCCATCCCTTCATTTCCTTGATCATAGAAGGTCCCAAGATATTTTTTTTCAACCTTGTGATGAATATATTGACATGGAGTGCACCCATAAAATATTAAATATTTAGAAAAAATCCTACATCTATAGGCATCATTGGCAGTGCTTCTCGATATTATAAACACGTCGCTAAGAGATTATGTCATAAAATAACCCAATCTTGTCGATCTTCTATTATAAGTATGGATGCACCATTGACAATGCCTCCATACATACAAAGCACACCAATAACTCCCAACTCGTTGGTGTAATTTAGAGTGTATGAATCTGTCCAAAGTGGCATGCCATATCATGAAAGGCACATCAATAGGTTTTAGGGCATAGAATATGCAGCACATGGATGTTATGAAAAAAATTATATCCACTTTATTAGTGTGGTACGTTTTTGTAAGGTGTACATTGATGGTGCACTAAGTATTATTCAACATTCTTAACATTGTACTTTGTGTTTAAAGGATGTATATATGTTTTACATAGTTAAAAATATATATATAAATTTTTAATAAATAAAAATGCTCATTTGTTCAATTGTTTTTATGTTTTATGTGTGTGCACATGCACGTGCATGTTTAATGAAGGATGAATGTGAATTAAAGACAATGGTCACTACAAAAACAACAAGTAAATTGTACAACTTTGTACAACAGGGAGGAATGAGAGAGAGAGAGATTTGTACTCTCACCCTATTACAATGTAGACTCATATCCTTTTAAGAAATGTTGGACTTGTCAAGTTTTATGAGGAAACTACATCCCTCGAGAGGAACACATGCTTGTTGATGTAGTCCATCCATCACTAGGATCATGCTAGGTAGGTATTTGTTTGGTTAAACAAGGTATTCGCACACGGATTGAACACCTTAAACAACTATTCACACAAACAAATCATAGATTGACACACCAATGTATTACATGGCTAAAACCCTTAGAGAGGGAAACAATCCATGGCCTTATCCAAATAACCACTTAAGATAATATATTAATGCAAAAGGAAAATTTTTAACATATGTTTTTCTCAAATTGATCATCAACAAATGACATTCCATGCTCTTTAAATAGAGATCATGGACCAATCATGTCCTAAGCCACGAATCAATATAGTCATAAATTTCAAGAAGAATTGTCTAATCAACTTATTTTTAGAACATATCATGATTTTTGTATTACATAAGTACAATTGAATGTATACTAAAGAAACACACTTTACCTAAAGATAAATTTTATCAAGTTGATTGTAACTAACTGCTAAGTGTCTAAATATCCTAACATCCTCCCTTAAGAAGAACTTGGGATGGGATTAAAGGATTCAAAAATGTGATACAATAGGAGAAGGAAGGATGAGTTAGATCCTACCCCACTTTATGACAACTTCCTAAACTCCTCACATAGATTGAAGTTTAGAAAACTTTGTTTTTTTTAAGAGACTTAGTGAAAATGTTTGAAACTTGATCCTCTATAGGGAAAAACAATACTCTGAGAATGAAATCTTCAAAAATATTTCTGATGGAGTGCATTTGTACCTCAATGTGTTTTTTTTATGATAATGTGAACTAGATATTTGGTGAGCTCGATGGCACTTTGATTGTTACACTATAGGGTAGATGAATGTTTCTACTGGATCCAAACTCTGAAATTATTTGGTGAAGCCACAAAGATTATTGACTTGCATTAACTATGTATTGATGCTTTGCTTCTGCTAAAGAAAGAGCAAGGGCTTGATGTTTCTTACAACACCAAGTGATAGCTCCAAAACCAAGACTAAAAAAATAAACTTTAGTAGATTTCCAATCATGAGGGTCACCAATGTAATCAAAATTAGGGAATTTAACGAACAAAGTAGTCCCCCGAATTTGTAATGAATCCAAAACTGAACTATACCCCAAATATACCAAAGCGTCCATTATGTTTCTTTCTAATGAATTTCATGGGGCATTTGCATATATCGAAAAAAAAGGTGAACAACAAAGGAAAGATTGGGATGAGCGTGAGTCAATTACAAATGGATACCAACTAAAAAATGGTAAAAGATGACATATACTTAAGGTGTAGTGCTGTTGGATGCAAGTGTGAATCCATATTGGAAGGGATATGGAGTTGGTTTACAAGATTCCATGAGAAAGTGGTGAAAAAAATCACATGCATACTTAAACTGAGAATGGAAAATTGCTTCCTTGGTTTGCAAGACTTGGAGGCCAAGAAAAAAATGCAAATGCCCTAAGTCAATCATTTCAAATTTTTTCTTAAGGCTATATTTCACATGGGTTAAAATTTTACTGTCACCATGACTAAAAATAAGGCCATCAACATAAAGAACAAGTATTATGATATGGTTTCCCACTTTCTTAGTATAGAAATTGGGGTTAGAATAACATCTAAAAAAATCGATGTCAAGAAGAAAGCTATCCATTTTAGCATACCAGTCCCGAGGAGATTTCTTAAGGCCATAGAAAGATTACTTAAGGTGTCAAAAAATGTTAGAGTCATTCTAAACATAAAATTTATGTTGTTTCATGTAAATCCTTCTTGCAAATATTAAAGAAGGTGGATGTGACATCCAATTGATGGACCTCCCATTTATGTGAAGTGACAAGGGATAAAAAAAGGAAAATGGAGTTTATTTTGGCCATGATGGAAAATGTTTCATAATATTCAATCCATTCAACTTGAGAAATTCCTTTGGAAATTAGAAAGGCCTTATGTCTTTCAAAGATTCCATTTGATCCATACTTATTTCTATACACCCATATACATATGAAAAGTTTTTTTTTCCTTTAGGAATAATTACAAGATCCCAAGTATCGTTCTTTATCGAGGAACAATATTCATCATTCACTATTGCATCCTAATATGGATGACTAAAATATTATACAAATGCATTTGGATCACAAGTCTTTGAAACTTGAACCAAACGAGAGGAGGCTCACTAGAAATATGAATGTGTATGATGTCGATCTCTAGGATCACTCACAAGAAAACCAACTAATTCTTGTGTTGTATGGACCCATATAGGAAGCAGTGGTGTTGGTGTAGGTGTTAATGGGATACTCCCCCATATGGATAGGGTGAACCACAAGTAGAGTAGATATGAAAAAAAATATTATTAAATTCCCAACTTAGTCACACAAATCATAAATGTAACTCAGACGATAAAAGAGTACCTAGTGACTAGAGGGATATTCCAACTTATTTGATCCAAAGAGAGTATGATCTAACACTTTCCAATGCTACTCCTCATCAACTTGAACATCAACATAGAATACCCTTCAAAAGATCAAGCATATTCATCATCATGACTGATAACTAACTCTATCTAGTAACAAACCACTAGCTACCAAAAAATAAACAATCAAATAAACATTCCATATAAAAAGAACAATGAAGGGGGGAGGAGGAGGGAGAACAAAAATATTTTTTTATAAATAAACAACAATACAAGTGAAAATATATACTTGGTATATGTTGCCAGCACACTTCATCTCCAGGATATGGGTTCCTCCACTCTAGCTTGCTTGCACAAATCAGCTCCAACTAATATTTTCTATATGCAAGGGAAAGACTTGGGAAAGTTTGGGTTCTCCTCTGAAAAAGAGAGATGATATCCACAAATAGGAATTCCAAAGATAGGGGCTAAGACAAGGCTTGGGACAAACTCAAGTCCATTCCATCATAAATACCTTATAATAGAAATGTTTCCCTCTCTCAAATCTCCTAGTCTCTTTAAATACAAGAAGAAATAAGTTAGAGTGGTTAAAGGATGAGGAAAATCCCATACCTATGATCGGAATTTCATAATTTATTATTTTTTGGACATTTTTTGAGGTGTACAAGATTTCCACACATGCATAGTGCATTCATATGCAGGATGGTAATAGTAAAGGTGAATACATGATGGGACAATTGGGTTTTTAATGGTTTTGTTGATGAATTGGTGTATAAAAATGATGTATCAAGGCCTATATACTAAATTAATTCCATGAAGACTAAATAAATCTATAAAATATTCCCCCTATTGTGTGAGTTTAGAAAGGAGGTTGATGGTCAAAATACATTATAGTAAAATGTGTGCTCAACACGACTTATGCAAGTGCATGGAGTGGAGTCTGGAAAAGTTAGGGACATAAGAGTTCCTGCAAACAAAACCAAAGTATCAGACCTCTATTATCCTTGAGGTGGGAATACCTATGCCCAGTTATGAAAAAACAATGACCACCAAGTCAAGTATAGTATGAATCCATGTAATATAGAAAATGCAAATTATGATCATGAAAAATAAAAATAGTGGATCCATGTCAAAAGTAGATCATAACCATGAGAAAATACAAAGTGGATCTATGTCTTAGTGTATATTAGGAGAACAATTGGAACTAAAGAGAGTACAAAAATGGTTCTACCCAAAGTACCAATGTCATAAACTATGTGGTATAGTCTTGTGCAACTTGGGTAGCAACATGATCGATCAATGCTACTATGACCCAATGTATTCAAACCAAACCCATTTTTTGTATGAGTCTACACCATGTGAATAAATGATATGAAGTTGAACATGGGTGACATTGTTAGATTACCGTTCAAACCCACAAAAAATGATAATGTATGTCAAGGTACTTATTACATTCTAACAATCTGAGATGTGTTGACGTCAAACACTTGTAAAATCCATCAATCATGGGACATTCATGTATTCAAATTATTAATAGTGAGGGAAAATTCCACTGATGACTACCCCAATGTACTAAAAGGGTCTCTAAATCTCATTCCCAAAGTAAATGATTTGGAGTTGATAAAAATAGATCTATTGGAAGGAGACATTTAAGCATCCCTCATTAGCCAATTTGAGAAGATATTAGGAATTGATTTGATTTGAAAGGTCTTGGAAACATATTGCACAAAAACACCACCAAGTAAGTCTCTTGCATGCACCAAATGTAAATGGCACACGAAAAAGACACTTTCGGAAACAATCAATAACAAAATATATTTACAAAGGCAAGCAATTCCACCAATAATGGAAATGGAATATGAGGTATATCAAAAATATAAAAAAATGTCAATAAAGGTATTAGCATCGAGCATATGGGAAACCACTTAGTCAATGAAAAATGATGAGGTTTCATCTTATAAGTCCAAAGTAACCTTCCCATGATGGAAATAGTCCCAAGGTGTTATGAGCTCTAGGTTAATTTCTTAGAGAAATTTGTCGTAGTCAATGAGCAATGATCTGCTAATCAGAAGTCAAAGGGGGCCTTCTATGCCAGGATGAGTTAAGAACACTAATAATGATGATGACACTGAGAGAAACATGGAAATAGGGAAGGCCAACATGAATATTCAAGGAATCTAAGGAATCGATGTCGCATGCTTAAAGACAACCTTGAGTGTAAGCACAACACAATAGTGACTTGGGCATCATTTTACAAAAAACAAAACATACATATAATATTGTGATGTAGGAGACATTAATAGATTCTCCATAATGATTGGAAGAGTAACCAATTGCAGGAGTAAAAATTCAAGAATCATGGTTCAACTCTTAAGGATATAGTAAAACTAAACTTGTCAAGAATAGACTTAAAAACTAGTGCTTTGTTTAATGGTAGCACAACTGAAACTACTGCCATAGACAAAAGTGAATATTTAAATTCTCCCCCCCTCTCTTATTTATAAATATGTTTTTTAACATAATTTTCATATTAATAAGCGTAAGAAAGAATGAAATAATTCTATATTAAATTAGAATTAAAGGGTGTCACAAGGCATGCAACTATGTTCCATGCTCGTGAAATATACCTATGCAAAACAAAATGCAAAAAAGGTGATGGCAAAGAGGTGGACACTAATCAACATATTTATTCCAAAAATATTATCCATAATGCAAATTCAATGGATGCAAGTGATGAGAGACATAATGAATGCTATGGTAGTATGAAAGTTGCAGTGGAGCATTCAAAATAATTGTGTAAGTAGCACTAAGCAAAGGAAAATGCATAGCGAACAAAAACGAGATCCTTATAGGGAATTTCCAGAAAAAAATGACAAAGAGAGGCATGGGGATTCTTCTCAAAGTAATGGTAAAACTAAAAAGGCTCTTGATCTTATGAGAAAAACTCAGCATGGGAACCAAAATGGTAAGAGGGTGTTAATTACATTGTCACATGTTAAGTAGGCTCTTATGCAGGACTGGTGCAAAGTGCAGATAGAAAAGGTTGATGCACCAATATCCAACAAGTTTGACCATGTGGAAAATTTAGGAGGAAAAAGGTTTAAATACATCATAACATAGGGAAAACATAAACCTATATGAAAGCTTCTAAATATACATGTCTGGATTAAACAACGTACAAAGCTTGATTCCTAAGAAACCAAGAATCCAACTCAAAACCTTGTATCCAAGAAAAAATAATACGATGATTATATCTAAAATGTCAAAAAGGAAAATTTTGATACAAGTTATTTTGATAGGGGCATATTCAAATTTGATATCCTCAACAATATTCGTTACCAAGACAGATTCTAATAGCGAATACCCAAGAACCCCGAATCCTAAGGACCTACAATCAACAAGATCATACTCATAAGGAAAATCAAAGTTGAAACCAATAATGGAGTCTACAAGAATAGACTCGTCATAATAGGAGTATAAATATCTACTAAAATAATCATAATTATTGGGAGCACCAACTTCCAAATTGTCGCTGTGTGAAGATCCACAAATAGTGAAATTAGGCTCAACATGAAAAACAAGATTGTATTTTATTACAACTGGGTCCATTCCAATTAGATGATATTTGGAAATAATGGAAATATCTAAAGGAATGCTAGAATCAATTATAGATTCTAGGAAATACTCATCTCAGAGAAGAACATCATCTTAGAGAATGCATGTCATAACATTCACTTAGACCAACGGAGGGGAGAATAGGATCCAATGCTTTTGTTGGATAAATGACGTGATCAAATACTAGAACCAAGTCCTAAGAAGGAGAGCATGGATGCAAAGGATCTTTCTCAATAAAAATTGGATGTATGGGATATGAAGCCAGATAATTCACTTGTGGTAGGGTAGTGTCTACCAAAACACTAGAAACAAATATTGGGGACATTTGGTCTAAATTTGAGTAAGGGAAGAAACAACAAAATCGATATGATCTATTTTGTGAGGGAAATTCATCACTCGAAATAATGTAGGTACCAAATCGTTCATATCACATACATAATCACACCCAAGGACCATATTGAAGTCCAATGGGCCTTCCATAACAATAAAATAGACCAAGACAATCTTCCCACCTAGCAAAATAGGAAATTGATGAAGCAACCCAAAATATTCACTAGGTCTTCTATTAAAGGCCATCAATGGACTTAAATTGATGGAAGTTTGGGAGAACCCAAACCTTTCCAACCATATGCGGGTAAAATACTAATAGAAGCTCCTTCATTTACAATACATCAAAAAACCATATGAGAGTTAACTTGAACCCTTATTTGGAAGGGTGCATAAGAAGGAAGGTGATGCATAACTACACTATTTGAATAAAAAAATATCCTAAATCTTGGAGGGGGTTCACATGAAGTGAATAGAGTGCACTTTTGTCTAGAAATTTATGAACTAGAAGTCAAGAAAAGCTAGGAAATGGCCACATCACTCTCCAAAGGAAGAGTGTGATTGATCTAGGATTGCATCAACTCAACCACTTCAATGTCAATACTCTCAAAGGGAAGAGTGGGACTCAATCAAATATTTCATTGACTTGGCCACTTCATTAACCAAAGATTGAATGGGCTACTAGGAAACAATATATTTTTTAGGAGCATAAAATCCTTGAGACAAGGACCACACTCTTTGTACCTATAGAATAGACGGGCACAAATGAGTAAGTAATATCCCTTGCAAATATTACAAGGGAACTTAGGATTACATCCTATTCATCTGGGTATCTCAACAGTGCCAATACCCCTAACATGACTTGCATTGGCTAGTTGTTTTCCCCCAGCATTACTTGTAGTGGTTTCTTTCTTGCCTCGACATGACTTCTAGTGGTTGGTTACTTCTATCCTATATTTTTTATTTTATTTCTTTATTCCCTATAATGACCTACATTTTCTAGGAAATTTCCCATAGCATGACTTTCATTAGCTAGTGGCATGCCCCCTTGTCTTCAGATCTTCTTCTTCTTCTTCCTATTTCTATTCCTTTTAGACTTCTAGTTAGTAGGAGCTAGACTTTAATTATATGATATATAAGAAGGAGGAAAATATTTCACTATAGAAGAAATAAAATGTTTTTGATGCTCTTGACATACAGTTCCTACTTGAGAAGCATTAGGCCCGCATTCAATACATTTGGAGTGGAAAAGAATAAAACTGGCAATTTCGTAGTGAATCCAAGAAGATTCAAGATGTTCATCAAGGGAGCAAAAATGTTTCCAAAAAAGGAAAATCCAAAGGATCCCCTTGCATAGGGTTCACTTGGTTGATAGCCTCAAAATATCTAGCCATAACCTTTGAATAAAAAACGAAGAAAAATCTCTAAGGCCTTTTAAAAGATTGGAAAATTACAATCAACACACTCCTATAAAAGGATATATAAGATACAAGCAAGCAAGATCACGCTCCGAAAAATGAAACTAGGGTGCTTAAGTCCTGAGTTCAATCCATGAAGAGCCCAATATGTCCCATCGGACAGTCATATTGGGATAATGACAACCCAAGTCCAACCAGAGAAGGTGTGAGACAATTACGATAACCTTCAGGCAATAATCACCTAAGGTGCAAGTACCCTCAAGAAGAAAGGCACACTCCAAGGGGGATGAGGCATATTTTATGCATTTCTATCACGTGCCAAATTCACTTCTCACTTCCATTCACTTGGGAGAAAACTTAGGAGATGAAACTATGGTTACCACTTCACAATTGATAATTAAGAATAATAGTCATGGTTCAAGTGTCTATGTATGGGAAAGGAACATAGGAACAAGTCCTAAACCTAAAAATTCAGAAAGAAGTAGTGTCACCTTGAGGACTTTTGTCACGGTCCAACTCGGTGACTAGTCAAAATAACAATTGAGTGGCCATGTAACACTTCCTGGCAACCAACCAAGGGTGATACCAGCTCGCTGGTCCACGAGTAGACTACACATAAACCCTACGGAACTTATACTTAACTATTTCTCTTAGATTAGCTTATTGTATGTTATACTTAGTCATTCAACACTTAGCCATTTTAATATTTATCCATCTAACAAGCATAAATAGTAAACGCACAAGATAGAAAAGAGAACAATATAATGGGGGTATCCCCTACTAGGCGTGTCCAAAGTGTTTATACTTAGCATAATATGATATTACAACATTACATGGAAAATGGGGATGCCAAACTGGCGAAACCCACCATGGAGGTGCCCAACCGACTGCCTCTAGAAACCCTGACAAATTTATACCTTCTGCCCAAAACCCTTGTTGAGTTTCCTTCCTACATTGTTATGACTTCACCACAAGTCTGATCCGTAACCACAGAACTGTCAAGTCTGCTGCTGGCCAAAACTCCTTCCCATGAAGACCTTCATTCCTATTGCTATACAAGGATGCCTCCAAACCAAGCTCGTCCTTGCCAACATTCTTCCCAATTGCGCCCAGAATTCTCCCAGGGTGCAAGGCACGCCCCTCCTATGGCCTGCACAAGTCTTGTTAGGTATGTCGAACTTTAGCACCCTCAAGAGTGTCTCTTGCCAACACTTGCTTGAATTCTTGATTCCTCTTGCCTTGACCCCATCACATACTTATAAACAAGCCTCTGGTTGAGTGCACTCAAGGTGTGGGTGACTGAACCCATTGCTCCAACCGCTTGGTCCATGCCGACAATGTGTCATCCACAAGTTTTATGACTTTGTAACCGATTCACCCATGGGATGTGTCCACTTAGTAACTGATCCACCCATGCTAATGTGATGTCGCCCACAAGTGTGCCCACATCCTAACTGATCCACCCATTTTGCAAATTGAGCGTCCTATTCATCCACATGCCCAACATAGAGTTGTGGATACCAGTGCGGTACATGGTCCACACAACTTCGGGATTTCACCCAAGTGGTCCACATACCAATTGACTGGGTAACTGAATTGGTCCTTGCACCTAGACTTGCCACATCTTGAGCATCTTGGGTGTGGGCACACACCCAATCCTTAGTAACATGTCCCGACCAACATCCATGATGTCGATGGCTCCTACTTGGATGACCAACACTTAGAATATTTTTGGCTAAGCGCCAACCAATGTGTGGCCCAACAAGCTCACAAGTCGAGCTACTTGGGTGGGATCCTTTCCCAACGCGTGGGTAGAAGTTGGCTAAGTGCCTACAGCAACTAAGTCATTACATCCTCCCCCACCTAAAGTATTTTTCATACCCGACAACGTCTCCAACTGACCACTTTCTTCAGAAGCCTGTCCGACTGCTACTTGTCGTGCACAGTCTACTATCCATTATACCCTATGTGCTTCGTCTCTGCTAGTCCACACATTCTATCTTCTCACGTCTCTCGCAACTGTCTGGGTGATCATTCCATCCACTCGGAGTTTGTAGTTCATCCGTCCCACTTCCCTCTTTGCATGAGTCTTCACAAATCGGTGACCTATCTCTTCATTTTGATGAAGCATACACACTTCATATTCCTTAGATTCACTTTTACAAAGCATCATACTTGACAATTCCGTGGCTTGTCCTACTTGTGCCAAAGGTAGAGGTCGATGCCTCAGGCTACTCTAATTGAAGAACAAGGGTGGATTGAATTCCAATCCATCACCCAAACTATTTTTCCCTTTGTTTTCTGCAACCGTATTACTTAAGTACAGAAGGAGTGACATGTTTCCACCAATCGTATTGTCACCTTCAGCAAACAACCTTCATGCTTCTAGATCATCTAGCCACACCTTCCCATCCACAACTGAAGTGCCTAAGTCGCAACTTGGCACTGCTTGGTTTTCTTGGGTAGCTTCTATACATTTTGCTTGGCTATAATTGTTCTTCCCCATGGCAGCATAGCAATTGACAAGATTCTCCAAGCTCCTCAACACCAATTCCACTACCTGATCCATGTTGTCCATTCATTTTTCCAACGAATGATTGAATCCTTGCTTGCATTCTCTTCGCCTTGCCTATCATCTACATGCTTGTGAGGGTATGCACCACCAGTGAAATTCGTCACTGTCATGAACATGACTCTACCACTTCCCACCATTTTCCTCATAGTCTGCACAAAGGTAGTCTTGTATCGCTACAAAAATGCCAAGCATCCCAAATGTGGCATAGGAGATTCCTTTGCTTTCGGCATGAACTCATCTCCAAATACCACATCAAAATCATCCAACGGAACGATTTTGAAGGTCGCCTCTCCTTACCATTTTCCAAGCCTCAAAGGAACTTGGTTGGACACTCCAACCACTCTTTCTACTTGCGAGTTGAAAGCTTTAAACAAATTCTGTCTTGACTCAATCCATAATTTGAGTCATCTTTCCACATATTCTTTCATGAAGTTGTGTGTCACACCACTATCAACAAACAGAAAGACATGTTGTCCATTTACTTATGCCAGCATGTATCACAACCTTGCGAAGTCTGCATCTTGCATCGTTGTCGGTTCCTCTTCAAGAACCGTGTTCAACACCTGCAGCACTATAATTGATGGGTTCTCATGCTCCACCACATCCAACTTTTGTGGTCTCAAAGTACGATTCTTGGCGTAATTGTCCTTGGCACAAATGTAACATGAGATAATTTTATCCTTTTCCTTGGGCCCTTTTGCGTTTCTAGGATTCTTGTCCTCATGCTTTCCACCCATTTCAGGATTCCCTTTCATTTTCTTCTTGAATTTTCCTTGAGTTTTATCATTGTCGTCTTTGTTTTCCTTGGACTCACCTTTTGCATCCGCACAGTAGTCCAACAACTTGTCAGCTACTAAGATCACTGAAGTAAGGTATTTTACACCTTGACATCACAGGTCCACTTGTGCCCATGGCTGCAACCCGTTCATGAAGTGATATAGTCGATCCTCTTCACTCATATCCTTGATTTCCATCATCATGCTCATATAGGCCTTGATGTAGGCTTGGAACTTCCTAACATGCTTGAGTTTCATGAGCTTGTTTCAGGCAACCCACCCTTGATTTCTAGGTCCAAACTGAGCCTTCAATGTTTCCTTCATTTGTTCCCAATTCTCAATATGTTCCATCACCTTCCCCACAACCACATATTCCACATTGTTTCTCCACCACAGCTTGTTTGTGCTAGTGAGAAACATGGAAATAATGTTCACCTTACACTCATCTAAACTTTCGTTCATGTGATCTCAGTATTGATCCACATCCCAGCAAAAATTTCCCAACAACTTAGCATCTCGTGTGCCATCATAAGGTTCTGATTCCTTCATGCAATCTTCATGGTTGTTGCCGCACCACGCCCATTAGCCAAATCACATTTTATCAACGCAGTCATCTCATCTTACTCTTTTATGTGAAGTTGGATTTGTTCTGAAACTCCCTTGAGCTTCCTGACTCGACCCTCTTTATCATCGTGCAATGCTGCATCCAACACATATGTCACTCCCTTGCACTCACTCACAGCCTCATTAAAATCCAACCGCATCCGTTCCATTTCACCACCCATGGTCACAACCTTCTCACTGTGCTTGTAGAGAGCCTTAGAGAACTGCTCCATGCTCTTCTCAAGTGTTGTGAGCATGGTTTTCACCTTGGAAATTTATTGCAACGACCCACCTTCCTACTCCTCACATAACAATTCTTCCACATCTAAGGCCACTTATAGTTCTGACTCCAATGTATTCTTTGCAGTGCGTTTTCCCATATTGGGATTTAGCCAATTTTCCTGCACTTTACTAGGTGTCGATCCGTAGGTCTGCACAACATCTCATTGTCAAACTTGGAAAGAGTTTCAGCTTCAAGTCATTCTTTCGCAATCCTAGGCTCAACCCAATGCATAGGTCTATGTGCCTTGTAATTTGTTTTCCACGTGCACCTACAACCTTAAATTCTGTCACTCCTGATCCGTCCAAACCAACACCAAAATGCAACTCAGTCATCGCAAATATGACCATCACTTCCCACTGAACTGAACTTCACCTGAATTCTGGCTTCATCTGTCTTCATCAACCATATGACACCCTGCTAGGAAGCTTTCTTGCCACCCACAGGTGTTCTTCCTAAACTCTTGACTCTATTTGGCTTATCACTGCAAAGTATCCAATTGTCGCCCCAGCCAAGACAACACTGCGAAGATTCCAACTTCTAGTACCACCTCTTCGCAAGATAAGTGATGAACAACCAATCTACAACTCACAAGATCTGATACCACCTATAATGGTCCAACTTGGAGACTAGTCAAAATGACCCCCGAGTGGCCATGTGATACTACCTAGAAACCAACAAAGGGTGAGACCAGCTCGATGGTCCTCCAGCAGACTAGGCCTAAACCTTGTAGAACTTATACTTAACTGTTTATCTTAGATTATATTATTGTATGTTATACTTAGCCATTCAACACTTATCCATTTTAACATTTATCTATCCACAAGCATAAACAGTAAACGCACAAGATATACAAGAGAAACATATAATGGGGGTGGCCCCAACCATGCATGCCCAAAGTCTTTATACTTAGTAGAATATGATATTACAACATTAAATGGAAAACAAGGGTGCCCAACGGGCTAAACCCACTATGGAGGTGTCCAACTGATTGCCTCCAAAAACCCCAACAAATTTAGACCTTCTTCCCAAAAACCTTGTTGAGTTTCCTTCCTGCAATACTGCACCTTCACCACAAATCTAATCCACAACTACAGAATTGTTAGGTTTGTTGTTGTCCGAACCTCCTTCTTCTGAATACCTTCATTCTTTCTACTGCACAAGGGGGCCTCCCAGCTGAGCTCCTCCTTACCAATGCTCTGCCTAAGTCTACCCACAATTCACCCAGGGTGCAAGGTGCACCCATCCTGCAGCCTACACAAGAGTTTCTAGGTATGCTGAACTTTAGGTATCTTGGGAGTTTCTCTTGCCAACACATGCTCGAATTCTTGATGCCTCTTTCCTTGACCCCATCACATACTTATAGACAAGCCTCCAATTGAGTGTGCCCAAAGTGTGGGCGACTGACCCCACTGGTCCAACCGCTTGTTCCATGTTGATGATGTGTCATCCAGAAGTTTTCCCACTTCATAATCGATCCACCCTCAAGGTGTGTCCACTTAGTAACTGATCTTCCCATGCTGATGTGATGCCCCCACAAGTGTGGAACTGATCCAACCATTTTCCAAACTAAGCATTCTATCCATTTGCGGGCCTAATCCATAGTTGGGGCTACAGATGCGGTCCATGGTCCACATAAATTGGGGCTTCCACCCAATTGGTCCACATACCAATCAAATGGGTAACTGAATTGGTCCTTGCACCCAAAATTTCCATGTCTTGAGCGTCTTGGGTGTGGGCATGCTCCCCATCCTCGGTAACACGTCGCACCCAATGTCCATGATGCTGACGGTGCCCACTTGGATGACCAACACTTAGAATATTTTTGGCTAAGTGTCCAACCAACGTATATCCCAATGAGCTCCCAAGTCGAGCTACTTGGGTGGGCTCCTTGCCCAGCATGTGGGTAGAAGTTTGGCTAAGTGCCTACAGCAACTAATCCATTACAACTTTCCAGTTCACCTGTACACACATATTATCTCGTCGATCAAGCAATGAGGAGATAATCTCAATGAATATTCAACTTGACCTAGTGCTTGATTTGTGTGTGAGGCATTCTTTCCCAACAAGTGTTGCTTGCTACCAATGGATTTTACACTCAATTATTTAGATCCTATTTTTTCACATGGCCTTGGAGAATATACTCTCCAAACTTACAACAAAGGCCCTCAAACCTAGACTAATGCTGGTTTTATATCAAAGGAAAACAAATCTAGGTCGTTTTAGCTACATTTCTTTTAAAGGTTGTTGTTACTAAAAGGGATGTAGAAATGAAAAATTGATGATGTTCTCAAATAAAAAGATGCCAAAATTTAATACTAGAAAATGGAAAATATTACTTCAAACTTTTAAAGAGATGCCTAAAAATAAACAACTCACGGAAAGCATAAGAACCAAGTAGAACCTTTCAAAACCTAAATGAGATGCATCTTTTTGAGAAAATTATTGTAACCAATGCAAGCAATTCTTCATGATTTTCATGAGGGTGCTAATGAAGGCACTCTAATATTTTTTCTTTATATGAAAACACTCTCAAGGGCGTCATAATACCTACGAGATTCATACATTAACCAGGATAATTTTTTACTTTACATTAAGGACATAATGAAAAAACCATTAAATGGCGATTTTCAAGGCATAAAAATAAGAATTTTGAAAATCTAAAAATGACCTAGATCCTCACTAGATCTAATAAACCTAAATATATTTTTGTTTTTTTTAACTTTTTATGTTTTCAACTAGGTCAACACCATTGTGTAGTGGTATAACAACGTACATACATTCCTATTTCCTAGCTAGAACCATGTATACGCAACCCTATAGTGGTATAATGGTGTACATATGCTCTTTCCTTCAAAGAAAAGCATGTACATATGCTATTGTGTCCACTTACAAAAGAGTATAGAGGTAAAAAGTGAATAATGTTTCCATGACAGATATTGATGAGAACTAAAAATGTATTTTTCAACAAAAAGAGTAAGGGTTAGATGTAGAACTAGTCGATCCTAATCTTTAAAACTAGAGAAAACATGCTAGAACACTAGAAGGAATATTTTTATGAAAATTTCTCCCTATTGGAGTTGTGAATTATGTTAATGGGATATTCCACCTTGTTCCTAGGGTGGACCACAGGTAGAGAAGATATGAAATACTATACTATTTGATTCCCAAGTTAGTAATACAAATAATAAGTGTAACTAGGAGGATATAATAGTACCTATGGACTAGAGGGCTAGTCCCAACTTCGTTGATCCAAAGAGAGTATTATCCAACACCTTCCAATGATGCTCCCCACCAACCTGCACATAAACATAGAATTCCCTTCAAAATATAAATCAAATTCATGGTTATAACTAATAACTAACTTTAACTAGTAACAAAATACTAGCTACCACTAAACCAACACTCAAATAAACATTCTAAATATAAGAGACAATGATTTGGGGGGGGGGGTAAGAGTATTTATTACTAAATTAACCTCAATACAAGTGTAAATATATTCCTGGAATATGATTTCGGCACACCCCATCCCCAAGATCCAGGTTCCTCTAGCCTAGATTTCTTGCACAACTCAACTCCAACTACTCCTTGTGATAGGTGAGGGAAATACTTGGGAAGGTTTGGGTTGTCCTTTAAACAAGAGATATGATCTCCACAAATAGGAATTTAGGATATAGGGGTTAATAAGACAATTCTTAGGACAAATTGAGAGCCATTCCATCATAAATACCTTACAATAGAAGTGTTCCCCTCTCTCAACACTCTTTTTCTCTTTAAATACAAGAAGAAATAAGTTAGAGTGGTTAAGGGGTGTGGGAAATCTCATACCTATGCTCAAAAGTTCAGGATTTATTTTTTTTGGACATTTTTTGAGTTGTACACACTTTTTTCTCATGCATAGCGTGTATATATGCATGTTTCTAATAGTAACGGAAAATACATGAGGAAAAATTTGGATTTTTAATGTTTTTTCTAGTGAATTGGTATACATAAATGATGTAATCAAGGCCTATATATTATAAATGGCTAACACTTCACTAAGCATTGTTTTCTTTCTAGAAATAAACACTATCTATCATTAAAATGATGTGAAAAGTTATGTGCACTTTTGAGTCTTTTGTAGCTCATGGAAGTAGTCATTCCCTTTCACATTTTGAAATCCAAGCATGTACAAGCTTGGCCAAACACTAAGGATTCCAAACAAAAAATTATTTGAAATCATTTGAAAAAGACCAAGGTAACTTACAATATATATATATATATATCATCTGTTATCCAATCCTTAACGCACTTCACCAACGTTAACTTGTTTGAGTTCATCTTTGGATTGAGTGATTTTGGTATTGAATCCCATACCTGGCATGAATATGAACAAGTAATGAATAAATGAAACATAGACTCCTAATCATGTTTACATAGAGAGCATCTATTAGGACCAACCCAACATATCTTAATTCTATTGTCCCAAGCAATTTATTTTTAAGGGCCAGCTAAAGAGCAATTTTGGATTTCATGGGACCATGCAGCTTCTATACACCACCATTCTTTAGGACTATGAAATTCCATTTTTTCTAGCACTCTATATCCCAAATTCATTGTATAGTAACTTGAAAGAGGTTTTTAATACTATACTAGAGATTCTTCATCGTCCTTGACAAGCTTTATAAAATTGGATCTGAGCTTACCCACATAAATTCCCCACTCTGCCAATATTTTGTCGAGACCCAAATCCATCACTGAATTCCAATCGTGTCTTCCTATCCTACCATGGATACACCCCTTTTCATCCCAAAGAGAGAATATTCATTGACCATGAAGATGATACAGGAGACCCACTGATATTTGAAATCATCATCTGCACCTACCCATTGTTCCTCACCTTTCCTAACCTTTTTCTTGTTTCATATCCTCCAAATCGACCAATTTACAGTAAGAGGAAAGACTTGCACAATTAATTATTTCTAGACTATAGATCCTTTCTAGATGGACTTCATTTGGAGTCTGAACCACTCCTTCACTGATAGATCACCCATATATTTTTAGATCGTCACATGACCCATTAAATATTTGTTATTCTCCAAATATTTTTGACATGAGTTATTGATTGAAAATATAAATGTTTTTGATACCCCATCCACCTTGACTCTTTAGTTGAGCAACACTAGACCAATTAACTAGGGGAAGGCCCACCGATTTTTGGTTTCCAGGCCATAAAAATTGAAAACATCTCTGTCAAATTTTCATTAAGATTCCTTTAAGGATCTTAGCCATCGAATTCCAATAAACTGGAATTCTCTCAAGGACAAACTTCAAAAGAACTAGTCACCCCCACCCCACCCCAGACAAGCATTTGTGGACCCATAATTAAATGTGACCCTTGATTTTCTTATATAACCAAATGAAATCATTGGAATGATACTAATTGGGTTTCAAGTGAAACCCCAAATACTTGAGGCCTTCATCTAAATACTTCTATGGAAAAGGAAGAGACCTATCCAAGTCAATATGCATATCATATTAAGGGAATTTGTAAAGCAAACAAGACTTTACCATATTAATTTCCATAGCTATAGCCCGAAAAAATATATCCAAAATATTTTTAAGGTTTAGGAACTCCTGGATAGAACCCAAACCAAACATAAGATCGTCATCAACAAAGTGTAGATGAGAAATAACTTTAGAAGGGGTTATTTTGACCCCTTTCAACTTTCCTTGTCTTCTTCCATCTCATATTAACATGTTGATCCCTTTAGCCACATAAGAAAAAGGAAGGGTTTTTATGGGAACCCCTATCTAATCCCACATGAGGATCTACATAACTTAGAGGGAGATCCATTAATAAGAACCAAAAAGTAGGAGGACTTAACACAATCCAAAATCCAATAAACCAAGGAGAGACCCATTTGAATCAAGACTAGCCAAAGAAATACCCAGCTGACTTTATCGTAAGCCTTAGATAGATCTATATTAAGAACCACTAAAGGTATTTCGGAATATTTGATGTAGTGAAGGACCTCTTTGTCCCAAGCCACCACATCATGTATCTATCACTTATATAGAAAGCTAAATTTCTCTTTCAAGATCAAATCACTCAGAATGGGTTTGAGATAATTAACTATTAGTTTTTAGATTACTTTTGTATATGACATTGCAGTAAGAATTAGGTATAAAGTTCTTGAATGACTCATCATCCCATTTTTTAAGGATAAGATCCAAAAACGTGCAATTTATGGCTCCTAGAACCTTGCCAGAACTCTGGGATTCCTGAATCACTTTTAAGATATCCTCTTTCACCAAATCATAAAAACATAGATAGAATTCATCAAGTGAGGTTATTTGTCCCCAATATTTTCCCTTTCTTAAGGGATGAAAGGGTATAGATCAATTCATCTTCCGAGATATCAACATCCATGGAACTATTCATTTCTGTACTGAATACTCTTGGGAAAAGATTTAAAACTTTGAGAATTTCCTCAACGGGGTAACCTTCAAGTTCTTTAAAAAGCATTCCAAGATGAGACTTACCAACTTCAACCTTTTCCTCAAAATACATTACTAATAGTCCTTCCTGGGTTTTTTTATTTCCCATATGGTATCCAGGTTTTTTCTATAGTTGGCATAACGATGGAAAAACTTGGTGTTATTATCCCCCTCTTTATACCAAGCTGCCGCTACTTTTTAATCACCACAATTTTTTTCCTTGGCTAGAAGGTCTTGTATTTGGGATATCAGGAGCTTAAGGGAGGATAACTCATCATCATAGAATATACAAACTTCATTACCATCATAGAGTAAGCCAATTTTATGTTCAGTCTCCCTAAGAAAGCATTGGGAATGATTGAGATAACCCTCAACCCACTTCTTAGTAACTTCTTTCACTTTAAATAGGTTATATAAGAATTGTTTCATATAAGATGACCTAGTTCCTAGGAGGATATGAGTGTATACTGAAGAGATTATATGTTTGTAGTCTTCTTCTAATAACTAGGAATGACTGAATTTCAAGGGAGAGGGAGGTTTTTGTTCCTTCGAATCCATCTGCATGAGAATAGGCCTATGATCGAAGAAACCTCTTCAACCGATCCAAGATTTAAAAGTCCAAGGACCATCCATGAGAGCCTTTGACATAAGAAACTTGTCTAGATTCTTAGATATGTTATATTCTCCTCTCCTACCATTTCTCGTTGTAGGGGACAATTTTGAAGGAAGCAAGTTAACTAAGTGAGCACCAACTAGAAGGTGAACTAGGAAATATTCTTGGGTATCTTTTCAAGTATTTTCTCCCCAAACTTACCTTATCGAGAGGGTGAAATTAAGATCACCCCCCATAATAATGAACTTGCCTAAGAAAATTCTATATGCAAATAGCCCCTCGCAATAAGATATTTTATCTGCATAGGGGCCATAAAGGTTAATCGCATAGAATGAAGCTTCCAGATCCCACACCTCCAAATATACCATGATGCTTAAGGACAAGGATGAAGTTGAAATTGCTTTTATTTTTTGGCTCCATGTAGTTAGAATCCCACCAAAGAGGTCATTTGAGTCTAGGGAACTGAAGGAACAATACAGAAACTGCACCCCCACAACAACAGATCACATATGCTCCGCATACCAGTCAAACCATGGACTCGGGCACCCATCACCTCATTATGATGTCATCGATCGATGTCAACCTCCAGACATGTCGAAACCAATATGGTCCCACCCCCGAATCCACCACCGTCGACACGACTTCTAATGCTCTTCCCACCGATCAACCATTATGCATACCCCGGCACAGGGCGATGTGGCCCCTAAAGCTCCCCACTTCCCCCTACGCCGCATCAAAAACAATACCAACGCGCGCGTCGCTCCCAACTACAATATCGTGGATGACCTAGCTCAATCACCTGCTGCCATTTCATCTCTAGAGGTTTTAAAAAATTGTCCTGCATAACGTAATACATTGTTATCTGCTATCAAGGCAATAGACCCCTCTGACTCACGGATGATGGAATTTGAATTGAACCAATCCAAGCCACGAATGCCTTCAACATTAGCTTTTCAAGTTTCAGTGTCAATGTGAAATCTTGTTATTCATCGATGCATCATCGATGAAGGTGCCTCCACCTGCGTCATGTCTACATTCGTGTGGAAAAAAATTAGATCACCTACCTTACAACCATCCACAATTGCCCTACGAGCTTATGATGGTTTCCCTGCCCAAGCTCAGGGCCTCTTGTCCAACGTCCTAGTCCAGTTAGCTGGGAGACCATCCTTATAGATATTGAGGTGATCAATGCACAACTTGATTACAACCTCTTGCTCGAACGTAGTTATATGTACGCCATGAAAGCTATTGCTTCATTAGTTTTCCATATCATGATGTTCCCCCAGGAGGGACGGATTGTCAAAGTTGAAAAACTCACGTACTATGACTCGAATGCCCTCGCCACACCAGAAAATGTTCTCCCCATGGTTGAACAACCTGTTCTGAGCACACCCACCTCATTGGTATCTTCGGGTGGACCTGGAATATACTACCAAAATCCCATGACAACCACCTTTAGGTCCATTCCACCCCCCCCCCCCCCCCCCCCCCCGCCGACACTATAAGTATTTGATCTGTGCACAATTTCATCTAACCAAACAGCGCCCAACTCACAGCCACCTTTGCTGCCACAAGGATCCAAATCTACCTAGCTATGTTGGAGCAACACCTATCCATACGATCCCTTTCTTATTCCCACCCTTAGGAGTAATAAGCACCCCAGTTATGGTTACATTAAATCTCCCTAGACTAACTATAGGGCTACTTGTGTGGTATCCACCCGCTCCCACTCCCCCCCCCCCAACACCACAGCTTGTTCTCCAACTAGTCCAACCAATTAATACCTCCAATCACCCACCTCCTGGCATAGCATCCACCCCTAACCGCCCACCCCTTGGTGTGGCATCTACATCTACAACAAACCCTACCCCTCCACCACACAGAAACACTAGGGGAAGAGGCCCACAAACCTACATAGCCCCACCAGCAAAGAAACCCGTGGTACCTCAACCACCACCCCATGCACCCCCTAAGTGCTCCCTATGTGATGATTTGGGTCACGCTACCCATAATTGCCCACAGCTACCCAATCTTCAACAACATATGAATACCTTGGATGACGACCCCAACATTTCGATAGTCGAACTAAATCCTCCTGCCCATTAGCGCAACAAGGCACTACGCACCAAACATGCTTGTGCCATATGTGTAATATACGGTCACTACTCACATCCTTGTCTAGATCTCCCGGAATATATATTGGTTCTCCACGAACTAACTCAGTCCTCTCTAGAGTTGTCCATCACAACCATTGAGGAAATTCACCCCCCAACATCTTCCTCCTCAGAAGAGATTAACACCATCTACATGATTTCCACGGCAGGTGGACACATGTCATCCCTAGCATATAGCCCCTCCTTGACCGATTTATTCACAAAGTATTTTCAAAGTGATGAGAAGATACTCGAGGCACTCACCGCACCTGACTACTCTTGGGATGACATGCATCATCGGTCCTATTTCATTCCCAAGGAGACCACCACTTCTACGGCCACTCAATTCTCAATCGAGACAAAGGATTTCCTCCCTGAAAAGGGAGACTGGTTCAAGAACCCCATTCCAGCCCCGGATGCCTTCAAAGAAGGTAATATGGCCATAATATCACCTAACATACAGGTTGATATTTCAACCACAACCGGTACCCCCGAACTTATCACATTAGGTGCTTCCTACACGGAATACAAAATCGAGGAGTACAGGAAGCTCTTCCAGGAGTTCCGCGATATTTTTGCTTGGTCTTATACCGATATGCCTGGCTTAGACCTCGCCATAGTCAAACATCACATTGATACATGGCCGGAAGTACCACCCGTCCGCTAGAAGCAGAGACCTATTCACCTGTCTAAACTCCCTATAGTCAAAATCAAAATTAAGAAGCTGCAAAAAGCCGGATTCATATATCCCATTGTTTACACCATCTGGGTTTCCAACCTTGTACCCGTAAAAAAAAAAACAGGGAACTCTCCGTGTTTGTACAGATTTTCGCGATCTCAATCGCACCTGTCCGAAGGACAATTTCCCCACACCCTTCATCGACCAACTAGTTAATGTCTGTGTGGGACATGAAGTCCTCTCCTTCATGGACAACTTCTCCCAATGCGATCAAATACACATCCAGAAGGAAGACCAATATAAGACCTCTTTCAGTACCCCATGGGGAACCTTTTCCTATCGAATCATGTCGTTCGGTCTTAAAAATGCTGGTGCCACCTTCCAGCAGGCTATGGCATTTTGTTTCCACGACCTAGCCCATATCATCCTGTTTTACTTGGACGACCTCACAGCTTGATCAAAGAAACGATTTGACCACCTAAACGATCTCCTGCAAGTCTTTTTACATTGTCACAAGTATAGGATCCGCTTGAACCCACTCAAGTGTGTCTTTTGTGTTCCTGTAGGCCGGTTATTGGGATTCATTGTTTCCCAGAAAGGGATAACCGTCGACCCTTTGAAGGTTCAAGCCATCTTAGACCTCCCATGCCCCTGTACCGTACAAAAATTATGGAGTTTGCAGGGGAGAGCCAACTTTCTTCTCCGCTTTGTCCCAGAATACGCTGCGACAGTTCACGGTTTTCTTCGCTTACTTCATACTCGCACCCCATTTGTTTGGGAGGAAGAAGCACAAGAAGCTTTTTCAGCCCTTAAAACAGCCTTAACAAATGCCCGCTAATTCCCCCCCTCCTGGATTTCTCAAAGGATTTTATCCTGTACGTTTCAGCATCCGAATACGCCATCTCAGGGGTGCTCGTTCAAGAGGATAGTGCATGGAAAGAGCACATAATCTACTACGTGATTCAAACCTTGTCTAGCCCACAATTGTGTTATCCCCAGGAAGAGAAGTTGGCCCTCTTTGTCGTCTTCTCCGTACAGAAGGTTCGCCACTACATTCTATTAAGACAGACTACCATTGTGGACGACTCCAATCCTATGGTGTACCTCTTGAGTCGCCGCCTCCTTCAGGGCCATGTGGCTAAGTGTGTCATCATACTCCAAGAGTATGACCTCACATTTACAACACCCAAGAACGTCAAAGCCCTCGCATTGGCACAACTCATGTCGGACTTACCGTCACCGTCCATTTCAACTTCCATCAATACTAGTCTCCCTAATGACCACTTATTTATCATTTCTTCGGATGACCCTTGGTACAGAGATATCCCGGTGTACATCCGCACCCAGAATTTCCAATCTGACCTCGATCACGATGGGCACCGACGCATACACCATCTTGCCTCTCGTTACCTTTTCCTTGGTGATGTGCTATACCATCGTGGTATTGACACCATTCTACGTCGCTACCTCACCTGAGATGAGGTTGAGCAAGTCCTTAATGATTGTCACATTGGAGCCTATGGTGGCCACTTCTCAGGGATGGCCACCGCCCAAAAAGTTATCCGTGCCGGATATTTCTGGCCCACACTCTTCACTAATTGCATCACTGTAGTCAAACACTGCCGAAACTGCCAACTCTTTTCACCCAAAGCAAGGACCCTTCCCACTCCACTCCATCTAGTCATCACCGTTGGCCCTTTATACAAATGAGCTATTGATTTTATGACATGCAACCCCACCTCAGAAAGCGGCCACAAGTACATCATTGTGGCTGTTGACTACTCCACTAAGTGGGCCGAGGCCATGCCCACGTTCAATTGCAAGAGTGAGACCACATCCCCTTTCTTTTTTAACCATGTTATCACTTGGTTGGGTGTCCCAAAACAACTCGTTTCTGACCACGACACACACTTTGAAGACTCTTTATGGAAGCATTTGTCGATCTTTCTAAAATTCAAACATCAATACGCCTCTGCCTATTACCCTCAAGGGAACGACCAAGTAGAGGCTATCAACAAAAGATTGAAGACCATTCTTCAGCGCACACTAGATTACCACAATTCCAACTGGAATCATATGTTATTTCCTGCACTATGGGCTTACCGCATGTCTACCAAGACTGCTACAGGTTTCACCCCTTTTCACTTGTTCCATGGTGTCAAGTCTGTCCTTCCCATCGAGTGTCAAATTCCCACCCTCCATATCGCTGTCAAACTCCTCCCGGACACCTCACCACTTGAGCAACACCTAATCCTTTTGGAGTAATCTAATGAGGACCGTCGAACAACCCTTCAAACCATTGAGGATGCAAAGAACCATTCCAAAGTCGGTTACGATAAGCACGTCCACCCCCACAATTTCCACAAAGGAGACCTAGTATTAGTTTACGACCAAGCACATGACAAGACCGGTAAAGGAAAGTTTGAATCCATATGGAAAGGTCCATACATTGTCCACACCTATCTAGGACATGGGGCATACATCCTCACCGATTCTGAAGGAAACCCACTGCGCAACCCCCACAATGGGTTGTACCTCAAATGTTTCTACCCTTAACACTTTTTGGACCCACTAGTCCAGATTGTATAGTTTATTTATTTTTGTTTTTACTTTTTACATCTGAAAACCTCAAATTTTGTTTCCCTTGTATAACCACAGATGGATCCTGTTCCACCATCATATGTCGGTTTTGCCGATGGTGCAAGTCGTTGGTCTCCAAACCTCACCTCCGCAGCTTGGGTACTTTATTCCCACTCACACGAGTTGATCCACCTCGATAGAGTGTGTATAGGCACTGCTACTAATAACCAGGCTGAATACGATGTTGTGGCCGGTCTGTTGACCGACGCCCTCTAGATGGGCATATGTCACCTTCGTGTGTTCCTTGACTCCCAGCTGCTTTTCTACCAACTCAACAACTTTTACCAGGTACGGGATCCTTGCCTCTTTACAAAGTTCCTACACACTAAACAAATGATTAGACATTTTGAATCCATTACATTCACTCATATCCCTCAAAATCAAAACAGTGTAGCAGACCAAATGGCTAACAATATTCTAGACTGGCAGATAAACCACAATATGTAGGACATAAAACCATAAACATGCATCGCCATACCATCCACATGTACGTAAATAATCATATAAGCATCTACAAACCATAAAAACGAAAAAGAAAACCATCATCACAAGCACATCCACATGCATATACTAAAATGCATCCATGTGCATAAAGAACAACCATCGTCACAAAAAAAAAAACCATGTGCCGAGAGATATATACCATGAAAATGTCATAAGTACCCATGGCACCAAAAATACATATAAACATATCAAGGAGCCCCAACAACATCCTCACCATATAATACAAATCCGTATATACAAAAATCACACATGCTCATCGCAGTGGGGGTAGTCCCATCAACTGCCTAGTCAGAGTTATCTCCCCGGTAATCATCATCACCGTCGCCCTCCTCCTCCTCTGACTCCTTTGCCTATGTCGTTGAATCCTCCTCTCCCTGCTCCTCCTCGGGCTCATCAGCAGCCTCTGCCATTAACTCATCCTCTCCTCGCTCCTCCTCAGGCTCATTAGTAGCCTCTACCGCTAACTCATCCTCTCCCCACTCCTCCTCCAGCTTGTCAAATGCCACCTTGACATACTCATCATCATCTCCTAGATAAGGAACATCCCCTCGGGCCATAGCCCTCACAGTCTCGGCAGCCATCGCAATGCACCACATAATAAGTCTCCACTCTCTTGGAGCATCATAACATATATCAATCAATGTCTAATCTAAACACTGCCAACCTGCGTCCACCACTCCCTCCAGAAGTCGGTCAATACCGACCCGTAATGCCTCCATCAGAACCGCGTCACTCCGCCGATGCCCCTTCCCCTGACCATCGGGGTCCACCCCCTCGATCCGGCCCCTCCACGACTGATGTCCCTAGGGCGGCTGCGGTCCCACATATGCATAAAACGACATCAAGATGTCAGTGTCACAAAATCCTATAGCTACCATCTATTCTATCAAGTAGATATAAGATGATACTATAAACAGAAAGCAGACCAAAGATATACGTACCATCCGGTCCCCATGCCTAACCAGGAGGTCGCGGTAGCTGAGGATCAACTCAATAATCCATCTGACGGTACATATAATCATCAATGACCACTGGAAGCTGTTCCCACTGCCTGAATAGCTCCTCTATAAAATATTGGCCTACAAGCCTGCCACCTGCGTGAGTCATCATCTCGCCCCATCACCGCATCCGCGGCTCTGTCAATCCCCTGTCATGCACTGCTATATGAGGTCGCATCGTAGGGACTCACTCGAAGAAAAATGAGCACAGAAACGAGGGGAACCAGAAATCCCCTCCCAAATGCCTCACCTTACTCAGCACCCGCTAAACAACTGACAAATACATCTGGCCCAAGGCATAGTAAGTCCCGCCCAGAACCCGCTCCACCAACACCATTTGTCCCCCCAAGACCCGATGTGGAGAATGTGAACCTAAAACATGCACCACTAACGCTGCAATCGCTCGAGTCGTCGGACTCTCAAGATCACAAACCAGTAGTGCATTAGCATGCACATCCGCAATAGTGTAGAAATGTCTATCCAGCAAGACCTGCATAGATACATTCCCCGACCTCCTAGGAAGGGTATCAGTAACCATGCCCAACCTGGGCAGTCTAGTCAGAAAATAAACATCGACCAGGGTGAGATCCAACCGCTCGCCCTAAATCATGAACACCTCAAGATTTGAATCCCATAACTCGATCAACTTCTTCAGCAACAATGTAACTAAATGCATCATCGATACCTATGAGAACTTTAGTAATCCACAGTCCGCCAAGGCCGCCTGTACACCCATGTCATCTCAGATCCTGTCCAGGATAGTATCTGGCATCTCTCACTCTCGCCATGTAACCCTCGGCATACTGCCAATCAAACCAATAAACACCCATCAGAACAATATAAATCTCCCATCGATCCCCTCCGAATCGACACACCAACACCAGACACAATCTGGCCCCACAGGTGCACTCTGAAGTGCGCTTTTCTGCTCAAAAAGCGCACTTCTAGAGTGCACCTATCAGGCCCATATTTGTGCTTTGCAGTGCGCTTTCCTCTCAGAAATCCGCGCTTCAGAGCGTGACTGTAACACCTATAGTTGTGCTCTGAAGCACGCTTTCCCCTCAGAAAGTTGCACTTTCGAGCGTGGCTATGAGGTCCATAGCCGCGCTCAGCGAGCGCACCCGTGGAGACCCGCAGTGTGCTCCAAAGCGCGAATGTGGGGGGCACATCCGTGCTTGGCAAGCGTGACTCGGGGGCCCCCAACCGCGCTTGATGAGCACGGATACCTTAGTCAAAGTCGCGCTCTGGAGTGCACATCTCTCTTTGAAACCCGAGAGTTGATGCCACGGCTCCAAGAAGAGACTAGAACGCTTCCCTAGAGGCCCAATTCCCAGCAAAAACACATGAAATACAAAGCTAAGAACTAGGAGGCTTGCTTACAACTCCCGAAATACAACTCTACCGGTCGGATCTCTCACAATCTAAGTTTTCACCTCTGGCCCTCTCCAATCTCCTGTCAAACTGAACTATAACAATGACACATGTCAATGGGCCCATTTACTATTTATAGACATCTAACCAATTCTTATTTTGGAAAACCGGGATCATACGGTATCCGTTTTTCAAACCATTGAAAGGACCGGATTCAGTTCGACACGACCTTTAGGATGATTGAGACCCTTTCCTATTTTCATTGAAAAAATTTCAAGCATTTTTTCCTAACACCCCAACGCCTCGATTTGCATGCCAACTCCATTTTTTGCATCGTTTGCATCACCAGATTCATGTCTCCACACTCATGATGATGCTCTAGATCATTTCTCACACTCACACAAACTTTTGTCAGGCACCTTTTTCAGGCCCCCTACCTCACCCCCCGCTGCCTCGATTTGCGTGTCAACTTCATTTTTCACAACGCCAGATTCATATCTCCGCGCCCGTGATGATGCTTGAGATCATTTCTCTCCCTCAAGAAAACCTTCACTGGGATTTTCCACATCCCTCACTGCCTCGATTTATGTGCCACTCCGGCCACAACATGGCCATCATCTTGTTCGGTATAGTTTTATCCCTTTTTTGGGATGAACAATTCCTTTACGAAAAAGGCACTTAGGGATTTTATGTTAAGCTCTTTTCTGACTCCTACAAGAATGAAAAGATCATCGAGCAATCTTTCTTCCTTTCATGCTCGCTAAAGGAATCTAAAAGGGGGTCTACCTGGTATAAGTTTAACCCTTTTCCGGACCTTGTAGACTAATTATTAAAAATGAATACTCTAGTCCCATAAGCTAGAAGAGTTCTTCATTGTATACTTTTATGCTTTTTTGGGCCTTGGAGACTAACACATGAAAAAGAATCCCCTTGGAGTCTTCTGATTTGTTTTTCGACTCTCTAAAATTGAAATCAACCACGAACACGAACTGTCTTGGGCTTGTACAAATCCACATAACAGTACGTTCTTGAGCACACTTCTATTTCCTTCTTCAAGCTCTTTAAAAATCATGAAGAAGTCCCAAATGGTGTCTCTCGGCGCCATGACAGATCATATCTATTCCTACCATTATGGCAACACTGTCAGCATGGTCACCTTTGTTCAGAGCATTTTGCGATGAGTCATCCTTAGAGTCCGTTGGTATCACATATCAGTTCTTTCCTCCCCATTGCAATCATTATCCCTAGTCCCTTAAGATATGATCCCCTTCCTTGAAGTCAGTTTCATATGCTGCCAGGTCAGCCTTGTCGTCATACTTTTAACAAAGGAAGTTTGAAGTCTCCCCACTCTATGACCCCTGTTCCCACCACAGTATATCAGTCTCATATTCAGTATTACACATCACGTTGGTACACCTCACAGTCCTATCAAGGAAACACCATTTCCTTGGTAATGCCATGATCTTCCTCTATCGACACCAACCAATTTATTCCAGAGGATAGACTCAGAGGTCCCTGCGCCTTGGACTCATCACCATTTGTGGTGAGCTCCTACAGACAATTTTGAGAGGAGTCCTTAGTGCCTCTCTGAGTGGTTGTTTCTCACGTGCTCCACTTCAACACCTTGATCGCATCGATGAGATTCATGCAGGGTATTTCTTTCAGTTATTGGTCGAAGACCCTGAATGTCCCCTGACTCTAGCACATTCGTGAGTCTATTTGGAACCCACCTACTAAAACCACGGATATCCGAGCTACACTTGGTGACAGTATTAGGAAGCACTCCAGATATATGCTTCCCAGAGTACCTAGTTCAACTACAGTTCAGTGTACCTTTGAGATTATGACTTCCAGTCATTAAGTCCATCCAGTTGTTGGACACCTTCATATCCAGCAAAACATCAGTTGTTATGGAACCACAATCAACATGGATGCCATCATTTCCATGCATCAGTTCCTCAGCTCAGTCATGGTCATACCATGAGTACGTCCCAGATTTGTGTCCCCTCCGGACCTTTATGATGTACACATCAGTTCTCCATGTATTGTTCGGGTTCCCCCTTTTGGGCCCCATTATTATTTATGTATTGTGATACGAGCATGGGTATGCCCGCCTCGTCCATATATTGCAATTATTCCTCATTCATGGTTGAGGTCATGTATTTTCATTTTTTGTAGTTTGTACGGAGCCCAGGTTCTAGTCTCCAACAAGTTCTTGATCTTCTCTGTCACAATGCTTAGACCCCTGGAAAACGACAGAACCTATGATGTCTATCAGCCATACGATAAGCTCCTAACCTCACACATCAGGGGGCAATCTGTTAACAGCCAAAAATTACTCATTAGCTCGTTCCCTTAGGCAAACAACCCTATTGACCATTTTCCCTATCATGCTAGCCTTCAAAACCTCAAAAAACCCAAATGGGTACCTAAAAAGGAAAAAATCACTTTTTCCCTCCTCAAATTAATTAAATTCTTTCAAAAACATACCAAAACCCCCAAAAGGGGTCCAAAATTCCCAAAATCAAAATAAAAGGGAATAAATTCAAAAGAAAATCAAAAAAAGAGGGAAAAGAGGGCAAAAAACCCTAAACCTTTAACCTAAACCATTTGGTACCCAAAACCATGGTGGTTTACTCCACCACCCAAAAATATATAAGAAGGTGATGGAGGCCCCTCATTTGACATCCACCATTTATCCTACCCTCATGCTGCCCAAATCACTCTAGAACTCTAACTCAACCATTTGAGCTACAGTTCTCCCCTTTGAGTTAGCCTTGGGCCCAACCTTTGAGCATTTGGAGAAGAGAAGGAACCCGCGGAGCACTGGAGCATCACTCCCTACAATTGCAAAGGCTCCACCGGCCTCAACATTTGAGGTAAAAAATTCATGCAAACCCTTGTTTGCCAGTTATAAAAAGAAATCAAGATTTATTTTATTGTCTCTTATGGTTATTTCATGTTTGCTACTGTAGTTTAAATTTGTTTCCATACACATGTTAGTTTAATCTTTTACTATTCTTAGATTTAGTTTTTTTTACTTTCCTTCAAACTGCTGCTAAGGATTCCAATATCCTTAGTAGGTGCTCTTTTTGCATTTGCAAGGGTGAAAGCCCTTGCTACATGACTCTAATACCAATTGGCCATTGGAAAATTATAGTAAGAGGGGGGGTGAAATAGTATTTATCACTTTTTAACACTTTTAACCTTAAGTACAACATGTAACATTAACCATTAACAATGTCATTCACCATCACATAAAACCAACACATAACATCATCCACAATGCACAAGAGATTTAACGTGGATCCGAAACCTAGACAAGGGAAAACCACATAATGCTTTTCTTAGATAAAAATAACAAGAGTGCATTCATAGGAGGCACCCCAATACCAACTGGAAGGAGGCACCAACCCACTATTTTACAAGATCCAACTTGAAGGATGCTTCAAATCCCTAATTTACCTACACCAGCTAGAAGGAGGGTCCAACCCCCTAATTTATAGGCTCCAACCTGAAGGAAGCTCCAACTCCTCGGTTTACAAGGTCCAACTAAAAGGAGGCTACAACCCATTGGTTTTCATAATTTCCAACCTATAGATAGGACTCCGGTCCTCAGTAAACTCCAAATCAATAGTTTTACTAGCACCAACTGGAAGGAAGCCCCAACTCCCTGAGATCACAAGCACCAACTTAAAGGATACTTCAATCTCCAATCCTTGCCCCATACCGCCAGCCTAATATGATAAAAAAGAACAATATTACACTTCCATTGTATCACTGTCTCCATCAACCTAAACTTGTATCTATGTCCTTGTACCTGTATCATTGTCTATGTACCTATATCTATCATTGTCACAAACAATTTATTGTTGTCACTATCACAATCCCTGTTCCTCACAATGACACAATCATTGTCTTTGTCGCAATGACACAAAAACTATCTTTGTCACAATGTCAACCTGTACGTGCCTCAAATCTGTCCTCCAAGAATGCCAACAACTTCTTCCAAGATATAGTTCAGATGTATAGAAAGACCAGAAATATGCCTCCAAAGAGTGTAATCAAATCCTAGAAATAATCACCAATAGACTTCATCTATTTTCACCTTGAAACCCTTACATCATAGACCTCATAGTACATTCCAAAAGATCAGAGGGATCTCATGCAAATAACGTTACCATGGAATATTTGAATATAATCACCAATAATATCTATGCCAAGATCATCATAGAATGTTGCAAGATAATTACCAAGATCATCATTAAGTATGTTTATCCAATGTGCCAACAAGTTTGTGCTTCTGATACCGTATGAGAAAGTTATGCAAGAATTTGTCAACCTTCTTCTCTTGAATTTTCATTGTCTCTATCATTGTCACAAACCCTAACATTCAACAAGTATAACTCTTAATATGTAATTAATAAAGATATGAAACTTTTACCACATATTCTTCAATATCTCTACGCCATCTCCTCTAAGGTTCATTCTCTGGAATTTAATGGATCGAAAGTTATGGTGAAAATTCCAAACTAACTTGTTTAAAGATTATTTTTGAGTCATTTAAAATCTCTGTCTTCCCAAGTTCATATCTTCGAAAAATGTAGCGAACCAAGATCTGAAATTTTAACCATATGTTCTTAAAGATATTTTTTTCATCTCCTCCAAAGGGCACTATCTGAAACATTTTGGATACAAAATTATAAGGAAAATGCCAAATTGACATGTTTGAAGGTTATTCAAAAACCCTAACTTTCGAGGGTCATATCTTCGGAACTATAGCAAATTAGCATCTAAAATATTTACCATAGGCACTCACAAGTCTTGACACATTATCTCCATCCCATAAAAATTTCAACATTTGAAAATCCCAGAAACACAGATATACTAAAAATTCCAAGATGACCTAAAACAAAAAAACAAGTAGAAATCATCGCAAGATTTCATCTTCCACTAGAATTCCGGCCTTCTTCACTTCAACTTTCCCTTAAATTTGACCCTCTACTCTTGCATCTGAGCTCTTCAATTTTGGATGATGAAGATGAAAATTTTCCTCTCTTATTTATAATACTCTAAGAGCATGATTTAGCTTAATATTCTATGGTTACTCTTTAAGAGCCTTTAGCTTTAGCTTGAGTAACTCTTGACCCTTGCTCCTGAACTTGAAAGTGAACAACCAAGTGCAAAGGTACTGATGATCAAGAGTCATAGATAAATGAATTAAAAAGTCAAATTACGAAGATGCAACTAGATGTCCAGGGTGAAGAGTTGTTGAGAAGAAATAGAAAGACCCTTTGGGACAAAATATCAGTTGAAATGCTAGATAGATGGGATTATTTTGATCTTATACAAGATGAGCTAGAGATCTATGAAACATGTCAAAAGAAAATCAAAGATGTCGAAAAGTAGCTTGGAGAAATGACTGAGTAGGATGTTGAAATAATAAATTTCTTGAATACTAGTATAACTAAGAAGCAATTGGAGGACTTGTAGGTTGATAACATGGCTCAATATGATAAATATATCCAACCAAATGATTACCAAGAAGGTCTTAATGTCCAGAACTCAAGACAAAGCTAAAGCATTGGCTGGAGAGATTATTAGATTCAAAGGTCTTTATAAACAAAAGTCTTGCATTAGTCTTGGTTTACCTCATCCATGGGATGAGAATGTTGATATGTATAATAAGGATGTGTATAAATCCAATCTATTAACTCAAAAGAGAGATGATGTTGCATAGTTTTATTATTTATAAGGAATCATAATTGGTGATGCAAATTTGGTAGACAACTTGAGATATGGATAAGTATTAAAAGCACACTCAATTTAAAGATAAAATCCCATATCTTATGAGAATATTAATAATGTTGAAATAACATTAGAGTAATTAAGGGATCACCAATTCCCAATATTATTGGTAATTTGTGGCATTCATTTTCCAAATACCTTTGCACTTTGTCATCCACTTTCAAGTCGCCAAAGGGATTCAAAGGAGTGAAGTTTGTTATTGAAGTGATTCAAGATAATAGTTTTTGTATTCGTGAACATATTTTCTAGATTCACTCCCTCTTTTGTATTTTTCGATCTCTATATTCATTGGACATTGCATAGATTGTATTTTATTTCCATCCAACCTTGATTTTTCTATTAGAAGTTTGATTACTTGTCAATTCAATCTCCATTCCAGGTTATAAATATTTTTCAAGAGTTTTTTTCATATTGTGAGGTATTTTTTATGTTTATAAAATTTCCTCTATATGGGTTCTTGGTTTATTTGGGTTAGACATTTCTTATTAAAAGATATAGAGTAGAATGAAGCAAATTTTGTCGCTTTTTTGAGAAATTGAATGTAGCCATGCGCAATACTCCAACTGTGTAGGGGTGAAACTTGAAACATAGTTTATCTTGGGTAATTCTTTCCCATTTTGATTTCCACCTCATTTTGCTCACTATGCATTTGTGATTCGTCCAATGGGATCCTTACAAACATCTTATGCAACATTTTCATTCATGATTTGTATAGTGGGCTCCTTATATTACTGGGGTGCTTTGAATTTACAGTTATGTGCATAATTTTGCACTATTGATTGGATTTTCAAATATGCGAAGCATTTTCTATGTGGAGAACAGAATTAGATTTAGGGTTTTAACTTTCCACAACCAAATTTTTTAAATTTGTAATGCATTATATGTGACTAGTCTATGAAGGGCTAGCTCCTTGTTATATAGTGGCGGAAGGTAGCAGTCGCGGCCCTGTTGGAAGGACTAGAGCCACTGATGCATACACCCGAAGACGGGAGAAGTTAGAAAAGGAGATAACAGAGATTCGGCAGAAGCTAGCGGGGAAATGCGACAAAGAGGACTTGGAGTCATTGAAGAAGTCAATTGAGGATACCATGGACCGCAAGTTCACAGATAACAATGTCGAATTGATCGAATAGACGCGAAGGCTCGTTGATGAAAACCGCAAAGCCACCCAAGCTCATGACGCCGAGAGGAGCCCAACGACTTCGGTAGGTTTTGTACAGTCCCCTCTAGCTGACAGGCCTTCCTCAGGGGAAAAATCAATGGATATTGGTTGATGGAACCACGCGCACCACCCACTACAGTATCTTGATATTTACTTGTCTGATTAGGTTTACTTGTTTCGTTTTTGCCCTTATGTTCATCTATATTAATTTTTGGTATGCACACTATTATCCTTTTTGTAAAATAGAAGATCATGTTATTGAGTTTATAGGGAGTAAGATTCTACCATATTAGTGATATAAAAATTTGATGTAATCAGCAGCAAATATTGGTCTATTTGGTATATAGATGTATATCGGCAATTGTAATCGAAAATATTGATGAAGATATATTAATGGATATAAGATTTGTGTATATTCCTCAGGCATTTAAATCTATTTCTAAAAATTCTAGATATATTAATGGATATAAGATTTTTGTATATTCCTTGGGCATTTAAAACTAATTCTATAAGTAGCTAAACACTTTGGCCCTGGAAGTAGAACGCTTCTGTTAAACTTCTTCCAACTTCTTCCTTGTCGTAATTTGTAGGATTACTTATTTCTTCCACTTCTCACTTTGATACAAAGGCTAAGAATTAAAGCATGACTAGTTTCATAGTTTGCACATGAGTTGTTGGTTCAAGAAGAAAGACTCTTTGAAAGCCAATTTGTAACAAACGGTTACTTCTATTTAAATATTGCATTATGAATTCTCAATGTTCAAATGACTATAAGACTAGTAACTATTTGTTGGGCTTGTGACTTGGTTTCTTAGATGTGGTGCAATATTATTTTATATTTTGTTAATTGTAATGTTGTGATTTCTATGTTATTTGATTCTATAATATGTATGCTCGACTATTCAAATTTAAATCACATTACTAGTTATATAATAAAGTCATTATGGTTCTATAAGTAAATTAATCCTGAATTAATCTTTTAATTCTTAACTCTTAGATCAAACAATCAATATTCGGATAAATCTTAACTCTTAGATCAAACAATCAATAAAGTCAGTTTGGTTCTTTTCATGATTGGGCTTCAAGATTGCATGCAAGGGCTTCATTATAGCATGCAGGCAGGGTTGGAATTTCATTTTATCTTTATCCTTCAAATCAAATTTTTATGACATTTTGAACTCTTACTTTAACCATCACAAAACGTTTAGTTTCAGAACATGCCCTTCAATAGTAAAGTGTTATTCAAGAAATTACCTTTCATTATTGAAATTTTTATTAAAGATTTTAATTTTCAATAGAATATAGTAATCAAAATATCCATCCATGTTTTATTTAGTTAATCTTATATCCTAAATATTAAGACTCATGCATGCAAGATGGATTCTCTCATTGACACTAATTTAGTTGAATAAAACAAACAATTCAAAATTACACCATAACAAGCCTAACTTCCCTTCCAAAAAAACTTCAAAAATTATATTAAAAAAAATCTATATATTAAAAAAAATCCTAGAGGAAGAATTACCTTCCTCATTTATATTAAAGAAAAGCTATATATTGAAAAAAAGCTATGCATTTTTAAAGAGGAAGAATTAACTTCCTCATTGTTCGAAGACATCTTGGGCTCCATCAATTACCCTGATTTAAAAATTACTTTAAATTGAATATTCACATATTTACTTTGTATATTTATTATTTATAATTAAACAAAAAATTCCATTCATTTTACTCTTGAGTTAGTTAATCCAAACTTTTACTTCCCAACTAATATAATCTAAAGCTGGAACTGCATCAACTGCTGCTATTTAAGTGACTCGCTTTGGAATGGCTACTTTGACTAATACAACTGGTATTTTAATGAAGCTATACACTTTAACCATCATTTACTAGTACCATGTCGTTTTAAAACTTGTATAACACTTCAAAATAATGTTTTTCTAAATAACTTGGTCGTGATTTATGACGGGAAATACAAAATGTGGCCTGTATTTGACGTTCAAAATGGTCCATGACGGCCATTTTGAACGTCAAAATCCAACCCTGCACACAGGGGACCAACGACGGAGATGGAAAAGGCACTAAACAATTGAACAAATCACACCAAAAGTTGAAAACGTGTAAAACTCTGGCGGAATAATGATGCAGACCCACCCAAAAGCAAATCGACAGTGGAAAGGGGTTTCAGCGCTAGAAAGTGCACAGTGGTTAAACTTGGAAAGGTGGAGCAAAAATTAAACCACTTACCATGTGGCAAGCGTTGGTGGATCCCTCTATGAAAAGCGATAAAAGTTAAATCACTCATCGCAAGTTCCGAAACCACCTAAGCATATGTTATATAAAAGGTTTGTTCAAAGTTTGAAAAAAATCATTTGTTGATTATTGCTTGGAAGAAAAGAAGCCGTGGGAAACACATCGCTTGTCTTTGTCAACAAGAATAGAAGTCAACAAGCTCACTTCACAAGTAGCTCGAAACCCTCACTTTTCATAGTTTGTTTCCCAGATGGAGAAAATTGAAGACCTCGTTCCGTTCAATGAAATTTTAGATGAAAAAGAGGAGCTTGTAGTTGACAGGGAAAGGGATATTTTTGACCATGTTTTGTCTATGTGTAGTATTTTGTAGTCTAACGAGAAATTAATGGAGTTTAAGTTACAGGGAAAGGATGTATTTAATGTTTTTGGTTATTTTCTATATTATTTTTGTGTCGAACAGACCCTACTCTTCCCCTAATTTGTTGGTTGTCCCGCGGTGAATTATTCGCAGGCCGAAAGGGTAATCATTAATGTAAATACAACCAAAATTCTATGTCGAGTCAATGCACATACTATCCGTGAGGTTCTAGGTTTGCCTGAAATTTTCCCGAAAGCGTTGAGTCATTTAACGAAGAAAATAAATCCATATGTTTATATTGAAATGCTACCACTTTAGCTGGTGCAAAAGTCAATATATTTACCTTTTTTTAGGAGTTACCATCTATAATTCTGATAGAACACACTATTTCCATAAAATCTGAATTTTGCAGCAGATTTGTATCGACCCATGATATGCATCTCAAACCTAACTTTTGTAACATATCAGCCACTCCAATATGTCTCTTCATTTATGGAAGCTTTTCTTTGAGACCTTGTACGATTGGGTAATTTTACAAAATATGCTTCAAAAACAGAGTCAACACGGTCTGTATCCCTAATAGATATGTCTGACAGTGATGATGTTTTCCTTCATTTGTGGGACAAACTTTGAAATGCAAGGTTTCTTTTTGTGAACTAATTTATTATTTTGGGTTCCATATCCCGGCACCAGGTGGGTGGCAGGCACCCAAGGGTGGTTCCGGTGGATCCAAAAAAAATCCCCAACCGTGGCGATTTTAATAATAACATATTTATTTGGATAGAGTTGTAGGCATATTGTCTATCTGAGTTCAAGAACTCTTTTTTTGCTATATTAAACTTGATTATTTAATAAACTACCTCCCTAAACTAGGTTTACCATAAATAAAAACACCTCCTAACCTCCCTCTCAACTCATGATGGCACAATTAAACTTAATATTGAATATCATTTTATCCCTTACATAATAAAATAGCTCCATTGGATGGCTTACACTAAACCCTAGCGCTAGAGGCCCTAAGGCTAATCTCGTAAACAAATGATTTTAATAATTGAAGCATGAAGTAGAAGATTACTATTTACCAGCACATTCATAGACTTCCTTTGGATGAATCTTTTACTTACTGATTTCCTTTTCATTTTATCTTCGGCTTCCAAGTGCTCAATCTCTTGGATTTTGTGACTCACTTTGTCTTCTGTCAGGATTTCTGCACCACAGTGGTTTCCTCATCTTCACTATTATCATCATATTCATCATCATCTATGCCACATTTCACAATCTAACCATTCCATGTGTCACCCTGGAAACTAGATATCGACATTTTAACAATAAAATTTATAGAAATTTTGCTTCAAAGAGTTTGATCACAAGTCGAAATTTTGATAGAGAAAGAGTGGTCACTATTTTCTCAGTTTGTTCTATTTTTGGGTGTTGGAAGTAGATGTTGAGGAGAAAGAGCGTTCGCTCCTTCCTCCGGGGATTTTTTTAGGAGTGAATAAAGTAGATATCGACACTCTAAAAAAAAATTCATAGGAACATTGCTTCGTATAGTTTGCTGGAAAGTAGAAATATTCTCATAGAAAGAGCGACCACTCTTTATTCAAGTTGTTCTATTTTTACAATTCCCTCATAAATGAAGGGTGGCGGCTGACCATTCTTCTTCTCAGTATTATTTTTCATAATATTTTTATACTGCAAGAAGGGTCGGTCGATCCTTCTTGTGTTTATCATTTTGGATATAGTTGAATTGTTGGATATAGGTGTTCACAATTATCTACTAAACGAAGGGGAGACTGGTCCTTCTTCTCGAAAAACGGTATTCGGGACAAAATTTTTTTATATCTTATAACTTAACTGATGTCTGGGTCCCTACTATTTATAGTGGAATTCTGAAGTCATAGATTGTCGACCTAAAATTATTAGGTTAAATATTTTTAAATTTATCTCGTAAATGAAGGGTTGGCTGACCCTTCTTGAGCACAGTATTCTTCAAGTTTCACCATTTTGGATATACATGAATTGACAGACTATCCTTTGTAGGTTTAATATTTTTAGAATTCCCTCATAAATGAACGAGCGACTGACCCTTCTGCCCAGTATTATTTTCATAATAGTTCTAGACTGCATGAAGGGTCGGTCGATCCTTCTTGTGTTTGTCATTATGGATATAGGGAATTGTTGGATATAGGTTTTCACAATTATCTACTAAATGAAGGGGCGGTCGATCCTTCTTGTTAGAAAATGGAAGTTGGGACAAACATTTTTGATATGTTATAACATAGCTAATGTTAGGGTTCCTATTATTTACAGTGGAAGTCGGAAGTCAGGAATTGTTGACCAAGCCTTCATAGATTAAATATTTTTACATTTCTCTCGTAAAGGAAGGGTCAATCAACCCTTCTTGTGCCCAGTATTCTTCCAGTGTAGACCATTTTATATATACATGAATTGACGGGATAGCCTTCATAGGTTGAATATTTTTACAATTCCCTCATAAATGAAAGGACGGTTGACCCTACTTCTTCCCAGTATTATTTTCATAATAGTTCTAGACTACAAGAAGGGTTGATCGATCCTTCTTGTGTTCGCCATTTTGGATAAGGGGAATTGTTGGATATAGGTGTTCATAATTATCTACTAAATGAAGGGGCAGATGATCCTTCTTGTTGGAAAATGTAAGTCTGGACAAACATTTTTTATATGTTATAACTTAGCTGATGTCTGGGTCCCTACTATTTACAGCGGAGGTCAGAAGTCGGGAATCGTCGTCCTAGACTTCGTAGATTAAATTTTTTTACATGAATTGACGGGCTATCCTTCGTAGGTTGAATATTTTTACAATTCCCTCATAAATGAAGGGGCGGCCGACCCTTATTCTACATAGTATTATTTTCATAATAGTTCTAGACTACATGAAGGGTCGATCGATACTTCTTGATTTCTCCATTCTGGATAAGGGGAATTTTTGGATATAGGTGTTCATAATTATCTACTAACCGAAGGGGCAGACGATCCTTCTTGTCAGAAAATATAATTTGGCACAAACATGTTTTATATGTTATAACTTAGTTGATGTCCAGATCCCTACTATTTACAGCTGAATTCAAAAGTCGGGAATGGTCAGCCTAGACTGTATAAGGGGAATTGTTGGATATAGGTGTTCATAATTATCTACTAACCGAAGGGGCGGATGATCCTTCTTGTCAAAAAATCTAATTCGAGATAAACATGTTTCATGTGTTATAACTTAGCTGATGTCCAGATCCCTACTATTTATAACGAAATTCAGAAGTCGGGAATGGTTGGCCTAGACTTCACAGATTAAATATTTTTACATGAATTGACAGGTTATCCTTCGTAGGTTGAATATTTTTACAATTCCTTCATAAATGAAGGGATGACTGACCCTTGTTCTTCCCAGTGTTATTTTCATAATAGTTCTAGACTACACGAAAGGTCATTTGATCCTTCTTGTGTTTGCCATTATGGATATAGGGAATTGTTCTATTTTGGGGTGTTGGAAGTAGATGCTGAGGAGAAAGAGCATTCACTCCTTCCTCTAGGGATGTTTTTTAGGAGTGGAGAAAGTAGATATTGGCACTCTAAACACAAATTTCATAGGAATATTGCTTCGCACGCTTTTATGGCAAGTAGAAATATTCTCGAAGAAAGAGCAGCCGCTTTTTCTTCAAGTTGTTCTATTTTTACAATTCCCTCATAAATGAAGGGGCGGCCGACCAATATTCTTCCCAGTATTATTTTTCATAATAGTTTTAGACTGCAAGAAAGGTCAATCGATCCTTCTTGTGTTTTTCATTCTGGATATAGCTGAATTGTTGGATATAGGTGTTCACAATTATCTACTAAACGAAGGGGCGGCCGATCCTTCTTGTCACAAGTCGAAAGTCGAAAGTCAAAAGTCGGGAATTGTCATCCCATCCTTTGTAGATTAAATATTTTTACATTTCTTTCATAAATGAAGGGTTGACCAACCCTTCTTGTGCTCAATATTCTTCCAGTGTTCACCATTTTGTATATACATGAATTTACGGACTAGCCTTTGTAGGTTGAATATTGTTACAATTCCCTCATAAATGAAGGTGTGGATGACCCTAATTCTGCCCAGTATTCTTTTCATAATAGTTCTAGACTACAAGAAGGGTCAGCCAATCCTTCTTGTGTTCTCCATTCTGGATAACAAGAATTGTTGGATATAGGTGTTCATAATTATCTACTAAACGAAGGGGCGGACGATCCTTCTTGTCGAAAAACGTAATTCGGGACAAACATTTTTATATGTTATAACTTAGCGGATGTCCGGATCCCTACTATTTAAAGTGGAAGTCGGAAGTTGGGAATTGTTGGCCTGGACTTCACAGATTAAATATTTTAACATTTCTCTCCTAAATGAAGGATCCTTCTTATGCTCAGTATTCTTCCAGTGTTCACAGTTTTGGATATACATGAATTGATGGCCTAGCCTTCATAGGTTGAATATGTATACAATCCCTTCATAAATGAAGGGGCAGTCGACCCTTCTTCTACCTAGTATTCTTTTCATAATAGTTCTAGACTACAAAAAGGTTGGTCGATCCTTCTTGTGTTCGCCATTGTGGATATAGGCAATTTTTGGATATAGGTTTCCACAATTATCTACTAAAAAAAGGGGCGGCTAATCCTTCTTGTCGGAAAATGGAAGTGTTGATATAGATCTGTCGACAAGGGTTCACTTTGCACAATTGTCAACAAAACTCGACACAAACTCCGATAGATATCGGCCCAAAAAGGGTTTATCCTTTCTAGCAACACTCATAGAGCGAGTGAGGTATCACCCGAGATACCTAAGGGGTCTACAGGAACCAAGTTTCCATAGGTATAAGAGGACATTAATTATTATCATTCAATCGCAACGAAGCTCAGAGATCGACACAATTTCATTCGCATCAAAACACCCTTATCGCATAATAGACATACTAATCAGATCTACGTAGTAACCAATCAGTACACCATTATCACATAATAGACATACTAATTAATATGTCTTGACATATTAATCATATCTATTCAATAGCAGGTTATTAACCAATAAAACATATCGCGTACTTATCAATACAACATATCTAACCCTACTGCAACACAAATTCAGTCATACGGCGACAGTTTACACTAAGGAAAAGACATAAACAACATAATTCTTCTCATTATTCATCATCCCGCCTTATACATCACATAATCCATCCGGAGAGCCAACACAAAGTCAAAAAATACAGAAGCTGCGAACCTCAGATCAGATATCAAGATAAAATATAGGTCAAGATATGATTATTCCTCATGCTAGATGCCAAAAAAGATTCCCTTAGGATTAGAGTTCTACTCATATTTATAGGATCACTTGGTCGTTACAACTTGGTCCATTGACCCATTAACTAACTAATTACTTAACCAATTGTTCTGCATTATGGACTCTACTGCACTCCGCGACCAGTCCTTTTCCCATGTTGATGACCCTTTCATCATTGATTTTACTAAACTTATATGCTTTAGACACAAACTTGTTGCTCTCCCTCGAGCCACCTCAACTGGATGTTGCTGGTGCATTCACCTGCATTCTGAATTCATCGTATGTTGCTTTAATCTGGTCAATCGCTTCCTTAGTCGTTGCTTTCAGTGTTAAGCAGTCTCCCACTTCTTGTTCTGTTGGGTTCTCACCACCTATCGGTTGTGCCTTCTCCATATTATCCTTAATATGCATCGTTCCAGACATCGCTTCAATAGCCAGCTTCTCAGCATTCGTCTGTAGTTCATCCAAGTGTATCGTTCTTCTTTGTTTCCTTGCTCACGACTTGTTTGCACGATGTTGTAACTCTTTCAATTATGTGGCCTTCGTCATTTGCGCCAGTAGGTGCATCAATTTAAGCGATCCCCTCAGTGCCTCTATCCACGCTTCCAACTCACCGGGTTGCACGTTTAGTTGGTGCAACTGCTCATCTTCGACAAGACTTCCCCAAAATTGCGTACCATCTTCCGCGATGCACTGAGTTGCTTTCTCTAATTCCCTGATTTCTGTCACAGCCTCCTCAATGGCACTCTTCCTTCCCTCTACTTGCTCTGGCGGTGTGCTCGGCACTGCCCTTGTCTGCAATTACTCATTCCCTTTTCGTAGGTCTACGATGACTACACCCAACCTCAATACCTTTTCTTCCGTAAGCATATATTTTCCTATCTCTCGTGCATCTTCAAATGCTATTGAAATCGCATGTTCCAATCTTTTTTTGTCCTCTACCACATGTGCCCTTTCACTCATTACTGCTTCTTTCTCTCGACGGAGCCATTCAATATCCACTTCAATGCTTCGCTCCTACCTCTTGTAGCTTTCCATTTGATCATGCATTGAAGCTTCACGATCATTGATCTCTTCGCTTACTGTGGTGTGAGTGCGATGGAACATGAACATCGGCAGCATGTTCATGTCTATGCTGATCAAATCTCTCCCTCATAGCGCGACATCCAAATCTTCATCTCCTATCTTGATTGCATCGGGTACTATTTGCACAATCCATCATTGAGTGCCGATATCCACATTGACCCTCCTTATGTCTGATGTACTCGGCCCCACTTGTCCTTTTGGTAGCCTTGTTTTTATGTTCTCATTTCTTAGCATCTGCAATAGCTGCAATACCTGATGGAAATATTCAGTCACATGTTGCATGAATTTCGCGCGGTTCTCCTTCGCCACGGTCGTTATCTTCTCCAGTAAATTTTTAATTTCTTCATCGAGGAGACCAACGGTATTCCTCCCCTCATTTATCTCCATCCTATTATTTTTTCTTGCTTCCTATCATTGCTCCTCTAGATATGAATCCATTGGAGTGGGTGATGATGCTCCATCATTGCTTCCAGTGTGCGATTGTTCATCCGCACCATACTCTTCGTCGTCTAAATATTTTTTTTCTTCTTGGGCTTTTGGTATGTCTGTTAGCTTCCCATCCTATGGGTCAGATAGTTGATCCTCATTCACTGGAACTTTCCATTCTTTTAGCCATTCTTGCATAATGGAATCCAGTTCTGCTTTGCTCATCTTGTATTGCATTGGGAGCCACTGCTTTTGTGGGTCTACGCGCGCTCGAATGAATATTGCTTGCAGTCCCACATAAATCCTTGTGATTATCCTATGCTTCTTTGCTGCCTCTTCTGTTAGCCGCGGAATCTTCACCGCTTTTGTTTGCAGCTCTTTTAGGAAAATAAAAAAATGAATTTTGTTACCTTTTTGCCTCTCCTTTTCATTTAATGCCCACAAATTCTTATATCATGCCCCTAAGCACAGTTTGGATACTTCTGTCTCCATACCCTAGTACTGCGGTGGCTCCATCCATGCAACTAGCGCAATTAATAACAAAATCCATGAGTATGTGAATGGCTTACCTTTTTCCTGGGTTTCTATCGCATCCTCCATTATCTCATTTAACAAAAATAGCGACCAACTCATTTGAACTCTGGCCGCACACTGTTCCTTCGATGCAATCACCCCTGATATACATTGATTAGGGTGATTCTTCCTTACAATATTGATTTACAGCAACTTCGTTGCGATCCTAACGGCCTGATCGTTGATCATGTCAATCAAGTATCCTAAGGTTTTTTTCTCCACCCCATACTTGATCTTCATCTTCACAGCTAACTTCTTATCATTGTCCTTCTCTTGGAAGTATTGCGAAGGGTCAACCCCGGCCTTGGATAATATAGTAATCTTCGATATAAGGTCGATGGTGATCGGAATCTTCGTATCCAACCATAAGTATCCACCGTGAAATCAAAACCAACCTTTTCTTTATACATGCATTAACTTTTGTTGATCTCCAAAAATGTGGCATGTGAATTATTGATAGGATCCCTGATCGCTCCAATCCCAATGCCCACTGCATTGGCTCCATCGTGATTGGACCTCCATCTCCATGATTTTTTTCCATGTATGTTCATTGTATGCATTTTGGATATGCCATAATGTCATGGTCGTTGTACAGCAAGTTTTGCAGTTGCTACAATATATCTTCGGTGGTATGGATACTCTCCGGTGTCACTACCTCCTTGATAGTGTACTTGGCTTTCTAACCTAGTCTTACTGTTGGTGCCCCTTCCTTTCATGGTAGAACATACCCTGTAATGTCCTCGATTGTCGAACCTTGTTGTATTCCCCTTACTTCTGTTATTTCTTCTTCTGTGGCCCCTGATGTGCCTGCTTCTCCTCCTGCCGCCGCGGCACTTCCCGAGGCACGGTGGGTTTTCGTTCTTCTTTTTGAACTTGTCGATCGGTTGGCGCTTCTCTTCTTCCTGAATATCCACATTGGTGTGGAAACAATTTCCGGTTCTTCTTCAACAATGGTCACCCTGGGTTGTTCCGGTGTGCTTGTGCTAGAGATTACATACACCATTGCAAATTTCTAACTTCACTTTTGTTTGTCTTTGCTTGAATATTCTTCCACAATTCTCATAATGCACAATGGGTCAAACTGTTCATATTTGCATGTTTTTATAGGTTTGGTTTCCTGCTCTTCGTCCATCGAGTCAATTTTGTACATTAATTTCCAAATCCTCCGTCAATTTACTGAATCTTTCACCCTCTTTGGCCATTAAAGGTGCCTTCATCCACTTGCGCGGTCGTGTGTCATGCCTTAACTATTGCACACAAATCCACCGTTAATTTACCCAATCCTTCCTTGATTTACCCAAATCGGCGCAATAATGCGGCATTAAATCCATATTCTTGATTGAAATGGTACCACTTTAAATGCGTAGGATAAAAGACAACCAAAATGCCTCGCTTTTCCAGCGATTTTGGGATAAAAACTGGTTAAAATTCTTGCTGGAAATTGCTATTCTCGCATTCTTGTTCTAGACTAATTGCCTAATTTTAAAACTACCTAGGTCGCCAAAATTGCAATCTGAACACTCCAAATTGCGATTTTTGCAAGAATTACTCTATCGGATTCCGACGAGTCGGGGGCATTTTAGTTAGCCCTTATACCGCTCCCCACTTTAGATGGAGCAAAAGTCATTAGCTTTACCTTTTTTTATGAGTTACCATCATTCTGACAGAACATACTATTTCCAAAAAATCTTAATTTGGAGGCAAATTTGTATCGCCCATGAATCAAGGATAAAAATTGAAGTTGTCATTGCTCGTCAATAGCCTTCTAGCTCATCATAGAAGAGTAAAATTGTTGGAATGCCTTACTTGGCTGTCAATAAATATTCTTAGAACCTTATCTCTCTCTTGTAGCATGTCGAAAAATTATATTTATCTCAAACTTGCCTTTATAAAGAATTAAAAGAATAGCTTGGAAGTATATGGATATTAAATTAATAAATAATTTAATACTTCTATCCAATCGCGACATATAAAAAGGTTTTCTATTTTCTCTTTTCAAGCCTATATATATAGTTTATAGATGGTTGCATAATGACGACCCTTTGGTTCACTAACTGACATGACTAACTGACTCGACATGTGGTGTTCGACACGATGGTTCAACATGTTCTCCGAAGTGGTCGAAAAGAGGACATAGTCGGGCGACCGACCTAGCCTCCTCCAACATCTCCCCCACGAACAAGATCATTCTTCATCCCAAAGAAATCATAAAATAACTAGAGCTGGAAAAACAGATGAACTTCACCATTGCTTGTCTTGTAACTAGGTGTAGACAGTTGATGAATCTGAGCTAGTTCTAGCTACTATCGTGGCTGGAAATGGGTCGTCAATTCTAGGAGCATGTCCATGCTGGTAGACAAAAGCTAACAATGTGGTCTGGTACCAAAAAACTTTGGATGACCGGATACTATCGTGGCTGGAAATGGGTCTTCGTGTTTGGGAGATGGTAGACAAAAGCTGTCAACAAGGCCATTCTTTCTGTCAACATGGCTCTTCATGTTGTCAACATGAGTATTCTTGTTGTCAATATGGCTATTCTTAGACGAATGCTGCAAGCCTAACATTGATGACAGTGGCAGCTCATGTTGTTTTAGAGAAGGAACTGTCCAAGAAAACAGCAATATGTACCACTAATCTTCTCGCATCTACTCCAACTTGTACAGCAATCAATTAGTGAAAGAAGAATGATGAAAATGTGATTGGTGGCCCAAGGAACATAATGAAAAATCCTGGTCTGTGGGCTTCGAGAGTGCTCGAAATGCCCATATATCATGGTGTGGTGAGGATTTGTTAGGGAATTGATGTTGAAATGCTCATATATCATGAAGAGAACTAGGGAGCAACCATAAGACTCAAGTATTTCTGATAAAACATCAAAGGAAAGGGAACAGAGGCAGTAAAGAAGAGTGCCATGAATTCCCGAATATTTCATTTTGCTGCGATATGGGGTATGGTTTAGTGAATGATGGTTTGTACCAATTCTGTGAAGAAAATAATCTCATCATGCTTCAGTCGACATTATGTCTTGTCACGAACAATTGATAGTGATGATGACGATTCAGTCCTGACAATTTATATTGAAATGGTACCATTAATATCCTTAATATTCGTTTATAATATATTTAGACTAATTTTAAAAATAAAATATTCCACGTGTCACAATTTGAGTGTTCCACGTGTCACCCTGGGAAATTAGATGTCGACATTTTAACAACAAAATTTATAGAAATTTTGCTTCAAAGAGTTTGTTGGCGTGTCGAAATTTTGTCAGAGAAAGAGTGGTCGCTCTTTCCTCAGGTTGTTATATTTTAGGGTGTTGGAAGTAGATGCCAAGGAGAAAGAGCGTCTGCTCCTTCCTCCAGGGATTTTTTTTAGGAGTGGGGAAAGTAGATATCGACACTCTAAACACAAATTTCATAGGAACATTGCTTCGCACATTTTGCTGGCAAGTGGAAATATTCTCAGAGAAAGAGCGGTCGATCTTTCTTCAAGTTTTTCTATTTTTACAATTCCCTCATAAATGAAGGGGCGGGCAACCCTTCTTCTTCCTAGTATTCTATTCATAATAGCTTTTTACTACAAGAAGGTTCGATCGATCCTTCTTGTGTTTTCCATTCTGGATATAGGTGAATTGTTGGATATAGGTGTTCATAATGATCTACTAAATGAAGGGGCGACCGATCCTTCTTGTCAAAAAATGGAAGTTGTGACAAACAGTTCTTTATATGTTATAACTTAGCTGATTTCCCGGTCTGTACTATTTACAGCAGAAGTCGGACGTCGGGAATTGTCGGCCTAGCATTCGTAGATTAAATATTTTTACATTTCTCTCGTAAATGAAGGGTCGGTTGACCCTCCCTCCAAGGATGGATTTTAGGAGTGGGTAAAGTAGATATCGTCACTCTAAACACAAATTTCATAGGAACATTGCTTCGCACAGTTTGCTGGAAAGTGGAAATATTCTTAGAGAAAGAGCGGTCGCTCTTTCTTCAAGTTGTTCTATTTTTATAATCCCCTCATAAATGAAGGGGCGACCGACCCTTAGTCTGCCCAGTATTCTTTTCATAATATTTTTAGACTACGAGAAGGGTCGGTCGATCCTTCTTGTGTTTTCCATTCTGGATATAGGTGAATTGCTAGATATAGGTGTTCACAATTATCTACTAAGCGAAGGGAGGATCGATCCCTTTTGTATGAAAATGGAAGTCGGGACAAAGATTTTGTATATGTTATAACGTAGCTGATGTTTGGGTCCCTACTATTTACAGAGTAATTTCAATTTTGGAAATTGTCGGCCTAGCCTTTGTAAATTAAATATTTTTACATTTCTCTCGTAAATGAAGGGTCGACCGACCCTTCTTGTGCTTATAATTCTTCCATTACTCACCATTTTGGATATACATGAATTGACAGGCTAGCCTTCGTAGATTGAATATTTTTACAATTCTCTCATAAATGAAGGGGCGTCGACCCTTCTTCTGCCCAATATTCTTTTCATAATAGGTCTAGACTTTAGTCGATCCTTCTTGTTCTCAGTATGCTTCCAGTGTTCACCAGTTTGGATAGACATGAATTGATGGCCTAGCCTTCGTAGGTTGAATATTTTTACAATTCTCTTATAAATGAAGGGTCGGTCGACCCTGCTTCTGCCAAGTAATTTTCATAATAGTTATAGGCTGTAAGAAGGGTTGGTTGATCCTTCTTGTGTTGTCCATTCTGTAAATAGGGAATTGTTGGATACAAGTGTTCACAATTATATACTAAACAAAAGGGCGACCGACATTTCTTGTCAGAAAATGGAGGCGAGACAAACATTTTTTATATATTATACCTTAGCTGATGTGTAGATGCCTACTATTTATAGGGGAATTTGGAAGTCAGGAATTTTCAGCCTAAACTTCATAGATTAAATATTTTTACATTTCTCTCATAAATGAAGGGTCGGTCGACCCTTCTTGTGCTAAGTATTCTTCCGTAGTTCACCATTTTGGATATACATGAATTGATGGCCTAGCCTTTGTAGGTTGAATATTTTTACAATTCCCTCATATATGAAGGGTCAACCGACCCTTCTTCTGCACAGTATTATTTTCATAATAGTTCTCGACTACAAGAAGGGTCGGTCGATCCTTCTTGTGTTCGCCATTCTGGATATAGGTGTTCACAATTATCTACTAAATTAAAGGGCGGTCAATCCTTCTTGTCGGAAAACGGAAATCGGGACAGACATTTTTTATATGTTATAACTTAGCTGATGTCTGGAACCCTACTATTTACAACGAAAGTTGAAATTCGAGAATTGTCAGCCTAGACTTTGTAGTTTAAATATTTTTACCTTTCTCTCATAAACGAAGCACCAGTTGACCCTTCTTATTGACTTATTTGATAATATATACTAGTGGAAAAAAATATTATTTGTTTAAAATAAATATTATTTTTAATGTGCTCTTGTTATTTTATATTTCATAAATTGCTTCTGAAATGGATTTTGGTTCTCAACAATGTGTCATGTTGTTTTATATTTCAGAAATCGCTTCTGAAATGGATTTTGGTTCTCAACAATGTGTGGACCTCCTTCTGAATGGATTGAAAGCTGTTGAAGGGATATCTTTTCCTGAAAGAAATATATTGCATAATATCAACATTCATGATGGATGTATCATTGTAAACATTACCAAGACTTTAAATGCAAATCTTCAATTGCCCTATCCATCAAAAGGGGCAGATACGTTGTCAAAGGCAGGTGGTGGTTATATTCAATGGCATGCATCTGAGATCGTTAACCACATTGGATATGATCTTCACGAGAATGGGGTGAATGATATACCGGATTTTACTTCGACGAATGTAGAACTTATCACAACACCTGAGAATAAATCTTCTTTTATTATGAGAAAAGTTAAGTTGTTACATAAGTATTCAGAATGCAAGGATTGCATTTCCATAGGTTTTGTAACAAATGTGAGTGGGACTCATTTTGTTGGGGGAACGTTTTTGGGTTATTTATCCTTTGGTATTCTAGTGGATGAAGTGTTTTTTTCTTGTATGGCATGTTGTCCATGGTTAAGTAGTGAAGGTTTTGTTGTATGGCCAATTAAAAGAATCATAGATTTTAATACAGAAACATTGCTTTCTGTTGAAAGCAATTTCAACACTAATCAATCTAAAACTGCTTTGAAAGTATTAAGAGAAAATCACAATATCAAGTTTGTGAGAGCGAAAGTTAATTTAATACATCAATGTTCTTTAAAGCCACATCATGTTGCACTGGGAATAGTGTCAATTGTATTTGAAGGAGACATTATACAATTCAAACCACTAGATGTTGGTGAGTTTGGTATTTTACTTCATAAAGTCTTCTGCAATTGCAAGGATTATGGTGTATTTGAAGGCTCTCTTGTAAGATGGTCTGTAAACAATTTGTTTGACCTCAATGGTGTTCCTTTGGATGTTATACTAAAAAATAACATAGACGAAGACATGGTCAACATTTGGAATATTTTTGAAGAATGTCCTTTACAAATGGTCCTTCCAGGTACTCCCCATTGTGAAAATACACGTGTTAAAGGTAATGGAACAAGGCCATACAATTCCGTAAAGCGGTAAGATGGAACTAACATTTTTGAAAGAAATTCAATATTGGTACCTTACAGGATTGGAATTGATCAGGGTACATTCCTTTCAAAAATTGTCACTGAACATTGTTGCTCAAATCTTTGTATCTCAAAAATTTCACTTCAATCGATAGTTGAATGTGTGAATAAATTTCATAGTATGAATGGAAATTCAAGAAGACAATATGTTATAAATTCTATGGGATCAAATGCTCTTGTGCCCAAAGAAGGAGATGATAGAAAAATAAGCATGTTTACAATGAGATTAGACATAATAGACGTCTGTCAAAATGCATCGTATAAATTCCAGGGGATAAAAATGAGCACTTTCTACAATTATAAAAGCATGTTCTTGAATGGTGATGTGAGAGTTGTGCATGGTAACAGTGGCTTGGAAAATTCTAGGGCGAACATTGTTGCACTGGTAGCTACTATTAATAAAATTGTAGAAGAGAATTCAGACAAATATCCACATATTACACGATTAATCAATGAAGATGGAACAAGGACAGCCTTGAGATTATTTCCATCTAATATGTCCCATGGTTTGCTGCAAAAAATGGCAAATGAATAAATAGAAAGTATTGGTTTTCCCCCAGTAACACAATCCTCATTTATCAAGGTGATGAGAGAATATTTTCGAGATGTTAAAATTTCTAAATCAAACTCCTTTGCAAGTTGTAATGAGTGAATTACAATACATAATAGGATTAAGGGGACCACTGATCCAGTTGAGGTGGAAAGGATTTTAGGACATCATGCAACTCATAATAAATATATCGCAAGTTGTATCCAAGTATATTATTCTCACAGATTAGCTTCACAAAAAAATCCAAAGACTTTTCTAAGTATTGTTCATGAAAAAATGGATAAGTCAAAGACTTCCATTCCAAGGATGGGTAAGAAGGAAAAATATTTTAGTAATGCTATGAATCTTCCCATATTATTGACTGGAATGTTGAATCATGGGCACAAGACTGGGGGGGTTTTCCCATTTCAACCTCTCATTTCTAGAGATGGGATCGAATTTCGTTGTGACATCCCTGGCTAAATGCTTGAAGAGTCTTGAAGAACCATTGATTGATAAATATGGTGATTTTCTCTACAAAGGCGGAACATCTAAGCACCAAATGCATGATGCTCTATTGCAATCAGATTCATATGAAAAGTGTGTGATACACAGAAAATATGTAATGCAACATGAAGTATTGTGTGTTGATGGTACTAATCAATGCATGCCAGATAGAAAACTACCAACCATATTGTTGTTGCAAATGGATAATTGTTCATGCGACAACAAAAACCGCTTTGTATTTGCATTTTTATCTCTTTTAACAGCAAGGAGAGTGTTCGAGATAGTTGAAGTTGGATTCCTCCCAGTTGGACATACCCATGAAGACATAGATGGAACTTATGGAAGGTTATCAATAAAGCTAACGTGCAAGGATATATTTTCACTCTCGAAAATTATGGATACATATAGGACATGTGAAGACCACAATTTCTATGTTCCTTATCTAATTGATTAATTTTACGATTTTAAGAGTTTTGTGAAACCCCACCTTTTGGATGGAAATGCCAAAATCATCGGTATAAAAAAATGTCAGTTTTTTAAATTTCAACTCATATATAACTTTCCAATCATGCAATGGAGGGAATCACTTTGAGATGAAGCTTGGTCGTCTCCTATTCATCTGTGGTGGTCATTTCCAGATGGTAGCGCAGACTTTCCGGTGGGGCAATCTAGGTTATTAAATATGCAATCAAAAATATCTTCCGACATTGACGAAATAAAAAAAGGAATAGAAACACATATTTCATTTTGGAATCGAGGCATTGAGAAGGGAGGTGAACGGTTTTGGTGTTCCAAGTTAATTATTGGGAGGCTATATATAAAGCTTTAGACAGTCCCTTCGAGAGTGTTGATCAGTCAACAACTAACTTTTGGCCATCGACGAGCCATGATATTCATAGTAGTGAAACTAAAAGATATGAACATGAAATTATGGATGCCTATTTGAAGGAAAATGTTCCTGCTTTGCAGGATTGCTATGTTGGACCAATATGCAACAAGCCTAGAGATTAATTAATTCCAAGAGTGGATGTTGTAAAGTGACAAATGGTAATTATGCAATCACAAGAGCCATATTATGCAATATGGTTGGGTAGAGAGATTGGTAATATTTATCAGGATTCATATGTTGGTACTCTTGGGTCTTACAAAGTAGAGATGCAATGGTGGAAGCCAACAGGAGCATCGAAGGATCTAAAGGTCTTGTACAAAAACTACTTAAATAGAAAGAAATAATGGGTTGTTCTTGCAGAAGAAAATATGATGATCGATGTAAATAGCGTCATATGGGCATGGTCACCAAGGATAAGATGGATAGGAGAAAAAATTAGAATAAATGAGAAGAGCATTGCAGGAGTTCAGGCACAACGAGAACATATGGGGCATAGTGTTGAGAGTGAGATGGATGTTCCTACGGATATCATTTGATGTGATCTTAGCCCAAGAAATTTATATTTTTTACAATCCTTCTAGTTTGTCTATCAACCTGGTTGGGTGAGCAAATGTTGAGCGTCTGGAACATCCACGAGCCTCTAGGCATTTGAGGAAAATTACCACTGTGATGCAGAATACACAGTTTACTGGTTACTACTATGTAAGTAAGTTATCCCTATAGAGATTATGCAAAGAATTCCTGCCTCGTTTGGAAACTACTAAAATTATATGTGTAAAAAGCTAGATATTCTTGATACTGTATAAAAAAGGAAAAAATAACTAATAAACTTGCTATTCAAACAAGGACTGAATATTATAGACATTGCACTTTTCACCTTTGAAGATTGCACATTTCCAAATGAAAATTGCACTTTTCAAATCAAAATTTGCATTTTTTAATTTGAAATTCACACTTTTCAAATCAAAATTTGCATTTTTTTATTTGAAATTCACACTTTTCAAATCAAATTTTGCATTTTTTTTATTTGAAATTCACACTTTTTGAATTGAAATTCATAGTTTCATAATAAAATGCTGCAATTTTAGGACCCATAAGTAGTAAAAAAACACACTATTCGAATAGAAAAACACTTTTCAAAGCCAATATTGCCACTTTCAAAACCTGATTTTGCACTTAAGAAAGGTTGATATTGACACTTTCAAAGTCTAAATTCACACTTTATTAGTCCAAAATTTTCCTAATATGTCCAAATTTAATAAAATTGGCGTTATCTCTTATTGGCTCTCGCAAGTGAGAAGTAGGGTATAGATTTGATGTACATTTCCTGAATGATCTTCCCCCCTCCCACCAACTCTTGATCCCCTAAACGGGGTCATGCTTAATTGCAACCATAAGAGGAGATAGTTGCATAGGCATGGGAAATGGTAGAGTAAAAAGTAGTAGTTTTGGCACAAATTGAAATAACATCACCTACAGTTAAAGATCAAGACTGAGTAGGCTCTAGAGTGCATCCATTCGCATTTTATCGCATTGGATTTCAAGTAAATTGAATTGCAAATAAAGTATTTCTCTGAGTTAGAAGAGGTGCCAAGTATGGAAACATTGGCATCTTTTGAGGAGTTGAGGGCAGGAAGATGTGTGAACCTAAAGAGCATAGGGGGGTTATTACAAATGACAATGATTCCAAACCCATGTTTCTGTTCGTTCTCTAAGTTAGAGGAGGAAGGTGTTAAACAATGTATGTCGTTGGAGATTCCAAATGTCACTAGTTGTCTCAAATTATTGTGTGTAGGAAACTAGTTGGGCGGGCTATTGAAGGTAGGCATGTTGCATCAACAAAACATAAGCAATTTTTTAATTAAAGGATCATAGCACCATAAACGCTAGAAAATATGCGACAACTTTATGGGAAATATGGTATTCCCTTATATATTGATCCTAGCTAGATTCTTTATATCCTGATCCTTCCTGTATGCCTACCTTATATCTTGATCCTAGATGGTTGCCCTCACTTTATAGAACATAGGGTTGGAAGAGAAGGGTGCATTCCTTATCTCTGACTAGATGGATCATTTCAAATTAAATCCACTAGTTCGAATCTACAATCCACATTCCATCATGGTGAAGATATTTTTCAGTAAAAAAATTCATATTGATTCGGCATGTATAGCAGGTCGCCCAACTAGCAAACTCGCCTAGATCAAGTCAATCCCCTACCCAATTTAACCCCACGATGTTTATAATACAATAAAATGCACTGGTTAATACAAGTGGGTGAGTAATAAAATGAACCATACCCTCAAACCTAATATTGAATGGAACTTGAAGCAAAATAATCATTAAGCACGTCACTGGTGCAACCCGAGAAGAGGAGTGAATTTTGCAGAGACAAATACGCGATTTGGTGGTGTGTGAATTGAAACCCTAGATCTTGGAGGTCATTAAGTGCATCGCTGGTGCGACTAGAGAAGATGAGTGAATTTTGTAGAGACTAATCTGTGTGTGGCTACTATTTGGAGGTGTGTTAATTGAAACCCTAGAGCTTGGATTTCATTAAGCATGTCATTGGTGTGATCCGAGCAAAGGAGTGAAGTATGTAGAAACAAATATGTGTGTGGATACTATTTGGAGGTGTATGAATTGAAATCTTATAACTTGGAGGTCATTAAGCACATAATTGGTGCGACCCGAGCAAGGGAATGAAGGTTGTAAAGACAATATGTGTGTGACTATTGTGCTAATTAAAACCTTAGAGCTTGGAGGTTATCTTATTTATATATGGTTTTAAAGGTCAAGAACAAAAGGAAATACATATGGTGGAATTCCCTACTGTCGGTTCTAGATCTTGTGGTTGACAATATCCTTGATGGGTTCTCTTGGATATATTTAGGCAAATTCATTTTCCCCCTCTTTAAACAAATTTTCCCTCTCTCTTTGGACCACTCTTTTTCCAAGTTCAAAATAGAAGTAGTATTCTCTCTCTCTCTCTCTCTCTCTCTCTCTCTCTCTATATATATATATATATATATATATATATATATATATATATAATTCCAATTGAGTTTAGATCAGGTCTCTCTACCCAACATCAAATCTCACTATGTGACATGTCGTCATGAAACTAAGGATATATAAAATATAATACTATATAGCTATATTTTAAAATATATAAATATTATATATTGTTAATACATATTAACTGTAATATATATAATAATTATATTATATACTTTTTAAATCTAGAAGAATATGTATTTGGTTGGAATTACTTAGACAAGGCCCATGTTTAAGTTCCCCCACCCCCATATAATATGCACACTCTTCTCCACACCCCCATTAAGGGTTCTCTAAATCCATCTCGGTGTTAAAATTTTAATACTATAGATGGATTCAGAGACCCCCTATTTCTTTTACCTTTTTGTAAATTTTAACACTGCAGATGGATTCAAAGACCCCCTTCAAGGGCTCATTGTATCCATCTATAGTGTTAAACTTTTTACAAAATTGCAAAATTTTGATGATTTGGACTAGTATCACTGAATATTTTTGAACTTATACCTCCAATTCTTATTATTGAATATGAGAGTGTTATAAACGGATATCATCTTATGTACATGAAGCGAATAATAATTAAGTACTAATTAATGAGCAAGATAAATAAGCTAGTGATTGATATTGAAATGCTAGTTGATAGGAGTAATTAGTCATTTTTATTTGTGTGGCTTGTTATTTAGTTGCATTTTTTATCTGATGACTAAATTAGTCATTTAGTTTAGTCATTTTTAGTTGTGTTGCTCAAATTTAGTCATATCTAGCTTAAAAGCATTGTCGTGGCTAACTTTTTTAGTCACATAGTCAATTTATTTTCCAATTTCTACTAGTGTTTTGTCACTAGGCTCCACAACTTTTGGAATTTGGAAAAAAATAAAGAAACATTATCTATGTTCCCAGATCATGGTTGCACCATAACAATTTCATCCCCAACAACAACCCCATCAAGTCACTTGGTAATAGTATTTAAACTCCACTATTTCCCCATTTCTGAAAAACTAGAACAGGATGGGTCTACACCCATCTGGAAATTCTGTATTATTCGTTAATATCATTGAAATGCCACATGTTTAATATATTTTTGTGCTAAATTTCTTCTGTTATGGCCAAAACAATTTTTGGGCTCTAGAATTACATTTTTTAGCTTTTCCATACTATTGGCGTGGCATCCATGCTATTGATGTAGCATGTCACGTGGCTTCCCATGTGCTAGTAAGTTCCTATGTGACCTCCCTTAGGTTTCTTCCATGTCACACTTGATCACATGCATCTTCTGCTTGCAAATGACAAGGATTATATCTAACTATTCCATCTGTAGATCTCCACCATTTGTGGCATACAACATTCTCAAGGGATGTCTGGTGTTCTACCCCTGAAAATGGTATAGATTTGACTGAGCATCTTTCCCAAGTTGAATCCTATCCATTTACTCATGTGTAATTGCTAAAATGGTAAAGGGGAGATCGCCCAGTGAATTGTCTAGATCTCATCATGCATCTTCCCACATTAAACTGTGACCATTCACAACACTTCAATTTGCATGGTCTTGACACAAGCGGTCCCCCATGCCAATGGCCATGATTATATCTTGGTGATTGTGTTAGTAGATCTTATCCATTCGATATAGAGTGCAGATTCCATCACCAAATACACATGCGAAGTATCATAATCATCCTTAGATATTCACTCTTACCATCTCGGGACTGAATCTTCTACCTAGATGCCAACGAGGTCACTTATCATTACTTAGGTCCTGCCACATGTGCACTCATTTGACATAGCTTCTCAATGTATCATGCCTCTTATCCATGTGGCTCCTCCACATCAGTCTTTCGTCCATGTGGCATAGGTGGGCACCATCCCAAATATTTTCATATTTCAAATTTTCGTAAATATGTAAAATTTTAATTTGGAGATAGGGGCTTATTACGAAATTATGTCTGGCCTTTTCCCCCATTCTGGAAATATCTCTATCACATAATAAATAATTTTTTTCATTGATAACTCTACAATTTTGAAAATTTTCCCAAATTTCTCACTCTAATCCTTCATTCCTACTGATATACCATAGATTTAATACATGGGTTCCATTAAAACACCATTTGTTAACTAAAGCCATGATTTTCATAGAAACATTTTGAAAAACACTTCCTATGCAAACTCTGATTTATGCCTGTAAGTGTGGATTCTGGCCCATACAACCCTGATGCTACAACCAAGAGCTCTAATATCACTTTGTAACATGCCCATCCATCATTATGATAATAGGAGGGGGTATTTACAAATATCATGCTTAAATTTGTTTCCCCATGGGCCATAGTACAAATTCATAATGCATGTGCAAATGCATAATGTAAAACACAGTAAAAATAAAAATCTATTCACACATACAACGTGCATAAACAAACATATCCATCATAGGAAGTAAATAAAAATCATTCCACATTTCCATACAATAAAATACTTATGTTTTTACAAACAAGATCTAAGCAACTAGTTGTGTAAGAGCGATTTTTCACCCAACCATAGAAATCAGCTACAGAGACCACACCCAAGCTAGGCAATGAGGCGACCATGGTGAAGGAAATGCCTACAAGATTCTCTCTCTCTACGCAAAACCTCTTTACTCTAATGCTTAGCGAAACTACTCACCACTGAGTAATTACAAGAATCTCACTCAGCCATGGAACTCTTTCTACTGCCCCACACAAGATAAGGAAGACATTTCTCTTCATTGATCCACAATTCTCTCAATAAATCCAACCCTTGCAGTACTTACTAGTGTGTGCAAAAAGAGTCCAACCTGTTGTATGTTGTTGGAGAACCTCCTGTAATATTATTTCTTGGATTCTCAAGCATTCAAGAGTAGCAAATCACAATGGATAAAGATTCTTATATTTCCCAACCTCTATGCTCACCTACAACCATCTTATTTTCTGTAATGTCTATAATTATGCTTCGCAATTTGAATTTCTAGTTATTTCACAGTTTGGTAAAGTAATGGAAAATGGAGAGAACAACACGAGAGAAACTCCACATAGTGTAAAAAATCCCAAAAGAAAATGAATGATAGACCCCAAAGGAGATGAGAGGATGGTGGAAAGATAACTGACATAACTCCTGACCATAGAAGAAAATGACTCTTACAATTGTCATAGAAGTATATTCATCCCATGCTTCCGTAACTTCACGAGAAGACTTTTCCCACCAACCTCACTTGTGCATTCAATGATGGATTTAATAGTCAAAAGGAAGTAAATGGGCTCATTTACGGCACGTGGCAACAAAATGATGAGTTCTAAGGTTGGCACATAGCAATATAGCTCTTAGACCATTTTTATTAATTTTTCAACATAATATATACATAACTTTCAAGTTAGAATGAGAAGCCAACCACATGGTGCATATAGAGAAATGGTCTTGCCTTGAGCTTCACACTTATAATCCATACTCGCATATTTACATCATTTACATAATTTTATTCCATACATTTCAAGGGTCAAAACTGAGGTTTATCATACTAGCCATTATTGATGTCTAGACATAAACACACATTTTGTTGATTTAACACAAAAAAAATATTTAATGGAAATTTATATTTTATTTATTTATTTATAAAAATATTAACATATAAATTTAAAATTATCTTAAAAAAAATTTATATTAAATATTAATTTAAAGACATAAATCTTATGTACTCAAATTCTATAAAAAAAAAATTACGAAATTAATATACATTTTACCCAAATAAAAAACATAAAAATTGAATAAATTTAAATTTCCATAATATACTAAACTATCAAAATAACATACCCTTTTGTTCACATCACAAAATCAATATACATTTAACCCAAATGGAAAACATAACATTGCATAATTATAAACGAAATTAAAATGTGGGCGGACTTATACCTTAGAGATTAAGGAAATCACAAAGTCAATATAAAGTTACTAGAATGAAATACATAAAAACTCCTTTCCACCTAGATTTCCGAGGTGTCGGTTTATAAAAAAGTTTCCAACGTACATGTACTTTGTACCAGGTTTCTTCTTCTATGTCACATATAAGATATGATCCTCTAATTAAGAGAATCCGCCTTATATATAAAATTATGAATAAAAAATCTCTCTAGATGCCTATTACCTACCCAACAAGGGCTTGATATGGCCTCACAAAGGGCTTGACCTAGCACGTTGTAGACTTCATGGTGGGTGAGCTATTTCTTGTAAACGCAAGTTCTTGAAAAAGTTTTAACAAAACAATTCGAATTTAAACATGTGTTAAAATAATCATGCGACTTTCGAAACCCGTGTAAATACCAGGTTTTTCTTCTATGTCACATATAAGATATGATCATCTAATTAAGAGAATCCGCCTTATATATAAAATTATGAATAAAAAATCTCGCTAGATGCATACCTATTACCTACCCAACAAGGGCTTGATATGGCCTCACAAAGGGCTTGACCTAGCACGTTGTAGACTTCATGGTGGGTGAGCTATTTCTTTTAAACGCAAGTTCTTGAAAACGTTTTAACAAAACAATTCGAATTTAAACATGTGTTAAAATAATCATGCGACTTTCGAAACCCGTGTAAATATCAGATACCTAAGTCCACAAAGGTCGGTTTTCGATCCTTTTATTTAATCAACGTAAACCCAACGAAATCGTCATGCTCTTAGTGCAGAAGTTTCGTAAATAATAAATAAATGAAAGGTTTCAAAATTGAACATTTACGAAAATGAAATGTTTCAAAAAGTGAACATAAAATTGGCCAAAAAACATCTATTTATGCACCAGTAATCTGTGGTGCAAAACTAAATATTTATGCACCGGATAATATCTGTGGTGCAGAATGAATGCTGGTAAAGTAAGAAATTGCTCTGCAGCTGCAGCTTCCATGTGAGAGTGGAGACAAAACTGCCATTGCAGGCTATACTTTCTTCATGGGCTTCCAAGTGAGAGTGGAGACAAAACTGCCGTTGCAGGCTGTACTTTCTTCTTTTGCCCATGATCTTGGCGTGTTACCGTGTAGATAGGAGAAAACGCGTTGTTTCGCCCAGTTTAAAATGTCGATGAAAAGAATTCGGTTAAGAAGATAAAAAATGTCGCAGCCACCGACATTTTAAAATGGCTGGGATGGACAAGCCAACGAGAGGATGATCTGGTCGTCTGAATTTTTCCCTGTTTTCGAAGGCAATGTCGCTGTGTTCATCGTGGTGTAAGGAGCCACGCTGTTGATTCTGCACCAAAACACTTCGTCGCTTTAATACACTTTTGTCTATTCAATCATCTAAATTTACACTCAAAATAATTGATAAATTACTTATTCTTTGGATTTTCTAGTCAATCTTCTAAATATACAGATTTTTTTTTTAAATATTGAGTTTGATTACCTCTCCTTTCGCTTTTGTAGGAATCGTTGCACAGATAATTTCCTGACAATTTCAAGGCCTGCGCACGATCAAGAAACAATGTTAAAATCAATTTTCTACATCTTTTCACATTCTATCCACTAGTATCAGCCCCATTTTTAATATAAAATATCTACATTCCGCGTCTTACCTACGGGAAGTCTTTGAGGTTGATCTTCAATGCCAGCATTTGATGCAGGGATGGAAGGCAAGGGTTTCAATATCTGTTCGATTTTGCTGTTGATCTTTGGTGTTCTTGTCTTGCTCGAGCTATTAGAACCGGCAAGCTTCATAATGGCTTCAGCCTGCCACGAAAATGAAGAAAAAAATCTGTGAGAATTTAAATAACGCCAAAAGGACAAAAGATGCAAACGTTTTGCCAAAAAATACATTAAATGTGTTGCTCGGATCAAAATAATACCTTCTCAGTCGGCACATCGTAAACATTCACCATTCCGTTATAAAAAATAGCGAGCTGAGCTTTGGACTGTTGCTCCCTAACTTTAATTGCTGGAACGGATCTACTGAAAATATTGCAAAAATACAAAAAATTAACCTTACATAGCGTTTAAGCTCGCTCAGTTATCCAGATTGCGGAAAATAAATTAAATGACAAATGTCTGGACATGAAATACCTCGAAACCGGATCAGTTTGGCCGATTGCAAAAGGCAATGTTAAATTTGTTTCTGTAACTCTATGGCTTGAACCGAAACCCGTGCTTACGGGAAATAATTCCATCATATCTGCGTGGCTTGATGCCTCAGAGCGTCCGTTAAAGCCCTTGGCCTGATGATTAACATGAGCGAAATCGTCTTTCTTGTGCTCTGGAAGCCCGATCGATGAAAGCACCTTTTTCATCATCTGCGGTTTTATCCGCGACAGATCTTGCATGACTGTTGCGTTCATAAAAATAGATACAGAATCAGCCAAAACATTCTACCAAAACAAGAACGGAAGACAAATTTATCGAAAGACAGCATATTTCACGGTCTGATCTGAAAATAAAACTGCAAGACAAATTAAAGGCGTTTACAAAAGAAAGCATACATCTCGGCTTGGCTAGCTGTTTTCCAGGGCCGAGTTCCAAACTAGTACTGCCGTTTACGACCGTTCCGTTTGCTTCAGAGGCGTTCTGAACGCGTAGAAACTCGAAAGCCACAGATGCACTTGACGACATAGCTTGCAAACTCAAAATTTCCGATTAATCACCAAAATTTCCACCGCAATCTACCTTTTCTCGAAGTTCTGATACTCCAGGGATCAATCAAAGCGCCGAATCAAGGCAGAGGCGAGAATCGGGAAAAGGAGAGTAGAAGAGGCTGCCTTGCAAGTTACATGTGTATATTTCGCATGTGCTCGTCACCATTCGAAAGCTAAATAGGGAGCTTTTTCTTGGTCCCGAAGTAAAAGCCACGTTCCTGTTGCGGAGTCTAGTCAAATAACGCCACAGCGATGTTTCTGACAGACAACTAAACGTTATGAAAAATATTAGTTGGAAGAACGGTTTTCTCGGCATGATAAATGCGTAGGAGGATAGTCGTGAGTCGTGACGGGAATTGAAATCTGACGATGCGGAGAAAAAGGTCCCCTAGCATGTCTGTCTCACCCTTAGCATGATCATGTGATCCTTGTGCTCCACTTTCTGTGGGAGCAAGCGAGACTTTAGTTTGTACGTTACCATATATCAATAATTGAACGTGTTATTTATCCACGTGGCACTAAACTTTTCCACTTTTCCGCCCATGCGATGGATGTGAATTCCATATTGGCTCATCTCTAAAACATCAAAAAAAACATGGAGTCAATTGTGGCTGGGATATCGTTAGTTGGAAGGCAAGATGCAAGAAGAGGGTGAGAAGGACTCTAACTATGACCATGTTTGGAATTTGGTATGCAACTTTAATTGAACATGGTTAAAATATTTATCTCAGCTATGCTATGGGTATCTCATAACTTGTTAATGTATTTTTTAGTCCCTGCAGTAGGCAGAGACTATATGTTTCCCTATTTTGAATTAGTATGAAAACACTATAGAAAACATCAAATTCTATAAAGTCAAAGGAAATAATCTAATTTTTGAATATTTTTAAATAAGAGTTTTCTCAATGTTTAGTGGACAATGGCTAAAGATTTGACCTTTTTTATCATTGCATGGATTAACAAAAAATAAAAATAAAATAAAAAATACCACATACCTTACCACTTTACAAAGTTTGAAAAATATTCATATGACATTATTATATTCATAAAATATGAGGACGCGTGGATTTTGTGGGTACAAATGTCTAAATTTCAGCCTCTGCAACTTTCGCCTATCAAATCAGTGAATTGAAAACTCTGTATGCATGTACACATTGTTCACACTGTAACTGTGGCCATGTCCATCGCTCTCGTCAATGGTTGCCTGGTATGCTCGCGGGGATGAGAAGGTCTGAAATATTAGTGCAGACCATGGTAATGTTGTTTGCAAGATTGAGGATCACGGGAATGTCAAAATCCTCTCGATTTTGTATGTATGAGGGTATTTTGAGAGCAGCAGGAAGCCAAACCAATAATCTGGTTTGCTTCACTACTGGAACTAGAGTTGGAGAGGTATGTTTTTGTTCTTGTCGGCCTGTTTTCAATCTTTTTCTGTTACAATGTCTATATTAAGAAATATGTGATGATTGTTATAGTTTTTTTTTTCTTATTATCAAATATACATTCGGTATATAACTTTTCTTTATTCTAAAATTGTATTTTTAAATGCATGACCCAAATACTTTATTTCACTAGAATGTATCCTTATTTCATTCTTGTAAACCCTATTTCTATCAAGAAAACTCTAACAACTAAGATCTGAAAGTCCAACAAATATTCTTAAGTTTTAGATGGATTTGACTATGGTTTTTCTAACATTTATTTTAGAATAGTGTCCCTAAACCAGGGTATTCTAATATGAAATATGAGACTAGTCAAATGCCTACCAATGGCCACAGCAAATTGAACTAGCTCAATATTTTTTCTGCCCGGATGGCCAAAGTAATTTGAAATGCCATTTTTTCTTCCTGCAGTATGTATCAAATACGGCTGAAGAGACAAAGGAGTCCATCAAGGTAGCTACTGAGAGTGTCAAGGAAAAGGCAGAGGATTTTGTCCATCAAACAAAGGAGACTGTGAAATCTGCAGCCCAACAAACTCAATACAAAACTCAATAAATCGGCGAGAAAGCGAGGTCTATAGCTGAACAGTTCAACAGACAGGCCAAAGAGGACACTAACCACGTAGCTGAGAAGACTCCGTCCATGGGAGAAGAGGTCAAAGAAAAAGTGCAAGGTTCCATGGAAACCTCTCATAATAAGACGTGACAGCTGCTAATGGAATTTTATAGAATGATGTGTTTGTATTCTGAATAAATGTTTTGGTTAAATTATGATTGGACAAAATGTTTTTCTTATGTAGTAACTACGCGAAGGTGACAGTGAATGTCTGGTTGGCGGTGGCTCCAACAATTGAGTTTTATTTGTTTAATAAGTGTGACAAAGTAATTCGATTTTAGTGAGGGATAGAAGAATCTGAATGTACACAATGCCGGTCAAGGGCCGAACCCAAACTCAACCTCTACAGTGCAACGAAACAAAACAGACTACGCTACTCTTTTTTTCGCTATCAAAAGTTTAAATTAACTTGGGCATTTCTGTTTATATGTATTTATATAGAATTTCTTGCACAAGTTGAGCCATGCTTCACACAGTTCAACCTTTTTAGTAGGTTTGGGTTGTTGTGCCACCCATAAGCTCTCTTCTGGTTATCAGGCCTAGACATCTTAGGTTGGACTCACTCTCAAAGCCATTTTCAATTGGGGTTCTTTTCTCTTGCGTATTTGAAGTCTTTGTGTTTTTTCTTTTTCTTTCTATGATTTGTGATTTCTTTCTTTAAGGATTATTGTGCTCATATGGCTGCAAAACAATGTTATGTTTTGCAGATAAATATGACAGATATTGAATAATTTACCTTTGCAAATCTAGATAAATATGACAGATAATGAATAATTTACCTTTGCGAATATAGACGCAGAGGCTGCAAAATGGCACCTGTCTCAACGACAGTGCTTTGCCTATGAAGGTGCAAACCCTGGTACTACGCCAGAACATATAGTCTACTTTTTTATTCTATATCTTAGGAACCGGGCCAGTATTGTGACTGATGAGATGACAGCCTTGCCTAAGTTCCGTTTCCTTGCAGTTGGTGCTCTTGAGGCTCTAAGTGTGGCTTCAGGAATGACAGCATGAAGTATGTCAGTACAACTGTTGTGAAACAATCCGTAATTATAGTGTATTTTTGTTTACTTAATATTGAACATTTATTTCATGTACAAAAATATGTAATGTAATATGTACAAAAATTGGGGGCTTGTGTGTATTTGTAAACTTTGGGGTATATAAATAATAATCTATGAATGTTCTTGCAATTTGATTCACTCACTTTACTGGGAACAGAGTAAATGGCTTTGATAGCTCTATTACCTTCTTTTTTTTTCAGAATTCGTTGCCAGAAGATATGTATGTAGGTGACAAGTTTTATTTTTATATTTCTTCCATTTGATATGGTGATTATTCTTGTTGAAAATCTAGGTATTTTTTGCCATTGAATTGCTTAACGTTTTACTAATAACAATGTGTAATTTTCTGTTCTAATTCTACAAACAACCATTCTTTCAGGGGCATCTATTCCAATTTTGTCTTAGGTAATATGCAGTGATGTTTATGATACTATTATCTCTTATTGCAAACTGTATTTGCAATGAGAATAGCTTCTCATCGGAATAAACTTATACTTTGGCACTGCCACGTCTTAAATATAACAATATGAACTCATGCATTATGTGAGTGAAAAGTGATAGTGCATGGTATTTTTGGGGAGGAAGGTTCACATGGTTAAGAAATACATACTTAGGGCAAATATCATGCATTATATGCATTGGTTCACATTTCCTGGTTAAGATAAAATTCAGTTCTAAGCAACTTTGAGCCTTTTCCTTGTTCATGAGAAATGATGTATGAGATGATATAATGATATCTTTTTAATTTCTTTGCGGACATTTTTGGTATGGCAGCTTATCTTGTCAGCTGTATTTTTAGGAAGGCATTACTCTGTCTTTCATATTTTTGGTTGTTTACTTATATCTGCTGGTGTAATCATAACTGTTGCCAGGTATTTGTTTACCCTATGCCTAACCGATCTAACTGTAGTTTCAATATTTCATTAGATCTTTTGTCCTCTGCTGCAACTATACATAAATTAATGGGAATAATTATGAAAGGTGGAGCACAAGGTGTGACCGTATTTGAAACAATAGAATCAGGAACTAGATTTATAGAGCTAGTGAAATGTATCTCGATTTTTTGTTCATTACATTTTGATATTTACAATTTTTGGCTCATTTATGTACAATAAGTGATTGACCCATTTCCACTGCAATATCTATGAGTTCAAATATACTTGTTTGGCTTGGGTCAGATTGCAAAACAATAAATGGAAAAGTAGAAATTCTTGTTCCAATGCATATAAAATCAGAATGATATTGAACAGTGGTTGGTCCTTTAATGTCTACAGGTTGCACATTTTCCCTTCCCCTGTAGTTCTCCCAAAATCAAAATTAAGATACTTTCCAAGTGTTGTCACAAAAGACATATCAGGTTATACAATTAATGATCACTCACTCCAAGGTCGATAAAAGACAAGTTCCTTACATTTTTGGTGTTATGAGAAGTTTGTCATATCTTTTTGTGGATGACAACTCACTTAGTGGTTTCATTCCTAAAGCTATTGGCAATTTGAGTAAGATTACATACCTAAATCTTGGTATAAATAGCTTTACTGGTGGCATACTTAAATTCATTACAAATTTAATTGAGTTGATTTATCTCAATTTTGGTTACATACCTAAATCTTGGTATAAATAGCTTCACTGGTGGCATACTTAAATTCATTACAAATTTAACCGAGTTGATTTATCTCAATTTTGGTACAAACCAGATGGTTGGAAGAATACTTAAGGGCATTGCCAATTTGAAGAAGCTGGAAGAACTTTATTTTTATGAGACATAGTCAAAGATCTATGATATTTGTATTTCATATTTGTACATCTCATCTAACTTAATTACCAATAGTAAATGTATCACCTACTTCGTAGGAGATTCAGTCAATGATGATGTCTCACCTACCTTATCATAAAAAATTCCCCAACCGGTTTTATACTTCTATATAGACCTGATTAAATATAGACTCTAGAGTCTACAGTATGTACAAGTTGACAATTATCTCGAGTGTACAGTATGTACAAGTTGACGATTATCGTCTTTAAATTTGCTTCTTGTGTGGCTATTTTCATTGTCGTTTCATTTGTGCAAATATAAATTTGGTATCATAGCCTGCAATTAGGGCTTTTGGGGGGATTCACAATTCTACTAAGTTTCACGAAACATGGAAACATGTACAAGTTTTGGAAACCGAAATGCTTGGAAATGTGACCCCCCAAAATGCTTATATTGGGGAACATCGTGTGTGTATAGTTTTTTAAAATAGCACATTATCTCGCAATAAAATAAGGTTTGTATGTTGGTAGGTTTATAAATGAATTAGAGGTTAATTCGTCTTCATTTTTTGTAGACTACATTTTTGTAGACTTCCCATGGGTTCCACACCTCCCATGGGCACTTGGGGTTTCTGATAAGTTTCCAATAAGTTTTTGAGTTTCTGCGAGTTTCCAATATGGGTACATGGGCAATTTAGGAGTTTTGTTCAACATAGTAATTTTGGCATTGTCAGAGTTTTCTACTTGGAATTCTGAATTCTCCTCGAACTTGTATTTTATCAAATTTGTATATTGATAAAGTGATTTGCAGATTGCCGACACCTTATCCATTTTTTGCAATCATGGTACTCCCTTCATGACTTGTGGTACTACAGATTCTGCCTATCAAAATCTGTTGATTTCCTATAGCAGCACTGCAGATTTTCAGTCCTTTACAAATTGTCTTTTTTTTTTTAAATGGTGCACCGTTATAACCACTTTCTTTATTTTCAAATTTCTTTTTGTAGTGTTGATGTAGTAATGCTATTTTTATGAACAAGAAAATGGTGATCTCCAAATAATACAACACACCAATGCAACTTGTCTTGAAAAAGAGCTCAATACTCATCCTCATAATAACTCCAGCAACATTTGAGAAACAAACATTCCCAGAAAATATGATTAAGTATGCCATGTTGTTAGATCATGCTACTTATTCTGATTTTATAACGGTTTTAGTTTCTTTAAGGAAGAGATGTAAATATTATTGTATATGCCTTTCTATTTTCATTTTTTCCCTTTCTAACGTAAATATTTTATGTATATATAAAAAAGTATCTTGTAAAAAAAAGGAAAAAGAAAATAGAAAAGACCGCACATTGTGAAGTCGACACACCTATCTATTCTCTACACAATGGACACCCATCTTGCATTGAGGATAGGGGATAATGGTTTTCATTGATGAAGCACCGAATACAAACACTAGGAGTCATACTAGAGAAGCAAGCGATGAAAACTCCATCCCAATTCCTCCAAAATTGCCCTGGCATCCTAGTATTCATCTTTAATAACTCAAGGTCTAGAATAAAGCTCTTCAACTCCATCATAGAAGGATGGTTAGGGGAAATCAACCCATACTCTTGAGAAATACACTACCAATCTTTCTAGCCACGAGAGAAATAATCCTACATATCTCTCCAAAAGAAAATGCCTTTCTTGCTCAATATGTGAGCTTTAAAACGAGGCATCGCTGCAACACTGTACCCCTGAACTTGCCAACTCCAAATGGACTGATTTTCCTATATCCCACCCAAGATTTGTTTGAAGTATGTCCAGGATTAGAATTTAGCATTGTTCCAAGGGAAAATTCATTTTCGAGTAACATAGTTTGGAGACTCATGCTACCTACACTAGTGGATTTGGACCCAAAATCCGATGACAGAATCTGACAACCTCCGACAAAGAAGGACTATGTCGTCGGATTTCACCTTAAAAACCTCAAAATTTGATGATCTTTTTAAAATTGATAAAAGGAGAAGTCGGATATCCGACGGTTCTGTGGATATCCGACATCATATTATGCATTGGTATGTCGGAGATCCGACATCAATTCTCCAACGGCAACTAGGTTCAAGGCATCGGATATCGAACGGAAGGTTGACTTTTAAAACTTATAAATATTGAAACATTTCGACATGTTTGCTATACAAGCGACGGTTTGCGGATGTTTTTTTATTCGGTGAACTGTTTTTCATTATTTCCATTGTTTTTTAGATTCAAGCGAGTGAAGTGTGGAGCTTCATTTTCTAAGATCGATAATATTCATTTAAGCTCTTTATGAGAAAATGTCAACTAGCAATATTCCTAATCCAGACGAACAAAATCGACAATTGCTTGCTAGATTGTGGGAAGGAGTTGAAAAAAGGGGTGATAGAAAATGCTATTGTCCATGTACTCAATGCTTGGGCTTTAAGAGGAGAAGAATTTTGATCACAAAAGCCACAAAACATTGTAGGGAGCATGGGCACGCTGAGGGGGGACATGAATACCATCCATTTGTAAGTTTTTCATTATATATGTTTTTATTTTGATTGCTTTTGTAAATTTATGTATTGATCATGGTTTCAATAGATGGGGACTAACATGGACAATAAATATTATTTTAATATTAAATATTTATTATACTATTTCTTTTTCTTTTGTGCATGTTGAATCTAGGGTATAGTAGAATAACTCATTTATTTGTTCGTTAGTGAGACTAACCCACTCACCGGGGAAAGCACTTAACTCTCTAGATTTGTGACACTTTCTATCATGATAATAGAAATAGCAACTATATTGGCATGTTGTAATTTCTCTTATATTTTCTCTATAGAAATTACCATAGCATCATTTATCTTACCTTAGTGGAGTACAGTATGAGAAATTTTGTGTTATATTTGAGTAGCTTTGCTCAGTAATTGGGTCAATTATTATGTCTCTTGGATAGTTTGGATGCACCTATTTGACCAACAATTCAGTAGGTCGTTGCTCTTTTCATCCCAACAGTACAAAATTTGTTACATTCTAAATGCATCACATAAATGTTTACATTTTGTGTTTGAAATTTTTACATTTTGCGGTTGAATTTCTTATATTAACTTTTATCTATTGATGGTTTCATGTAATTATAAAGGAAAGACATCCTAGGGCACTTCGTCCGGAGGAAGTGCTTCCACAACAAGTACCGGAAGCTATGCATATTAATGGAGAACAAGTTAGTGATCACATTAATGAAGAAGATGATCATTCTGAAAACATAGTTGAAGATGATGTTACAAATAATATGATCCATGATTCATTTAATGTTGGAATGGTCGATGTTGATCATGATGATGATGATCATGAAAATGATTAACATTATGATGATATTCATGATATACCTCTTCTTGATAAGGCATATGAACCCCTTTATGACGGCTCCAAGACAAATATTCTCTCTATTATATTATTGATAATGAACTTGAAGGTTATGAATGGTCTTTCAAACATATCAGTCACACGGATGTTAAGGTATGTAATATATTCCATCACAAAATATATATGATTGTATATAATTTTGTTGTTCATTCATATATAAGTCAAATTATTACGGATGAAATTTGTTCCATTAATATTATTTATATATTATATTAACTAGATTTTTATTTTAATTTGTTGTAGCATGATAGGTGAATATTTGTTACCACCGTCAAATATTTTACCTCGCCCATATCGAGATTTATCTGCCATCATGAAAGAAATTGGAATGCAGTATGAAGCAATTCATGCATGCCCCAATGACCATGTTCTATATTAAAATCAGCATGAATTTGCAACAGAATGTCCTGAATGTCATATCAGTAGATATCGCACAGATCAAGTAACTAAAAAGGTGCCTCACAAGGTTCTACGTTATATTCCCATTATTCCACGTCTGCAACGACTGTTTAGGTGCAAAAACATAGCGCAGTTTATGGATTACCATGCACGGAATAGAAGTCAAGACGACATTATTCGAATGCCTGCAGATGGGTCTGCATTTAGAGATATGGAGGAAAAATGGCCCCACTTTAAAGAAGAACCTCATAATCTTAGGATTTCTTTGGCAACAGATGGTGTCAATCCATTTGCAGAGATGAGATCTGTTTACTCGGTGTGGCCTATTTTTGTTATCAACAACAACATTCCTTCATGGTTGACAATAAAGAGGGAGCGCATAATGTTGTCAATGATTGTTCCAGGTACGAACCCTGCAGTTTTTTTTTTTAAGTAGTTGTCTCTCATTTGTCGTATTTTTGTCACATAATGTCATATATCTATTTAATGTTTTTCTATTGTGCAATATGGTTTAATATATGTAATCTAAATGGTTAGTCTCGTATTTATATTTTTTATATGTTCATATCAATCAGGTAAGTACCAAGTGAAAGATATAAATGTATATATCGAACTTCTTATTGACGAGCTACTGAAGTTATGGAATGGCATCACTATGTATGACATATCTAGACCAATACGACAAAGGCAATTTCAATTCCATGCAATGGTTGTATGGACAATACATGATGCCCCAGGGTTAACCCATTTCTGTGGTATGTAATTATAAGTTTCACTTTATTTGCAAAAAGTTATACAAACTACTAGTTAATATACTACGCACGCATGTTTTTCTAAATAATCCAGTCATTTTGTATATAATTATAATTGATCACATAGATATTCCATCTCTTTATGTATGTCTTCAGACAAAGGGAAAATTTGCATGTCCAGTTTGTGGTCCTAAGATCAAATCTTGACGTTCAAAAATCTTAGGAAAGGAGGTGTTTGATGAGTATAGGCACTTCCTCTATAAGAATCACAGGTATCGAACTACCAAAAAACATATGTTCAATGGCAAGCAAGAGACTGCATTAAAACCGTAGAGAATGACACCTCGCCTATGGAAGTTGCAATATAATAGAAATCGTCAAGGTACGTATAATGAATAATCGTATATGATATGTTATATTGTATTTTTTTATATTGTGTGTTTTTTACTGTAATTGACATTAATTTATGTAATTTCATGATTGTCATTCATGTGATCATGAAGGAATTAATGGGATTCCACGAGGAATGAAAAGTTATCCTAGACAATTCAGTAAGTTGCCCTACTATGAGCACCTACAAATTGCTCATCTATTTGATACAATGCATATCGGAAAGAATGTGACCGAAACATCATGGCGAATATTGGATGGAAGAAGTGACAAAGAAAAAATTGTCAAAATTTTGCAAAGACATTCAAGATAGTAACCATGCAATGAAATACGTCATTCAATTTCATAGCAACGGAGAGCAAATTAATATAAACTCACTTCCATGGATGTTAACGGACCAGCAAAGTAATGTTGTAAAAGAAGTCATTCGAAAAAATAAATTTCCCATCGGATTTTGTGCAAACATGAAGAATATCATAACAAAGAAAGGTGATTTCGCGAGGGTGAAAACTCATGATTGGCATGTCTTCATGAAGGTAATTATTATGGTATAGATTTAAATTTTTTTTTTTCCTATTACAGTGAATATGGTTGGTATATTTTTTATTTGTCTACTCTTTGCTGATAAAATGAAACTATTTGTATATTATTGTATAAAATGAAACTATTTGTATATTATTGTTACAATATGTTCTACCTCTCTCTATCCCGGACAAATTCGACAACAATGTCAAGCAAATAATATATAGTCTCAGGAAATACATGAGGTAAGTGGTGATTTTTTCCATGCGCTTAGTGTTTGTTTAATTCAACATAGAACTTATATTGATTTTCGTTCTGTAATTCATGATGTTACGTAATATATTGTTTTTTTTCTTTAAACTCTTGATTTGGTTGTCATGTCACTTATAGATGGTTGTCATCTAAAGAATTCCATAAAGAAGACATAAAGTATTGGAGGAGAGAAATTCCTCGTCTCATGTGTGAAATGCAGAAGCATCTACCTTCGGCATTTTTCAATGCACAAGAACACTACCTCATACACCAAGTTGAGGAGATTGAACTGTGTGGACCTGTGCACTCAAGGTCCATGTGGATGGTTGAGAGGCACTTGAAATTTATGAAGGGTGTGGTTAGACAACGAGCATATGCTAAGGGTTCTATGATGGAGGGATATATGGTATACCAAAATATGTTGTATATTAGTGAATATCTTCCTAAATTAGCAAAAAAGGTCAATTTGCATCGCATTTGTGACCCAGAATCCAATAAGAATTTCGAAGGGGAGTACCCGAAGGGGAAAGGTAGATCGAGGAAGGTGAAAGGTAATATAACACATTCTTATATTTAGTATTTTGCATAAATTTATACTGTAATATACTTTGTTAAGTTACTATATTACATTTGTATTGAATTTTAATTTTATTGTCATGAAACAGTTGGTCGAGAGTAGGATGCAATTCATTTATACATCGCAAACAATCTTGACTGGATGAAGGTATGGATCGAGCGATGTGAACAATCTGGTCATGGAATATCATGGGAAGGTGTGGCTTCATTGGTTAAAGCTGCACATCGCAATGGAGACACCAATCTAACACAAAGGGAAATCGATTTAGCAAGAGGTTTAAAAGATAAGAAGGTAAGCATATTAATCATCCACACTATTTTTTTTTTGTAAAAATTAATGTCGTTGTACGCCACGCTGTTTTTTTCATTGTATGGCATTATAAACATGCACTAGTTAATCATAAATATTGGATCATTACGTAATCTTTTTCCTGTATGGCTTGTTGTAGGTAACACACCATAAGGCTATGTGGTGCAATGGATGTAGATATCGAATCAAAAAGTTGGATGAAACAAAGAAAACATCTGATTGTGGGATATCTGTAGTCTTTGAGGTGACCAATGTTTCTTCTAGAAGTGACAGACATCTAGAACTCTCTGAAAATTGATACTATGGGTATCTGGAAGACATTCTTCAGTGTGACTTTAACTCCTTCAAGGTATTTATGTTCGTTGTCAAATGGTACAGTTGTCGATTGAATCAACGTGATCCCGATAAAACAATAATTGAACATGATAATGGATTTACCATGGTAAATACAAGGTTGTTTGAGCCAGGAACGGAGCCCTATGTTCTTCCAACCCAATGTGAACAGGTATTTTACTCTGAGGTTCCAGGTAGAGTGGGTTGGTCATTTGCTGTGGGACACGATCCAAGGGGAAGGCCGGTAAAGTATAACATAGATGAAGGTAATGAAGACGTTCTCGAAGAAGAAGACGCCGTAGAAGATGATCATGATCAACATGAGTTAGATGATCATGTTCCTGAAGAAGATGTCGAAGAAATTATTGAATCAAATGATGTATCATACAATGCCCATGAAGATGATATCGACGATGACATGATGATCATAACTGACATTGACGATGAGGATGATATGGCCAATCCTTACAATGTTGAATCTGGATCATTGGATGATAATACAGACGATGACTCAGATCAAGAAGATGATGAAGACCATTGAAGTTTATGAGGTATGTAGTAAAAATAAATTAATTGTTTCTTAGTGAGTTTCCATTTTCCAGTATGATATAATTAGAAACATTGCTTGTTATGGAGTATGTCAAAAAACACATTTAAATTTTTTGTACATAGATATTTTTGTCGGGTTATGGGGAATTGAGAGTGATGTGAGGGGGGGGAGGGGCCATAAGAGCTTCCACGTTCACGTGGTTGGCCTTGTTTAGTAGAGAATATTAAATTATTCTCGAAACAGAGAGAAGCTTAGTAAGGGAATGCACAATTATCAAGACTCAAACATAATCATCATCATCATCAGCATCATCATCATCATCATCATCATCATCATCGTCATCATCATCATCATCATCATCATATTTTTCTTCTTCATTCACATCTTCATCATCTTCATCATCATCTTCATCATCGTCATCACCACCATCACCACCATCATCATCATCATCATCATCATCATAGTTGTCGTCGTCACGACCACCATCATCATCATCATCATTGTCCTCATCATCATCCTCGTCACGACCACCATCATCATCATCATCATTGTCCTCATCATCATCCTCGTCACGACCACCATCATCATCATCATCATTGTCCTCATCATCATCCTCGTCACGACCACCATCATCATCATCACTGTCATCATCATCGTCATCATCCTCACCATCATCATCATCATCATCACCATATTCATCATCATCACCGTCATCATCATCTTCGTCACTATTCTTCATCATCATAATCATCATCGGCATCGCCATCATCACCATTGGAGCATCAAAAACCATACCTATAGATTAAATAATGTGCTAAATGGGGCCAACGTTGAAATTTCTTAAATATTTGTTGGCTTGGAATGAAATTCCGCATGGTTAGTCAAGACGCATGCATTGACAGTGTGGAAGGGTTTCGAGACTCAAACATGACTCACACTAACCATTGGAGCATCAAAAACCATACCTATAGATTAATTAATGTGATACAATATGGGGCCAACATTGAAATTTTTTAAATATGTGTTGGAAAGGACTAAAATTTGGCATGGTTAGTCTAGACGCATGCATTGACGGTGTGGGAGGGTTTCTAGACTCAAACATGGCTGACAATAACCATTACAAAATCAAAAACCATACCTATAGATTAAATAATGTGATACATGGGGCCAATATTGAAATTTTTTAAATATGTGTTGGCTTGGACTGAAATTTTGCATGGTTAGTCTAGACACATGCATTGACGGTGTTGGAGGGTTTTCAAACTCAAACTTGGTTGACACTCACCATTGGAGCATCAAAAACCATACCTATAGATTAAATAATGTGCTACATGGGGCCAACGTTGAAATTTCTTAAATATTTACTGGCTTGGACTAAAATTTGGCATGGTTAGTCTAGACGCATGCATTGACGGTGTGGGAGGGTTTCTAGACTCAAACATGGTTGACAATAACCATTGCAGCATCAAAAACCATACCTATAGATTAAATAATGTGATACATGGGGCCAACGTTGAAATTTTTTAAATATGTGTTGGCAAGGACTGAAATTTGGCATGGTTAGTCTAGACGCATGCATTGACGGTGTGGGAGGGTTTTCAGACTCAAACTTGGCTGACACTCAGCATTGCAACATCAAAAACCATACCTATAGATTAAATAATGTGATACATGGGGCCAACGTTGAAATTTCTTAAATATTTGTTGGCTTGGACTGAAATTTGGCATGGTTAGTCTAGACGCATGCATTGACAGTGTGGGAGGGTTTCTAGACTCAAACATGACTGACAATAACCATTGCAGCATAAAAAACCATACCTATAGATTAAATAATGTGATACATGGGGCCAACATTGAAATTTTTTAAATATGTGTTGGCTTCGATTGAAATTTGGCATGGTTAGTCTAGACGCATGCATTGATGGTGTGGGAGGGTTTTCGGACTCAAACTTGGCTAACACTCACCATTACAGCATCAAAAACCATACCTATAGATTAAATAATGTGATACATGGGGCCAACGTTGAAATTTTTTAAATATGTGTTGGCTTGGACTAAAATTTGGCATGGTTAGTCTAGACGCATGCATTGACGGTGTGGGAGGGTTTTCGGACTCAAACTTGGTTGACACTCACCATTGGAGCATCAAAAACCATACCTATAGATTAAATAATGTGCTACATGGGGCCAACGTTGAAATTTCTTAAATATTTGCTGGCTTGGACTGAAATTTGGCATGGTTAGTCTAGACGCATGCATTAACGATGTGGGAGGGTTTCTAGACTCAAAAATGACTGACAATTACCACTGCAGCATAAAAAACCATACCGATAGATTAAATAATGTATCTTTTTTCTACTATAGGGTTTATCATTTGTTATTTCTCTTGTATCGTTTTTGCACTATCTTCATTTAAATCTCAATTTCTATCAAATTAGATAACAAACATTTTGGTCTCTTCATTAAGAAATATGGTAACATCATTGATGGAACTTATTTATTTGCTTTTCCATTCATGTTTACATAAAAATACCAAAATCAACCATTATGTCACAGAAGACCTTTCTGTTGCAGTATGGAGCATACACATTAAGTATATTAAGGGGTCTCTCCAACCCCCTAATACGACCTTCGATTTTGATACCTGCAATTGTGTGAAATGGAGAGAAATCAACATGTAGCGGGTTCCAAGCCACTAACAAACCTTTTGACATACCATTGGCATCCACGCCACAACACTTCTAGGTGGGATTTAGTTTAAGAAAAAATTTACATGCATTATTGTTTTATTGTATGAATCACACTATGTTATGGTAGCTCCCGTTATTATATTGAATATAGCCCTCTATGCTCTATATGGAAGCTCCCGGTGTTATATTGCCAGCCCCCAAGATAAAGACCCAACAATCACCAGAGCTAGCACACCAAATTTATAAGGTACTAAGCTAACAAAGCCTAGATTGGGTAGTGGGAATATTGGTTGTGATACTCTCCACCAAGTTCAAATCTAGTTCACGACATGTTATGGTGGACATTGGGGATACCCTTATTCTTCACAAATAGCAAGTGTCTATTATTTCCATGGATGTAGTCTGTAATGCCAATAAACCAAAATTAAAAAAAATACTAAACCATAAGGTACTAAGCAAATCCATCCCACTATTTGAAACTCCAAAGTTAGCTTTAAAAAATAAGCAACCTGGTTTCCATGAACAATTTAAAACCATGCACAATTTAAATCGTATTAAAGGAGTCTCAAACAACAATAGAATCTGCAATGATGTTTTTGATGGTACGAGTCATTTCCTTGTGAGGGATTTGAGAATATTTATAAAATCACTTTCTATAACAATGGAATGGGACTTAAGGTCTCCACCCAACTTCAAACCAGTAAAAAGGGCTTTAGATTTAGTAACATAATTGGTTTGGTGTCCTCCTTCTCTATAAAGGATGCAACTAACTTTCTCTGATAATCTCTTATTAGACCTCTCCATCAACTCCCGGGTTGCCCAACACCTTAAAAAGTTCTTCTTAGTCCAATTAAGAAAGGGCTTATACCAACATTTTTGTTCTTCTAATTCTTCTTATCAAAAGTTCTAATGCAATTCAAAGGCCCCAATTAATCCAATTCTTCTTATCAAAAGTTCTCATGCAATTCAAAGGCCCCAATTATGGTTTTAGAGAATACTAATTACAATTCAAAGGCCCCAATTATGGTGTTAGAGAATATATGAATATTCTCTGGTTTGAAAAGCCTTTTCATTTTACTTTGTAACAAACTCATCTCTTCAGTTAACGAATTCAATGTGACAAAGATATTGGAAAAATTTGAATATGTTTTAACTCTATCCACTCCCATTAAATGTCTTGAGTCTTGTTATTTTTCTAGTTTCTACACATTTGCATTTGAATGGGTTGAAAATTGATAATAAAAAAACTTAATATAAAACACTATATAATATAAAAAAATACAAAATAAAATATTATATAATAAAAAAATAAGAAAAATAAAATAAAATAAAAACAAACTATATATAATACAAAAAAAAATCACTTACCATTTCACTTTCGATTCGATGCGCCCCCATTTCACCACGCCACCATTTCACTCTCAATTCGACACCAGGAGGAAGGAGGAGCTTTGCAACTCTATGAAACCTGAAGCGGAGAGATGGAGGAGAGCATGATTTGATACCCCATTTCAATTCGACACGTGCAATCAGGAGAGGTGCTTTGCAAAATCAATTTTCAAACCCTAAACGATTTCAATTCGACACAGAGGAGCTCGAGAAGGCAGATATGTCCTCGGTATGTCTATGAATTATATGTTTAATGCATACATGTGCTTGTCATATACAATGATATATTTTCCAGGATTGCTTTCCTGTCCACCTTTAGGACAATACCGCACTGAGCCGTGACCTTTATTAGGCTGTTATGCGCCTGCTAGCACTGGACTATGACTTTTAGGGCTACGTTGTGACTTGTGTAAGCCTGCTAGGAGTTCCGTGAAAGCTATGTTGTAGGAAGCTATCACCTCTGCCCAGCTTGTAGAGGGAAGTCGTGACTTGTCTGAGACTGTAGAATGCTGTTGTGACTTGCTTCAACTTGTAGAAGGTTGTCGAGACTAGCGTTGAGCCTATTAGGGCTGGGCCGTGACCATGTTGACCCTGTATGGGCTGCAGTGACTGTTCTGTGTTTTTCTGTCCTTACTGGTACCTATCATGACTGTTTCAAGGCTTGTTCAGTGGGTTGTGTCCTTGCTGGTGCTTACAGTGACCCTTGTTGTGTATGTCGTGACCATTCAAAGAGTGCCCTTGCACATTCTCAACTCTTTGAGGTTGCTACTGCTATGTATCAAGGTGCCATTGTCCGAGGGTGTATGGTTTAATGCTTCCTCATTGTTATTTGATTGTTGTATGACTGTCCTAAAGAGTGTTATTTGATTGTTGTATGACTGTCCTAATGCTTCCTCGTTGTTATCACTTATTCTGTACTTACTCTTATTGACAACATGTATGGAGAGATATCAAACTTCATTTTAACTTGAGGAATTTATGGGTCAAAGGCACTATGGTTGAATGTTTACATGAGTTATTTTCTTGTCATGATCTTAGAGGCCACATATTGACCCCCTATTTGATTTGTTGGGGAGTTTGGTTGCTTCAAAATGCTTGCATTCTAGAAGAAAAGTGAATCCCCACATTCAGTTTTTCAACTCCAGTGGTAGCTCCATTTAAATTATATTCCTTGATTGTAGTTTTGAAGGTTCGATGTGTTATTAGTGAAGTAGCAGTGAATCCATATATGACTTGGAGTTTTTTTCATGGGGCCTATCAAGGCCCCATAGAGTAGTGCAAGATAAGGTTTTCTCTATATATCTCACATAGCCATTTCTTCATAGATAAATCCTACTTGGGGGCTAGGAAAAACAATATGGATGAGTTCAATTTGCTCTTCTATCTTTTGAAATTTGTTGCAGAATTGGGTCTCACCCAGATTCAAGTCATACGGTCTGCATGTTAAATAACTCAACAACAAATTAAAGATCAATCTGGTATGGATGTCGACCAAATCATCATCCTCTTTAAATTGCCTTGACTCTATAAATTATATTGCCCTGATATGCGTAGGATTAGGTTGAAAACTATACTACGGCTAAAAATTTCCCTGTCTATAAATTGACATATCCTTCCATGTAGATTATAAAAATTGCAATTAGGTCAAGTTCTCCTTACATGGTTTGGATAAAATTGAAAGCTTCAATTTTCGTACAATTAGAAAAGTTTGGGCAATGTAGAATGTATCAATCATTGCCACCATATGAGTTTTGACAGTAAGATTAATTGGCCCCATCCCATTATGAAGTAGAACCATGTGAGATAGATCCTATAACACCATTAGCATCATGATAAGCAAAATCGAAGTTATGTTTTCCGTCGAGGCTGCTTGAAGATGATAATTGCTAGAAAGTGGCCCTAGGGTACAAAGTAACGAAACATTTGACGGATTGGAAACGTATATATATAAAAGGAACAGAATTATATAGGCCTAAAATTGTGGTCGGTGCCATTGCGGTCAAATTTAAATCAATTTGTAAGCCACCTCGACGGAAAACGAAACTTCGATTTTGCTTACCCATTTTTGTTGTTCTGGTTTAGGAAATATTTCAGGCTATTATGGTTTGTTTTAAAGGCTTCATCTTCTTAAAATTGGCTTTCATTGTATCATTCACCAGGGTTAGTAAATTCATAAAAGGTAGCATGCATCATCATACTTCAGACTTCAATCAAACCATCATGACTTGGATTGTGGCAATTTTAGTCTTCGACTAGGGTAGTACTGTAGCAGCTTTAACAATTACAATATAGTAGCTTCAAATTTGGACTGTGGTGGCTTCATAAAAAAACAAGTTGTGGTATAGCTTCCCCAGTTGTGGTTACTATTTTTTTATTAAGCTCATGAAGATTTATATGCAGTTTATTGTTTCTACTATCCTAGTGTTTTTGTGAAGAATGATTGAAGAATGTTATAACAGTTCCTAGAGAATTATGAACATGGATATGTACAATTCCTTATATTTATTATCACTTTGTTTTATGTGATGAATTCATTTGCATGACTTGAGTATATCTGAAGCTCTCCTTGAGGTCCCATGAATGAACTTGAACACTTGTTGCATTCATTTAATTTGAAAGAGTAGTTATAGTTTGAAAGATCTCTCTCCTTACCTTAGCTAGCATTCATTGAAAGGAAAGGCTTATTTTATTCATATGCATTTGCATGGTTTGAGTCAGTCATCACACCACGAGTTGCACTTCCATCACCCGATTGAGTAATGCAACCATTAAAATTTAACTCGTTAACTCAACACACTTTAACCTCGCTTGAGGATAAAAAGAATTTGTTAGTTAGGTAGGACACCGGGGATAGGCATCCAAATAATCCCCCCTTGTCATTATCATCCGAGACATAGTTGTTTTCATCTAGGGTCATAAAATCCTCTTGTACTTGTTGACACGGTCATCGACCAGTTTGTGGAGGGGCCTCCTATTGTTTCAGGGGTTAAACCGCCGCGAGATCGAGAACTAGACGGACTCTATGGAATGTTGCACTCCACTTAGCCCTAAGGCAACATCGATCATTGTCTTCCTTGTATTCTCCGACCACCATACTGGTGATACAAGGGTGATAAGGCAGAAGTGCCGAAAACCTTTTCCGACGTGTCATGAACGAGGTAGCTTAGTGACTTTTCTACTAGGGCTCTTTTACCGAGGATCCCTTTTGGTAGAGGGATATCCTTCCATTATTGGTCTCTCATTTTGTATTGTTCGACTTGGATTTCATCACCTTGCGAAGGATACAACTTGTTGAGGTCTCCAGCTCTTAGTTAGGAGGTTTTGCTTGCTATTTCACCTTTTTAGAGGGTCTTTTTCTTTTTAGTGCGGCTTGTTGGCATTCTGGCCACTTTTGTTTCAGCTCACTTACTGTGACACCGATCCCAGTCCAGTTTTTTGAGCTTATATGATTATGTGTGATGTCCTCTTCTCCTAGGTGTTCGATATGGTTGAGTTAGATGGTATTCTCAAGGGACTTAACACCTCTTGATGGAGCCAATGATGCTTGACCTTAGGAGTAGTCTAGAGGACCACGTGATCACATCATCCGTGTGGACTTTTTCGTTTACTGTGATGATGGTCTTTCAGGTTATATGGAACAATGGTACATTTGAGAGAGAGATGATTGGTACGTTGTACCCCACCTTGGTTGATTGTCTTATGGTCCTTCCATTTTGTCAATAATATTTGTGTGGTACCTTGCCTTTTACCTTTTGGGTCTTTTACTCATCTTGGTATATCTTTTGATTTGGACCACCTTTTATGTTTTTGGTCTTGTGGGTACTACGGTAGTTTGTACACATTTGACATATACACCCTAATTTGTCCAAGTTGTTATGAGTCTTTATACCTTTTAGTGGTCCTATTTGAGTTACAAGAGGTAGTTACAAGGAGCTATTGCATATAAGAGGTAGTTAGAAGGAGATATTGCATATATTTGACATTATTTGACCTTCCATCTCTTTGGCATGTCAAATAACAGGTAGTTACAAGGAGCTATTGCATATAAGAGGTAGTTACAAGGAGCTATTGCATATATTTGACATTATTTGACCTTCCATCTCTTTGGCATGTCAAATAACAAGTAGTTACAAGGAACTATTGTAATATATATTTGACCTTATTTGTACCTTCCCCACAATGGTTGATTTACTTTTGGACCTTACACCCTGTTTTTTATTGGTCTTGTGGTAGCTTGTCCTTTCATTTTTTTGTAGTACCTTGCCTCTCACCTTTTGGGTCTTTTACTGATCTTGAGTTATCTTTTTAATTGTATCGCCTTTTTTGTTTTTGGTCTTGTGGATATAACTATGGTAGATTGTTCACATTTGAGGTACTACACCGCCCTAGTCCCAATGGTTATGAGTCTAATTTATACCCACTCTTTTCTTTTTTACTTGTACCTTACTGGTTTGTTTTTTTACCCTTTGGTTGGTCCTTGTACCTTACTAGGGGCCGTGAGTCTCTTTGGCCTCAGTCTACTGGCTGTCAGCTCATCTTTATTGTGATTGTACTGAGCCTTTTGGCTGTCATTGACTTTCTTTGATTGACCATACCAATATAGCCAGTCATCTCTCTCTCTGGTTTGTACTAACCCTATAATAGGGTCACTTGGTTCCTAGAGTTGACTGGCCTCTAAGAGGCACAGTAATTTCTGAAAGTAACTCTTCTGAGTATGTTACAGGAAACATCTACACCCAGGTAATTAAATATGTGTTGGTTATAAAAATTAATTAGTAATCAAAGTGTTGGTAATGAAATACGTGGTAAATAATTTGAATTAAGTAGTTAAGGCTTGTCCTTTCCGGTAATGAAATTATATTTGTTGGTAAAGAATTTTAAGAGTGGTGGAACTCGACCTCGACTGAACTTGTGAGGAAAATTATCTTGGATAATAAGTGTCTTGACAGAAAACTGAGTAGAACTATGACTTTATTTCCTGAACCATGACCTTATCATAACTATAACAGATTGCTCCAGACTTCCATTTGTGAGCTAAACAACACAATAAAATTTGTAACAACAAAATGAAAGTTTGCAAGATGGGAAGCATTGTTCTGATGTTATAACTGTACTGTTCATGAGCACATTTCTGGGAAAGCAAAAGGCATTCCCAACTTTATAACAAGAGAATATTTGACACAGAATTGTGTTGTTAATGTTTAAGAAGCGAGCCTGAAGCAAGCGATCCTGAAACAAGTGATCCTGGTGCAAGTGAGCATGAGGCAAGCAAGCGTAGAAGTTCAAAGCGGAATCTAGTGGGCCCATAACCCACAAGTAAACATGAAAATCTCTGCTTGGACCGGAGGAAAAAATCATATCTATACTATCAATGATAATATGAGTTGGTTGGATTATATGCAAGATTGGAAACCTAGGTGGGAGTTGAGACATGCTGAAGTATTAGATGCTAACTTACAAGGATCTGATGCTTTTATTAGACTAGTGCCAGAACTCAGAAGAATGCCTATGGGATCTAGTATTGACATACTAGAGATGATCTACAACAACTCCTTGAGAAAAGCAGCTGATGCAAGCAATTGGTTAACTCACCTATACCATGATCTTAACCTAATCTCGACGGAGGGCTCTACACCTCACCCCAGGCTACGACTAGAACAACAATACTACTGTATTAACCGGATACGTTCTTTGGAAGCATGGCCACATCAAGATGCTAGTCTCCAGTTTTCAAGTACTACACACACTTATGAAAAATATAAAAAATTATGGTGGAAATTCTTGAGAAAAGAAAATAAAGATAGAACATATTATACCATACTAAAGTTTGGACCTCAAATGACACATATCCATGAGGATCCTGCATGGTTCATCCCTGATTGGACTAGAGACTGGTGGTGGTCATTCGGCATCAACCTGACAGCATTAGATCTAGGTGCTATTTATAATCTAAAATGGGAAGTTGGAGAATCTCTCGAACGGGTCAAAGATATTTTGCAGACAAAGCTTACTGAGGCTCAAATCCTTCGGTACTACATTAAAAATGAATGACAGTGGCTTGTCAAAACCCACATAGGCGTCCACATGCATTAGAATAGATGCGTGGTCCTGAGGTCTATTTATTCAAAGGCATGGGTTGTTGAATCCAACGTATTTCGAGAATTGTATGGTCCCCCATACTCTGATGAGTTGTAAATATCTCAAAAGTATTTGGCTATGAGTGGGGCCTATCCATTCAAATTGTCAAAAATATTGAAAAGAAAGTCTTTGTAACTATGTCATGATAATATAAAGAAAGCCCTACTTTTATCTCTGTCAATATGATTGAAAAGCTATGTTATGTATTAAATACCCTAAGTCAATAATACAAGTAATTGTCCAAAGGTAGCATTAGTTGGGAGTATGACTGAAAGCTACCATTTTTCAAAACAGCTTACATGTTGACGGTTCTATTTTTGCTTGATTCAATTACTTTCAATCATCTAAGAAGACCATGCCTGAATAAGATTATACAAGTTCCACAACATTGTATAAAATATTGTTTTTGAAGATTTGTGAACACTTATTAACCACTTAAAATATCTTACTTTTGAAAGTCTTAAAAACTTTTAGACGTTTTCCATAATGGTTAGTGATTTTTATTTTATATTATTATTGTTGAATATAAATATCTTACCAAATGTGACTGGACTTCAATTACTGAGTTGATGAACCCAAACTGATGGGATGAGAGAGACTTTAGGGCAATGACGACACATCTGATAATTGGATGGTTTGATATGAGAGTCAAGACCCAAAGGAGCAATAAAAGAAAGCTCATAATTGCGTGAATTTGTACTCATAAGAAAGATAAAGTGATCGTCTTCCTCATCGCTTGAATGCCTACATGTTGAGAAAGGGAATGAGGATAAAGTAACATTATAAAAGGTGCGACACGTCACCTTTTAAGAGACACTATGCCTTGCGGTCGTATCTAAACTTTTTTCCCATGTTGTAGGTAGAACCAAACAGGTATTTTCCAGATCTGTCTTTCTCGAGCGAGGGGAGTTTAGGAAGGCTAGAGGAAAGTGAGACATCCAATAGGTCTAGAAGAGTTGTATATTCAACTAGATGTCAAAAGACCAGAAGAAAATTCAAGAAACGTAATGAATTTTTTCACGGTCAAGGGGGGTCATGTTCCTATGGTGATGAGACAAAAGACGACCTCGAGGTGCCCTTGAGGTACAGACATTTAGTGAAACAAAAGGTACCCAAGGATCTTCCTCAACCGATCACAGATTTTTGTGTGAACGATAGGATATATTGAATAGCACCGTCGTCAATACATGGTTTCGGGTTGTTCAGTATGGATGGCATAAGGGTCGCTTACAACACATGTACAGAATTGATGGAGTATGTTGGACCCTATTACAGCTACAAAGATTGGATGTGCCTAGTCCAATTTACAAAAAGTATGCATAGCTATGGATTGTCAACAAACTATTTACAGTTCAAAGACAAAAATCAAAATAAAGGAGCAACGTTGTACATGGATGGAAGTCCAAAGGCCACAGGGAATATTGCGGGGTTTATAAACAGTACACAACCAGGGTCTACAGTTAAGCAACCAAACTGCGAATTTGAGGGGCGTGAAGGAAACCATGTTTTTGTAGTTGCCATTAAATCAATATCTGCAGGGGAAGAGTTGCTTATTAATTACAATTTGAACCAAGTAGATACAAAAAAGGTTACTATGGGAGTGGTACATATAACAATTTACCCAACTTTTTATTAATGAATTTAACATATTAAGGATTTTTTTGTTAGTTTATTTCGTTTAAATTTTCCCCATTTACTTTGCAGGCTAGTGATCGGGATAAAGCACCACCAACAGATGGTCAGAGGAGTACAGCTTCCTCGAGGGATCAGGTATACATCTTTGTAATAATGCAAATATAATAAGAAAAAATAGTTGACTTTCACTATGTTTAGGTGACTTTCACTATGTTTTTTATTTAGGTATCTATAAGGGGAAACTCCCAGTTATTAGCAGATAGAGGCAAGTCACCTATGAGCATCGATCCGAGGAGTGGATCATGATCCTCTACGTTGCAGGTATAATCCATTGGAATTGTTCATATAATTTTAGGAATCTGTCATGATATAACTCAATAGTCTTTTATATTTTTTTGTTGCAGCCCGATGAATCGTTGTATGAAACAACATCAGAAGAATGTCTAGCAGATCCTGAAGTGGCTGAGATCCTTAAAGATGATATACAAACTGGTGAAGCCACAAACTAGTTTACGATGATAAACAAATTGTTGGAAAAATATACTGCGGAACTCGTTTCTCTGCTTATCAAGTTTCCGCAGACAAGCAAGAACCTGGCAAGGATTGAATTGTTGGAACGGAAATCTAAATACTTGGAAGTAAGTTGAGGAATCTTGATTCATAAAATAATTTATTTATAACTTTATAATTTTCTCTTTTATATGATAGTACTGAACGTGTAAGACGTGGTTTGTATTTACAGAATTATCGGAAAACACACAATAGTGGTGGAGGAGATGTTGGTCGCAGCGAGGCTCGTGGAGAGACTTTGCATCATGAGCAAATGACTCCACGTACTACATCAACTCCTTCGCCATTGTTGTCGATTGAACAGACGAAAACACATTCTGACACACCATGGACCCCAACTGTGAGCGCACCGGCCACTGGTGACCGACGCACACCGGATCATCCATCGGAAGAGGTCGACAACAAGAATCTTGGTAATATTGATATCGACCTAGTTGCATTTCCAGGATCTTCCCGTGTCACTAGCACGGGAACAATGTAGGTAATGTTTTTGGTTGACGCCGATCTCGTCCCAATAAAGATCAATAAGGTCCCAGGTAATTAATATACGTTGATCAAGTTACTATTTATAACTTCATTGTAATATACCGATGAAACATTTTCTTTCAACTAATTATGATCATGGCATGATCGTTTCGCAGGGAATGATGTTTTCTATAAACAAATGAATGACGCGTGCTTGGAGATCTTCGGGCCCACCATCCGAGAAAGGTGGGATAAACAACGGAAATGTTTAAAAGATGAACTCATGCATCTGTTGGTTGGCCTGTTCGGAGACAAAACCTTTAATAAAGTCGAGGTCATGAAAAAGGTTTGTCTAGATGTGAAGGTTATCTGAGACCAATATAGGACACACCTTGAAAAAAACCCTTAGTATGAGCGCGCTCCAATGATTTCACTAATGGAGTGGAGAGCTCTAGTGGATGATGGAAGGGAGAGGGCTCAGAGAAGAGAAGGAAAGATAACACCAGGCACAGGGAGGTATGCAATACTTTCCACAATGTAATTAAAAGCCTTACTATTATTGAATATTTCTATATCGAACTTGGAACATCTAACGTATTGCAACACTTGCATAGGCTGCCAGACACATCAAAGGCCACAAAGGAAAGAGTTGAAAAAATAGTTCAGCACAAGCTTGGGCCTGGTCGTTATTCCAATTTCGCGGCATGATTTGTAAGTTTCGAAAAACCAATAATGCATGCAAATAATAAATTGCAAATTTTTTTTCGTTTTATTGCACCGAAAAATGTTAATTAACGACGTTATGCAAATATGCAGGTTGAACAATTCAATGAACAGCCCACTGAGGAAGACATGAAGCTTGGCTTCAAGGAAGGCTTTGGAGCTATTGTTGAACGGCGAAAAAGCTTGTCTGGCCAAACACAGTCTTCTGGTACCAATCCACCCGGTGCACAGGTAAATAGAATCTATATACTTTATTGAATATTAACTGCTTGTGCAATCTATTTGTTTATATAAATACTTGAAAAACAATATTGACTCTATTTTGAGCAGGAAAACAATGATCCCCCTAATGTCGAGGAGGGAGAATAACAAATCGAAGATCATGCTTCTAATCCTGGTAATGAATTTATTCATATGCTAAAATTTTATGTATAACATTGCAAATGGTGAACATTAATTGTAGTTCACCATATTTTAACTGCAGAGCATGTAGATGGTGAAACTGTACAGGTTCAGCCTGGACAAGAACATGAACTACATGATGTGGCCACACCAGGTAAAAAAACACCTTTGTAATGTTTTCTTTAAATGAAATACTTGTCATTACAATATCAAAATACAATGATGTAACATTTTCACATTGTTGCAGCAAATCCAAACCCCTTGCCGTAGACATCACCACAAGCGCTTGATGAAGAACCAAGAACTGGAACAGAAAGTCCAGGGGTAGATGCTCCTCTTAGAGATTATTTACCATTTATAAAGAGAAGAAAAACTGCTAGTAAAAAGAAGTGACTCGAAAAATGTACTCGTCTAATTATTTTTGATAACAATATATCGTCCATGATTTTTGGACTAATGAATGAATGAATGGTTTAATGGTTTAATGATTCGGTGTAGTAAACTGTCACCTTTATTGAATGTCAGTTTTTATTGAATGAATGTGTTGACTGAATGAATGAATGGTTTATTGAATGTTATCTTTTATTGTATGAATGTGTTGACTGAATGAAACAATGGTTTAATGAATGTTAGGCTTTATTGAATGAATGGTAGATGAAAGTTCATGATGAAATATGGATGAATTTGCACGTATTTTTTTTTTCAAGTACATGCATTGGGTATGGGGAATTGAGAGTGATGTGAGGGGGGGGAGGGGCCATAAGAGCTTCCACCTTCACGTGGTTGCCCCTGTTCAGTAGAGAATATTAAATTATTCTCGAAACAGAGAGGAGCTCAATGAATGGCTACGATGCTCGCTTTCTATAATCCACTAGCGTGTCATCTAAATTTTGACAATTTCTTGGAGCTTGTTGTGATGTTTGGTTGCTCATCATAACCAATTTCGAGTTTCCACAAATTCAAAGGCTGAGTAAATGATGCACTAGAATCAATATCCTTAACCTTCTCTTTAATTTCATTGGAATCAATATCCTTAAGCTCACATTGAACCCTTCCAAAATGGTCTATTTACCATTGAAGCCTGACTTCTAAAGCATGATATTTGCAACTAATCTAGCATACACCAACAACAATTAGAAACATGCTACCTGTTGTCAATGTTCATCATTTTTTATGGCTGCAACTTAACTGAGGATATTCGAACCTGCGACCTATGTCTAGTCCCAAGGCTAACACCTTCAAGCTTGAAGTGCAACTGACAATGGGAGACCACCTTCAAGCAGCTTGATTCATTCTACATGCATTTCATAGTGGGAGACGACGGGCTACCACCTTGCTTGATTCATTATGCATGCATTTCACTATGAAGCAGTCTCAAATCCCCTTTGCACTTTCCCTAAATTAGTTTCTCGATTCAGCATGACCCATGCCTACCGTCCGAAGAGTGTTGCTAGCGGTCTAGAGTTTCATCCTGGCAACGGTGACGATTCATGGTATTATGTTTCCCTTCGACTGCAATATGACAAACTCAAAGCTCTCATACGAAGGTTTGTCTGACAAATGTAATGGTTTCAGTTTCTCGATTCAGCATGACCCAAACAGTCACATTTGTCAGACAAACCTTCACAGTGGACTATGAGTTTTCCATAATGCAGCTGAAGGGAAACATAATACCATGAATCGTCACCGTTGCTAGGCTAAAACTCAAGACCGTTGGAACACTCCTTGGATGGCGGGCATGGGTCATATTGAATTGACACACTAATTCAGGAAAAACACAGTGAATCTGAGACCGTTGCATAGTGAAATGCATGCAGAATGAATGAAGAGTACTGGGTGTAGAGAGAAATGGTTGTGGGACTTCGTATGAGAGTAAATGGAAATGGGAATTGATTGAAAAGGTTAGGCTTGAAGTTGGTAGCCTTGGGACTAGACATAGGTCGCAGGTTCGAATCTCCTCAGTTTAGTTCGTACTCGGTTATTCTTTTGATGCAAATTATAGATTTTATTTATTTTCCTTTGTCAACATTACATATCCCTTTATGTGTTTTCTTTATTTTCATTTTTTAATATTATGTATCCCTTTGTGATAATTGGAATTGTTAATATCGAGTCACTCGAGAATGAACGTAAAGAGGATTTCCACGGAAATCTGTTCCATCCAAACCTATCAAGTGTAATTTTAGGTCAAAAATATTCTTGTAACAAAGCGATGAAAGATCTTAGAAGCAAATGTAACAAAGCCCTGAAAGAAGTTCGCGTAACATAGTGGTTTGTGTTTGCAGGAATCCTTCCTTTTATCCACTCTGTTTTCTTTTGTTGCACTTTCAAATTCATTTGCAATGATATCAACACACTACACATTATGGGAATAAGACGTTCACATTTGCATCTTCCACTACCCCATCTAATTAAATATCATCTCCTTGCAACTCCACCATTTTAACACCACTCTCTTCTATAGTGTCATCTTCTACAACAACACCACTCACTACTGCAACATATATCCATTACAACTTTTCCATTGTTTATTGAGTTTCTTGTACAAGCTCAACCTTTACCCCCAATCTTTTCCTTATTGTATTTTGCTACAATCAATTTTCTACACCTTTACTTGACTTGATAGCTTGAATATTAAATAATGCTAAGTATGGATTTAGCTTGGAGTGAACACTTAGAGTCGTCATTTCAAGTTTGATAATAAAAGCCACCTTTTAAATAATGGACTATTATAATAATTAGAAAATATTTTCAACTTTATTATAAAGGTAAAGTTAAATTATTATATTAAAATCATATATAATTTATAAATGATTTTATAATAATAATTTAAACTTATTTGGCTTTGAACAAGAATGAGGCATGGGACAACTTCAGGCATGGTACAACTTGGCATTTGCAATGAAGTAGGAAGGCTATAATATACCTTAATTTGGACAATGAAAGGCAATGGTCGTTTAAACATGACTTCACAAAGTTCAAGACTCCAAGGGTGTACTAGAAAAGAAAAAGAGGAATTGTAGCAACATACACTTCCAAACAATATATATATATATATATATATATATATATTTAATTTTCCATAGGTGTCGGATAACCAACGGTCATAGCAAAGACAACCGATGACTTCGCCATAGATCCAACGGCCAATGACGTCGGTGCTCAGTGATTTTCAAGTGGGATAGGCGTCAGTTTTTCGACCTCCACAGTGCACAAAATCGACGACTTTGCCATATATCCGACGACAAAATACGTTGGTTCTCATCCATTTTCAGTTGTGAGAGGCATCGGTTTTCCGACCTCCACAGTGAAAAATACCGACGACTATGCCATAGATCCGACGGCAAAATCCGTCGGATCCAAGACATTTTAAGTTGTGAGGGGTGTCGGTTTTCCGACTGCCACAGTGAAAACTACCGACGAATATGCCATAGATCAGATGGCAAAAGACGTCGGATCCAAGCCCTTTTCAATTCTGAGGGGCTACGATTATCCGTCTGCCAGAGGGGTCGAATAATCGACGAAGTTCGAGCAGTCAGTTTTAATTCGGAATTGGATCGACGTTAAAAAAATACTGCGGTTGTCGGATAGTCGACCACAAAATGTAGAAAATCCAACTTTTTGGCCGTCAGATTTTGGGTCAAAAAAACCTAGTGCTACTACTTTCGGTATTTTTGAGATTTTGGCATTGCCTTAGAATCACTGTGTTTTTCACTAAAAATATGGAATGATCAAAGCAATACCACTCTGTCACAAAGGAAATAATAAACCATTGCAAGGTAATAATCCATTGCATAAAGGAAGTCATTTTTGAAAATTGAGAACAAACGATATTTTCAAAGGAAATAATAAGCCATTGGACAAAGGAAGTCATTTTTTAAAATTGAGAACAGACGATATTTTCATCATTGAAGGCCATTAAGCATAAGTCACATACATCCTCATTCAGCCACATCATCTAAATAATTTCATTACTTCTGCTAGTATCCCTTCGATTATGGAACCCAATCTGCATGGCATGAAAGCATTTATATGAGCCGTTATAGTTCAAATACGAAGCATCACCCTTAGTAAATTAAATGATGCTTAGTTAGTCAATTTAGAATTTGATTTATCTATCTTTGTAAACAAGGGTTGGCCTATATTTTTTTCCCTTTTTTAAAATTTGATATTTCTACCGTTCATGTGATTCCAATAAATATTTTGAGCAATCATATAGATTTATTCAAGGCTTTCCCTTTTTTAAAATTTGATATTTCTACCGTTCACGTGATTCCAATAAATATTTTGAGCAATCATATAGATTTATTCAAGGCTTTCCAAATGTTTGATTGCCTGTTTCACTTGTCCAATTTTTCTAGAGTATTGTGACAAAATGTTCCATTACAATATTAGGAAATAATAGTCTTTTAAGCATATCTTTTGCATCCAAGTCGAAACTAGTGTCCCCCTTTGAAAATTTAGTCGTAATTTTCTTTGTGAGCAAATAGAGATAGAAAATCCTCTTCCACAAGGAAGAAAGAGATATAGAAGTTAGAATCTTATCCCGATGAGATCTACGTTTTCAACATCCACGAATACAACATGGTTGGGTTGGCTAGGGCCCATAGAAATTTCCAACAAGGGAAAAATCAATGAGATTGAGGGAAAGATTTTGAGTGAGGCCTAGAGAGAAATCTAAATGTAGAAGTTAGAACTTATGCTATCTCTTAGTGAGAATTAAATCCTTCATCTTTGCATTAGGAGTCATGTTTATTTGTTTGATGGGTAATCAAACTAAAATCAAATAATTTTTACAAACATCTTTGTAAGTAAGAGGAACAAAGCCCTCAATTGGAATTGACATGATAGATCAGAGATCCATATCAGACACTAGGAGATGTGGCCCATGCCTTCCCTGATTCCTACTAATTGTTACATTAAGATAAATTTCAATAGTGTCATGGCCCATAACAAATTTTACCTGTAACAAATTTGGTTTCTATTGCAAATGTTTTTATTATGAAGAAGGAAGGACATAGCACCCTAATTTTTGGACTACTCACATTTCAAATATACATCTAGTTCAAATTGAATTTCAACAACATCATTTCTAGTTTAGGACTTTGGCCCTCTATATTTGAAGTTTCTTATAAAATAGGATTATTTGTGGGAATTTGCATTAATTTGATATTATTAAATTATCATTTTGTTAACTCAATATGGTTTTTTTTTGGTTTTTTAAATAAATAGTTATTGGTTGATATTTAATATTGATTTTTACTTTTATACAATAAGGTAGAGACTAAGCTGCACGCAGCTCTTGTTTCTTAAATGTTTAAAAATTTTCATAATTCATAATTCGTAGTGAATGATATTTCTTTATAAATCTTGAAAAACAGTAATTTATTAACGTATTATTAACGTAAAGTTAAAAGATTGAATAAATAAATTAAAATAATAATTTGAGTTAACTTATTGATATATATTTTTTATTTATGAAAAAATAATATAATTCAAACCAAATTCACATTCTTTTAACCTCTCAAACAACATGTATAAATGATTTTAATGGTATGCTATTTTTACTTTTTACATTAGTACATTGCTTTTAATGTTTAAATAATGAAATTTATTGGAACAAATGTGTATAATTGTAGATAACATTTCTGGTCCAACAATATTTTTTCATATTTATATATATAATTAATTAAAAATCAATAAAAAATAAGAAACAATATTTTACCTTAAAGAAATATTAAGAATCTCTATACCAAGTTATTATGTAGAATATATAGATAATATTAAAAACAATGTTGAAAATAGATATAAGAATATGAATTGAAGAAATATTAAGAATCTCTATACCAAGTTATTATGTAGAATATATAGATAATATTAAAAACAATGTTGAAAATAGATATAAGAATATGAATTGAAGAAATGGATATGTTTTTTCTTTATGCAACTCAATCATTAAACTTGTTAATCCAAAGCTAAGACCAAAGCTACCAACTCACCCAACACATAAACAAAAATAGGTAATCTCACCATTTTTTGTAATTTACGTAAATGTGTACGCATTTTTATTTCATAAATTCTTAACTTTGAGAAAATCCCTTGCCTTTAACATTAGATCCTAAATTTCATAAAAAAAACTTTAGCATGAAGACCTTTTCTCCTTTCCTTGGCATAGTCAAGGCTCCTAGGCCTATCCTCTTTGTGAAAAACCACTTAATGGTGCCCAAGGGTTGAAATTTTACGGGTAAATAGCCATCATTTTCCATTTTACACATCAAAATACTACCACTTCATAAAATTAAACCTCATTAATGAAGTGTGAATTTTAATTTCAATATCATTTTGAAGTGTATTTTTAATTTTACACGTCATTAATATCTATATCCCAAGCTCATATATATATGTATGTGTGTGTGCGCGCATGTTAGTTATGTAATGTAAGACTATTACTAATTTAGTTATATATATATATATATATATAATGTAAGACTATTAATAATTAGTTATTAGTAATTATATATATGTTATATTATATGAGGTGAGATATGAGAATTCAATGTTTTATATAGTTGTTATAAATGTTATTTAAAAAAAAATCAACTATTATTATGAAGGGTAAAGTTAAGATTTAAATGTTAAATGAAAGGCAATGTTAAAATTAAAACGTCATATAAAAAATTCTTGATGTGCAAGGTAGGATGTCAAATTTCAACCCTGGTGCCCATAATACCATTATGGGGTCAAAGACCCCATAGGGAGAGCATGTGTCATAGTTGGAGGCCTTATTCATAGCGCTTGATGCCTAGAAGGTTTATTTTCTTGTGTAAGGTCTTTGTTCTCCTTTTTTACCATGGTTGATCCCATCACTAATGCCCAAAACCAATTAATAGCATACATATCCCACTTAGAGGCCAAAGATCCCATACAAAAGTCCTATGTGGTGTTTTAAACCATCTTTTGTCATGGTTGAGCCCAAGAAGCTTTGCTAAATTCCCAAGGCCCTTCTTATACTTCCCCCACCATTGGAAATATGCAAAGACCCATCAATGTTACCGTGAATGTCATAATATCTAGTGGTAAATAAATCATAGATGAAAGATTCCAAAAGATGTAACGTTTTGCGGATTTTAGATTTTTTTAAGGTAATTACATGAGGGGTTCACTTAGTGAACTTGTTACATAGCACATATTAAAGAATATCCCCCAATTTCACTAAATATTGGAAAATGCATCCTAAAATTGTATTGTTGAACCCCCCTCCCAATATACCTTTCCAATTAAGAAAACCCCTAGTTTCACAAGATATTGTAAGTATCCATTTTTATCAACCCATTTTTAATACCCCCTTTATATCATATTGTCAAGTTGTAACAAACAGGATCTCTAATGCATATTAGTAAAATAAATAGGATGCTAAATAAAATAATAGTAGAATGCTAATAATGATCCCACCAAGATTACAGGAGTGTCCGATCAATTTATAGCATTGAATAATGGAAGACTCAACGATATAGTAATGGGGAAGGAAAAATACATAAAAGGAAACCCAATCAAGAGATCAATGCAACAAATAATGCAAAAGACCAATAGTCCAATAGTCAGTGCAATGCTTAAAAAAATGAGAATTGTAGATGCTTCACACCACAGCCTACCAATCTACCAATTTTATATCATGTAAATACAAGTATAGCCATAGAAAACTCATGTTTTCTATAAACTTAATAAATTAAACTCCATAAAAATGAAAAATTGAAACCCTTTCATGGATGGACTTCCTTACCTTCCTATCAAAACAAACATCATTGATGTTTGAACTCAAATGAACATAGAAAAATTTCTCTTACTTTCCAATAACACCATATGATCATGTGCATAGCTTGGATTTGGGTCATTCACAAGATGGAATGAATTGCCTTCACTTCCTCTACATTGATTCTTGCAATCAAGGGAATTAACTTCATTTAGTTACCTTTTCTTGGGTTATATCTATATTTTTTGTATCTTTACATGAGAGGGAAAAATATCCATTGTTAAGTTTCAAGCATGCAATAGTTATAAAGATACACAGATGGTGAAACTTATATGATACCATTTCATGGTAAAGATAACACATAGGGTATGTAAATAAGGATTTATATTTTCACATATATTCATGTCGGTTCCAATACAATATTATGACGTATGCCTTGCATATAAGAATTGAAATTACAATTATGAATATGCCAAATATAACTCAATCTAACAACTATTCCTAACTGGAAATGTGAAAATGTTAAAGAATACAAATAGTTGAAAAAAATAACTAGTCAAGAAAGATTGATCTAACTTTTCTTGGTTCCAATGAACCAAGAAAGCTTGATCTCACTTTTTTTGGTTTTCGTGGATCAAGGTTTGATTGAATCTCAATACCCACCTAAACACTACTACTACTACTACTAGAGTTGTACTTTAAGTCATGCTTTGGTTGCATCTGAGTCCTTGATCTTAGGGCGGGAACTTCAAGTGTCACTACAAGAAAAAAGGCCTTTGGTGAGGGGTGAAAAATGTCACCATAACCTCATTGGCAATGGTCAAAAGGGCCTCTGTCACCAAAAATTGAATGTCACAAAAGACAGTGTAGACAAAAGTAAAGGAGATATGGAGACGAGCTAAGTCCATCACCAATAATCATTATTGGTGATGGTCAGTGACTGTAGCCAATTCCTATGAACAATAGTGATGTGTCTTTAATGACCCTCATTATTGATGCATATATGATGACAGTCAACGTCACCAAAAATGGAACATCGCCAAAGGAAGCATAGCCAAAAGTAAAGGAGATATGGATACTGTCTAGTTCGATCACGAATAATCATGATTAGTGATAGTCAATGACCATTGCCAATTCCTATAAACAATAGTGACATGTCTTTAATGACCCTCACTATTGATATATATATGATGATGGTCAATTGTCGTCACTATTTCCTATGAACAATAGTGATTTGTTGGTGACAAATATTTAATGACCCTCACTATTGATGCATATCTGGGTACGGTCAATGACCGTCATTATTTCCCATGAATAATAGTGACTCATGGTGACAAGACTTTAATGACCCTCACCATTGTTGCATATATGGTGACTGTAGTTAGAGGACCATCATTATTTTTAGTAACTCTAAAATTTATTAGCTATAGTCTATAATAGTCCATCACCATTTCTATTCAATTTAAAGAGAAAATTGTTTCAAGCCTTCAAAGATAGTCACTGAAGTTTCAATAATGGTGACAGTCAGAAAATTAAACATCACCATTAATTTTTGCAGTGGTGATGTGCCAAAAATTCAATGGTGACATGCATAGAAATAAACGTTACCATTAATTTCCATAATGGTTATGGTCTTTGACACATGTTGTTACTCATTGAGATGAATAGCAATGCATTTCCATGTATAAGAGTTGAGAAAAATTAAAAGCAATGAAAAAAACTAGAAAATAAAGAAAACAACAATAGAAACCATAACAGATCTGTGAGGTGACTACATCAAATTTGAAGGAGGTGATTAAGACTGAAGGGGGCAGTTAGTTGGTGAAACACAATGATTTTCTGTAACTCAAAATGCAAGAATAAGTAAGCACAAAAAAGAGGATGCAAGTTTATGGTTTGAATGTGTTGTGAATCTAATATTATAATTATAATTGTAATATGAAATCAACTAGGTTCCTCAGTTGTGAATCTAATATTTTCATGGTGGGAGGCCTTGAAAATATGCACATAGTACTCTGAATGGAATTATAATATGGCAATTTGAGATCTTGAATTCATTGATATTAGGGTGGAAGTGGAAGGAGATTGGGAGAATGCCACAAACACTTTTTGAGGATTTTGTAAGAACATCGTGCTCCAATTGGTTTGAATGTGTTGCAGTGGGGAAATATATGTGCTTTAGAGCCCATGGAAATTTAAAAGTTGTTGCATATCATACTAGAGACTGCACTTGGATTTGGATTCCAAAGTATGATGATCAACATCGTCTAGAGCATAAACATATGCTTCTTAGGAGCATGGCATATCAGCGTTGGCCTTCTCTGCAACTCTCATAAGGAAAATAAAAATATGTAAAAGTGAAGATTGTTTCTCATATGTTACAAGAATAACTCAACTAGGGAAGGATGGATGAAGCTATGACTGTTGGAAAATTGTCATTGATGTTGAGGAAAGTGGGACTTTCACCACTATGATAACTCGGGTAAGTCGGTTATACTAAAGCAAGTGGGGACCTTCGACATCATGTTAGGGTCACTATGCCATAAAACAAGGAGAAGTACAGCTAATATGATGAGATGACCTTACCAGACAATATTTTGTCAGCCTAGGAAGTGACTCAACACTTGTATAAATAAATGAGGAGATCAATCTATTGAAGTATCCATCCAAGCAAGAATGGAAGTCTAAGTAAGTGCGTTGATTTCAAAGTAGAAGATGAATTCTTACTTGGGGCTTAACTGCAAAGGATGGTTCGTGCTGAGTACACAATAAATGCGCAGAGAATGATTACGATATATGGATAAGTATGCACACATAATCCAGTTAAAGTGGAGACAAAACTGTTGCAGAATAAAATGTTATACCATTCTAATAATTTGGACAACCTCTTCTCACATACACTTGCATCCGAGATGCTTTGAGTTTGGATTCCTGAGATGATAAAAATGTCAAACAACAAAATATTGCCATCTACCTACGCAATTACAAGACATGATTACAATATGATCATAATAAAAGTACATAATGTCTCCTAAACCTATGATATAACTTCAATTGTAAAATGTATGCTGCCTATTATAAGATTAGAAGTCCCTCCTTTTCATGCAAGGCTCGAATAATTCCACTAAAGGTAGCACTAACATATTATTTTTCTACATTCCAGTAAAAGCATACAAGCATATATATTATGTATATATAAAATATAACACAATTAAACGTTCGTACATGGTAGTTGAGTTCCCTACCCCATATCACTGGCACGCACTAGCTATGTATGGTGGTTGGGTTCACTCGAAGCATAGATATATGAAGGGTCAAGCCCATTCTCTCGAGCTCAGACCAAAACAAAAGAGCGAAAAGACCATAAGAACTTTCCAGATTTCTCACCAAAAAACCAAAAGAGTAACATGAATTACCAGCTGGAGTGAGTACAACACATTATCAACACATTATTATACACCGTCCTAGTGGCCATGTGTCTATCAATGTGAAGTCACAAATCCTTAGAGCCATCTAACACACTTAATACACTTGAGAGTATCACTTAGTGGAGGTTAAATCCAATAATGCCTTTTTCCTCTAAAGATTGTCAATGCCCAGTTGTGTACAAGATTATAAAACTTCGGGGTCAACACTCTTTCCTCCTGGTGTTGATGGACTTGTATAATGATGAGATGACCTACAAGGTAACGGGGAACCTCTAGGGTCACACGCATAGAGAGGTAACCCCAACGTTCAACCATTAATATTAATAACTGGAATATGAAAAAGAAATTCAACCATTAAAATTAATAACTGGAATATGAAAAAGAAATTCATTGCTCTAATAACTAGAATATGAAAAAGAAATTCATTGATGTATTGTTGTTGTTTGAATACGCTTCACACGATGTATTTTTCATATATATATATATAACTCACACATAAGGGTTATTTACATGACAAGTAATGCCGAGTTTAATAATCACAAGTTACACACGTTTAAATAAATTGGAGTGGTGTGAACAAATCTTATTTGTCATGTTTGTTACATGATGAACACGAATCCATAGTTAAGGTATGCAAAAATAAATAAAGTAAATATAATGCATATTGTGTGCCCTAAGTGGTATTTGACTTTTCAATAAACATTGTGTTAGTCTTGGGTGGATAAGTCCTTACAAATATGGGGATAATAATTAGGCAAAGGGATATCTGTAGTAAATATTTGATAATAGTAATATTAACATAATAAGTTTTGGTTTACGACAGTTTTTCTTAGTTAAGTTAAGTAAAGTTTAATGGATTAATAAACACAACAAAAAAGATAGGTATATATATATATATAACTTTTTTCAGCCGAAAAAATAGCTATATATTCAATAAGAAAATATATATGAAAGTGTTCTTTACAAAAGCTTTCCGTTTGAGTAAAGGTTCCAAAACCAGCCGGAAGGGAACAAACCATGGCATCAACACCACCCCTGGAGATCCATAAGTTAACAAGAGATCCACCGATCAAAGAGTGCACCAAAGTCACCAGTGGTTTATGTAACAAAATTTGGAACCAAAAAAAACCCGACCATTAAAGGTGGGACAAAACTAATGGACAAATAGAAAGTCCACAAAAAAGTGGGTGAGATAAAAAACTACAAAAGAGATACCGCCGATAGAAAGACAAAAACAGGAAAAATAAAAAGCTTTGAGTAACCATCACCCAATCACCAGCACGAGGAAGCTGGAAGAAGGAGACTATCACTGGACTGGAGCATGGATCGAGACCAAAATTCAAAATGGATACATCCATCCACCACCGTAAGAGCCCGCTTGGACAGAGAATCAACATGATCATTGTGTTCACGAGGGATATGTTCAATGCTGAGATGAGGGATGTCCTGAAGCAATAAACTGATCATATCCATCCATGGCGTAAGGGCCAGGGAGAGCAGGCCACCCCGTCCAGAAGCCCAGTCGATAACCAATCTGGAGTTGCCAAACAAGAAGCGGAGCATAATGCCTTTTCTTTTAGCAAAGAACAGGGCCACCCACAACGCCAATAGTTCACCACGGGTATTGGATCCAATCCCCCATTCATCCAGACATTAAAAAATTGCAAATGATCAATAAAAATTTTAACACCGGCGCTGCAAGAGGATCCCCCATGCTGAGAAGCCCCATCAAAGAAAGCCATGAAGTCCTATAAAGGAGGGGGGGGGACGTTTCAACAAAACAGGAGGAGCAACCGAGGGAGAACCCAAGTTATCCAGGTGGAATGCATGAGCTTTCCTCGCAACCCAAACCAGAGAAGTTTTCGAGTCGTTGAAAATGCAAGAATTTATGGCAAGCCAGATCTCCCATGTGATTGCGACCAAAAAGGAGATGTGAGCAGGGTTTTCACGGACCCAATTCTGAAAGCATGATTGAATGGAGTCACTAGACCACAAGGACAGAGCCGGGAGAAGTAGATAAACAGTGGACCTCACCTGCTGAGAGAATGGGAACGAGATGAATAGGCGAGCACATGTTTCGACTGCTTTGTAGCAGAGAGGACAAAGACTCGGCCCAATGAAACCATGGTGCAACAAGTTATCCCATGTCAGAATCCTGTTTTCCAACACGAGCCACAAAAAAATATGCAATTTAGGAGGAATTCGCCATTTCCATAACCGAGAGTGCCACCAGCATTTTCCCCCCTGGAGGCAGCATATATAGATTCATACGCCAATTTTGCAGTGACCGCACCCATCTGTGTGTTCCATGACCAGAAAAGAATGTCATCCTGCTCTTTTAATCTGATGAGACCATGGTTTAAACCGTTTATATAAGCCGTCCACTCCACGGATAGGCATCCCATTAATCCCAGATTCTCGGCACTGAGCCACACCGATGGAGCAAATGGAGAAGATGAGGACGTGGCCACATGGGATAACCTGTAAAATCCCCGCATGTGCATAAAATAAAGTAGGAAAGGAGACAATTTGAAAGTGAACGGGCCTCCAATGATGGGGTCTTCCCCAATGTAAATCGAGCGACCGTTTCCTATTTGCCAAGTGAGCCAATTTTTTATCACCAGGAGAGCCGTAATCAAACCGGTCCATACACAAGATGCACCCTTACAGCGGCCATTAGAAGAATGAAGCCAAATGATAGTCGACATTCCCTTGAAATACTTATCTTTGATGATATGACGCCACAAACAGTCCACCGATAATACCCGCCACAGATATTTGGCTCGAAGGGCTGTTGAGAAATTGAAAATATTTTTCAATGCCCAATCCCCAACTGTCTTTGGCGAGGAGTTTTTTTGCCAGTTGCAAAAGTGAATTTTTCTTTTATCACTGCCTGACCATATGAAATTGGTGATTTTCCTACGAATAGCAAAGAGAATGGACTTTGGAATTTTGCAGAGTGAGATCCAATATACTGCCAGGTTTTGTAATACCGCTTTAGCAAGGGTAACTCTGCCCCCGATGGATAGCCACTTCCAGCTCCAGAGGTGGATTTTACGATCAAAACGTTGCAGTAGCTAGTACTAGTCCGCAGGTCTATGTATATATGTATACATATATATATATATATATATATATATATATATATATATATATAACATCAACAAATGTGGACAGAAGTCTAAGTAGATATGAATAGTTAATTTTTATTGTTATAATTTTAAAGCAAAAGAAAAAAATTGTTAGAATAGAGAGATGTTTCAACAAAAACATTGTCACAAGTAGCAAGAAATAACTAAAGGGAATAAGGAGGTTTATAGACAAGGATCTCACACCTAGACAACAACAAGAAAGGAAAAAGGAGTAGGGATGGTTAAAGAAGCAAGACATTGGGAAGATATGCTCTAACAATGTTGTGTTCCCAATTAAATGACTTATTCTTGTTTTCTTAGAGAGTGTGAAAGAAAGCATGAAAGAAGGTAGGAACTGAAAGGAGTTCTGAACCTTTTCCAACAAATGTTATAGAATGGTTGTGATCCAAATCTCATAATTTATAATATATTCCTTAGGTTGTCTTGCAAGCTAGCACACTTAAATAGGTTCTCAAATATATGGAATAAGATGGAGAGTAAGAAACTAATTTTTTTTTTAACATTAATTACATTTGTCTTAACAAAACAATATCGAAACAAAATTTATAAATAACTCTTCCATTATTCTTGTTTAAATTATTTCACATACTCATAAATCTCACAATCATGAATAAGCTACCAATGTTCAAGATGAATAGTGATTATTATAAATACTATGAACACTCTTGCATTAACTTCCCAATTTACCATGCATAATGTTTAATTTCCCACTTCCGAAAGTGTTTAAATCAAGTGTTTAAATAACTAACAACAATTATTATAACAACTCTAAATAGTGTAATCATATGCCATCCTTGTGAATAAAATTCCAAATATATTATTTTCTACTCTTAAATTCAGAGCATGCTTTATATAGTTCATTATTGAGGAGAATGTACTTATAAAGCTAGGTATTGAGGATTGATGGAAAGTTCTTTTATGTCTCTTGAATTCACATTCATAGTTTGGCATCAGGATTAAAAAGATAAATAAATAAATCTTACCAGATGATGGAGTACATATTTCACATAGAACATGTTCAAAACTCAATTAACAAGAGAAAGGATAAGATTATGCGTGTCAAAACTATAACATAGATAAATGGCATTAAAATCATGTCTTTAAAGAGAAACTATGATGAGATCATCCAATGGATTTCATGGCCAAGAAGAAATAGAAATACATAAATAAAAACGATAGAAAGACTGCATAACAAGACCTCTATGGCATTACTACAATGCTATCAATTGGATGAATGCATGGATGGTTGATATTGACTACAATTGTAATTGTAACAGGTTACTAAGACACCACCATCGTCAAATGGTTTATTCAAAGGCCATAAAAGGGACCAATCAAACAGATCAAGTAAGACATTTAGAAGAAGAATGAGAAAGCTAGTGCTAATAGCATAATTAAAGTGCCTATAACCCAGGTAGATAGGAGAAGACAAGGAAAAAGGTGTTCGAACAGACTGACATGTAGGGGTTTTAAATCTTCAAATACATAGCATGATCTCTATGGTGTTACTACAATGATATTAATTGGATGAATGCATGAATGGTTGATACTAACTACAACTAGGATTGTAACATGATTAAAAAGATAAATAAATAAATCTTACGAGATGATGGTGTACATATTTCACATAGAACATGTTCAGAACTCAATTAACAAGAGAAAGGATAAGATTGAGTGTATCATAACTATAACAGATATACAATGCATTAAAATCACGTCTTTAAAGAGAAAGTATGATGAGATCATCCCATGGATTTCATGGCCAAGAAGAGATATCAATACATAAATAAAATTGATAGAAAGACTGCATAACATGACCTCTATGGCATTACTACAATGATATCAATTGGATGAATGCATGAACGATTTATATTGACTACAATTGTAGTTGTAACAAGTTACTAAGACACCACCATCATCAAAGGTTTATTCAAAAGGTCATAAAAGGGACCAATCATATAGATCAAGTAAGACATTTAGAAGAAGAATGGGAAAGCTAGTGCTAATAGCATAATCAAAGTGCCTATAACTCAAGTAGATAGGATAAGACAAGGAAAAAGGTGTTGGAACAGATTGACATGTAGGGGTTTTAAATCTTCAACTGCATAGCATGATCTCTATGGTATTACTACCATGATATCAATTGGATGAATGCATGAATGGTTGATATTAAGTACAACTAGGGTTGTAATAGGTTACTAAGACACCACCATAGGCAAAGGTTTATTCAAAGTTCATAAAAGGAACCAATCAAACATTTCAAGTAAGACATTTAGAAGAAGAATAGGAAAGCTAGTACTAATAGTATAATAAAATTTCCTACAACTCAGGTAGATATGAGAAGATAACAAAAAGGTTTTGTAAGGGATTCATGTGTAGGGGTTTTAAATCTTCAGGATAGTAATAATAGGTGTTGACCTCAGACTTCAACAATAGACATCAATAACCATAGAACCTTAGACTTCAAAAAAATATTAGAGGTGGAAATAAAAAGGGAGCCATAGAACTTGGGGTTGCAATAGATAATTAAACTATTGGAATTGTGCATAACTAGTTCTTTAAAACGTAAATTTTGTGAATCAACACCATATATTGAATGTTTTATAACAATTCATAGGAGGTTCACATCAACTAGTTTCCATCTACACTTACAGTACAAAATTTTTCTCTATTGTGAGAATCAAGAAGGTTGTTCTTCTATTCTCTCATACTTGCAAGTTGCTCTTATTGATTCTAAATGTTGTTAATTTCCTTAACTCACCTACATGATTACACATACTTTCTATCTCTATTTCTTTGTTAATTGATGCAGATCATACTAGTCTATTTTGAATGAAGACAATACAAAATCCAAAGGAAAATGAAGTGAAATAAACATGGACATTGTTAGCTTTGATGTGTTCCTAGTTCCTTCTAATGGATTCCATGTGGGGAATCTAAGAATCGTTGATGAAACTCTTCATTTTGGGAGATGTGGACAGAAGCCTTAAGCCCTCTCCCCTTCACTACCTTCGTAGTACTTTCTTTAGCTATCAACTCTTTCATTTTGGCCATGGCAATGTGGTTTGGAAGCCGCCATTGCCAACCTACTTACTCTATAAGCCATCACCATGTTTATTTTTTTGGATGATTTCCTTAGACCCCAAAATGTTAAATCCAAGAATGATCAAATTAATTTACAAATGGAATACTGAAACCCATAATAGTTTGTCAAATGAAGAAAATAGGTCATTCAAAGGAAAATGAAGTGAAATGGACTAGGAGATTATTTTATTTGATGTGTTTGCATATCTTTTTAATGGATTTCATGCAAGGAATATCAGAGATGTTTAGTAACCTCTTCAATTAAGGAGAAAAGGTGACATATGCCATAATCCCTCTCCCCTTCGCCACCTCCATACTACTTTCTGTCCTAGTCGACTCTTTTGTTATGGCCATGGTAGTGTAGCTTGAATTCCAGGCTTTGGAAGCCACCATTTCCAACTTGCTTGCTTTGTAATCCTTCGCCATGTTTAGTTTACTAGTTAGTCACCTCTAACCCCACAATGTTAAATCTAATAATGATTAGATTAATATACTGTTGGACACACCGAGCACACTGAGAGGGGGGGGTGAACAGTGTGTATAGCTTTTTATTACTTTTTCAACTTTAACAATCATCAACTGCTTCTTCAATACATCATTCATTAATGTATTACCACATTATCATTATATCATCAACATTATTAACAATTACAGCTCATCATCACATATCATCATATCATCATCACATAGGAAGCATAGCAAAACACAGTACACAAGATTTTTACGTGGAAAGCCAAGTCCTGGGGGAAAAACCACGGAAGCCTTTATAATAATAATTTACCAGCAACAACTGGAAGGAGGCAACAACCCCCTTTGTTACAAAGACTTCAATTCTCCAGCTACAACTGGAAAGAGGCTACAACCCCCTGGTTTACAGACTACAACCTGAAGGAAGCCTTAGCTCCCTATATTTCTTTGCCTCGTCCTACCACCCTGAAATGAAGATAGATACTTAACTACTGCACTGATCCTGTGGACCGGCTATCCAACACCTGTAACACACTTCACAATTTGTACCACACTGCACAATCTGTATCACACTGCACAACCATTGTCACTACTGACCACTGCTAACCACTGCACATCAACTGTATCACACTGCACAACCACTATCACTGCCGACCACTGCTGACTACTGCACATCAACTATATCACACTGCTCAATCTGTACTATATTGCACAACCACATCAACTGACCACTGCTCATCACAACTGTGCCACACTGTTCATCAACTGAGTAATCAATTTGTCTGTACCAATCAATCTGCTGTTCACGTCATTCGAATTAGTAAATCTCAGTTTAACCAATGGTATGCTAGACTTAGTCCACCTGAGTCAAACCAACTATTCATACAACTCAGCCAATCTGAGTTAAGGAATCTGCTCATGTAGCCTGAATCAATGTACTCACTACTCAATACCACCGTTCATCATTTCATCAATGTCATCATTGTATCATTGTTTCTATATATCACTACATACACCACTAAGCATACCTAATCCTGTGTACCATCGCACTTTACTGAGCATACAGCAGTGTAAACATCACTAGCACATCAACATACACTGAGCATGTCACTGTGTAAACATCACTGATCATATCATATGTAAGTTGAGCATATCTAGAACATGACTGTGTAAACTTCTTTAGCACATCAACATACACTGAGCATGTCACTGTGTAAACATCACTGATCATATCATATGTAAGTTGAGCATATCTAGAACATGACTGTGTAAACTTCTTTAGCACATCAACATCAAGTATACATCATAATGCATAGGAGAGCATCATCACACTATGGTATGCATGTACATCATATTGTATAGGAGTGCATCAACTTCATAGAGTGTACATCATTATCACATGCATTATCATCATAAAATGTATAATATCATAGCATAAAGGTATGCAACATCATCATCATATCCTCCATAATGACTTCAAATATATATACCAATATATAGGCTCACATACTAATATCAAAGATGAACTCTATCCATGAGAGACATGTGCCATTACAAGAGAAACCCAGAAGCATGAGCCATACCTTTTTGAAGATCATAAGGTCAAGAAACAATAGACAAACCAAAATAAACTCTATATCATGTTATCACATATCCCTCGTAACAAGCTTTCCAACGAGCCAAGAATTTTGTAATTCCAATTCCGTATGAGAAAGTTATGCCAATTTTAGTAAAGATGCCCAAAACTTTCTCCTCCACAAAATTTCGCACTTTTCTCCAAGAGTTGCGAAATTCCAATTGATGAGCAATTGAAATGTTTGATATTCTATTTATATAGGTCATGGAGGAAATTTATTACCTCAAACAGGGCCGACATGCAATTCAAAATTACAAATAATTAAATTTTCTTTTGTTAGGTCGGCTCACCCAAAAAGGTGGGGTACACCAACTTCAAAAATTCATATCTCTTCAACCATAAGGAGTTAGAAGATGCTCCACATATCAATGGAAATGGCTTGACGAGGACTATCTCCCTATGATGGGTTTATTTGCAAATTCTTGGTCTAATACCCTTAAATTATTCAATGTGTCCAGGACGTCAAAGACCCCACACATGAGGGTGCCAAAGACCATACCACTAACTACAAGAGTTTCAAAGTCTTCTTCAACATATCAAGGCACGTCCGTGGGATCTACCTCCATCTACATCCCAATAGCCATATAAACACAAATAGGACCATACATCACCATGGTTCAAGACCCAAGGCACCGCATGCAAGGGTTTCAAGGACTCTTTCAAGGATATCATATAATATTTAAACAAGATACTTTCCATGGACTTCAAGCCCATCACATAGGACTCCATCGCCAAGTGATGAGGGAATCATGACCAAGGATTCTATCATATCAAAGGCTCCAACAATCATGGGATTACAAACCACCATATGTATGGATTCCAAGACCCAAATCATTTCCAAATGCACCATCAATGATCATATAGTGTCCAAGGGTCATCATGCCGCCATTTATGTGGGTGCCAGACCTTCTCATGCATAATGACCATCTCCAAGGGTTCCATGACCCCAATAACGGATACATGGGCATCAAGATCTTCATCAAGGGTTCCAAGTCTTCTTCAAGTCATTAATGACCACATCATCACCTTTAAGGGGACAAGGACCATTAAGCCATCAAATGTGGGTCCAGGGACTTCTTCAGGGCTTCTTCATCAAGCAAGGGGATTCATAGGCTTCTTCAACCACCTCAACCACACCAGGGGACCTACAAGGGTCAAGATCCATCATGACATCACCTGTGGGGTTTCTAGACCTTCTCCTGGGGTACCATGACCTCAATAAACACAAATGACCACTGAAAGGTTCATTTGGACTCTTGCAACTTCTTCAACCTACCAAGGACACTTTCTAGAATATTAGGGCATAGGTTGTGGTACTGGAAAACAACTGGGGAACCAGAGAAACACCTTAGGGGTACTTAAACACTCTAAAGGGTGTTCAGGGATTTTGCCATTTTCCCAAGGCCTCCAAGGGCTTCAAGCTTGGGCTTGGACAAAGTCAAAAGGTCTCCTCTTGACACAGACAACCACAAACCAAACACTAACCCTTAGGGGCTCCACAAGGGGCACCAAGACTTAACTGTTGGCATCAATGACCAGACATTGTTGGCATCAATGACAACCTAATCAACATATACAAATGGGAGACTGAAACCTTAAAAACTGTATGTCGAATGAAGAAAATAGAGCATTTAAAGGAAAGCTAAGCAAAATGAACCTAGATATTGTTACCTTTGATGTATTCCTCTTGATTTAAGGAGAAATGGGGATAGATGCCATATGCCCTCTCCCCTCCGCCACCTTCATAGTACCTTTTTTGCCTGTCATCTCTTTGGCTATGGCCATGGTAGTGAGGCTCGACTGTTGAGCCTTGGAAGCCTCGATTTCCAACCCACTTGCTATGTAAGACATCTCCATATATGATCGACTTAGACCCCACAATGTTAAATCTACCAATAATCAAATTAATATACAAATGGAAGACTGAAACCCTAAAAAGTGTGTCAAATGAATCCAATAGAGCATTCAAAGGAAAATTAAGTGAAATTAACCTAGAGATTGTAATCTTTCTTGTGTTCCCATATATTTCTAATGGCTTCTGTGTGGGGAATGCCATAGATGTCGAGGAATCTCTTTATTTCAATAAAAATGGGGATAGATGCCATAATCCCTCTCCCCTTTTCCATCTTCGTAGTACTTTATTCCACCATGGACTCTTTCATTGTGTCCATGGTAGTGTGGCTCTACTCTTGAGCTTTGGAAGCCACCATTTCCAGCCCGCCTTGTTTGTAAGCCATCGCCATGTTCATTTTTCTAGATGGTCCCCTAAGACCCCACAATGTTAGTCCTTTTATATATGGGATTTTCCACCTCAAAAATATTCATTTCCTATAAATAGATCATATCCAAGCTATGAATTTCTCCTCTTCTACTTGTCGATTTCACTATAGAACCTTCCTACTGCTAGCCACCTCCAACAAAATGACCCTGAAACAAAAAACATCAAACTCTGTAATGGCCTTGTCAGTGTAACCACATTCGGACGCCCAGCAGGTAGGCATCCCTGCCAACTTGGTGGTACCGGACAGATATTTCTCGATGTGTTCAATGAGACGAGCAAGGGATAAGTCACCTAAATAGGCATTGAAGTCCCGATTGTCTAGCATAACATTGTTGTCTTCTCTCATTCTTTGCGAAGGTATAGCAACGCCAAAGACTTTTTCGAACATAGAAACCCAAAATTGCTAATAAACAATAGCATTTTCCATTTTTCATTACTAAAGCCATTTGGAAATCCTCTTTCGTTGCCTTCAAGACAAAAAGTCAAAGATTCTAGTTAAAAACAAAAAAATTCAGGTAAGTAATGAGTAACATGAATATTGTCTTAAACAAATTTCTCAAAATACCTCTTGGTGTAGTAGTGATCCCATCTAAGACATTCAATTAATACTTAGGATATCATCCTAACTATTATATTTACAGGATTTTCCTTTTACTTCCCCTCCACCACTTCTACATGAAATGTAATAAAATATACCCTAAATATTTGTATTCCCATATAACATAATTAATCCCCCTTGACCCCTTAATACAGGGCAATATATTTTTGCATTTTTGTATCATATTTTATTCCCCAATATGAATGGACGTGATAGCATATTTCCTACCAATTGACCACCCCGTGGGTAATTAAGACCAATAAATGTTATTTAGGGAACAAGGTTGTTGTTGTTGTCCCATGACTTTGGTTAAACCTCTAGAATCATTCTTAGTGCACAACCAACTTACTCACGGCACCTGCAACACCCTTGGAGGCATGACGAATCGTCCATGGCGCTTGAGCCTGAGAAGAAATGTTTTGACTAGAGCTCTTGTTTCCCTCCCCTGATTTTGGTCATGCACCCAAGACCCATCCATGATGCGCAAGATATCATAATGGCATCCATATTGAAATCTGATGTGAAAGACTACTTACAGAGGGATCATGTTCTTATTTTTAGGTGTTGTTTATGGTGCTTGAGCTTGAGAATTTTCAGTTAGGCTTAAGGTCATTACTTTTCCCTTGACAATTTTTATGCCTTGACACACATTTCCAATGCACAAAACCTACTTATGGTGCTTGTTAATGCATAAGTCTCACACACATGTGACATTTTTGCAATTCACACAGTAAGGCATCATCATCATATACCATGCAACCCACCGAAGACATCCTCATCAAGTCCAAGAAGCAATATGAGTCCATAAAATCTAAAGAATAGTCAAAAAACAAGACCGCGGTGTTTGACCTCTGTTTAGGTGCACGACCGCACATTTTACCAGTTAAGAGACCATGCATCCCCTACACAGATTTCCCTTCGATATCCGCACAACTATCAAAACAACGAGACCACAACCACTCGTGGTGCATTGAAAGCTCATAAAAGATCCACTACCTCCAAAAATTTGAATTTTGCCTCCCTATGTACTTGGGTTCATTGAATGCTCTCCCTTTGTGTACTTATGTGTCGTTTAGTGTTGCAGAGTGGATGCTGGCCAGTCAAGAAATTGCTCTACAGTTTCGTGTTTCCTTGCCGTTGCAAGTTTCTTTTTCTTCTGCCTCCCATGAGGTTCTCTTGTCACGGTGTACTCATAATCGAAAATGCATTCCCGTTCTTGGATCCAAAAATAAAGAGAAAATGCATTCGGTCGCTCAATATAAAAAATGGATAAAGATATTAACGGTTAAAGGTAAAAATTGGCGCGTAATGCAATGAAGTCAGCAGTATCCTTCCATTGAATCCTTCCTTGCTTTCGAAGGCAGTGCCATTGTCTCCATCGTGGTGTATTGTGTCAGATCGTTCTTTCATTCAATATTATGGTTGGCCCAATCCAAGTTTATGGTTTACCGTACTTCTAATGTGAATTCTTGATGTAGAAAATAAACACCACCTCCCCTCCCCTAGTGGTCTTGTGAATTCAAACCAACTAAAGGATGTAGAAAATATATCATATCTTGATCTTACAGACATTGAGTAATGAATTTCCATTGCACAAAATCCAAAACCTAAACCCTTAAAAGGATAAATAAGTGCTCAATTCATTTTCAAGCAATTGCATAAGGGATATACTCTAGGAAAGTTTGATGCCAAAGAACACACCTAGTGGTATCTGACCTATCAACCAAACTAAACCTCTTACATAGATTGATAATCACCAATGCATCTTCAAGAAAATGTAGTGAGCATGGTCACTACATCATGTAAGGTGCAATTGATCCCATGAAACTGCATCATAAACCTAAACATGTTAGAAAAAATGAGAGAGAAACCCTAACATTAAATCTACTTGAATAATAAAACCAATGCCTGAACAGATTTCCATGTCATATATATTGTGTCAAAAAACACAATGCAGGCCATCAACTTTGTAGGAATAAATTCATGCTAGCAAAAAATGCCTCCATCACCAACATATCATCCTTCACCAGCATACTCTAGTATGCTTTGCCATTCCATAAAGAATTGAAGCTCCATTTCCTTGTAGTAAGGACTACATGACACATTAGAAGCAGATAGAGACACTAAAAGCATAAGAATATAGAGGACAATCAATCTCTAAGTACCTTTGTGTAGTCTACTTATTGGTCATGGGAGAGTACATAGCATTTTGTTCATTTCTCCATAGTCTCCATGATTTTCCAACAACAATGCTTTGAAAGGATTGGCCATTACCAACTAAAGTGGAAAATAACTTAAAAAAGAAAACGGCTAAGATAGATGAGTTATCCCCACCTTCTATGGCAAAGATAAAAAAACTATAACAAATTCAATAAACAAAATGTGGATGCATGATAATCTATGGATGAAGGATAATGAGCAGAGAAAACTAAGCATAATTAGACATATGGTAAGACTCACATAACTAACAACAAAAATGGACAAACTTTAAATATACATGGCAAACACAACTTTGACCCAAAACACCAAACAATGTAGTAGTTAAAAGAAATGGACTACATAAACACAAAAACCATTAAATTGAATGCAAATTCGCCTATCCATATTTATGTGTGACATAAACATTAAACATAAACATTATAAAATGATGTAGTAATTTTTTTATATATAATCAAATAAAAACTCTTTTTATTTTTATTTAAAAGTACACCCATATTTACCTCCCTCACCTATTATTACATATAGTCCATCATATTACATTACATGTACTCCATCCTATGTAATGTGACCTCCTAAATATCAACTCTCATGTACATTATCATCAACTCTCATGTACATTATTGTACATCCATATTTACCTCCCTCACCTATTATTACATATAGTCCATCATATTACATTACATGTACTCCATCCATATTAAAAGTACACCCATATTTACCTCCCTCACCTATTATTACATATAGACCATCATATTACATTACATGTACTCCATCCTATGTAATGTGACCTCCTAAATATCAACTCTCATGTACATTATCATCAACTCTCATTTACATTATTGTACATCCATATTTACCTCCCTCACCTATTATTACATATAATCCATCATATTACATTACATGTACTCCATCCATATTAAAAGTACACCCATATTTACCTCCCTCACCTATTATTACATATAGTCCATCATATTACATTACATGTACTTCCATCCCCTGTAATGTGACCTCCTAAATATCAACTCTCATGTACATTATCATCAACTCTCATTTACATTATTGTCCCTACGATCTTGCAATTATGAAAACCTGATTGCATGTCCACATGTACTCCATTATATGTAATGTGACCTCCTAACCATCAACTCTACTTTACATTATTGTCCCTACAATCTGGCCATTATAAAAACCTAATTGCACGTCCACATGTACTCCATTATATGTAATGTGACCTCCTAACCATTAACTCTACTATACATTATTGTCCCTACAATCTGGCCATTATAAAAACCTGATTGCATGTCCCTACCATTAAAAAATACATTTTTTTATTTTATTTTTTATAAAACATTATAACTAAATAAAATATCACAAAATCAATATAAAATTACAAGAAGAAATAACATGTGATACACGCAGATTCCATTTTATATTAAGGTACGTAGTTATAAAAAAAATAAAAAATCTTTGGTAGATTTTCATATTAAAGGTGGTTAGTTATAAAAAGAATCAACACGTTAGGTGGACAGACGGATTTGTTAGGAAGGTGCGTGATGTAGTTTACCAATGCTTTTGATGTCACAAATCATATGATCCCTCCCCTCCAATCTAGACAAGAGATATGCTCCTTTTGGTTGTGGATCGTTATAAATATATATTCATAGTAAATATGTATTTTGGATAATTATAAATATGTATTCATAGTAAACGTATGGATGTATTTGATTGTAAAGTTTCATTGATCTATTTAGCGTAATTCATAGAAAATAGAATGAACACCTACCACAAAGACTCTTTATGGATGATTTGTATAATTATAAAATTTAGAAATAGTGTCAAAATAATTAACAATTTCATTATCAAATGATGTTCATGAGAGATCTTTCTTTTAAAACACGTAATATGTATATTTTAGCCTCTAACATCATCAAACTATCAACACAACTTTGCATCTCCAACATCAACCTATCGACGTATCTTTGCATCTTTCTAAGTAATTGTTAGTATTAATTATTTTCATAGACCACCCCATGAGAATATGATATGGTCGTTTGAATCCTTCTTCGTTGTTTTTGAAGGCAATATTGTCGTCTCCATCATGGTGTAATAAGCCACATTGTTGAATTTGCACTCCACCAGAAAAATTCATCACTGTAATATTCAGTTTTCTATTCAATCATCTCAGTTTACACTAACAATAATCAGTGAATGATTTATTCATTGGATTTCTTATTCAATCATCTAAATATATCGATTTTTTATATAAATGATCAAGAGTTTGATTACCTCTTCATTAACTTTTTCAAGGAAGCATTGCACAGATCATTTAGAACTATTTACAAGCCTATATGTGCAATAAGAAACCATGGGGAGGAAAGAAAACTAAATCAGGCTTAAAAACATCTTTCTATCTTTTCAAATTCTATCCAACTCCTATTCTTCAATACAAAATAAAATAACAGGCAAAAAGATTAAAGATTCAATTTGTTTGTAAAAAAATACATTATTTTCCTTCATGTTGCTAAGAGGCAAAAGGATTAGAGATTCAAGTTGTTTATAAACCAACATAGATCCAAATCCTGGGCTCTATCAAGCACCGAGAGGGATCAAATCTCCTGAGGTGCAAACCTCTCCCAACCTCTCCTTGAATAGCTCCTTGAGTGCAATACCTGAGCCACCTAATCCTAAGCTCTAAAGCCTCTAGTTTAAGTCTCATATTTACTTTTTACTTTGTATTATTCTTTTATGTTTATGGCCGACATAATATTTATTACTTTTTACTTTGTATTATTCTTTTTTGTTTACTTTGTATTATTTTGTTACTCGACAAACTCGAGAAACACTCTAAAATCTCATATTTACTTTTTACTTTGTATTATTCTTTTTTGTTTATGGCCGCATAATATTTATTACTTTTTACTTTACTTTGTATTATTTTGTTTATGGCTGACAATATCGACAAACACTCGACTTACAAGATCTCCCTCATACAAATGTTATTTATGGCCGACAATATCGACAAACACTCGACTTACAATATCTCTCTCATACTAACAAAGGTTATTTATGGCCGACAATATCGACAAACACTCGACTCACAAGATCTCCCTCATACTGGGCTGTAGAGCGCCTCTCGGCGCAAAAATTACATTATTTTCCTTCATGCATTAAATTGGTTAATAAGGGCTAAATTGGTTGATAAAAACTTTTGAGATTGTAAACATTCATTGTTTTGTTATAAACTAGAATAACTATATAACTAAAAGTGGTTGATATCATTAGATTAATATTATTTTCCATATTTTGTTTGACATTCACAAAAGTGGAGAGAATTAGTAGATATTTTGATTAAATATCAATATAATTAATACTAGCACAACCACTTAACTTGTGATCGGTGAACACCAATAGGTCACAAGTTAAGTGCCATCAAAACAAGTTATATGTTACTTGTTCTCCATGTTTAATTGTAATCACTAGTTGTCTATGTCTCAGCTAGTTGTTACCCCTATTACCTTCTTTAGTTAAATGAGTTATTTGTCATTACATGTTATCCATTCACGAGCTACGAGTTATCCATACATCAAATACTAGTTATTTTTTATATTTCTTTTTTCATAATTTTTTATTTGCAATTTTGAATGACTCCCATAAAATCAATCTGGACACTACACTTGTCCCATCTTCCTTCAATCTAGGAAAAACATAGATGGTAGTCCACCATAAATTCTAAGATATAAACACCTATCAATGTAATTAAAATATGTATCATATTTAACCATGTTAGATCATGGTTGATTATGTGTGATTAAGGTTGACTATATTTGATGATGGTTAACTATGGTTAATTTGGTTGGACATGACCATGCTTGAATATGGATGATCATGGTTGACTATGTTTAGCTATGGTTATTTTTGGTTTACCATGGTTGAACATGTTTAACTATGGTTAACCATGGTTAACTATGGTCAACCATGTTTGACTATGGTTGATCATGGTTAACTATGGTCAACCATGTTTGACTATGGTTGACCATGTTTGATCATGGTTGACTATGGTTGACTATGGTTTGGCAATTTTCAATCATGCTTGTCTATATTTGACTATGGTTGACCATGGTTGTTCATGTTTAACCATGATGGACCAAGGTTGATTATGGTTGATCATGGTTGACCATGCTCAATTATGGTTGACTTTGGCTGACCATATTTTACTATGGTCAAATTTGGTTGATTATATTTGACTATGGTCGAATATGTTTGACTATGGTTGACTTTAGTTTGTCATTGATAGCTTTGATTAACTTGGTTGACCATGTTTGATAATCATTGACTTTGTTTAACATAGGTTAACCAAGGGCGACCATGGTTGTTTATGGTTGAACATGTTTTAACCGTGATTAACTAGGGTTGAATATGGTTGACTTTGGTTGCCCATGTTGGCCTTAGTTGATTATGGAGATTATGGTTGGCCATGTTTTACTATGGTTGACTTTGGTTCACCTTGGTTGATTTTAGTTGGTCATGGTTCACTATGGTTGACTTTGCTTATATTTTACATTATGATGGTCATCTTGGTTAACTTATATGAAATTGTTATGTTCCTCAATGATTGTGTCACATTGCAATGTCCATTAAGGGTTATGTCTCATTACAACATTACTTAAGGGTTTTGTTGGATTTTGATGTTCCATAGTGGTTATGTTGCATTCTGATGTCCATCTTGAAACGTTATGTCAAACTAATGATGTTCCATAATGGTTATGTCACATTGCAATGTTCATCTTGGTGGACTTATGTCAAATTGCAGTCTTCCTCAAGGGCTATATCATATTATGATGTTCATCAATGTCTATGCTAGATTGTGATGCTTTTCAATGGTTGACCATAATTGACTATGGTAGACCGAAGTTGAATATGGTTAACCACACTTGGTTATGGTTAACCATGGTGGACTTTGTGACATGAATAAGTAACCTTCAATATTATGTCACATGTGACATTATGGTAGACTCCAATATTATCTCATGTGTAATAAACATATATAAAATGAAACTAACTAAAAAAAGAATTAAATAAAAGACATGTTGTTGCTGCGACATCCCCCCAAAATTTAGAAAAATATTGGGGCCCCTCCTCCTACACTTTTGTATTGATTTTTCTTTCTCTTTCTTTTGAAGCTTATCCTACTCTAAATCCGGCAAAACTTTAACACTTGTTTCCCAAAGAAGTTTTCTGAAAAATTTTCTAAGGCAAAGTCACCTTTAGCCTTCGACGCAAGTTTTAACCATAAGCCTTCCGCCTTCAGCGCAAGTTTTAACCATAAATCTCCCGCCTTCGACGCAAGTTTTGATCATAAGACTGTCGTCTTCGGCGTAAATCGAAAACCTAACTCTGCCTCTTCGGCGCAAGTTTTAACTCTATTTTTTCCGCTTTCGGCGCTTGAGTCAACTTTGATCTGCGTGCTTTTGGGCGGGTTTCCAAGGTCTATTATGGCCGCCTGCGGCGCAAGATTAAATCCTAAATTGGCCTCTCGTGGCGCAAGTCCTAAGACTAATTCAGCCGACATTCGCGCAAAGTCTAAAATTACCTTGGCCGCTTTAGGTGCACTTCAAAAGCTAATTCAGCCGACATTGGTGCAGGTCGTAGATCTATTTTGGCCACCTTTGGCGCAATTGCCCAGCATTATTTTGGCCGCCTTCGACGCAGAGTTTAACTTCATAAAGGACATTGGCACAAGAATCTTCTAAGTCTTTGGAACTCTTTGGCGCATGGCTTAGCCTTAAAATCGCTGATGGGTGGATTTTTATGACCAATCTTCCAAAGATTTTTGTTTGGTTTTTTTACTATGGCAAAACCATCTTTAGCATTAAGCGCAGTTTTTAGTGACAACTTTTGCGACAGAAGCCCAGGATTTATTTTATTTTGGCCAACATCGACACATGGATTAGCTTTAAAATTGCCGATGGGCGGATTTTTATGACCAAATTCCGCGACAAAGCGCAAATGTTAAAATTAATCCTCGCGTTGTGCAAATCTTGGTGATTTTTCCCCGACTATGGCACATAAGTTATCCTTAAAGTTGTCGTTGTTGCATCGCTTCCAATCATAAAACGTCGATAAGCTTTAAGCCCATGGGCTCGACCCTTGATCACAAGAGTTTTAATCATAAGCTTCCGCCCATTGCGCATTTGTTAACGCTATCTTCCCCGCCATGGCATAGCCCACCTGTTTCTGTGTGCGTGTGACTACACATTAATTAGAACTTATGGCATCCGTGTTAAATCAACCACCTTTCCACTTTGAGCCTCGTGCATATTAAATTGGCTAACATGTGGCCCAGGCGATATAAATGTGTCCCTTTTAAATATAATGAGGCTTGAGGTGTGCAAATATTCTTTTAAAATCTTTGTCAAAATCTTTACTTACGTTATTTCGCTATTGCAGGATGATATGCATAGGAAGTTGGCAGCAAATTAAGCGTGGAAATAAGGAAGACAGTTAGAACCTACCAAGCCTTATACTCAAGAACTCAGGAATCCTTTAGTAAATGCCAACTAGGCCTGCCACAAACAATTTATGATTTCCCCAAGAGATAAGTGCGCTTAGCAGAACTACAAGCAGGTTTAAATGCAGAATTGGAATATTTGAAGAAGGTGGATACAACAAGAGGATAATCCATTACCAGCTTATATCCCTGAGGAAGCAGGCGCAGCAGCAGAAGAATCGCAGTCAGCAACCGAGTCATCCATAGCTTGATTTATTCTAAAACAAAAGACAGCTGTTATTTGTCTTTTTGTAATAAAGAAAAGGGATCTTTATTTCTGTTTTGTTATAATCTTGTAAAAGACAGCTGCGTTCTGGGTTTTGTCTTATTGACCACTAGAAGACAAAAAATTATGTTCCTTCCTAGGTTTAGGTTTAGGTTTTTGGGAAAATGAGAAGCATTGTAAATCTATAAATAGGTGAGCGGAGGAGAGTATAGGGACTTTTGACAGGAAAAGAAAAAAGACTGCGCTATGTATGGGAACTATTTTCTAGATATAAAGATACAAGAGTTTGTTTTTGTGTCTATTGAAAGCCTGCACGGCATTTGCTTGGGATCTTTGTAAAGGGACGTGGAACTATTTCGACTCTCTTACCACTAGCTTATTGTGATATCGTTCTAACTCATTGTGGATTACTCCATTGCTGTGAATGTTTCTCATTTTCTGTGTATTATGTTGTGTATTATGAGTGGTGAAATCGTTTTAATTCATTTGAGCTAACTTGAATGTATCTCCCTTTCTGTTGTAATTTACATTTAAACTGGTTCAAATACCTATCTGCGTGACCCTTATGTGTATCTACAGCACGCTGCTCATTCTCTTATTTTGGCTCCTCGCGAGGATAGAATAGATTTGCTTATCACAGTTTTTTTAGATTAAGATTTGTTTCAGTTTTGCATTTAGATTAAATTAGTTTATAGCACTTGCATCTCATACATAAATTTAAAACACATAAATGGTGGATCGGGATGCAACTGGTAAAGAACACAACAAATCTTTAAATCTTACACGGTAGCCGGAACTGTTAACCGGACGGATTCCCCACACCAAACGGTGAGCGATCTAATTGGGATTGCCTACCGGGGAGAATCCCTTGCTGATTGATGCTACGATTTCCGGGGAATCAAGAAGACATAAAGTAAAATTGTAAATCAATAAACTGACAAGAAATTATTAATTTAAATAACTTGTAAATTATGAAAAGACATACCTTTTCATTAAAAGGGGTATGGGAGTCATATTTAAAGACCCCGAACTATATTGTAAAGACATTCATATTTTTATCAATAAATATATTATTCATTACTACAAATAGGGAATTCAATGGATACATACATTAGGTACATATTCCGCAAATCACCATAAACAATTTATTAAATTCAAGTGGGAAGGAAGAAAATATAAGTTGCATGGCTTCCAACCACCTCCTACCCAAATTATATCTTCACGACAAATGGAGAAAATAATTCAAAAAGGGGCACCAACATTGGTCGCACAATGTCATCAAATTGAGATGCTAGCAGCAGAACTGGCCCATGACCAACAACCAGAAATCCAAGAAATAATCCAAAAGTATGAGAAGGTATTCCAAGATATTCCATGAAATTACCACCAGAAAGAGGAATAGAGCACATAATTGACGTTAATCCAGATTCAATGCCCGTGAACGTCAAACCTTACAGGTACCCTCACCATCATAAGACAGAAATAGAAAGGCTAATTCAAGACTTACTAAGATGTGGAGTCATCACCAAAAGTAGAAGCCCATATGCCACTCCAATAGTATTGGTTCGAAAAAAATATGGATCCTTTAGGCTATGTATAGATTATCGGGGACTGAACAAAATAACAATAAAAAACAAGTTCACCATTCCATTTATAGATGAGATGTTGGATGAACTCCATGGCGCCAAATATTTTTGCAAGTTGGACTTAAGATCAGGATATTACCAGATCCGGGTAAGATTAGAAGATGTAGCAAAGACAACTTTTCGAACTCCTAAAGGCCACTATGAATTTAACGTGATGCCATTCGATTTAACAAATTCCCCCGCTACCTTTCAAGCAACCATGAGTTATCTTTTTCAACCACACCTAAGAAAGTTCATACTGGTTTTATTTAACAATATTCTTGTCTATAGTAAGACATGGAAGGAGCGTCTTAAGCTTTTAGAACTTGTACTCTCACTCCTAGAAGAAAATCAGTTCTATGCAAAAATGTCAAAATGCACTTTTGGAAAGGAATAAGTCGAATACCTCAGTCATATCATATCCAAAGAAGGAGTTAGAGTAGACCCAAGAAAAATCAAGGCAATTACATAATGGCCAAAACCTTATAATATATCAAAATTAAGAAGTTTTTTAGGCCTAACAGGTTATTATCAAAGGTTTGTCAAAAACTATGCTCATCTAGCAACACCGCTATCAGATCTACTAAATAAAAAATTTCCAATGGAATAACAAGGATGAGGAAAGTTTCAAAGTCCTAAATAGGATTATAACATCCACACCAGTGTTAGCAACTCCTGATTTTACGAAGCCCTTTGTGGTAGAGTGTGATGCCTCAAGTTGTGGAATAGGTGCAGTCTTCATGCAGGATGACCATCTGATTGCTTTTGAAATTCGAAAGCTCAATAAGAGGGAAGGATTGAAGTCCACATATGATAAAGAGATGCTTGCTATCATTCATGCATTAGCAAAATGGTGACAATACTTATTCGGTAGTAAATTCCTGATACGTACTGATCACATTAGTATTCAATACTTACTTCGACAAAAAACCCTATCTACAGAGCAGCAAACATGGATAGAAATATTTCCACCTTTGATATAGAGATACTACACAAAAAAGGAAGGGATAACGTGGTTGTCGATGCATTATCACGAAAAGACGAAGAAGTATTATCATATGCAGTATAAGTCGTAATTCCTGAATGGTTGGATGAAATATGCATAGAATATGCCAAGGACCCTGAAGCTTGTTCCATCATCAATAATGTGATGCAACATCCCAAATTTGAATGGAGAAATGACATTTTATGGCATAAAGGGAGGATCTACCTTCCACCTACTTCAAAGTTCAAAATAAATATCTTAAAGGAGTCACATGACTAACTCGCTACAGGACATGTAGGTACCTTTAAAACTTATTATAACGCATGAAATCATTTTATTGGAAGGGAATGAGTAAAGATATTCATAGGTATGTCTCTGAGTGTGACATGTGTCAGAGAAACAAAAGTGAAAATATTATGACGCTAGGATTACTTTACCCTCTACATGTACCAAATCAGAAGTGGGAATAGATTTCGATGGACATTATCGAGGGTTTTTCCATGTCTAAGGGGAAGGATAAAAAATTTCGTAGTGATTGATCAACTCACTAAGTATTCTCACTTCATGGCGGTAAAGAAAACAGACTCAGCAAAACAAATAGCTCAAGTATTTTGCAAAAATATTTATAAATTACATGGGTTTCCAAAAGTGATTGTAAGTGACAGGGATGCAAATTTTAAAGGAAAATTTTGGAAGGAATTTTGTAAATAAATAAGGATATCCCTTAACATGAGTTCATCATATCATCCCCAAACTGATGGAAAAACTGAAATAGTGAATAAATGTTTGGGAACATACCTTTGTTGTTTTGTGACAGACAAGCAGAACAAGTGGTTCCAATGGTTTCATTTGGTTGAATGGTGGTATAACTCAACTTACCATACTTCAGCTATAATGACCCCTTTTCAAGCCTTGTATGGTTATGAACCACCTAAGTGGAAGGAATATGTGTTATTTAATTCTAAGGTTCCAACAGTAAGGAATCAATTAGAGGAATACCAAAAGATCATCCAAATATTAAAGGAAAACTTTACAAATGCTCGCAATCGAATGAAGCAACAAGCGGATTTACGAAGATCAAAACAAGAGTTTGAAGTAGGTGATTGGGTGTTCGTATGACTCCAACCATATAGACAATTGTCACTCAAATAAAAAGGCAAGTACAAGTTAGCTACAAAATTCTATGGGCCATATTAGATTAACAAACAAATCAGTTCAGTATCATACGGTTTAACATTGCCAGATAAGTGTCGCATTCATAATGTGTTTCATGTGTCAAGCCTCAAGAAAGTGTTAGGACAACATCAAGTAGCACAATCTGAACTACCTATTTTGGACAAGGAAGGTCGAATTATTTTAGAACCTGAAGGCATACTGTCTATTAAGGAAAGGAAGCTTCGTTCTATGATCATTAAAGAATATCTTATTAAATTGAAGAACTTGCCAGAGGAAGATTCATCTTGGGAAACTGCAAGTTTTCTTCAACAACATCCTTCTCTACCCTTGCTTTGAGGACACAACAGTTCTTAAGGAATGGACAATGTAATAAACATATATAAAACAAAACTAACAAAAAAAAAAGAATAAAATAAAAGACATAGAGTAATATTGTAAATAATAAACCAACAAGAAATTATTAATTTAAATAACTTGTATATTATGAAAAGACATATTTTTTGTTAAAAGGGGTACGAGAGTCATATTTAAAGACCCTAAATTATATTGTAAAGACATTCATATGTTTATCAATAAATATTATTCATTACTACAAATATGGAATTCGGGTTTTGACTTAACATCATGTTGTGACATTAAGAGGTTACTAGAATTTTATTTCAAATTACGACATTAAGAGGTTACGTTGAATTCAAATTTATGTAACATTGTGACATTAGGGGTGACTAAAATTGTGACATAAAGAGGTTGACTTTAAAATTATGTCACATTGTGACATAAAGAGGTTGATAATATGGTTATATTGCTTTGGGACATTTATCTTGGTTAACTTATGTTGAATTTCTACATTTCTTGTTGGTTATTTGAGATTACGATGCTCCTCAAGTGATATCTCGAATTATTCAAGGGATATGGTGTATTGTGACATTTCTCAATGGTTATGTCACATTAAAATGTTCATCTTGCTTCAAATTTTGGAAAAATGCAAGGTTCCTCATCACTTGTGTCACATTGTGACATTCAACAAAGGTTATGTCACACTTTGAGGTTCCTCAAGGGCAATGTGGTATTTTGATTTTTTTTAATGGTTATGTCACATTGTGATGTCCATATTGGTTGACTTTTGACAAATTACTAAATTCCTTAATGATTATGTTGCATTGAGATGTTCATCAAGGGTTTTGTCATATTATGATTCCCCTTAATGGTTATGTTGCATTATGATGTTAATATGATTTGATCTTCATGGATAAGATTCGGGAGGCTTCAATGCCAATAGAAGAAGAGAGAAAACATGCAAATCTATCATGACATTGCTAAAATAAACATTGATGAAAACACGTGAATGAAATACACCATAGAAATATGAGAGAGAGAGAGAGAGAGAGAGATTCTTATAAGATGAACCATTATATGTAACGAGGTCAATTTTAGTTCAGCTTATTCCTTGTATTAATGCTCTTCTTTGTTCCTTCTTATACGATGTCTTCTTGACGAAGTCAACTTTGATTAAGAGTGACTCCATAAACTACGTATCTATCATGTTCTCTTTTAAAATTAATAAAAATATGATTTTATGACTTTTACATCTTAACTTAGATTATAATCCCCCCTAATAGTCAAATCAATCCTTCCCCCTTGTAAAATGATTGTCCCATCATTTCTCCATCTTGGTTCACTCATGTCAAATTGTAATGATCCTCAATGGTTATGTTCCATGGGTCGACATTCACCAAGAATTATGTTGCATTGTCATATTACTCAAGTTATACTTTTGATTATGGAATTCATTAATGTCTATGTTACAATGTGATGTTCATATTGGTTGGCTTGTGTCGGATTGCTACATTCATCAATGGTTTTTTTACACAGTGACATTCATCTTGGTTGACTTATGTGAAATTGCTACATTCCTTCATGGTTATATTGCATTGTGACATTAATGGAGAGTTATTTTGCATTGTGATGTTCCTTAAGGGTTTACTCAATTGTCATGTTCCTCAATGGTTATGTCTAATTTTAGTATTTATCTTGATTGAATTATATTGAATTACTATAATTCTCAATAATTATGTGACATTATGACATCCCTTAAATATTATGTTAAATTGCAACATTCCTCAAAGAATATATGTTTTTTATAATAATAAAAAATTATATAAATATATATTTCCAAAATAAAATAATTAAAATTCTACTAGAAAATTGAATACCATATACAAAATTGCATTTCAACTATCATAAAAATGAAAAACACATATAAAAATTTATATCATCAAATGTTTATATAAATTCATATTACAACGATTTGAAATAAAGTAATGAAATATTCACTTGAATATAAAAAATGTGTAAAACAACTCATATTTCAATAAATGAATGAATAATCTTATGAGGCCTAATAACCTAAGCCATGATATTTATGCCTAGTGACAATATGTCACCAACATAATCCATATTTGAAACAAGTATAAAAATGTGTCCAATTTCAATCAAGTTCATTGCGTTGCTAGGTAACAAAATGCATCATGGATAATTGTTAGGACACACGAGACTATCAATAAATCATAAAACATGAACAAAACTTGTGTGTACTTGCACATAATAATTATTCCATGCACTTTTCAAAAAGGAAAATGTGTTTATAAAAACTCAGCAAAACAAATTTTAAACTTTACAATATATATGATCTAATTTTACAAAAATATAACCTTAAAATATATATAAATAACTTTTATAAAATTGTTTTTTAATTTTATAAGTTACAAATATATTTGTGTTCGCTGGAAAAAATTATATGTTTTTATTGTGTATTTATAAATATTAAACAAACTACAAGATGTTTTAATAGAATTGAATTCGGATGGATGAAATAAAATCCATTTAACCCCATTAACGAACCACTGTATTTTTGGCAATCAAATATTAACTTTTTAAATTACGAATATAACTAATAATCAAATACTAACTTTTTAAATTACAAATATCGATAAGGAGTTGTTAATGGTAGCAAGTCCTTGCCTTAAGAATTCGAATACTATGTACTAGTTCATGAAGAATAATGAAAGTGGTTGCAATTAACTTAAAAGCATCAAGTTCTAAATTAAATTAAAATGTGAAGGTTTTAGGTCAAAATCAATTGACATAATCAGATGTCTAGTTTAACAACTTAAAGGCAATTAATTGACTATATGAGCTATAGACCATGTAGACAAAGAAAAACTTAAGATAAGAGGAAACTCATCCATCAAGATGACAAGTAAAATATATGGAATGAGTGGGATGCAGTAAACCAATAGAGATCTAGTTATTGGCACACTTGGAAAAATCGAGATCTCAGGCAAAGAAAGGAAATGTTGTGTAGTATAAACAATGAATACCCCACGTGGCCATCGCTTTAATGTTTTTCCACGGTTCATAACATGGAGATGTCTTTGAGGTGCCTTTGGACTCATTAAAGGAGTTGACGTGTTCAAGAGCATAGTAGCATAATTCGGCCGTATTGGCATTTCACGTACGGAAATTCGAAACAAATTCGAATTCGCCGTATATTTGTTTTAAGTGTAATACGAGTACGGATTCTTGGTAATGGAAAATTAAAGTTGGAAAACCAATTTAAAAAAAAACAAACTTAAACACAATAAAACATAAATACCATTCAATTTATGCATTCTTATTAAAATAATTATTAATAACTAGTTGTCGTCACTCACACCTTTTTGTTTTTTAAATATATTTGATTTTATTATATAAATGTCTATGTACATTAATGGTATATTTTTGAATACTCAATTAAAAAACATTATATATAAGCAGTCTACTTCCGTATTTTATTCGTACTAGATTTTTTCATTACGTATTTTTTCCGTATCGAATCGTATTCGTATCCGTATTCGTACTCGAATTATGCTACTATGTTCAAGAGAACACACATGGACATGTAGAGAGATCAACATACCTCCCAGATCATTTTATGGAAAAAAACAAATGCCAACACGTGTGTTCTTTGAATGTTATACCTATTGCATATAAGAAGGAAGCACATTGACTAGGTTAGCCACTCAATCCAACACAACGCAAGGCAGGGTGAAATGATGCATAGTTTTTACGCACTATTTTTTAAGAGCAATTATACTTAACTTGTGCATGCAAGAAAGGTGTCATGCTCTTTCTCAAAATTTTCACTATCATGGATATTGTTACAGAAGTGGATTGCCATCACATTTGAGGGGTAACAAGCAAGACCCTATGCCACTATGGATCTCCATTACTAGGGAAACTCATTTAGTTGGGAATTCATAACCAAGTTGGATGACAACCAAAATGAAGTCGGCAACTAAGGAAGCAGAGAGAGGAAGTGGCCTTCCCCCAACCTATAGTTCCATTTGCATTCATCTACACTAGTTTGTACATGTGGTTATTCCCAAAGCTTCTTCCAAGGTCGATCATACATTCAACTAGGTAAAGGGAAAACCAACAGCTACAAACTATAGTTCTCGGATTTGAAAAAATGGCTACAATGGGAAAAGGAGGCGACGAACTATAATGAATGAGAGCTATTGAACAAGAGGGCACAAGAGATTATTGCTCAATACATGGACAAATTTTATGGCTAAGAGGAACGAAGAGATGGCTGAAAAATTGGCTAACTTAATAACATCAAGGGAATAAAAGAAATTCATCTTTTACTCTTCAAAAGCGTGTTAAAGAAATTCCTCTTTTACTCTTTTACTCCCAGATCAAAAGCACATTGATAAGTTGTTCCCACAAAAAAGTGGACTCGGGCACGTGTTGTCCTCAAAACCATTGAGGACACATGCTCCTTGTTAATTGGTCGCACCTCTATGAACACGGTTTTCGTAAACCACCAACCATCGACATGTTACCACTCTTGGAAACCAAAAGTGGTATCCACCAGCTTTTCAAAAAGCACTTTGCACATCACTCCCACCAGCCATCTCACCTCGTCTCACGTCCTGCAATCTGTCATATGGGTCCCATCACTCCCGCTATCCAGCTTACCCCGCATCCCGCCTACCACCTATCACACAGACCCCGTTAACATCATTTTCCCTCAGCCTCATTTTCAAACGTGTAAAGTGTATTTTCTGAATGGATAAAATATTTTGACATATTTTAAAATATTATTATCTTTTTATCCCAAAGAAGCGTGCTCCTGAAAACTAGCATACCAAGTAAACCTTGCACAAAGCCTACCAGTCTGAGTCAACATCAAGAATTCCATCTCAGCCTCCAGCTATCATCCGGGTATCTTTCTGCCACTTTTATCTAGCATTGTTACTGAAATACTTGTTCTTGCCATTAATTCTGTAAAACCCTAGTTTCGTAAGTTAGCCCTAATTTGGTAGAAGTTACCCTAATTTGACTATAATCCACTGAACCAGTGAGTTGAAATGGCACCCAAATCCAAAGTAACCCTTTTGAATCTTCGTTTCTCATGAGAAGAGCACGTTTATGATCACGAGGATATAGTTTTTGACACCATCATTGCTAATTCCGACCTAGTTGAAACCATTAAAGAAGCCAAGACCCTGGTTTTTTCTTACCAAGATAGATTTAGCCTTTGGAATTTGAATTTTGCCTAGTCAGTTTGCCCTAGGTCTGTGGTTTTCCCTGAATTTGTCACCTGGTGTTCCAAGCATTACTCCACCAAGTAGGATATTTTGTCTTTAGATATGTCCAAAAACCTGTGTTTTGTCACCCCAGATGCCCTCAAAAGGATGTTCTATATACCACAGTCTTTAGCCCCATATCCTTTAAATGAAAAATCCCTAGCAAGTGCTTTTAGCACCCTTGGCCCCTATGAGAATCATCAATTTCTATCCAAGCATATGGAACTCGGGATGGCCATACCGACTATTCCACCTCCCTATGCCACAACTGTGTTCTCTAAAAACTCCAGAAAAACCATATCCACCAAATGTACCATCATTGGTTTAGAGGATGGAAAATATGTAGAAGAGGTCATCCTAGGATTTCTTCTTAAACTGACCACTGACCCTGGTAGAAGCCCCCCTCACTTTGACCTTTGTACCTACCTGGTTGATAAGATCCATTAACAGTTGGAGGAGTTTCTGGTAATTGAGTACTTTAGGTTCCCTTCCTTCTTATTCTTCTTATTCTTTTATCAAAATTTTGAGAGCTTCAAACACTTGGCCCTAAGAACCACATATGAACAAGGAACACAACTCCCTGTGTATGACTGGAATGATTTGGTACTAATAAGAGCATACAACTCTAACTTTTCAGAATTCATAGATAAAGTAATGAGTGTTGCATACATCCTAATACATGGTAGTTCACCCCCAAGAATGCTACCAAATAATAAGAGACATCTTCAATTTAGCTCAGAGATCTAGGTAGGTGATTGGTTTCTCTATGAAGATCACATAGTTATCAGGGTCTATGGGTTTGAAGAGGAACCTTACAAGTTACCTACTTTCCTAACGCCCAGAATATTTGCTATGGAGTTTGTGAGGTAAAATATGAACTTAAATGAATTGCATTTGAGACATTTCGGACAACATAGGTCATTCTTATTTCCAGAAGAAGTAGGACATCTTATCATAAGAGGGTTAAATGCTCCTCAATATGTAGAAGGATACCTAATTCAACTGAATCTGGAGAAAACTACAAGAGATTCCTATGATCCACACCAAGTTATATCCAAGAAAAGGATGGAAAACAAAAATTCAGCATATATATGCCCACCCATACCTCTTTGGGAAAGAATAGTCAATCACGGGGGCTTCACTCAATAAACCGCTATCATAGCACGTTCGTTCGTGGCATATGAAAGAATACCCCTAATTTCACTAAATATTGGAAAATACCTTCCAAAGTAGTTTTTTTTTAACCCCCTCCCAATATGCCTTCCCAATTTAAAAAAAACCCCTATTTTCACTAGATATTGTATGTATCAATTTTTTCATTAACATTTTTTATACCCCTTTATATTTATACCTATTATATTGATATGAAACCCCTCTTATGACCCCACATGCATTATACAATGCACCTTGCTTCTTTCGATGTATATTGTGGATGCACATTACTTCACCCACAATGCAATTACTCAACCACATATCATTATGATTTGCAGCATCTAATGGTCTAATGAAGAGATAGGAGATCACTTCTTGTATGTCATTGGAGCCAATGCACATAGTACAACATTTAGATTACATGTTGCAGTTCCCCAATTGCTAACTAAGCCTGTTGTGGGCTAGGTATCCAAGCCCCCAGGGCCTGTAACAAGCTTTAGGAGGCTGATTAAACTTCCCAAGGCCTGTAATAGGCACGAGTGGTTGGGTATTCAAGCCCCCAAGGCCTATCGAGGGCCTATAATAGGCCCTGGAGGCTTAGAGCCTCCCAAGTCTATTGGTAACTGTTATCGGACAATCCACTCGGGCGGACACGAGCAGGATCTCCCTAGCTCAATGAGATTCTAGAACAAATAGAACAGACTACAACACGTTTCCTAGATCTACTTAAGGATCAAGTGCTAGATGTCTTACCTCTTCGATTCGCTATCCTTTCTCCCAAATTTTGATCCATGTCCCACGGTCGTCAAATCCAAGCTGCAAGACCTGTCAAGACACAGAAAAGAGAAACGAGTAAAGAGCATCTATACAATAAGAGATCTATGTAAACAATTAAGTAGGTAAACAACACAACATCATTACATATAAGAACGATATTGGTGGAAAGCATTTGTATTACTGTAAATAGAGGAGTACATGATAGAGATATAGGACTACAACCAAAGACTTAACGTAGCAGCCCTTCCTCGACCAAGCCAATTGCCATGTTCTTCCGAAGAAGTATGAGTTCCCCAAGAGGTGAGTGAAGGTGTCTTAAGAGAGATTTCCTAGTATGTAAGCACTATAGGCTTCCTCCCAAGATAGATTTCACCAGCATGTAGATACCATAGCCTTCCTCCCAAGATAGATTTCACCAGCATGTAGATACCATAGCCTTCCTCCCAAGATAGATTTCACCAGCATGTAGATACCGTAGCCTTCCTCCCTTTGGTATGGGAGTGAGCCTCACTTATATAGGACTAAATGGATAGGGTATGGATAGGATAGGTTGAGGAAGACTAGGAGAGAGATAGGGGATCTTCCCAAAGAGTTAGGGTTCGAGTACCAGTTCTCCTAGAGGTCAGGGATAAGTCCCCAAATGAGCAAGTTTCGAGAAGGATCTCGAATAATCTATTTTTGCCCATTAACAGACCTCGTCGCACCCTATAGTGGAGCAGATTGTGATGTCGCATGTTGATAGTGTGCAACCTACAATGACCCTTTAGAACCTAGCACAAATGAGTACAAACCCTCCCAGGATGATTATTAGTCCAAGTATCTTCAGGGGTGTATACACTGAATCTGATGATGAGTAGATTTTAGGTGTAACAGAATGCCCCCCAAAGCATGAAGCTGTTAAGGATGTACAGGTGAAATGCTTTGATAGAAATAATGGCAAAAGACTTGTCGGATGAAGAACGCTGCTGTAGTTCAACTGACTCTGAACTGACAATCTCATATGAACTACAACATGGCTGTCGACCAAATCATTGCAGATCCAAGGTAGTAATGACCGACTGAACACAATCATGGCTACTAGACACAAGCATAGATCCATGATGAGATGATAACACAGCCACGACCAATACAAAAGTGGATCCGTGTAATATGACTCAATACAAACTCCATTGCAACCTGGGTAAAAATGACTCCCTAGGGTCTTCAAGCTGAACCCGCAATGATACGAATCTATCCATGTGATTACAAATGTCTTGACATCGAACATGGTAGAAACCACTTGATTATTGGTCATTGATGTAAAACATTAACAAGTGCAAGGGAGCTCATCATTAATGTCAATGATTCCCAAGGTATCACAGTACATATCATCAAGTGCGAATAAATGGGTTGAAGACGAACGCCGGATGAAATCTTTCAATCAAGAGTCGATGATGTAAACTCATGATGAAAGCAAGGTAACCTGCCATTGAGGCATGCAGGGCCAAGGTACTTGACTGGTTTCTAGATTCAATCCTTGGATGATGAGTTGAAGTCGACAAGGATGAACCTGTCGAAGGAGGGCCATGATGAATCCCCCATCAATCGACACGAAACACGACAAAAGATGTGCAGAGTGGATCGGATGGTACAGTAACATGTGAGACTGACTCAAAGTAACAATGGCATGACGACATGTGTACTGACTGCAACTGATAGATGGTGAATGTGTTCTTGAACATGGGCATGGCATGACTTGGTAGTATTGTCATAATGAGAATGATGCAAACTTCTAATGCAACTGATGATGAAAGCTTTCTTTGAATGACTCAGAGGAGTAACAGGACTCAGAAAGTAAGCGGGGACTCATAAACAAACAGATGACCCAAGTACTGTATGCAAATGCTGATGAGTGCCATGTTCAAGAACGACTATATACTTCCACTGAGGTATGTAACACAAACACTTTCCTTTTTCCCCATCATGAATGATGAGTGCCTCATGTGTTTTTTACGATCTTGATGAGGGTAACTAGATGCTTGGTATAGCTCATCTCATAGATGAGTCCAATCCCAAATATTTTCTGAACCTGGGATAGGAGGGGTTCGTCCCATGACGGGCCCTTCAATGTGAAAATTTAGCGAGTCCATAGAAGGTAAAATCGGTCGTCATTTCATGTTTAGATAGTCTGAAAAGAACTAAAGAAGACTCCAATGGTCCTTTTTTGTAAAGTTAGCCTCATCTCCCGAAAAAGGGTAAAACAACGCGGGAGAGGACTCTTCCAATCATGATTGGCTGGAGTATTCCTGTTTCGTAATTAGTGCCCCCTGGTCTGAAAAAGGGGTAAAATATCACCAGGAAGATGACCATTCAAATACTTTGACAAGCGTGAATGCGACAAGTTCACTTGGCGATCTTTTCAATTTTAGGGAGTCTGAAAAGAGCTTAACTATGGACTCCGGGGGGTGTCCTTTTCCGTGGAAGTTTAACGAGCCCGAAAAAGTGATAAATCATAACTCGGTACTTGTTCTCATGGTTGGGTGAGTACGAGAACAAACGAAGAGTAAACTCATCCTCATGCAATAATTACGACTTAACCAAAAATAATAATGGCAAAACACTAAAAGGGGTGTTCATACCTGTAGTTACCGTTGGTAATGTGAGAAATGGCACAAAAAGACTACTTTACGACTCTTGTACACTAGAAAAAGTGTCAAACAGCCCCAAATATAATGACAAACGGTCGAAACTATAGTAAATGGCCCAAAAGCATAAAAAATTTGAAAAGGAATATTCCATTCTATTTATAAATAGAAATATGGGCCAAAAATAGAAACATTGTTCAAATTGCCAATTTGGGTGGAGAAGTACCAATTTGGAGCCAAAACTCCCTTTGCCGATTTCGAGAGCTACGATCCGCCATTTCACCAGTTGTCCAGACCAGGTAGGCCTAAATCTCAGCCAGCAACTTTGTAGTGGTTTACTTTTTGATTTATTGTTCATTTTTTGAGTTTTTGGGTGGTTTGTGGATGGGCCATTGTGCCCTCGGCTCGTCGCAAGTGGCCCTTTCGGGACTTGCGATGAGTCCAGGCTGTCACAAGCCTCGAAAACAAGACCTGCGATGACGTCCTGCTGTATCTGAATGTACGACGCGACGACAGAAACCCAAATCCCAAACAAAAAAGCTAATCCAAAAAATGAGCTTGTGAATGCTGAGGAAGGTCCTAACAAGGTTTAATTGCCCCTTTTGGCAGGTTACTAGCAAGCAAAAATGGTATTGGAGTGGCAAGAGAGAGAACATGAAGTGGAAGATGAGTAACCTGCAAATGATCCACAATGTGTGGAAGCTTTGAGAAACTATGGGTTGCTCAAATTTTTCGAGATACAGGGGATGAGAGCCCAGATCCCGTTCCTGACACACATGCTCCAGAGTTGGGATGCAGCCCAACAATACTTTGTGATAGGTGAGCATATCCTCATGATTGACATTGAGGATATCTACTTTCTGACCGGTTTGTCCCGAAGAGGGGACACTGTACATCTCACTGGGATACGGGCCAATGAACATACAGTTGAGGACATGGTGTCGCAGCACTGCATAGCTACTTATCGTCCTTCCAATGGGAAGATACTCATCAGAGATGTGGTGAGTTGTCCACTGAGGACCATACTGCTCACTATTACTAGGGTGGCGGGTATCCAAGCTCCACATACGGCTACTCGGACTCAGATGTTGTATGCGGAGGATTGTATGTCCCCCATGGTTTTCAACTGGTGCGAGGGTCTCCTCGCCAACATCTGAGCTCAGTTGACCAAGTGTTGGCGCAGGGAGCTCAAGCCATTTGGATACAGATCGATCATAGTATCGTTCCTCTTGGAGTGGGTTCCTCTTTTGCGCCCGCAGGTGGTACTGGATGACAGGGATCCGAGAGATCCTCACATGCTCAGGTGGGCAGAGGTGATGACCCGCCATGGTGGGGGTTCCATCATCAATTTTGGTCCTGCGTTCTTTAGTTGGCTAGAAGGCCAGTTACTCATGGTCAAGGACTTTCCATACAGTGGCACAGACTTTCGGGAGGATCCCGACTTGGTGCTGCCAGAGGGTGCAGCATTGGGTGATATCGGTAAGAACAAAACCCTTTGTATTTTTAGTTTTGTATATTATATCATTATTTTGATGTAGTGCTGATAAGTACGTAATATGTGTGTGCAAATGTGGGCCCCCTGCGACCAGTAGGTCTCTCCCTTCCATCGAGGAGGGACAGAGGTGGGGAGGCAGTGGTTCCTGCAGGTGCTCATGCCGCCATCGAGCAGATGGAGGAGGTGTATCGGAACTTGTCCTAGCTGACCATGGAGATACCCGAGCCAGCTATCAATGACCTACCAAGACCCATGCAGAGATTCGGAGTTGGAGAGTCCGTGCACTTCAACTCCTTACTCTATAAGGTGGCTCGTACTGTAGACTGCTTTCTCACCCAACGATAGAGAGTTGTTAGAGTCAGGGATGTACGGGTCAGGCGTTAGGCCTGATGACACTACTATACTTGTACTGAGAGCTTAGAGGCCTTAGATTTTATACTTACTAAAAGCTATGATGCTTCAGATTTTTGTAGAGACTCACTGAAAGCCATCGTGCTTCAGATTTTGTACCAGCACTACTTTTGAGCAATTTATATATATACATTATTGGCGGTTTCTACATTATGTGTTCTTCAAATGACTAGTGATGTGATCTTGTTCATATGTTTGATTCTGTACATTATATTTACATGTCGTGAATGCTTTTACATATTATTTGTATTATGTGTGTGCAATGTACCAATCCAGAATGAAATTGGCCATCGAGTCAGCAACTGTGTTTAACTCTCGTGGAATGTGTAGGTATTGAACATATTCAAATGACCTTTCCAGGAGACGTACTTGTCTGAAGAGATGGAGTAAGATGGGATCACGGACGGCGTATACCCGGTTGAGATGGGAAACCACTAATTGAGAATCCATGTGGATGACGATGTGGTTCATACCCAAGGAAATGGCATTAGCTAGGGTTCCGATTACTACCTGATATTCTGCGGCATTGTTGGTCGCGAACCCTAGGCAACTTCCTCCTAAGCTAATGAGCTCACCTATTGGGGAATATAGTACCTAGGCTGCCGAAGCAAGGTTATGCGTATGTCAGCTGGTCCCATTCGCAAATCCATAGCACGTTGCCATTTGCACATGCAGACAGAACATGGTATAAGAAGCGGAAACAAGATCGAAGGACACTCGAAAAGAAAATGCGTCACACCACACAAAAACACAAAAACACGCCATATACAGTATATACAAGAAATTCTATGCATGAGGGATCAAGCATAGTATCTCTTCAGGTAAAGCCTATTACGGGGTTCCCCTAAAGAGATTCCGTCGTAATATTCAAGCTCATAAGCACCTTTTTCCAACACGCGTTTTATAAAGTAAGGTCCATGCCACATGGACTTGAACTTCCCTGCTCTTAGTTTGTCGTGCTTCTGGTCGTAAGTGAGGACCAGGTCACCCTCGTTAAAGATACGAGGTTCAACTGACTTATCGTATTGGGATTTGATGCGTTTCTTGTGTGCTTCATTAGCAAGAGCGGCATCTCGGTGAGACTCATCAATTTTATCTAAGTGCAAGAGACGTTCTTCCTCAATAGTAATGTTAGGAAGAAGTTCGACAGTGAGCTATAAAGATGGAATTTTGCACTCTATCGGAAGGACAGCCTCCAATCCATATACCAATTGGAAGGGAGTGAAGCTTGTGCCGGTTTTGACGGAAGTTCGGTAGGCCCATAATGCTGAAAAGAGCTTGTTGTGCCAATTGGACTTATGTGTCCCTACCATCCTTTGGACCATAGTTTTCAAGACCTTGTTAATGGCCTCAACCTGTCCATTGGATTGCGGGTAGTAGGGTGTTGAATTTTCATGGCTAAAACCCAACCTGTCGCTCAATTCATCAACCATATGGTTCTGAGAGTGAGAACCATGATCGGTAACAATTGCCTGAGGAACTCCGAACCACGCTATTACATGATTGAACATGAAGAGTGCGGTGGTTTTTCCATCGTTCTAGTATGTAGGCATAGCTTCGACCCACTTTGTGAAGTAATCCACAGCTACAATGATGTAACTATGCCCCCCGGCCGAGGTAGGCTTACAATGCATAAAATCAATGCCCCATTTTGCGAATGGGCCAACGGCAATAACCGGATGTAGTGGGGCAGGATGAGTGCGCTTCTTCGTATGGAAGTGTTGGCAAGGAGGACATTTTTTTACGGACTCAATACAATATTTGAAGATAGTAGGCCAAAAATATCCCATGCGTAAAATCTTCTGGGTTGTAGCCATCCCAGAGAGATGACCGCCACATGCCCCAAGCGTGATAGTCATTCAAAATGAGTTCAGCCTCATCGTGAGTGAGACAACGTCTAAGAATTGAATCAACGCCACGACGATGCAAAGTATCATTGATGATTAAATAATACTTTGCATGGTGACGAATCTTATGACAGTCGTCGCGAGAAAGTTGAAGGTTGAAGCGTTGGGTTTGAAGATATAACAGGATATCTCCACACCACGGATCAGTCGCACTGATGAGAAACAATGATTCATTCGGAAAGGAGTCATTGTGCTCAACTTCTGCATCAGGACGGGGAAGGTCGCAAATGAGCTCGGCAAACACCAAAGACTTCTTAGACTTTGCTTTCTCGAAAAGAAGATCGAATTCTTGTAGTATCATGATCCAGCGTGAATACTTGCCCCCAAGCACCTGACATGTCAATACGTGGTACATGGGGTTTGAGTCGGCGATGATAGTGGTGGTGTGGATCAAGATGTAGTGACGGAACTTTTGGACGGCAATGACTGTCGCGAAAGAAAGTTTTTCGACATGTGAATATCTAGTTTCAGCATCAGCCAGACACTTACTTGCATAGTATATCACATGTTCCTGCGTGTTTTGATCCTCCTGTACCAAAACCATGGCGATAGTGGTAGCATAAGCGGTGAGATATAAGATGTAATCTCGATAATAATTAGGCAGTTGGAGCACGGGGGCATGCGTGATTGCATGTTTGATACTTTCGAAGGATTTTTGCGCTTGGTCATCCCAAATGAGCGGGACTTCCTTCTTGAGCAGTCTCATATAGCCATGAGTCTTCTCCGCGAAATTACAAACAAAACGTCGTAAATAAGTCACCTTCCCTTGGAGACTTTGAAGTTCCGTAACATCAGTCGGAGGTGGTAGGTTGATGATGGCCTCCACCTTTAAGGGATCGATGCGAATCCCATCCTTCGAAACAATAAATCCTAAGAGGCATCCGGACTCAACGCAAAAGATACACTTATGAGGATTCAGCCGGATATTGTACCGTCTGCATCTGAGGAAAATGGCCATCAGATGATCAATGTGGAACTCGCGTTGCTTTGAATGAGTAGGGAGATCATCCAGGTAGGGTTCCACAAAGTCCTTAATATCGTGGAAGGCGTATGACATAGCCCACTAAAACGTGGCACCAGCATTTTTAAGGCCAAATGGGAGCTTGCGGTATGCGAACATACCCCATGGGTAGATGAAATCCGTCTTATGTTGGTCAGCTGGGTTGATCTCAATTTGGTTGTGACCAAAAAATCCATCCATGAATGAGAAGATGATGCTTCCGGCACAGTTGTCGATGATCTGGTCGATGAAGGGGGTTGGGTAGTTGTCTTTTGGACAAGCCCGATTAAGGTCCTGATAATCAACACGGACATGAATGGTGCCCTATTTTTTGTTCACGGGAAGGACATTTGAGACCCAATCCGTCAATGGGATAGGATAAATGAAACCAGCCTTTAAGATATTTTCAATTTCTGCCTTTATTTCTGCAGTCTTCCGGGGGTGTACCGGTCGCAACTTTTGGCGTACAGGTTTGATGTCAGGATAGGTTTTTATTTCGTGAGAAACAATTGCGGGGTCTATCCCAAGAATCTCCTCATAGGACCAAGCAAATACGTCTCGAAATTTCTTAAACAAGGCCGTGCTAATAGCAATTTCTTTAGGGGAACACTTCTGGCCTATGCGAATGTGTTCCACTATGCCAGGTTTCACCGAGATGTCTACCAGGGTGGTTGGCTCAATGTTGGCCAGGTTTCCCTCCATGTCCGTAAGACATGTAAGAATGGGGGAACGAGGGGATGGGTAGATATCTGGCGAAAAGAGGGTATGGATGTTGTTCTCTATGTATTCCAAAGGAGGAAGAAAAGATGACCTATGATGGAGATCATCCCACGGACTATCGTCAATATTCATTACTTCCATGATGGACTCGTCGGAATGAAAAGTTTGAAGTAAGAGATCAGGTAGAGATGACGTCCGTCGTAGAGAACAAGATGGGGAGGCCACGGTGAAATGGTCCTCTGGTGCTGATTGGATAGCCTCGTAAATACGTTCAGCGGATGAAAGAGGCATTATGTCTCCAAGCAGGTGTGTTATGGCTTCATCCGGTACAAGCCAAACATCGTTAGAGTGAGATAAAATCTCAGTGGAGATCATGTTCACCGTAGCAACATGATTAGGGGGGTCCATGGCTGGAAAAATGCCCATGAGAGATGAATATTTCAAAAGGCCAACCCTTACACTCTCACACTGTTTTGACATTTGTCCAATGAAAGGAACATGGTCACCAGGATGAGTAGTGGTGTCCAGTGTACAAAAATCTAGTTGGTCGATAGTAACAATTCGTCCTTGGTGAGGGAATTGTACTATGCGGAAGACTAAAGAGGCTACCTCCTGCATGGTGTAGAACCAATTGCAACCAAGCAAGAGATTATAATCTAACGGGGCCGAGACCACTTCCACGTTAATGGTTATGGTATTTCCACCCAACTCAACTGCAAGAGCTTGTAAGAGCCCATGAGGTTGAAATCCACACCCGTCGAATGCTTTCAACGTGGTAGGAGAATGATTCAATTCAGGGGAGCCAATGGCTCTCCAACAGGCGATCGACATGACAGAAGTGGAGGCACCTTCATCTAGAAGAGTGCGATGGATAATTTTCCCAGCAATGTTCGCAGAAACTTGGAATGCGAGCTGGTGTGAGAGCCTCGACTTAAGGTTGTCAAGTCGGAACATGATGGCATTCGAGGAATCCGGGTCGATTGCACCAATGGTGGCAAGGAGAGTTTTGCGTTGATTAGGACAATTCTGCAAAACTTCCAGGGTGGACATGGCGCAAGGAGCTTGGGCCAAGTCCTCTATGATATTGTAATTTTGTGCCACTCGAGCATTAGGATTGAAAACAACTTTTCGAATCGTACTGTTGGGCGGACGCAATATCGAATCTAAAGAGGGTCTCTCTATAGTGAGAGAAGTCGAAGGTACAGTGACATCGGTTAAGGATTCGGAAGCTTTTTCAATATTTCTTCCAGTGGGTTCCTTCGAAGGGACCGGTTCGTAAGATCGCGAGTGAGTATTCAAGTTGATCGTCTCGTTACGCAGCATGAGAACATGTGTGATATTGGATGATTCCCCCTAGGCTGAGGGGGTTTGAGCAATCATCTGCTGGTTCTGAGCGGGAAACGGATCATTGAGGACTATGGGAGTTGGTTTACCCTTAAGAAACTTTTGCACTGCGTCTCTATGGGGACACTCCTTGGAGAAATGGTCATCTCTGCACAATAAAAAAGGATATTTCAGTTTTCGTTTCTGCTTGGTATCGTCGGGAGTGCTTTTTGGTTCCTGCTGGGCAGAAGACTTTTTGTATTTCCCCTTGTTTTTCTTCTTGCCATTAAACTTCTGAAATGAAGCTGATTGAATAGAATTCACCTCTTCAGTGATAGCAGGAGCGGTCGACTTGGTGGTGTTGTGGCCAACCTAAGCCATTAAGGGGGAAGACCCTTGAAGGTTGGATGATCCAATAGTGCTAGAGGCAGGCTAGGTGTTAAGGGATCCAATGATTCCATTGGTTTGAGGTCCCTTATGCGGTTTCATGGGGTCATTAACATCACGGGGTGCATTAGGCAGAATATTAAACAAAGTGCCAAATTGAGTGTAGACCAGATCTAACAGATGGGCACTCGCGATGGCTTGTTCTTCAGTGACAACACCTCTCATGGTGACATCTTTTGCTATGGTGGGAATGAGTGATTTTGAAAACCAATCTACTAGGAGCTGATCTGGAATAGGAGCTTTAATGAGACATCATCTCCTTCGCCATTCATGGATATGATCCGAAATGTGAGTGGCGGTATTCTGACAGAGCGAGGTTAAAATCTTGGTAACAGTCTCATACCGTATAGGCAGCTGGAAATGCATCAAAAAGTCCATAGCAAGAGAGCCGAAATCAGGAAAAGAGTGCGGTAGCAACTCAATGTACCACTTGGCAGCCGAACCGGTGAGAGTCCGTTGAAACAATCTAAGACGAATTGAGTCATCCATTAAGGAATTAGATGAACACCATAAGTGGTATGTCATCATGTGGTTCTTGGGGTCTTCACCCGGCTTGCCGTCAAACTTGGGGATATCAAAAGGAAGTTTCACCGGAATTGGTGGCCAGTTAGATCCATGGTAAATAGGATCATTGGTTAAACGGGATAGGTTAGGTAAGTCCAAGGTAGCCAGAAAGGGCAGCTGTGGATTAGGCTCCGCGTATTGATAATACGGATAAGGCGTGTAAGGACCAAACTGACCATAAGGTGTACCAAGATTAAACTAACCATAGGGGGGTGTGCCGCCCGGACCATAAGGAGTTCCACCACCATAAGGTGGTCCATTCCAATAAGGTAGGGGTTCGCCTCCACCACCGGGAGGGGGCGGAGGTCCGCCGCCACCACCAGGAGGAGGTGGGGGTCCATAACCGTAATAAGGTGGCCCACCACCGCCTCCACCTGGAGGAGGTGGTGGACCACTTCCACCGCTAGAAGGATGGGGGCCCCCACCACCTCCGCCGCCGGAAGGGTGAGGGTCTCCACCACCACCGCCACCACCATAGTGATTAGGTCCTCCACCACCTCCACCTGGAGGGGGTGGTGGACCATTCCCGCCACCGCCGGAGGGGTGGGATAAGTTGTAAGTAAAATGAGGTGGGCCTCCACCAATGTTAGGTGGGGGCCCGCTGCCTCTAGAGAGAGGTGGGGAAGGACCAATCGAGGGTGGTGATACTTGAGGGATAGTCGGTTGGGGTCCGTGTTGCAACACAGTTTGTTTCCCCATAGAGTGTATGGGTTCTCGGGATAAGGTATCCCGTATTGCGCGTTTTCGGGATTAGCTTGGCCCGGCACAGGGTTAATGGAACCTGGATATGCTTGACTCCATCAGGGTTGGGTTACTTTTGACGGCCCTCCAACATGAGATAATCCCATGGTGGATGGTCTGGCGGGTTGGGACGGTCAATCGAAAGCATAATGCATAATACTCTTGGAGGGTAACTGAGCTAAAGTTACTACCAAATCCTTTATCATGCCCACACATTTTACTGGTTTTGAATCAAAATTGTACAGATGTTGATCAGGTTTATTAATTTCCAATCCCAATTCTTACATGATCACTTTTGGCGTCAAATTATGAGAGGCACCTGAATCTAACATGCAATTATGCATCAATTTTACATGCAGACTCAAGGTTACATAAAATGGAGGTGTATATTCATTGTTTTCATCTTCTATAGCAGGTCCAACTTCAATAGCAGGGGTTTCATCAGCAATATTCAAGCCATTTGATTGAGGATTTGCATTATTCAACTTGAGGACATTCTCAATTTGCTTGGCATAGATAGGGTCTTGATCCAATTCAAATAGTGGAATGGACATTTTAATTTTAGAAAGATCATGCAGAAAATCAAAAGGATGAGAATACTTGTCCACTTCTTTTGCTTAAGTGGGAAGGGAAACAACCTTTTTATGGACAGGAGGAGGGATAACCTTGACTTCAAAAGAGGATGAGGTGCTAGGATTTAATTTATGGGCAGAAGGATTTTGAATAGGGGAGGAATTATCAACATATTTGGTATCTTTTGGATCTTTTACCAATTTATTAGAAGTAGCTACTTTAGGCTGATTTTTTGGCAAGTTCCTTGGTCTTCGAAAATACCTCTTCAAGTTGCTTTGGGTTCATTCTGATACACATAATCTTGTAGTGAACTTTAATAATCCTCTTGAGTGAGATGTATCATATCATCATCATCATTTACCCAAAGGATATATTCAGGAGACTCAACATATTCTTCATTAGGAGGTATTTCCACCACATGTTCAACATCATTTTCCTTTACCGGTGGTTGTATGGGAGGATATTAATTTCTTCTTTCTCTGTTTAGGATTTGAGGATTAAAATTCCTTCTATACTAATTAGGATTTCTCTGTCCCATGCCTTGAGGATTCTTGTATTGATTATTTCCATCTACCTCAAGTCTGGTGAGATTGTTTGACAAACCTCTCAATATCTTTGACATATCCTTAGATTTTTCATCTTGACTGTCCCATTTCTGGTTGATGTGCCAACCTCATCTTTAGGCTTCTTCTTATCCAAATCTTGCCTATGTTTCAAGTTACCCGAGGATGTCATGTTTCCTTCTACGTCTAGATCATCATATTTCATGTTTAAAAGAGTAGTGGATCTCATTTCTCTTAAAATCATGGCAAACTCAGATTCATGTGCTCCTGCATATGTGACTTTACCAATAGCTTGTGAAGGTTTAATATCTTGAGGAATTTTGTTGTAAATCTTGTTGAATATTTTGTTAAACTCACTCACATTTTCTCCATTCTTTTTCTTTAAAGTTGCAAATTCAGTTAGGTAGTAAAGATGATCTCTCTTTTCACCCCACTGTCTCATAAATGCTTGTTCCATACCAGGCCAAGAATTTAAATAATTTGAAAGTAGGGCTCTAAAACATTTCCTGACTTCTCCCTGCAAAGATTGTATAAAATGTCTCAAGTACACATCGTCTTCCTCAATGAGAAGATTGTCTGTGAAATCTTGAAACTTAGAAATGTGATCTTTTGCGGTAATGTCTTTCTCTCCATCGAATTGAGGAAGAATATTAATATATTTCTCATGCATGTCATGGAGATTATTTGGCAGGTTTAAAGGGCCAAACCTATTGGCTATCCATGGATTTATTATAGGGAGTGGAACTCCTTGTCCTCTGTCGGCCATATTTAAATGATGTAGGATAATGTTATGATCTTGTGGTGTCAGTGAGGTTCTTTGAGGTCTAACAAATGATGTATTAGGTCCATATGTATTAGCAGATAATGAAGGAGAAGTCAATTGGGGATCTAAATCAGAATTCAAAGGTGTCTTGGGAACATTTTGCAGGTTTTCAAAATTATTTAAAATCCTCATATATTTCTTGATTATCTACTACAGGAGATATCATATTTGAATTAAAACGAGGAATATCTCTCCCTTGGACTATACGTATGTTCCTCCAATGTTCTCGAGAGTCAGGCAAGATCCAGAAATTTGTTGACTGAGTATTCGGTCGTGTATGTCTTTTTTCAGGATCCGGCTTGATCCAATGGAGTTGCCAGGTGAAATTCAACCATAGTATCTATTCTGCTTCACCATACAAAGCACAGTTAGTATTCAAATTGTAGCAGGGGAAATATTAACTTCACTTGTGTTACCGAGTATGGTCATCATTTTTCATGTTAGTCCCCATAGGTAAATCAGGTTGAAATCATGTACACTTGGGAATGATAGAGGCTCAATTATTCAAAGATATTGGAGCTATATCTTTTATGCAATGTGTTTCGGATACAGTCTCAAATTTCTTTAATGGATTAGGCTATGCACAACATTAACGGATGTAAATACATTTTGCAGAGGAAATTCACAGCATTCAACAAAATATATGAAAAGGTGAGAACGGATTTAATAGATGGAGTACTAGAATTATTTAAGAAGTGACTATGAAGGACAAATTTTTTGAATCTAGATGAACTTTGAACGTGGTAAAGCCTCGAGATGAGGAATTTCAACAATTCTTACAAACTGTAAAGTATAAAACATAAGGAATGAAGGAAACACAACAATATTTCATGCTTATAACATATACAGGAAATCCCTTACAATTTTAAACCAGACATAGAATCTTTTAAAAGATGTAATAGAGGAAAAACTTTGTGAATATCTAACAAATATTTTATCCTCAAACATCATGAACATCAATGAAATCATAATGAGATTGAATGTTGGATTAGGATTCTATTAATCTCATGAATCTTTACATGGAACACAAAATGGAAAAACAATGGGCTCTATCAACAGAGGAAAAACATCTCTGGAGCAATGTTTTGTCTTTAATCTCATACATAGCCAAATTACAAGAGCCAAAACTATCACTCGACTCTACAAAGCTAGATAGAGAACCTCTCTACTAAAATTGCCATCCCTTTAGACTCAGTCTAATATACCTTATATAGAGTTAGTAAATAACCAAATTCAGTTTCGTACATTCTAACAGAAAAGTAAAATACTCGAGTCACTTTTTAAAAAAAATATTTTTACATTTATGCTTTACAAGATTTACTACTAAACTTAGCATCTTTAGTTCTTTTTGCTGGAATCCTTCTTCTTGCCCCTCATGTAATAATTCTGCTGGCCATGAGGCTTCCCTATTGGCCCCACTTGAGGTATGCCATCTTGGTTCATCTAGTACATCATCTGTATATTAGCTGGTCCTGCAGGTGGCATAAATGAGATAGGTGGTGGTTGATTTGCAAATTCAGTTGGCTTCTATGTTGTTGGTCGAGATGCTGATTGATCAAACTGTGAACTTGAAGACTAGCCTGATGGTTGAAGTGAAACTTGATTAGTGGATCATCTCAGTGGAAATACATGTTTATGATATTTGATGACCATCTACCATTCCTTCCCAAGTGGGTTCTAATGGGCTCTTAGAGATTCCAAGGAAATATCAGCATTAGTATATTTCTCATATGAGATTGGTCCCAATCTCTTGGAAGTACTCTTCAATCCCACCCATATCTCAAAACATCGTTTTATTCTTTCAACTACCTGTTGCCCTTCTATTTCCACTTCCAATGGCTCTGAAGGGAATTCATCTTTCTTCTAATTAAGATGCTCTTTGTAAGTATCCTTGGGGTAGGAATCTCCATTTCCATCCCATGGGGAAGACATTTCAAGACTCAAAACATCCTTAAACAAGGCTTTAAAAGAGATTATTTCATCAGTCAACTACTTGACATTATCTCTCATTTTATAAACATAGGTCTTCCTCATGATCATGGATCTTTCTATTTTGATGATATGCGTTCTATTTTCAATGCCTTTTCCAGCCAATTGCCTTCTAGTGTTCAAGTAGTATATGACCTTTGAAGCTTGCTTTGGCATACCTCCTAATTGATTTTCCACTGATTTTATTTCTGCATTAGCTTGAGTGGCCATATCCAATTCATCTTGAATAACTTCAAAGTAGTCCCACTTCTGCATGAACGATTCCTCAATCTTTTCCCAATTAGCTTGTTTCATTCTTCTCAGTAGTTACTCTCCTTGAACATTGATTTGTAGAGAAGTTATTTGACTCTTCAGATCTCCTATTTCCATTTTCATGTCTATTATGTCATCTTATTTTTTACTAACCTCATTTTCTAATTCAAGGATTCTACTATCATTTGTTTCCAGCTCCTTTTGGGCCTCATTAAGTTTACCTTTAAGTTCATTGTCTTCCTTGATAGGTTGAGGAATTGACCTCAAATTTGCATGGTCCTCTTCCATTGCATCTATAACAATTGTCTATGAAGGAGAAACCCATGGTTCACCTGTGGCCTCTGCCATATCTGTTGTTGCGAACTGACTTTCTACTACTTCTGTTGAACTTGTTGCTTCTATTATACTTGTTGTATGATGACTTTCCATTGGAAATGCAGGGATTAATGTTATGGGTTCACTCTCTGCTTGAATTGCAGGAGTTGAGGTTATATTATCTTCTCCAGTAGAGATTTTGGTTCTTTATGGCTTCAAATTTGCAGTTTTCCAATGTAAGTCATTAATTTTCTTTCTCCTTTCCTCTGACAACTGTCGGAACTCTATCATGCCAGCATAAATTTGTTCTTTTTCTCCCTGCACCTGTCTGAGTTCCTCAGTTTGAACTGGGTCTGTAGTGGGAATATTTAGCTTTTTCTTCATATTTTCTATTTCATTATCTTTTTTCTCAATCAATGATTTAATTTGGGACCCATCTGAAGGTTTATCTGCTAATGCAACTAGCTTTGATTCCAAAGGATTAATGGTGATTTGTTTGGCCCTAGTGGTCCACTTCTCTATCTTATATAAATTTTCAAACTATTTCAGGGCCAATCTGATATTTCTTTCTTATTTGTCTGATTTGACAACTTCAGTGCACATCATGTCACTAGTTTGCTTGTAAAAATCTAGTTTGTCTAGCTTACTAAACTATTTAAAGTTCACAATGTGCTCTTCTTCTCTCGAGTCACGTAGATTGAATGGATTAGCAACTTTTGGTTCAAGGACAGAGAATCTTAGTGTGTCTTCTTGGTGATTAACAACTAATATTAGCTTCCTTCTTGTGGTTGGGAGGTCTTATCTTAGTTATGTCACCATCTTTATTCCTTTCTCTCTTATATTTATGTAACTAGTCTAAAGATCTGTCCTTACAGGGACTGGTTCTGTTGAGGAATGGAGGGATGGAAAACATATTGAATTGGGGATTTTCTTGGAAAGTATGGCTTTTCTATCAGCTCAGTTATTTCTCTAGGGATTTCAACTAATGTTGATCCTGTTGTTTCCACTAATGAATTCTCATCACTCTTTGTTGTTGTTCTGGCCCTTTTAGGGTCTGGGCTCTGCTAGTCCTGATCAATGTCCATTTCTTGGGCTTCATCATCTACCCTTTTTTGCCCAATTAACTGATGTTGTCTTTCTTCTTCTTCAAAACTCTTTATGGCCTCCTGGACTTCCTCCCAAGTTTCTTTATTGACTACACGGGGGCTTCACTATAAGGCAATATAATATCACATTCATTCATATTGCGGTATTAAATATTCATGAAAACCTAAAAATTATATTGCTTATATATTAAGGGGAAAAGGGTTTTTTTTATTTAATGTAACAATACAAAAATACTTTGGGGTTTTTTTTATATGGGCGGGCTGACAAATATCCGCCAAATGGAGATGGAGGGATCACGACCGGATGAGAAATCAGGTTGAGGCAAGGCTCGAGCTTACCAGTACGCAGGGAAATCGCATCTTGAGGCATGCTTGAGGCCATGGGTTTTGTGGCGAAGTGGGTTTCCAGTCGGTCATAGTCGAGAGATAGTGGTCATTGACAACCAATTGATACCAATAGCATGCAGCCAGTTGTTACTGTTACACCTAAAATCTACTCATCATCAGATTCAGTGTATACACCCCTGAAGATACTTGGACTAATAATCATCCTGGGAGGGTTTGTACTCATTTGTGCTAGGTTCTGAAGGGTCGTCACAGGTTGCACACTATCAACATGCGATGTTGCAATCTGCTCTACTACAAGGTGCGACGAGGTCTATTAATGGGAAAAATAGCTTATTCGAGATCCTTCTCGAAACTTGCTCATTTGGGGGCTTATCCCTGACCTATAGGAGAACTGGTACTCGACCCCTGCTCTTTAGGAAGATCCCCTATCTCTCTCCTACTCTTCCTCAACCTATCCTATCCATACCCTATCCATTTAGTCCTATATAAGTGAGGCTCACTCCCATACCAAAGGGAGGAAGGCTATGGTATCTACATGCTGGTGAAATCTATCTTGGGAGGAAGGCTATGGTATCTACATGTTGGTGAAATCTATCTTGGGAGGAAGCCTATAGTGCTTACATACTGGGAAATCTCTCTTAAGACACCTTCACTCACCTCTTTGAGAACTCATACTTCTTCAGAAGAACATGACAATTGGCTTGGTCGGAGAAGGGCTGCTACGTTAAGTCTCTGGTTGTAGTCCTATATCTCTATCATGTACTCCTCTATTTACAGTAATAAAAATGCTTTCCACCAATACCGTTCTTATGTGTAATGATGTTGTGTTGTTTACCTGCTTAACTATTTACATAGATCTCTTATTGTATAGATTCTCTTTACTCGTTTCTCTTTTCTGTGTCTTGACAGGACTTGCAGCTTGGGTCTGATGACCGTGGCACATGGATCAACATTTGGGAGAAAGGATAGCGAATCGAAGAGGTAAGACATCTAGCACTTGATCCTTAAGTAGATCTAGGAAACATGTTTGTAGTCTATTCTATTTTTTCTAGACTCGCATTGAGCTAGGGAGATCCTGCTCGTGTCCACCCAAGTGGATTGTCCGATAACAAATCTGGCGACCATACTGGGGACTAGTGTTTTTTTTGTTTAAGTAGTCATTAAATCTGGAAGTCATTTTCAGTAGATTACTTGACACAAGCCTGTTTATCATTTTTTCCATTCACTTTTAGATCTTCAAATTGAAGATCCTGATCTTCTTCCTTTGAGTCCATACAACTCAGTTCCAAGTCTGTCATGGTTTATTATTGAGAGATCTTATTCATTTTTGAATCCAGAACTCGCCTGTCGCACCTGGGTAGTGAAAACAGAGTGACACTGTGTTTTTCTGAGTCTCTATCCTTTGTATGTTGCTTACCCATCGCAACCTTTGCATTGGTACACTGCGACATCGTCACACCTCCTGTGAAGGAAAATTGCGACATCACACTGTGTGTGAAGCCAGAGTGCGTCGATCTTCCAAAAGTTGGCATACAGGAATCCATCCTCTCATCTGACAGTTTGAGCCTTGGTCTGATGTGTGAACTCCCTCTGTGCTGCAAGATCCATCCAGAGAACCCATTTATGATTTGTGTGTTGAGAGTTTGGTTTCATTTGGATTGATCTTGGGTTCTGTTTTGGACAAGCTTGAAACCGGTAGTGGTGGATACCTTTGTCTCCTCCACCTTCATCTATTCACTCTTGCATTCCCTTCCTTCCACCCCTGATCTGATCAGTACATTGGATCAGCTTCCAAACCTCGTTTGCTTTTGTTTTGAGCTTTGCTTGCTGCTGCTTGCTTTTGAGTTAAGTGTGTCTTTCAGCTTGGTTGAGTGCCTGTCTTTTCTTGAGTTTTCTGAGTCTATGAGTGCTGCAAGTAGTGTTTTCTTTTCAGTCATTTAAATCTGAAAGTGAAGTTGTTATCAAGTCTATTCTTTGATGCATCCATTGAAAAGATTAAAAGTGCTTCTATACCATTGTTTCTCAAAAAATTATTGAAGAAAGATCGTTGTGCATTGGAAAATTCTTGTTTATATTTTGGAAAAATTGAATGAATGCATGATCTATTGTGTTTTTCTCGAATTATGAATTGCTCATTTTCTTGAAAGGCTCAAAAGTACACTTCGATTTTTGCAAAATTGATTCCATGCTAAGGAAAGATAGATGCATTTTTAACTTTTGTTGCTTTTAGAATCATTGAAATTGAAATTGAAAAGCTTGCATATTTCATTTCAGAATCCTCTCTTTTCATCACTTAGGGTCATTTTACTTTGAAAAGAAAAAAGAAAAGAAAATTTTGTTTTGATTTGGTTCAGTAGTGTTGTGCTTTTGCGTTTCACAAAAAGGAAAATAATACTTTCACTGTCAAATTTGTTTGAATTGATATTGTGTTGCATTGAGTTTGTTTTGGCAATACCATTGGAAAAAGATTTCTCCTTCCCATAGCTAGAATTCATTGAAAGAAAAGAATATTTCGTGCATGTAGCTAGGGCTTGCATTATGCTTCTGATTGACTGTCCCAACCCAACCACAATAGGTTGACCACTATTCAAAGTTTGAACCAACGTAGGTTGTTGACTAGCTACCCTGGTAATAACATTACCAATAAGATAATCCATGGGAATGGAATACCCTCCCCTCGAATTTTGAGGTGGGGGAGGAACTGCTAAAGTAACTGTGGTAGTGACAGGTGTGTTGGACTGTTATCCTTCCATCGATTGGTTCACTTGAGGTGCAATACTGTACTCTTGCGAGGGTTGACCAATCTCATTAGTGGTCTCATGGTGGGGTGATTCAGGTGATACGAAATATATCGGATGAATTGGGGTGCTTATGGCGTCAAGTCTTAGTTGGAAGTGATGATTATGGAACTCTTCAGAGTGTCGTTCGAGACTTTGTCTTCGAAGCTCATCACCTTTAACACGTAACTGTTCCAAACATTCATGGATGGGGCCGAAAATCTCGGCAGGGTCAGGCCTATAGTAAGGCCTAGTGAACTCTGGAGTAGTCCAGTTAGGTGGGGATGAGATGGAAAAATGAGCCACTGGGTGGTCTGTAGAAGATGTCCAATAAGCTGCTGAAGGACCAACAGCTGCAGCAGGGTCGCCCTGGCGTTGGTTTATCCATTCCAACGATCCAGGTTCTCCCGGGATGACGGGAGGAAGGTTTTGTGAAGTGGGGGTGTGTGCTTCTTCATCCTGCGTGGGATGAGAGGCAGGTGAATCTGGAGAAGTTTGTGGAAACAAAAATCCTCCAACATTCAAAGTGGGGTTCTCCACTTCAGTGACTACAACCGCGTTACGCTAATCCATTCTTACCCTCGAAATGACCTTCGGATTAAGGGGATATTTGGGTGGTAAGTTCAAGATCCTACGAGACCTTCTCCAGGGAAAATCCTCCAGAGTATCAGGAAAATCATCCAAAAAAGGCCGAAACAACGTTTCTCCTAAAGGTATGCTAAAAGAAAAGTAGTCCAGAAAAACCTACTCAAACTAAGGCAATAAGCAGACTTATGTGACAGAGTGGATTCAAAATCCTGGAACCTCACGGGATTATCAAGGCATCTCAAACCGCGATATACTGCAGGGTCCAACAATATGATGCGAGAAGGAGGATTGGGACCGTACCCTTTCCTGCATACCTGATTACCTAGATAGTACGTGCGTGCTAATATCCCCGAGCGTTGTTCTCGGTGTATAGCTTTGCCAAGACGGCCAAATGGTTAACTCGATTGGTTTTAGGAATCCTAATGGTGTCTCCCGATTGAGAAAAAAGATAATGAAATAGAAAATATGAAGAAAAATCTAAATATTCCCACTACAGACCCAGTTCAAACTGAGGAACTCAGACAGGTGCAGGGAGAAAAAGAACAAATTTATGCTGTCATGATAGAGTTCCGACAGTTGTCAGAGGAAAGGAGAAAGAAAATTAATGACTTACATTGGAAAATTGCAAATTTGAAGCTATAAAGAACCAAAATATCTACTAGAGTAGATAATATAACCTCAACCCCTGCAATTCAAGCAGAGAGTGAACCCATAACATTAATCCCTGCATTTCCAATGGAAAGTCATCATACAACAAGTATAACAGAAGCAACAAGTTCAACAGAAGTAGTAGAAAGTCAGTTCGCAACAGCAGATATGGCAGAGGCCATAGGTGAACCATGGGTTGCTCCATCATAGACAATTGATATAGATGCAATGGAAGAGGACCATGCAAATTTGAGGTCAATTCCTCAACCTATCAAGGAAGATAATGAACTTAAAGGTAAACTTAATGAGGCCCAAAAGGAGCTGGAAACAAATGATAGTAGAATCCTTGAATTAGAAAATGAGGTTAGTAAAAAGAAGATGACATAATAGACATGAAAATGGAAATAGGAGATGTGAAGAGTCAAATAACTTCTCTACAAATCAATGTTCAAGGAGAGTAACTACTGAGAAGAATGAAACAAGCTACTTGGGAAAAGATTGAGGAATCGTTCATGCAGAAGTGGGACTACTTTGAAGTTATTCAAGATGAATTGGATATGGCCACTCAAGCTAATGCAGAAATAAAATCAGTGGAAAAGCAATTAGGAGGTATGCCAAAGCAAGCTTCAGAGGTCATATACTACTTGAACACAAGAACAAAAAGGCAATTGGTTGGAAAAGGCATTGAAAATAGAACGCATATCATCAAAATAGAAAGATCCATGATCATGAGGAAGACCTATGTTTATAGAATGAGAGATAATGTCAAGCAGCTGACTGATGAAATAATCTCTTTTAAAGCCTTGTTTAAGGATGTTTTGAGTCTTGAAATGTCTTCCCCATAGGATGGAAATGGAGATTCCTACCCCAAGGATACTTACAAAGACCATCTTAATCAAAAGAAAGATGAATTCCCTTCAGAGCCATTGGAAGTGGAAATAGAAGGGCAACAGGTAGTTGAAAGAATAAAACGATGTTTTGAGATATGGGTGGGATTGAAGAGTACTTCCAATAGATTGGGACCAATCTCATATGACAAATATACTAATGCTAATATTTCCTTAGAATCTCTAATAGCCCATAAGAACCCACTTGGGAAGGAATGGTAGATGGTCATTAAATATCATAAACATGTATTTCCACTGAGATTATCCACTAATCAAGTTTCACTTCAACCATCAGGCTAGTCTTCAAGTTCACAGTTTGATCAATCAGTAGCTCGACCAACAACATAGAAGCCAACTCAATTTGCAAATCAGCCACCGCCTATCTCATTTATGCCACCTGCAGGACCAACTAATATACAGATGATGTACTAGATGAACCAAAATGGCATACCTCAAGTGGGGCCAATAGGGAAGCCTCATGGCCAGCAGAATTATTACATGAGGGGCAAGAAGAAGGATTCCAGCAAAAAGAACTAAAGATGCTAAGTTTAGTAGTAAATCTTGTAAAGCATAAATGTAAAAATATTTTTGTAAAAAAGTGACTCGAGTATTTTACTTTTCTTTTAGAATGTAAGAAACTGAATTTGGTTATTTACTAACTCTATACAAGGTATATTAGATTGAGTCTAAAGGGATGGCAATTTTAGTAGAGAGTTTCTCTATCTAGCTTTGTAGAGTCGAGTGATAGTTTTGGCTCTTGTAATTTGGCTATGTATGAGATTAAAGACAAAACATTGCTCCAGAGATGTTTTTCCTCTATTGATAGAGCCCATTGTTTTTCCATTTTGTGTTCCATGTAAAGATTCATGAGATTAATAGAAGCCTAATCCAGCATTCAATCTCATTATGATTTCATTGATGTTCATGATGATTGGGGATAAAATATTTGTTAGATATTCACAAAGTTTTTCCTCTGTTACATCTTTTAAAAGATTCTATGTCTGGTTTAAAATTGTAAGGGATTTCCTTTATATGTTATATGCATGAAATATTGTTGTGTTTCCTTCGTTCCTTATGTTTTATACTTTACAGTTTGTAAGAATTGTTGAAATTCCTCATCTCGAGGCTTTACCACGTTTAAAGTTCATCTAGATTCAAAAAATTTGTCCTTCATAGTCACTTCTTAAATAATTCTAGTACTCCATCTATTAAATCCGTTTTTACCTTTTCATATATTTTGTTGAATGCTGTGAATTTCCTCTGCAAAATGTATTTACATCCGTTAATGTTGTGCATAACCTAATCCATTAAAGAAATTTGAGACTGTATCCGAAACACATTGCATAAAATATATAGCTCCAATAGCTTTAAATAATTGAGCCTCTATCATTCCCAAGCGTACATCATTTCAACCTAATTTACCTATGGGGACTAACATGAAAAATGACGACCATACTGGGTAACACAAGTGAAGTTAATATTTCCCCTGCTACAATTTGAATACTGTCTGTGCTATGTATGGTGAAGCAGAATAGATACTATGGTTGAATTTCACCTGGCAACTCCATTGGATCAAGCTGGATCCTGAAAAAAGACGTACACGACCGAATACTCAGTCAACAAATTTCTGGATCTTGCCTGACTCTCGAGCACATTGGAGGAACATACGTATAGTCCAAGGGAGAGATATTCCTCGTTTTAATTCAAATATGATATCTCCTGTAGTTGATAATCAAGAAATATATGAGGATTTTAAATAATTTTGAAAACCTGCAAAATGTTCCTGAGACACCTTTGAATTCTGATTTAGATCCCCAATTGACTTCTCCTTCATTATCTGCTAATACATATGGACCTAATACATCATTTGTTAGACCTCAAAGAACCTCACTGACACCACAGGATCATAACATTATCCTACATCATTTAAATATGGCCGATAGAGGACAAGGAGTTCCACTCCCTATAATAAATCCATGGATAGCCAATAGGTTTGGCCCTTTAAACCTGCCAAATAATCTCCATGACATGCCTGAGAAATATATTAATATTCTTCCTAAATTCGATGGAGAGAAAGACATTACCGCAGAAGCTCACATTTCTAAGTTTCAAGATTTCACAGACAATCTTCTCATTGAGGAAGACGATGTGTACTTGAGACATTTTGTACAATCTTTGCAGGGAGAAGTCAGGAAATGGTTTAGAGCCCTACTTTCGAATTATTTAAATTATTGGCCTGGTATGGAACAAGCATTTATGAGACAGTGGGCTGAAAAGAGAGATCATCTTTACTACCTAACTGAATTTGCAACTTTAAAGAAAAAGAATGGAGAAAATGTGAGTGAGTTTAACAAAATATTCAACAAGATTTACAACAAAATTCCTCAAGATATTAAACCTTCACAAGCTATTGGTAAAGTCACATATGCAGGAGCACATGAATCTGAGTTTGCCATGATTTTAAGAGAAATGAGATCCACTACTCTTTTAAACATGCAATATGATGATCCAGACGTAGAAGGCAACATGACAGCCTCGGTTAAATTGAAACATAGGCAAGATTTGGATAAGAAGAAGCCTAAAGATGAGGTTGGCACATCAGATAGAAATGGGACAGTCAAGATGAAAAATCTAAGGAGATGTCAAAGATATTGAGAGGTTTGTCAAACAATCTCACCAGACTTGAAGGTAGATGGAAATAATCAATACAAGAATCCTCAAGGCATGGGACAGAGAAATCCTAATTAGTATAGAAGGACTTTTAATCCTCAAATCCTAAACAGAGAAAGAAGAAATTAATATCCTCCTATACAACCACCGGTAAAGGAAAATGATGTTGAACATGTGGTGGAAATACCTCCTAATGAAGAATATGTTGAGCCTCCTGAATATATCCTTTGGGTAAATGATGATGATGATATGATACATCTCACTCAAGAAGATTATTAAAGGTCACTACAAGATTATGTGTATCAGAATGAACCCAAAGCAACTTGAAGAGGTATTTTCTAAGACCAAGGAACTTGTCAGAAAGTTAGACTAAAGTAGTTGCTTCTAATAAATTGGTAAAAGATCCAAAAGATACCAACTATGTTGATGATTCCTCCCCTATTCAAAATCCTTCTAGCGATAAAGTAAATCCTAGCACCTCATCCTCTTTTGAAGTCAAGGTTATCCCTCCTCCTATCCATAAAAAGGTTGTTTCCCTTCCCACTTAAGAAAAAGAAGTGGACAAATATTCTCATCCTTTTGATTTTCTGCATGATCTTTCTAAAATTAAAATGTCCATTCCACTATTTGAACTGGCTCAACACCCTATCTATGCCAAGCAATATGAAAAATTCCTCAAGTTGTATAATGCAAATCCTCAATCAGATGGCTTGAATATTGCTGATGAAACCCTTGCTATTTAAGTTGGTCCTGCTATAGAAGATGAAAACAATGAATATACACCTCCATTTTATGTAACCTTGAGTCTGCATGTAAAATTGATGCATAACTGCATGTTAGATTCAGGTGCCTCTCATAATTTGATGCCAAAAGTGATCATGTAAGAATTGGGATTGGAAATTAATAAACCTTATCAACATCTGTACAGTTTTGATTCAAAACCAGTAAAATGTGTAGGCATGATAAAGGATTTGGTAGTAACTTTGGCTCAGTTACCCTCCAAGAGTATTAAGCTTGATGTGGTGGTATTTGATGTTCCTCGAAGGTATGGTATGTTACTATCCATAACTTGTGCAAAACGAATGGGAGGATTAATGTAGATGGACATGAAATATGCTACTGTTCCACTATTTGCAGGGTAGACAAGAAGATTGTATAGAGAAGCCAAGTATGCCTGCATACTTAGTGAATGGAAAAGCCCTATAAATTACCTGATATATACCATAGAAGAAGATATAGGTTGTTGCATGTTGATTGCTAGAGGTTATTATGAAACAAAAACTTTGAAATGATGGCATTAAAGAATGAGAATTTTGAATAGGATTGGATTCGGGACATGTACTTTGATGGATCTTCCACCAAAGATGAAGCTAGGGCTGGAGTTATTCTTATTTATCCAATCAAAGAAAAAAATCCAGTCTTTTAAATTGAATTTCAAGGCCACAAAAAGTGTAGCTGAGTATGAGGCATTAGTCTTGGGCCTAGAGACAACTCGAAAGATGGGGATTAAGCACATTTCTATTTTTGGAGACTCAGAGCTTATTGTACAACAGATAAAATGAATATATCAGACCAAGCACCTGAGACTGAGAGCTTACATAAATCAGGTATGGGATTGAATTGACAATTTCTTTGAGGCTTTTAATATTACGACTATCCCTAGGGAGAAAAATAAGAAAAAGTGATTCATTTTCCTTAGAAGCAAGCTCTTTTAAACCTCCCATTGAAATCAAGTTGAGGCATGACGTTGAGATGATCTATAGGCCATATATTCCAAATAATACTGAACATCGGCAAGTGTTTGAGGATGATAAACATATGAAAATCTTTCTGGAATTGATTGATGAGTTTTCTATTACATGCATTGATCAAGACCAGGAGATAAAGGAAGATGCAGACAAGAAAGAGAAAAAACTAATGACAAACTGAATTACAAAATAACAAATCATAAGATTGTCCAGTTAAAGAGTAACTTCATCCCTAAAGGATTGGTTCCTTTAGAATGATTATTTGACAAAAATGATTTTCCTCATGACCCTAAAATCCAACCAAAAGAAGAGGATGTAGAAGAGGTAAATATTGGCACTCAAGAGGCACCCAAGAACATTAAACTTTCAAAGATGCTTCATGCTGAAGTAAAAAATAGATACATAAATCTTATTAAAGAACATAAATATGTCTTTTCATGGAGGTATGAAGACCTGAGAACCTATGATACTTCAATAATTGATCATAAGATCCCTTTCAAGCCTAGAACAAAACCTTTCAGGTAGAAACTCATGCAAACAAATCCTATTTTGCTTCCCATTATAGAAAGGGAAGTGAGGAAATTACTAGATGCTAAAATAATAATTCCTCTTGGATACTCCAAATGGGTTGCTAATTTGGTCCTTGTCAGGAAAAAGATTGGAGAAATAATATTGTGTGTTGACTTCAAGAATCTCAACAAATGCTCTCTCGAGGACAATTATCCTTTGCCCAAGATGGACCAAATTTTACAGAAAGTTGTTGGATCAGACAGGATATCCATGATGGATGGATTTTCAGGATACAATGAACTGACCATGAGTAAAGAAGACAGAGAGAAAACCACTTTTACCACTCCACGAGGGACTTTTATGTATGATAAGATGCCATTTGGGTTAATGAATGTAGGTGCAACTTTCCAACGTGCCATGGACATAGAATTTGTTGGAGAAAGAGACAAATTCATAGTTATATATTTAGATGATATGACTGTGTTCTCTAAGATTGATGAAGAACATTTGTCCCATTTAAAGCAAACTTTCAAAAAATGCAAAAAATATGGCCTTTCTCTAAACCCCAATAAATCTAGTTTTGCTTTGAGAGAAGGTAAGTTGTCGGGGCACATAGTATCTAAAGGTGGAGTGAATATAGAACATGAAAGAGTAGCAGCTATACAAGCACTTGAATCCCCCAGAAATAAGAAAGAAGTACAATCATTTATTGGTAGGATAAATTTCCTGAGAAGATTCATTCCTAATCTTGTTGAATTGATTAAAACCATTACCAACATGCTCAAAACAAGTAATGATGTAAAATGGAATAAGGAGGAAAAGGAAGCATTAAAGAAAGCCATTGGGGAAACACTAGTGATGATCAGTCCTAATTATACAAATCCTTTCTTAATGTTTTATTTTTCTTCCTCTCACAAAATTGCAGTGGTGCTTTTACAAAAGAAATATGATGTCCATGAACAACCCATAGCCTTTTTCAGTAAATCTCTTAGGGATGCAGAATTGAAATACAATCTCATGGAGAAACAAGCCTATTGTTGGAATATTCACACCATCATTTTTATATTTTTCATGCCCGCATGCAAATTTGCATGCCACTGCATGCATCCAGTCATCATCATGGTGGTCTCCCCAGCACCTAGAGCTTGCTTCTAGCTCTCCATATCCTGTCTACAACCCCCATTTGGCCTCCTACCTACATTATGCACCCTTCTTGACTATTCTGCATGGCAAGTGCGCCTTTATCACCTACCACACTCAGTTAGTGTGCCTTTACTCACCTACCTTCAGTTATCACTCAGTGAGGGTGCCTTATCTCACCTACCGGGAGTTATCACTCAGTTAGTGCATGGATTGAGTAGTTCTTCCATTGATTGCTCATCCTAACTACATGTAGCTCCTATTTAGCTAGTTTTGGAATGCCACTTGACCCTATGATAGCCTCATGTGCCCCCCTTGGAGTCTCCATTCCTTGATTTATGCCTAGATGGTTCTGTTAGACTCAGTTGGACACACTTGACTGAGTCTTACCATTTATGACTGATAGTACTGACTGGATGATGTCTCCATAGTTATCCAAGCTAGACTTTGAGCTCATATTCGAATTCCCTACTTGGATAATTCGAATCCTATATGATGCCTCATCATAGATTATTGTATCACATTCTTTACATTCATTATTCATTGTATGATATTAACATTGTCCATTATTCTGTGTTAATGAGTGATTATTTGAGTGCATGCTTCTCTTCTTCTTTGCAACATTCTTGAGAGTTTGATTGTGATTTTGTTACAGTTGCTAGATCCCCTGCATATTATCACATGGTATCAGAGCAAGAAGCAGCTATTCGAATTGTAGCCATTGCACTAGTTGCAGCAACAACAGTTGCACCATTTCTTTGAGCAGCTATCTTTCACTTGAGCACCAAAAGCCTCTGAGTTTCCACAAGAAATCCTGGTGCTATTACTTGAATTCATTGGAGAAATCCAGTGAGGTCTAGCTAGGTGTGAAGGACTTATTCTATGTGCTCAGTGTTCAAAAGCTAGTGTTCAGTCGAAGTGTAGCATTCTCCATCAGCAAAAACTTCTCTTGTTTTGCAGGTTTATTCACATGTTCGAATTCTTCTTCAACTATTCAACCTTCTCTGTTCAGATGGATCTAAAGCTCACATCTTCCAACTATGTTGAGTGGAAATCCAATATGGCTCTCTTCATGAGAACCAAGGGCGTCACCCGAATACTCAACAGAACGATGGTAGAACCTTTCAGTGCAGTTGAAAAGTCCAAGTACTTGGATAGGCTTGATGAAGCAGTTGGCCTCCTCCTTCTCTCAATTTATGATGATATTCACTTCCATGTCATCAATCTTACATATCCTAAAGAGGTTTGGGACAAGCTCGAAACCCTTTTTGGACAGAAACATGATATGAAATGACACAAATTGGAGAATGAACTCATATGTTTGATTCCTGACAACTTTGAATCTATCAATGCCTTCCTCACCAAGTTCAAAAGCTTGATATCACAGTTGAAAAGATATGAGATAGTGAAAGAATACAAGCAGCTTATTCTTGCCATTCTCTCAAAGTTAGGGCCAAACTACTCAGTTTTTGCCTCTACTTTCTAGTCAGCTAAGATGTCCATTCCAAAATGGATGTTTCCCTCACTTGATGACTTCATCCAATCTCTTACTCAAGAGGAAGAGAAGTTAATCTCCATGGGAATGATCAAACCCAAAATGGATTCGACCCTTACAGCTGCTGATGCCAAAATGGCGAATGGTAAAGACAAGCAAAAGATTTCTAATAAGAGATCGAATGATGCAAGGCCTACAGATACTCCATATCAGTCAGATGGGGATTCAAACTCAAGGAAGACCAAGCATTCTCAGAAGGGAAGATCCAAGTGCACATACTGTCGTAGAGGGTTCCATCTTGAGAGTTCTGGCATGAAGAAGACTATATATTTGATGGATCAATTACTTGAGAAGAACAATATTCATGTACCTGCATGTGCAAGGAAGAAAGATCCTGATACTAAATCTTCTAAATCCGAAGACAAAGAAAGATGTCATGTCTTCATGGAAAGTGCATCAACAGGTTCTTCTTTCATCATAGATTCAGGAGCCTCAAGACACATGTATTCATCCAAAGATATATTCTCCGACTTCGAAAGATCAGTTGGTCCTTCCATCATGTTGGGCAATGATTCAGAAGTCTCCTCTCAGGGGATTGGAAGAATCAATATTGACTATGGTTACTTTTCTGATGTGCTTTATGTTCCTTCTCTTACAACAAACTTACTTTCAGTGTATCAAATGACTCATATTGGAGAGCCCAAAAGAGTCATCTTTTCTCCAAATGAAGTCGAGATACAAAACATGGTTTCAGGTGAAATCATTGCAAAGGGAGTTGTAAATCACAACTCCAAACTATATGGGTTCTCACACTTCTTACCTCTCTCGAAGCAATCATCTCTCCATACTCATGCCAATGAAGAAAGCAGATTGTGGCATGAAAGGTTTGGGCATCTTAACTATAAGTACTTGCATGAAATGCATGCAAAGGAGATGGTTGATGGGCTGCCTAAGATCAAGTTTTTCAAAGGCAACTGTCATGGTTGTTTGATGGGGAAGCATCCTGAGAAGAAGTTTGAGAATGGAAAGGCTAGGAGAGCCTCTCAACCCCTTGATCTCATCCATAGTGATGTGGTTGGTCCATTTCCAGATATGTCTCTAAACAAATCAAGGTATGTGCTCACTTTTATTGATGACTATTCTAGATTCACTTGGGTATATTTCCTTAGATTGAAATCAGAATTATTTGGGTTCTTCAAGTTTTTCAATTCTTCTGTAGAGAAATTTTCAGATAGGAAGATAAAATCCATTCGCACTAACAATGGTGGTGAGTACATTAAGGGTGAGTTTCAATATTTTTGTACTGAAGAGGGAATTGAGATGCAACATATTGTTCCCTATACACCACAAAAGAATGGTGTAGCTGAAAGGAAGAACAGAACATTGAAAGAAATGGCCACCTGCATGCTAAAGTCGAAAGGGTTGCACCCTAGTCTTTGGGAAGAAGCCATTAACTGTGCCACCTATCTTCAGAACATAGTTCCTCACAAGGGACTCAGTGACACTACTCCTTTTGAAGCATGGATGGGATACAAACCTGATGTATCTCATCTTAAAGTATTTGGATCCATAGCTTGGGAAAGGATTCCAGCTGACAAAAGAAGAGCTATTGATTCACAAACCAGAGAGTGAATTATGGTGGGCTATGCATTGGATGCAAAGGACTACAAGTTACTTGATCCTACTTCCATGACCACATTCCTTGAAAGGAGTGTATAGTTTGAGGAGTGGCCTCTCCATGATACTCCTTCTGTTGAGCAGGATTGCTCACCTACTGCTCCTCCTTTGATTGATGAGAGCGATGCATCTTCACATGATACTTCAGATTCAAAATCTGAATATCGAGATGATGATGATAGAATGCTAGATCCAAATCCACAAGAACCTGAAGATCCATCAACAGATGATGAAGATGAGCGAATCGGAGATCCAAATCCACAAGAACCTGAAGATCTCTCACCTGATATTCCTCCTCTTCCTCGATGGGAAGCCACTACACTCTGATCTGTTGGTGATTTGGTTGGTGATCCACATGATTGTAGGAGAACCAAATCAGATTTCTAGAATGGAAGGTTTCATCCTTCCCACATTGTTGATTCATTTCATATCGATAGAGCCTTCTTCGGAAAAGAAGGACACTTACCTCCTTCGGGGGTGAGAGATGATATGCTTCATTAGCATCCTTCAGTCTATTTTGAGGCAGGGCTTTCTTCCCATTGGGTTTTCCCTCTTTCCTCACTTAGTTTATTTAGATTGATTGTACGGAGTGACCTTTGGTATTAGTCACTAGGGCCCTATTTTATTGTTTTTAGTTATTATCTCATAGTATAGCTTGCGGGGGGGTGTTGTAATATTCACACCATCATTTTTATATTTTGCATGCCACGCCATGCATCCAGTCATCATCATGGTGGTCTCCCCAGCACCTAGAGCTTGCTTCTAGCTCTCCATAGCCTGTCTACAGCCCTCATTTGGCCTCCTACCTACCTGATGCACCCTTCTTGACTATTCTGCATGGAAAGTGCACCTTTCTCACCTACCACACTCAGTTAGTGCACCTTTACTCACTTACCTTCAGTTATCACTCAGTTAGGGCGCCTTATCTCACCTACAGGGAGTTATCACTCAGTTAGTGCATGGATTGAGTAGTTCTTCCACTGATTGCTCATCCTAACTACTTGTAGCTCCTAGTTAGCTAGTTTTGGAGTGCCACTTGAACCTATGACAACCTCATGCACCCCCCTTGGAGTCTCCATTCCTTGATTTATGCCTAGATGGTTTTGTTAGACTCAGTTGGACACACTTGACTGAGTCCTACCATTTATGACTGATACTATTGACTGGATGATGTCTCCATAGTTATCCAAGCTAGACTTTGAGCTCAGATTCGAATGCCCTACTTGGCTAATTCGAATCCTATATGATGCCTCATCATAGATTATTGTATCACATTCTTTACATTCATTATTCATTGTATGATATTGACATTGTCCATTATTCTATGTTAATGAGTGATTATTGAGTGCATGCTTCTCTTCTTCTTTGCAACATTCCTGAGAGTTTGATTGTGAGTTTGTTACAGTTGCTAGATCCCCTGCAGATTATCACACCTATGCCATGGTTAAGTCTTTGGAATCTTTTAGATGTTATGTTTTACATTCTCAGATAATTGCATATGTTACCCATACCACAGTTAAAGATATTTTTTGTCAGACTGACAATGAAGGTAGAAGAGGAAAATGGATTGCCAAAATTCAGGAGTATGATCTAGAAATCAAACCCACTAAGCTGATTAAAGGTTGGGGATTGGCGAAGTTGTTGGATGAGCCGAATTGTGAATCATTAGACTTGAATTTGATTTCAAAATTGACAGAAGAAGAAAAGCTAAAGGATATTCAAGATTATTAAAGTGACATAATGAAGGTAAATAGAAAATTTGAAGAATCTGAATTGTATGGGAACATTGTTTACTATTTGGTGAATTTGAAATGTCCTTGTTATATAACAAAATCAAAAGCAAGGTCTCTAAAATTACATGCGATTAAATATTGCATATTAGAAGAATATTTGCACTGGAAAGATCCTCAAGGAATAATGTTGAATTGTGTAGTTGAGGAAGAAACAGAAGGCATCATCACAGAGTTTCATAAAGGAGTTTGTGGAGGTCATCATGCCTGGAGAGCCACATCATACAAAGTGCTGAGGCCTGGATACTATTGGCCAAATTTTTTTTATGATACTAATCATATTGTGAGAGCATGTGTAGAATGTCATATGTTTGCAGGGAAACAGAAATTGAGACCTATGGCCCTAAGGCCTATCATTACATGAACACCTTTCCAGCAATGGGGTTTGGATTTTATTGGAGAAATAAATCCTAACTCCAAAAACTAGCATAGATGGATTTTGACTACTACTGATTATTTTACAAAGTGGGTAGAATCCATCCCCACGATATTGGAAAATGAAAATGTAATCATGAAATTATTGGAGGAAAACATGTTTTCAAGGTTTGGATGCCCAAGGAAGATTATTACTGACAGTGCTCCTGCTTTCAGATATGTTAAAATGGTTGAATTTTTTCTAAAATATAATGTTGAATTGGGTCAATCCACTTCCTATTACCCTCAAGGGAATGGTTTGGCTGAGTCATCAAACAAAATCTTGTTGAGGATTATTAAAAAGATGTCGACAGACAACAAAAAGGCCTGGGATGTAAATATCAGATATGCTAAATTAAATTGTGGGATGATAGAATAAGTGTCAAAAGATCAATTGGCACATCTCCTTTTCAGCTGGTGTATGGAAGAGAAGCATGTTGAGATATTGTAACTTCAAAGAATATTATATTTGTACTTTATTATTCCGGAGATGTTTCATTCCTCCGTGAAGATCTTATTGTATATCCGGAGATGTTTATTCCTCCGTCGGAATGTGGTAACTTGGGTTATTAGACTTCCCTAGTGGGGGTCAGCCCTGTATGTGTTATGTGGGTCAAAGGGTTGTTAGACCACCCTAGTGGGGTCGGCCTAGTCAGTTGTAATGGGGTATTTAACCCAATGGTTAAATACGATCCTACATGATTTGTGTAAAAGACAAGTCGGAGTAGTGTATAAATAGAGGAGGTGTATTCCTCATTTAACACACACTCACTCACTTGAGAGTAGCGCAATTGTGGAGGAGAGGTCTTCTATGGTGGAGGAGGAGATCATGTCTTTGGTTTGCATCTTTGTATATTGCTCTTCATCTATATTGAGGAAGCTTTGCTGGGTTTTCTACCCCATGAGGGTTTCCCAGGATAAATCTGTGTCTCTTGTGTTTATTCTGTGCTTGTTGTTTCTTCAGTGATCCTGTATATGCTATTATTGTGAAATGGAATGCAATCCTGCTATTTTCTGTCTTAGCATATTAAATCTTAACATGGTATCAAAGCTAACCTGAAGGAACGCAATGTATGGCACTTACGACACTTGCTTCACTTTCGACAATTTGAAGGTTTGGGTTTTACATAGAAAAAACTAGTCATCGTGGAACTTTCGCTATAAATCCATTTCTACGAAGTTTCAGGATCTAAAAAGTTTACAAGTTGTAGAAAACATCCCCAGGTACCTTGTGTCCAAAGGACACCCTCCGATTCGTTGTACTTTGCGAGTTATGATCAGTACAAGTTAGGGTTTCTACCTCTTCCAGATCTCAGTCAAAATCAGGTGACCTTGGAAAAAAGGTCCTAACTTGGGCTAGGAAGCTCCAAAAGAAATTTAGTAAAAAGTGGCAGGTAGTACACAGATTGTACTATATCAGGAAACGTTTTCAGAGGCCGAAGTTGAACCAGTAACACGTGGCACGCCGTACAAGTTCGCTCTCCTGCTTTATCCCATAAACAGGTCACGTTGCGACACTTGGCATAACTCTCTCTCAGAAAATCCAATTGAGGTCAGACCTATTGGGATGGAAAGATGACAGGTCAGGATAGCACAAAAAACGTTTTCAGACCCCGTGGAGCAAAAAGTTTGGAGTTACAGCAGAAACAATAAGGTACATATTTCTATCAAAACAAAATTATTTTTGGAGCACCTTCATTCATGGCTTTTGGAATTTAGGGTTTTGGAGAAAGTTAGAATTTTTGGAATCGGAATTTTTGGTTGGGTAGAAGAAAGGGCTTGATCAAACCCCAGTTCGGGATTTTGATCGGAAAGATGGAAAATTAGGGCTTTAGCAAAAGTTGGAATTTTTGAAGTCTGTAACCACGACTGGAAGCTCCTCAGAAAAATAAGAGTTTAGAGCCTTGGATCGAACCTTTTGATTGGGAAGAAGGGTGGGCTTCATCAAACCCTAGTTCGGGATCCTGTCCAGAAGATCCAGAAGTTTCAAAGGAAAATTTTGAGGGTTCAAATTTTGGAGATTTCAAAATTGAAGTATGCTAGTTTGATCAGCTCAGGAAGACACATCCTTCCATCCATTCAAGAGTGTGAAAGTCAAAGATTGAATTTTTAGGGTTTCTCTAACAAACCCTAATCAAGCTCCAGATCAAGTTTCAGGGGGAGTTGAGGCTAAGGCCTTACATAAGAAGACTACAAGAAGTCTCGACATGTATGTCTTAAGGAGATACAGGTATGTCTTGAAATCTGATTCCTGATAAAGTTCATAATATGTCTGTCTTCATATTATTTATTAGTGCAATCTTGATTAATGTTAGAATTGTCTTATCACCCTAGTAACAGTATGAATGCATGTGAATGATAGAAGACATTCATTGATTAGGGCTATATGATTGTACTAATGCACTGTGGTGTTGTATGAGGTTGATGTTGTCTGCTAACAAGATACAGGTACATCGCGAAAGACAAATCAAGTTCCATGACCATGATAACATGAAGACAAACACTCATCCATAATCCTTGATCACATAGAAGTTCTACTTACGAGGTATGTATGACTTTGTTCTATTATGCTTAACCTATGAGATATGCAGGTTCCAACATAGGATCTCTAAATCATTGAAGAGAACAAAGAAGATATTGATTAGGTATGTTAGACATAACTAAGCAGGTATACTAATCCAGGTATGTTTTCCTATGTCATGTTAGAATCTTACCTTGTGTTAGGATCCCTTATATAAGTATACTTGGTATGATTGGTTATGCTTATTCATAAAGTTAGTAATCAAGGGTTTATGCATATTATGTCTCTTATCTTGGTTGATGATTTAACTAACCAGATCAAACAAGAATATGCATGAGTAAAAGAAGACTTCCCTGAAACCTTGAATATTATCTATAATCATGACTATACATTTTCAAGATTATTTAGAACTATAATGTTTTGATAACATTGAGAATATACTAATGAATGTATGTTTGTGTATGAGATCATGAGGATGACACTTGAGCATGCACAGTGGTACAGAATGAATAGAAGTTCAAAAGACATACAGAAGATCAAGCGGGAGGAAACCACACAAACATAAAAGATAAGTATTTGAGTTGTTATTTGAAATAGTAAATGATATTGCCTGTAATAGGTTGTATGCATATTTGTATTCCTAGAATATATCATGCTGAGTGTAAACATTCATAGAGCATTGAACAATATACTACTAATATGCATATGATTGGTAAGTTGGACAAACATTCCATTGTTGCTTGTATAGAATGAAACCTCTTTACTGACATGCTGAGAGCTGTGCACACTCTCGACAGTATGTTCTGGTAGAGATGGAAGGCATCTAGATAGCCACTGTATGCATACAGGATATGGAAAAGTGTTGTGCCAAAGTATTGGTCAAGATAGTTGCATAACTATGTAAATGATATCTGTATGCATAATAGGTTATCATGTCAACATGATTTCATGATTATGAAGTATTACTAATCATGTACTTAATTTTGATATGTAGGAAAGATCATGAAGAATGATGAACACCGAACAAGTGATGGATGTTCAACAAGAAGATTTACAAATCAAACAAAATATAGAAGGCTCGTGGCTAGAAGATTCTCTTAGAAAAAGGAAGAGAATCATGACGAGATGTTTGCTCCAAGTGACTAGATAAGACCATTCTCTTAATGATGTAATTAAAGAAGAAGTGTGAATCAGGTTCTGTATGGGTACCCAGGATCGATAATCAATTGATGAGCTTAATGATCACCATGGGTGATGTGGATCTCAACCCTTTCTACAAGGTTGAATATGGTTTCTAGACACAGATGACATGGATGCAAGAAGGAACTCACCACAGAGTTCGAATGATATTGAGGCCCATATCAGTAGATCCATCTAACGAGAGATGGCACAGATAGATATGCAGAAGATCATTCAATGCAGAGTGTGAATGATGTTCAGTCACAAAGGGAGAATTGACAGTTTCTTGATAAGCTTGAGATTTACCGAAAGTAAAGTTGTTCCTAACCTTTACCTTAAGGTTATGGATCATACTATTATTGTATGTAGATGATATCTTTCTGATAGGGAATGAGAAACAAATCATGAAAAGAAAGAAGAAGATGGCTGCAGAAATGAAAATGAAAGATCTCAGATTGATGCATTACTTCCTAGGTCTAGAAATATGGCAAGGCTCGTACGGAATCTTTCTCAACTAGGGAAAGTATGCTGAGAAATCTTGAGAAGAATTGATGTGTTGGAATGGCCACTCTCATGGATTCCAACTTGAAGTTGTTAGCAGATGACTCATCAGAGTTAGTGGATATAACTTTGTACAAAAAAATTATTGGGTCATTGATGTATCTAATGAATACTAGGTCAGATATATGCTTTGCTGTGAACACCTTGAGTCAGTATCTAGTGGAAACTAGATGTGTTCACCTGATAAGTTGCAAATCATGTGATGCGGTACCTAAAGGATACAATAGACTTTGATCTATGCTATCTTGGAGATCATGACTTCAGATGGCTACACAGATGTTGATTGGGCAGGAAGTGTATCAGACAGGAAGAGCACATCGAGAGGATGTTATTGTCTGGGATCAGCCATGATCTCGTGGTTTAGCAGGAAACAATCTAATGTGGCTCTTAGCACAAGCAGAATATATGGCTGCTTGCTCTGCTAAGTTATGAAGTAGTATGGCTTCAGGATTGTTTGACTTAGAGATAGACCCAACTGTGATCCTATGTGACAAACAGAGTTGTACCAAAATGGCAGAGAATCCAGTGTCCCATGATAAGTCAAAGCACATAGAGATATGACATTTCTATATACAAGATATGGTGCAGAAAGTGTTGGGCCCTGGAATTGTCCATTTTTCATCACTTACCGGCATACCTTTCATCCATTTTCTTACCATTATTTCTCATTTATCATTCCATTTTTCATTCATTTGTTGTAGCTGCGCGTTGAACAGCCTGCTACTTCCATTGATGTTTTAAGTGGTTAATAGTGATTATTTTCTTTTATCTTTGATGAATTAAAAGACTATTATGCATAATTTTACTAATGATGGTTTGTGGAGTGAGTTGTCACGTACAGGACGCTCATAGCCAGCTGTTACAGCCTTAACCAAAAACGCATGCCACATAAGAACACCTTGATTCGCATCTTGATTTACGGACAGATGGAAACGAATCTCAAAAATCTGAGACATGGGTTTTGTGCGTAACATCCTCATTTACCTGACTCGCGAGGAAATCGCCCAAACAAGCTACGGTTTGTGCTATGCAGGTGGTTCTTCGAGAGGGCATTTTCCATATTTGGTGTTGCGGCCGGCTCCAAAGTTGCCAACAGTTACGGCCGTGTTCCAGCTGTTGCAGATCACAGGCTGGGGGTTCAGTTCTTCATTTTCATGAGATAATTTTATGTATAAATATGTAATCCATCTCATTGAGAAAGGGGGATAGATTGATAGAGATTAAGCATGATAGATTAGGCAGGATAGGAGATGCAAGATAGGAGAAAACACAATGTTATGATGTAGGATTTGATCCAGATCTGTTGTAATTCTTCCATTATGATAATACATGCTGGCAGTTTCTTAATTCTGGAGTTGTAGACTTTCATTGTGGAGATCCAGATCTGCTCAGTGGAGGAAGGGCCCTCTTCCCTGAGCAGATGCTGGTAGTGTTAATTGTAAGTGTGTTATTGTTTAGATCTGCTTATTATTTTGTTTATGCTTTCATTCATTAAGCTTATGATAGTTGTATGCTTTCATTCATTAGATCTGTCATAATCATTGTGTTGATAATTCATTTGGTAAATCGTTGGCCAACATAACAATTCCTTAGATGTACGTAATCAGATCTTGTTTCATATGAATAGATCTTGTTTGAAGTATATTCGATTTACAGTTTTATTTATGAATAGGTTTGAGTATTGATTTATTTTCAAGCAGTTGTGACTTAGTTTACAAATAGTTTCGAGTGCATACCAATAGATAACAATGTCAGGTAGAAATTGTACTTGCATATATTTTGCACAATAGCTTTGAAATAAAAGACTTTCTCGGGTTGATAATTTATGTTTAGCACTCTGCATGTTAAGTTTTAATTAACTGACATATAGTGGGCACGACAGAAAGGAATTAATGTTCGAATTTGTAACAAGTTACCAATGTACTAACCAAACCTCTACCGATCCGATGTACTAACCAAACCTCTACCGATCCGATGTACTAACCAAACCTCTACCTCAAGTAAAGTTTTCCGAGACAAACTAAAATAGTTTAGAAGGACCCTCCTCAAAAGGGGGAGTGATGTGATCACTTATGATGAGATTGCCTGCATCGACAGTGAGGTCGATGATGTGGATACCTATATTGGTGATGCCAACAGAGAGGTTGGTGGATGGTCCTTAGACAGGGTCTAAGGTGACAAGGGGATTGCATCATCCTTGAACATATGTTCTAAAAAAGATCCATAGACAGGTGTCTCCGAGAAAGAACAAGGATTGCATGTTCTAAAAGGAGCCGTAGACAGGTGTCTCCGATAAAGAAGAGGGATTGCATCATCCTTGAACACATGTTCTAAAAGGAGCCGTAGACAGGTGTCTCCGAGAAAGAAGAGGGATTGTATCATCCTTGAACACATGTTCTAAAAGGATCCGTAGACAGATGTCTTCGAGAATGAAGTCCTTCGTGGACATGTGAGGATTGAATCATCCTTGGATTTCAATCCTAAAGTGAGCCGTAGACAGATGTCTCCAAGAAAGAAGAGGGATTGCATCATCCTTGAACACATGTTCTAAAAGGAGCCGTAGACAGATGTCTTCGAGAATGAAGTCCTTCATGGACATGTGAGGATTGAATCATCCTTGGATTTCAGTCCTAAAGTGAGCCGTAGATAGATGTCTCCGAGAAAGAAGAGGTATTGTATCATCCTTGAACACATGTTCTAAAGAGAGTCGTAGACATGATGTCTCCGAAAATAAAGTCCTGAATGAACAGGTGGGGGATTGTATCGTCCCCGGACTCTGGTCCCAGAATTGAGCCATAGACTGGGTCTCCGATAATGAAGTCCTGAATGAACAAGTAGGGGATTGTATCTTCCCCGGACTTCGGTACCAAAATTGATCCGTAGACTGATGTCTCCGAGAATTGAAGATAGGACTGCATCGTCCCTGGACCTCGATTGAAAATGTACGTGAGGACTGCATCATCCCTGAACTAGGTTCAAAATGTACGTGATGGGATTGCATCATCCCTAGACATGAGACTTGTCTTAAGGGTACGTGTGAGGACTGCATCGTCCATGAACTAGGTTCAAAATGTACGTGATGGGATTGCATCATCCCTAGACATGAGACTTGTCTTAAAGGTATGTGTGAGGACTGCATCGTCCATGAAATGGGTTCAAAATGTACATGATGGGATTGCATCATCCCTAGACATGAGACTTGTCTTAAAGGTACGTGTGAGGACTGCATCGTCCATGAATTGGGTTCAAAATGTACGTGATGGGATTGCATCATCCCTAGACATGAGACTTGTCTTAAAGGTATGTGTGAGGAATGCATCGTCCATGAAATGGGTTCAAAATGTACGTGATGGGATTGCATCATCCCTAGACATGAGACTTGTCTTAAAGGCACGTGTGAGGACTGCATCGTCCATGAATTGGGTTCAAAATGTACGTGATGGGATTGCATCATCCCTAGACATGAGACTTGTCTTAAAGTGATAAGGATTGATCATCCTGGAACTTGATCTGGATTGTATCATCCATGGACCTATGTCCTAAAGAGAGCGGGATTGATCATCCTGTAATATGATCGTGTGTGTTGTAGGCTATGCTGCTATGCATACTTGATTGATGAGGATACTTGTATTGATATTGATGAGGATACTTGTATTGATGATGTGTATACTTGTATTGATGAGGATACTTGTATTGATGATGTGTATACTTGTATTGAAGAGGATAATTGTATTGATGATGTGTATACTTGTATTGATGAGGATACTTGTATTGATGATGTGTATACTTGTATTGGTGTGGATACTAATACTGATGATCCAGATGTTGTAGATCGTGATGATCCAGATGCTGTAGATCATGATGATCCAGATGATGTAGATCGAGATGATCCAGATGATGTAGATCAAGATGATACAGATGTTGTAGATCGAGATGATCCAAATGGTGTAGATCGTGATGATCCAGATGTTGTAGATCAAGATGATCCAGATGCTGTAGATCAAGATGATCCAGATGCTGTAGATCGTGATGATCCAGATGCTGTAGATCAAGATGATCCATATGCTGTAGATCGAGATGATCCAGATGCTGTAGAACGAGATGATCCAGATGCTGTAGATCGAGATGATCCAGATGCTGTAGATCGAGATGATCCAGATGCTGTAGATCATGATGATCCAGATGTTGTAGATCGAGATGCTCCAGATGTTGTAGATCGTGATGATCCAGATGCTGTAGATCGAGATGATCCCGATGCTGATGATCGTATGATGACGATGCTGATGATCGTGAGGATCCAGATGTTGATGTTGTTGTAGCTGTTCGAGTGCTGCAGAAGATAAAGACTCAGTACTGAAGATGTTGATGGTCCAGTATTGAAGATGTTCCAGTAACTGCTTGAGTTACTGATGATGTTTAGAAAGCTTCCAATGATTTATAGATATATCATGTATCATGTTGATGGCTCCTTGCTCTTGCAGATGTTGTTATAATATCCTTCTCGTTAAGGGGGAGTGTTGAGATATTGTAACTTCAAATAATATTATATTTGTACTTTATTATTCCGGAGATGTTTCATTCCTCCGTGAAGATCTTATTGTATATCCGGAGATGTTTATTCCTCCGTCGGAATGTGGTAACTTGGGTTATTAGACTTCCCTAGTGGGGGTCAGCCCTGTATGTGTTATGTGGGTCAAAGGGTTGTTAGACCACCCTAGTGGGGTCGGCCCAGTCAGTTGTAATGGGGTATTTAACCCAATGGTTAAATACGAGCCTACATGATTTGTGTAAAAGACAAGTCGGAGTAGTGTATAAATAGAGGAGGTGTATTCCTCATTTAACACACACTCACTCTCTTGAGAGTAGCGCACTTGTGGAGGAGAGGTCTACGATGGTGGAGGAGGAGATCATGTCTTTGGTTTGCATCTTTGTATATTGTTGGTCATCTATATTGAGGAAGCTTTGCTGGGTTTTCTACCCCATGAGGGTTTCCCAGGATAAATCTGTGTCTCTTGTGTGTATGCTGTGCTTGTTGTTTCTTCAGTGATCCTGTATATGCTATTATTGTGAAATGGAATGCAATGCTGCTATTTTATGTCTTAGCATATTAAATCTTAACAAAGCAGTCCTAGCTATTCATTTGGGGTTACCATTACTCAAGCTAATCCAACATGAAATAGAAGAACCAAACAACATGGTAAGGAGGATATATGAATTGATAGAGCTTCATCAGGAAAGAGAGCAGGTGAATTTAAAACTAAAGGAACACTAGAGAGGGATTAAAAATACCTTTGAAAGAAGAGCTTTGGAAATAGATATCTACCAAGGGGACTTATTCCTAAAGTGGGATGCAAGAAGGTAAGATAGAGGAAAGCATGTCTTTGGATAGGCCCCTACATCATTGCTGAAGTGCTGGAAAAAAACACCTACAAGCTCCATGAACTGGAAGGAGAATTGATAGAAGTTGTTTTCAATGGAAGGCTTCTAAAAAGATTTTTCCTATACTAAGGCCAGGTTCCAAAAGCTATTGTACATAGTGTAATAATTGTATTTTTATACTACTTTTTTGCAAAATCTAAAATATTTTAATTCATGTCATTTCCAGCTCGATGTAAATAAATAAATTGTTGATATAATAGTTCTGATTCCATGTGATCAACACCTCACCGAAATATAAGACTCCATAGCCCAATGGAAAAGGACACAAGCCTACTATTCTCATAGTCCTATATAGCATACCTCTATCCCCGTGGAGCTGATGTTAGTATGTGTATTTTTGTACATGAAAAATATCATAATGGAGCTATCGTAGGTGGCACCTATATTCTATTTTCATCCATTGAGGAGCTAAACCGTTTAAGGAATGCTAGCAGAAGACTAAACATGACCAACGACTAGAGACTGGAGAAATAAAGGCAGGAACTATGGTATAAAGGGAGGCCATTTGTTAGATCATGATCTAGATCGACAGGCTAGAGATCTTGCACGCCCATAAAATGCAAGGAAGATAAAGGAAAGAAGTGCTTGTGCAAGTTCATCGACGCTTGATTTAGATCAACGGCCCAGATTAAAAGCGCCTCAATAAGATGCGCCTACCAAAAAAATATCTCGAGCATGCATTTTCCACAAAACTGTCATGGACACGTGCTCCTTGTTAATTGGTCACATCTCTTTGAGTGCAGTTTTTTTAAACCACCAACCATCAGTGCGTTACCACTCTAGGAAACCAGAAGAGGTATCTGTTAGCTTTTCAAAAATCACTTTACATATCACTCCCACTAGCCATCTCACTCCATCTCTTAACCTGCCATCTATCATACGGGTCCCATCAGTTCCGCTATCTAGCTCACCCCTTATTCTACCTGCCACCTGTCATATGGACCCCATTAACATCGTTTTCCCTCCGACTCATTTTCAAACGTGTAAAGTGTATTTTACCGAAGGAATAAAATATTTTGACCTATTTTAAAATATTATTATCTTTTTATCTCAAAGAAGCGTTCTCCCGACAACCAGAATACCAGGTCAACCTTGCACGAAGCCTACCAGTCTGATACAGCATGAAGCAGTCCAACTCATCCTCCAGCTGTAATCCAGGTATCTTTCTACCACTTTTATCTGACATTGTTACTAAAATCCTTGTTCCTTCCATTAATTCAGTAAATCCCTAGCTTCATAAGTTATCCCTAATTTGACAGAAGTTACCCTAATTTTATTGTAATCCACTAAACCAGTGAGTTTAAATGGCACCCAAATACAAAGTAACCCTTCTGAATCCCCGTTTCTCAAGAGAAAAAAAATCTATGATCATGAGGCCGACGTTTTTGACACCATCATCGCTAATTTTGACCTAGTTGAAACCATTAAAGAAGCCAAGACCCTGGGTTTTTTGGAATTCGAATTTCGCCTGGTCAGTTTTCCCTAGGTCTGTAGTTTTCCCCGAATTTGACACCTGGTGTTTCAAGCATTACTCGCCCACCAAGAAGGATATTTTGTCTTTAGATATGTCCAAAAACCTGTGTTTTGTCACCCCAGATGCCCTCAAAAGGATTTTCTATATACCAGAGTCTTTATCCCCCTATCCTTTAAATGAAAATCCCTAGCAAGTGATTTTAGCATCCTTGGCCCCTATGAGCATCATCAATTTATGTCCAAGCATCTAGAAGTCGGGATGGCCATATCGACTATTCCACCTCCCTATGCCACAACTATGTTCTATGAAAACTCTCGAAAAACCATATACATCATATGCACCATTGTTGGTTTAGAGGATGAAAAATATGTAGATGACGTCATCTTGGGAATTTTGCTTAAATTGACCACTAAACCCGGTAGAATACCCCCTCACTTTGAACTTTGTACCTACCTAGATGATAATATCCATGAACAGTTGGAGTATTTTCCTGCAATTGAGTACTTTAGGTTCCCTTCCTTCTTATTATTCTTATTCTTCTATCAAAAATTTTAGAGCTTCAAACACTTGGGCCTGAGAAAAAAATGAACAGGGAACACAACTCCCTGTGTATGAGTGGACTGATTTGGTACTAAGAAGAGCAGACAACTCCAACTTTTCAGAATTCACATATAAAGTAATGAGTATTGCATACATCCTGATACATGGCAGTTCACCCCCAAGAATGCTACCAAATAATAAGAGGCATATTCAGTTTACCTCAGAGATCCAAGTGGGTGATTGGTTTCTCTATGAAGGTCACACGGTTATCAGGGTCTATGGGTTTGAAGAGGAACCTTAGAAGTTACCTACTTTCCTAACACCTAGAATATTTTCTATGGAGTTTGCGAGGAAAAATATGAACTCAGATTGTGAGGCAAAAGATGAACTCAGATGAATTGCATTTGAGACATTTCAAACATCATAGGTCATTTTTATTTCCAGAAGAAGTGTGACCTCTTATCATAAGAGGGTTAAATGCTCCCCAATATGTAGAAGGATACCTAAGTCATCTTAATCTGGAGAAGACTGCAAGAGCTGCATATGATCCACACCATGTTATATCCAAGCAAAGGATGGAAAAAAAAATTCAACATATATATGCCCAACCAGACCTCTTTGGGAAATAATGTTGATGTATATGTAACTTCGGAATGTATTTCACATATATGTATATTGTATTCCTATAGAGATGGTATTATTCCTCTATACGGAAGTGCCGTCATTTATATTGTAAGTGTCGTAACTTATACTTGATGGGTTATTAGACCACCTTGTTGGGGTCGGCCCTGTATAAGTCATGTGGGTCGAAGGGTTATTAGACCACCCTATTGGGGGTCGGCCATGTGGGTCAAAGGGTTATTAGACCACCCTATTGGGGGTCGGCCCAGTCAGCATTATATTATGTGGTTAAGTTCGAGCCTACATGAGTTAGGTAAAAAGGAAAGTCAAGTCAAGTATAAATAGAGTGTGGGAGGCACTCTATTTGCTCACTCACTTCTCACACATGCACTCAAGGAGGAGTGGTGCACTTATGGAGGAGGAGGATCTGCTGCTAGGTTATGGCTATCTTTCTTGGTTGGTTGTATCATTGCTCTATCTATCTCTGAGTAAGTTATTGGGGTTTTTCACCTTTATGGTTTTCCCCAAGTAAATCTTTGTGTCTCTTGTGTGCTTGCATTATTGTCTCCATGATTGATATGCTGTAGATATGCTATACATGTTGTTCTCTCAGTTAAGATCCTAGATCAGATTGAAGTAAATTCAGAAAATTTAACATGGTATCAGAGCTAGCCTGAAAGAAGGCATGATATGGCATGTATGACACTTGTTGCACTTACGATGCTAGGGCTTGATATAGCAAAAACCAGTCATCGTAGCACTTTCGCTATAAATCCGTTTTGGCGAAGTTTTCGGATCTGAAATTTTTATAGGCCGAAGCTAAGATCTCCAGGTATCTTGTGTCCAAAGGACAACCTCTAATTCGTTGTACTTTGTGATTTATGATCTGTACAATATAGGGTTTCTGCCTCTTCCAGATCTGAGTCAAAATCAGGTGACCTTGGGAAAAAGGTCATATATTGGGCTAGGAAGCTCCAAATGAAATTTCGTAAAAAGTGACAGGTAGTACACAGTCTGTACTATCTCAGAAAACGTTTTCAGAGGCCTAAGTTGAACCAGTGACACGTGGCACGCCGTACAAGTTCGCTCTCCTGTATTATCCCATAAACAGGTCACGTTGCGACATTTAACATAACTCTCTCTCAGAGAGTCCAATTGAGGTCATACCTGTCAGGATGGAAAGGTAACAGGCCGAGATATCTCAGAAAACTTTTTCAGAGGCCGAAGTTAAAACAGTGACACGTGGCATGCCGTACAAGTTCGCTCTCCTGTTTTATCCAAAAACAGGTCACGTTGCGACATTTGGTATAACTCTCCCTCAGAGAATCCAATTGAGGTCAGACCTGTCAGGATGGAAAGATAACAGGTTAGGATATCTCAGGAAACTTTTTCAGACCCTGTGGATCAAAAATTTCAGAGTTACACCAGAAACAATCAGGTACATATTTCTGTCAAAACATAATTATTTTTTGGTACCTTCATTCATGGCTTCCGGAATTTAGGGCTTTGGAGAAAGTTGGAATTTTTGTAATCGGAGACCACGGCTGGATGATACTCATAAAAATAGAAATTTAGAGACCAAGATCAGAATTTTTGGTTGGGCAGAAGGCCGGGCTTGATTAGACCCTAGTTCGGGACTTTGATCAGAAAAGTGGAAAATTAGGGCTTCTGTAAAAATGGGAATTTTTGAAATCTGTGACCACGGCTGGAAGCTCCTCAGAAAAATAGAAGCTTAGAGATTTGGATCAAACATTTTGATGGGGAAAAAGAGTGGGCTTCATCAAACCCCAGTTCAGGGTCATGTCCAGTGAATCCGGAAGTTTCAAAGGCAAAATTGAGGAGTGAAACTTTGCAGTTTTCAAATTTTGAATATACCAGTTTGATCAGCTCATCAAGGCGCATATTTCTATCCTTTCGAAAGTTTGAAATTCAAAGTTTGAATTTTTGGGGTTTCTCTGACAAACCCATATCCAGCTCCAGGTCCAGTTCTTGCAAATCAAGTGGATTGGGTTAATCCTAGAAAAAGATGGATTGATCATCTGCATGAGTAAAGAAGTTCCTGTTTCAAAGGGAGATGAGGCTAAGGTCTTACATAAGAAGATTACAAGCGATCTCAACAGGTATGACTCATCGAGGTATGTTTCGATATTTTCCATGATTAAGTTTATGGTATGTCTTCATGTTATTACGGTTAGTACAATTTTGATTTTAGATTTGTCGTATCACCTTAACAAAATTATGAATGCATGATAGAAGATATTCATTGGTTAGGGTGTTGACACTTATGATTGTACTAATGCATTATGGTGTTGTATGAGGTTTATGTTGTCTACTAACATGAAAGGTACACCAAGAAAGACAAATCATGTTTTGGTCCAAGAACATATGATCATGATAACATGAGGACAAAGATTCATCCATTGTCATGGATCTCATAGAAGATCCATTTACGAGGTATGTATAACTTGGTTTTGTAATAGTTAACCTATGAGATATACAGGTTACTAGCACAAGTCATTGAAAAAGAACAAGAAGACATCATGTGAGTATGTTGGACATAAATAGCTAGCATGCTAATCCAGGAACCAAGGATGAATGTAAGTTCAAGGACAGGTAATCCAGGAAGCAAAGATCAAGAGGGAGTACACTCCAGTGGTTTATGAATGGATGCAGATATTCAGAGGGAGTTGACCATCTCTCTACATCCCACAACAGAAAGGTGTAGAAGAAGCTACTTCAGATTAGGACTCCAGCAGCTCCTGCAAGGAAGCGAAGACTCAGAGGGAGTCCACCCAACGAACAAACAAAGATAAGTATTTGAAATGTCATTTCTTAAATAATACTGTTCAATCATGCATATACTGATGTTCCTAGAATTAGGTTGTGTATTATGCATATTAGAATAATTGCATTGATGAACAGTATACTCCTAATATGCATGGGTAAGTGGCCTATGGCACTGTACAACATTCCATTGCTACTTATCTAGAATGAAACCTCTTTGCTGACATGTTGGGAGTTGTGCACACTCTTAACAATGTTCTGGTAGAGATTGGAAAGCATCTAGAAAGTTACGGAATATGGATAAATGTTGTATTGAAGCATTGGCTAAGATAATTGCATGACTGTATGACATATTTCTTTATGTGTAAGAATTTGTTCTGAAAATTATGAGATGTTTCTAATCATGCAATTTAACCTGTTTTGTAGGAAAGACCGTATATCTTCACCTACAAAAGGACTACAACATTTGTTCTAGCAACAAAGATATCTATTGAAGATATTGAAGTTCCCAGGATCTGGGATGAAGAAATGGAATGCCATAATTCGTCGATCATGAAGAATGATGTTTGGGATGCAATCCCAAGAGCTAAAGGGAAGTCTGTTGTAACCTCCAAATAGAACTATCAGATCAAGCATGTTGCAGATGGCAGCATTGAGAAATACAAAAGTGATGAAATAGAAGATGCACCAAATGGATTTCAAGACAGCATGGTGTAGTCATATATGTGTGCAGAACTTGATATGGTAGGATAGACAGCTTTCTATCCATCTTGGGCTTTACCAAGAATAAAGCGGATTCCAACCTTTACTACAAGGTTGAGGAAGGCAATCCAGTGCTACTACTTTTGTATGCGGATAACCTGTTTGTTACAGGTGAAGATAGATTGATTGCCGACACGCAGCGGAAGCTTACTACCGAGTTCGAGATGAAGAACTTGGGGATGATGCACTATTTTTTTTTGGCATGGAGGTGTGGCAGAGTGCAGATGGAATCTTCCTTGGACAAGGGAAGTACACAGCAGATATCCTGAAGAGATTTGGGATGATGGACTGCAAGGCCATGGCCACACCTATGGCATAGAATCTGAAGCTTCTATGTGATGCTTCATCTGAGCCGATTGGTGTCTCTATGTATCGTCAGATGATTGGGTCCTTGATGTACCTGACGAACACGAGAACAGACATTTGCTTTGCTGTGAACACATTGAGCCAGTTCCTGACGGATCCGAGGAGTGTTCACCTGGTTGCTGTAAAGCATGTTCTGAGGTACCTGAAGGGTACAGTGGATTATGGGCTCAAGTATGAAGCGAATCAAAAGTTTAACCTATAGGGTTATGTTGATTCATATTGGGCTGGCAGTGCCGCAGATAGGAAGAGCACATCTGGGTGCTACTTCAGTATGGGATTAGGTGTGATCTCTTGGTTTAGCAGGAAGCAGTCCTTCGTAGCACTGAGTACAGCTGAGGCAGAGTATGTTGCAGCCTTTTCAGCTAGTTGTGAGGCAGTATGGCTACGGAAGCTACTGTCTGAGTTATTTGATCTCCCGTTGGAGGCTAATGGTATCTTCTGTGATAACCAGAGTTGTGTGAAGCTGTCCGAGAACCCAGTGTTTCATGACAGGTCGAAACACATAGAGATCAAATATCACTATATCAGGGATATGGTGCAGAGAGGAGCTGTGAAGCTCCTGTATGTTGCGACGAACGAGCAGATTGCAGATGTGCTGATGAAGCCACTAGCCAGGGTGAAGTTCGAGTACTTCAGAGAGAGGCTTGGCGTGCTTCAGATCGAGGATACTTCGAGGAAGAAGTGATGGACACATTTGCTTAAGCCATTCCAAGCATGTTGGAAGGAGGATCCTTCACATGGCTATGGATGTAAGCGCTCGATGATGAGCATCAGGATGATGTTCTGGTTTCTGCTTGGATATGATCAGTTGGATCATTTTATGTATGTATGTACGCATCATGTGGATGCTGGATATGATCAGTTGGATCATTTTATGTATGTATGTACGCATCATGTGGATGCTGGATATGATCAGTTGGATCATTTTATGTATGTATGTACGCATCATGTGGATGCCGGATATGATCAGTTGGATCATTTTATGTATGTATGTATGCATCATGTTGGATGCTTGGACCATGTATCTGTATGTGTATCAGGTGGATACATTGTATGATCAGGTGGATCATGTATGGTGATATGTATCATGTATTTGTATTTGTATCAGGTGGATACATTGATGATCAGGAGGATCATGTATGATGATATGTATCAAGTAGATACTTGGTATGCATCAGGTAGATGCATTGATGATCAGGAGGATCATGTATGATGATATGTATCATGTATTTGTATCAGGTGGATACATTGATGATCAGGAGGATCATGTATGATGATATGTATCAGGTAGATACTTGGTATGCATCAGGTAGATGCATTGATGATCAGGTGGATCATGCAGCAGGATGTTGCAGTGATGATCAGGATGATCATAGATGACGAGCTTCAGGATGTTGCTCCAGATGACATGCAGCAGGATGTTGCAGTAATGATCAGGATGATCATAGATGACGAGCTTCAGGATGTTGCTCCAGATGACATGCAGCAGGATGTTGTAGTGATGATCAGGATGATCATAGATGACGAGCTTCAGGATGTTGCTCCAGATGACATGCAGCAGGACGTTGCAGTGATGATGATCAGGATGATCATGGATACATCAGGATGATGTATGGTGAGTATCAGGTTGATACTCTATGGCCATGGATCAGGTTGTGTAGATGAGCATGTAATTCGTTGCCCTTGGAGATTTGCAGATGGTCTTTCGAGGTTTTTCCTATTGCATGTAATTCGGTGCCCTGGGACATCTGGCAAATGCTCTTTCAAGGTTTTTCTCTGGGAGGACATGTAATTCGTTTCCCTGGGAGATCTGCAGATAGTCTTTCGAGGTTTTTCCTATGGCATATAATAGCGCCCTGGGATATCTGGCAGATGCTCTTGCGAGGTTTTGTCCTATGGCATGTAATTCGTTTCCCTGGGAGATCCGATAGGTTGGGCTGTGTGCCCGTAATCAGTCCTGGGATGCTCTTGCGAGGTTTTGCCATGACCACATGTAATTCGTTGCCCTGGGAGATCCTATAGGTAGAGCTGTGTGCTCGTAACAGCCTGGGATGCTCTTGCGAGGTTTTGTGGTGAGGTCACATGTAATTCGTTGCCCTAGGAGATCCTATAGGTAGAGCTGTGTGCTCGTAACAGCCTGGGATTCTCTTTCGAGGTTTTGTGACGCACGTAAAAGTCCTGAGGATTCCACAGTATGGCCAGTGATGACGAAGACCTGCAGGTGGTGGGCCTACATCCAGTATGAAAAAGGACTGGCAATGTAGAATTTCCTATGACGAGTAGATTCAGAGATTGATTGAGATAACAGCAACAGTGACGATGATGATGACTCGATGACGATTATCTAGTGACGATGATCCAGAGAAGATGACTTGTGCTAGAAGAACTGTGCTGAGAAATACCTTCCTAGTTAAGAGGGAGTGTTGATGTATATGTAACTTCGGAATGTATTTCACATATATGTATATTGTATTCCTATAGAGATGGTATTATTCCTCTATACGGAAGTGCCGTCATTTATATTGTAAGTGTCGTAACTTATACTTGATGGGTTATTAGACCACCTTGTTGGGGTCGGCCCTGTATAAGTCATGTGGGTCGAAGGGTTATTAGACCACCCTATTGGGGGTCGGCCATGTGGGTCAAAGGGTTATTAGACCACCCTATTGGGGGTCGGCCCAGTCAGCATTATATTATGTGGTTAAGTTCAAGCCTACATGAGTTAGGTAAAAAGGAAAGTCAAGTCAAGTATAAATAGAGTGTGGGAGGCACTCTATTTGCTCACTCACTTCTCACACATGCACTCAAGGAGGAGTGGTGCACTTATGGAGGAGGAGGATCTGCTGCTAGGTTATGGCTATCTTTCTTGGTTGGTTGTATCATTGCTCTATCTATCTCTGAGGAAGTTATTGGGTTTTTTCACCTTTATGGTTTTCCCCAAGTAAATCTTTGTGTCTCTTGTGTGCTTGCATTATTGTCTCCATGATTGATATGCTGTAGATATGCTATACATGTTGTTCTCTCAGTTAAGATCCTAGATCAGATTGAAGTAAATTCAGAAAATTTAACAAATAATAGCCAATAAATAAACTTGGGAGGAAGTCTAAGAGGCCATAAAGAGTTTTGAAGAAGAAGAAAGAAAACAACAATTGATTAGGAAACAAAAGGCAGCTGAAGAAGCCCAAGAAATGGACATTGATCAGGACCAGCAGGGTCCAAACCATAAAATGTCCAGAACAACAACAAAGAGTGATGAGCATTCATAAGTGGAAACAGCATGATTAGAATCAATTGAAATCCCTAGGGAAATCACTGAGATGACAGAAAAGCCATACTTTCCAAGAAAACCCCCAATTTAGTATGTCAGTTATCCCTCCATTGAGTTTATCATTCCTCAAAAGATACAAGGTTCTTCATCAGCAAAATAGTCCCTATAAGGACAGATCTACAAACTGGTTATAGAAATATAAGGGAAAAAGGAATAAAGATGGTGAAAGAACTAAGAAAAGACCTCAAAACCACAGTAAGGAGGCTAATATCAGTTGCTGATCACCAGCAGGACACACTAAGATTCTCTGTCCTCAAACCAAAATTGGCTATGCCAGTCAAGATAAGTGAATGGAGAGCAGAAGAGCACATTGTGAACTTTAAAGGGTTTAGTAAGCTAGACAAAATGGATTTTTACAAGTAAACCAATGACCTGATGTGCACTAAAAATTTTCAAATCAAAGAAAGAAGAAAGAAAGCTCATATTAGCCCTCAAAAAGTTTGAAAATTTATATAATATGGAGAAGTGGACCACTAGGGCCAAACAAATAACCATCAATTCTTTGGAATCAAAGTTGGTTGCATTAGCAGATGACCCTTCATATGGGTCCCATATTAAATCATTGATTGAGAAAAAAGATAATGAAATAACAAATCTAAAGATGCCCACTACAGACCTAGTGTAAACTGAGGAAATTAGACAGGTACAGGGAGAAAAAGAACAAATTTATGTCAGCATGATATATTTCCAACAGTTGTCAAAGGAAAGGAGAAAGAAAATTGATGACTTGCATTGGCAAATTGCAAATTTGAAGCTAGAAAGAACCAAAATATCTACTGGGGAAGATAATATAACCTCAACTCATGCAATTCAAGCAGAGAGTGAACCTATAACATCAATCCTTGCATTTCCAATGGAAATTCATCATACAACAAGTATAACAGAAGCAACAGGTACAATAGAAGTAGTAGAAAGTTAGTTCGCAACAACAAATATGGCAGAGGCCACAGGTGAACCATAGGTTTCTCCTTCAGAGACAATTGATGTAGATGCAATGGAAGAGGACCATGCAAATTTGATGTCAAGTCCTCAACCTATCGAGGAAGACAATGACCTAAAATGTAAACTTGATGAGGCCCAAAAGGAGCTAGAAACAAAGGATAGTAGAATCCTTGAATTAGAAAATGAGGTCAGTAAAAAAGATGACATAATAGACATGGAAAGGGAAATAGGAGATCTGAAGAGTCAGATAACTTCACTACAAATTAATGTTCAATGAGAGAAACTACTAAGAAGACTGACACAAGCTATTTGGGAAAAGATTGAGGAATGGTTCATGCAGAAGTGGGACTACTTTGAAGTTATTGAAGATGAATTGGATATGGCCACTCAAGCTAATGCATAAATAAAATCAGTGGAAAAGCAATTAGGAGGTATGCCAAAGAAAAATTTAGAGGTCATAGTCTACTTGAATAGTAGAACAAAACGACAATTGGATGAAAAAGGAATTGACAATAGAACTCAGAGCATCAAAATAGAAATATCCATGATCATGAAGCAAAACTATGTTTATAGAATGACATATAATTTCAAGCAGCTGACTGATGAAATAAGCTCTTTTAAAGCCTTGTTTAAGGATGTTCTGAGTCTTGAAATGCCTTCCCCATGGGATGGAAATGGAGATGCCTACCCAAAGGATACTTACAAAGAGCATCTTAATCAGAATAAAGATGAATTCCCTTCAAATCCATTGGAAGGGGAAATAGAAGGAAAACATGTTGTTGAAAGAATAAAAAGATGTTTTGAGATATGGTTGGGATTGAAGAGTACTGCCAAGAGATTGGGACCAATCTCATATGAGAAATATACTAAAGCTGAAATTTCCTTAGAATATCTTGGATCCCATAAGAACCCACTTGGGAAGGAATGGAAGATGGTCATTCAATATAATAAACATGTATTGCCACCGAGAGTATCCACTCCTCAAGTTTCAAGTCAACCATCAGGCCAGTGTTCATGTTCACAGTCTAATCAATTAGCAGCTCGACCAGCAACACAAGTGCCAGCACAATTTAAAAATCAGCCACTGCCTATCTCATTTATGCCACCTGCAAGACCAACTAATATACAGATGATGTACCAGATGAACCAAGCTAGCATACCTCAAGTGGGGCCAATAGGGTATCCTACTAGCTAGTAGAATGTTTATATGGGGGGCAAGAAGAAAGCTTATAGCAAAAAGAACTACAGATGCTAAGTTTAGCAATAAATGTTGTAAAGCAGAAATGTAAAAATATTTTTGTAAAAAAGTGAGTTGAGTATTTTACTTTTCTTTTTAGAATGTAAGAAACCAAATTTGGTTACTTACTAACTCTATTTAAGGTAGATTAGATTGAGTCTAAAGGGTTGGCAATTTTAGTAGAGAGTTTCTCTATCTAGCTTTGTAGAGTTGAGTGACAATTTTGTCCCTTGTAATTTGGCTATGTATGAGATTAAAGACACAACATTGCTCCATAGATGTTTTTCCTATGTTCATCGAGCCCATTATTTTTCCATTTTGTGTTCCATGTTAAGATTCATGAGATTAATAGAATTCTGATGCAGCGTTCGATCTCATTATGATGTTATTTATGTTCCTGATGTTTGAGGATAAAAGATTTGTCAGAGATTCATAAACTTTTTCCTTTGTTACATCTTTTAAAAGATTTTATGTCTGGTTTAAAATTGCAAGGAATTTCCTGTATATGTTATACACTTGAAATGTTGTTGTGTTTCCTTCATTCCTTATGTTTTATACTTACAGTGTGTAAGAATTGTTCAAATTCCTCATTCCGAGGCTTCAGAACGTTCAATGTTATCTAGATTCAAGAAATTTGTCCTTCATAATCACTTCTTGAATAATTCTAGTACTCCATATGTTAAATCCACTTTCACCTTTTCATATAGTCTATTGAATGCTGTGAATTTCCTCTGCAAAATGTCTTTACATCTGTTAATGCTCTGCATAACCTTATCCATTCAATAAATTTGAGAATGTATGTAAAACACAATGCATAAAAGATATAGCTCTAATATCTTTAAATAATTGAGCTTCTATCATGCTCGGGCATACATCATTTCAACCTGATTTACCTCCGAGGACTAACAGTAAGCAAAGGTAATTTTGATGGAGTCGAGCAAAGGTAATTTTGACATAGCCACGCAAATCCTCTGCTCATGTATCTCTTATCTACCAATTAACAGATCCTTTTAAGTAGAGTACTATGTGAATTATCTATTGTCTAAACTTGTTTTTTGTTCTAATAGATTTGTATTTGTCACTATGTTTTTTTTAGAACTACGTAGATTATTTTAAAGTTCAAAGTGTCAATTGCAATTTGCAATTTTTCTTAATCCAAAAGACTGGAATGGTTAGAATTCATAGAGGCTTACCTGATAATCAATATTTGGAGATTCCTTTTGGATATTCCTAAGGACGCTCAAATTGTGTTCTCCTTCAACATTGTAGCCCAACACCACACTCAGTAATCCATATGGTCTCGTTTACTAAAGATATAGTTTATTAGTATAAGGATGACAATGAGTATTGATGGGTGGTGAGGAGGATGGGAGGACTCGTGAGAGAGCAGGGCCATCGGGTTTGACAGGGGGTGGGCCTCTCTGACTGTACGGCCCCCTGTCAATCTCATCATGGAAGCTGGGGACCATTTGCAGCCATCTTCTTATCCTCACGGCGAGCTGCTTGGTGGATTCTCATCCGGTTTTGTGTTTAGGGCTTCTGACAAGTCGTGGTTGGGGTTTGTTGCAGATCGGTGCCTGTTACATTAGGGTTGTTGGTGTCATGATGGATCCTGCGGTGGGGATGGAGGAATTAGTGGACTACTCCAGCGAACCGATGGAGGTTCATGATGTTTGGGGAGTGCCAGCTGGAGGAATGATGGAGGTGTTAAATTTTCAGTATTAAATCACAATACTATAGGATCTTTGCTGAGAGAATAACATCTACAGTATATCAATGCATGACAATCATAATATGACAAGCATCACAAGCATCACAAGAATCAAAAGCATAGAGACAAGAGACACAGAGTTTCCGTGGGGAAAACCCTAAGGTGAAAAACCCCACAACTTCCTCAGAGATAGAGAGAGCAATGGCTCAACCAAAATACAACCAAATAATACAGAGATAGTCTCCTAGCAGATGATCCTCCTCCTCCTCACTAGTGCGCCACTTTTCAGAGAGAGAGATAGATACTTTTCCGAGTGAGTAAAATAGAGATCTCCTATCTCTATTTATACTCACCTTTTTTCCCAGTGACCTACTGGGGCCGACTTGTCTACTTGAGTACATCCACATTATATTATATATTAATTAGGGCCGACCCCATAAGGTGGTCTAATAACCCATCGGCAAGTACACACACTTGCGACACTTGTCAATCCACATGACGACACTTCCTTATAGAGGAATAACACATCTCTTATAAGGGTACAATAAATATACATATAAAATACTGATGAAATACATTCCGAAGTTACATATACATCAACACTCCCTCTTAACAAGGAAGGTATTTCTCGACACGGATTTGCTAGACAAGTCTTCTTCTCTGGATCATCGTCATCAATGCATCGTCATCGTCATCGTCACTGCTGCTGCTATCTCGTCCAATCTCTGTCTCTACTCGTCATAGGAAGTTCTACAGAGCCAGTCCTTTTTCATACTGGATGTAGGCCCACCACCTGCAGGTCTTCATCATCACTGGCCATACTGTGGAATCCTCAGGACTTTTACGTGCGTCACAAAACCTCGAAAGAGCATCCCAGGCTGTTACGAGCACACAGCTCTACCTATAGGATCTCCCAGGGCACCGAATTACATGTGACCTCACCACAAAACCTCGCAAGAGCATCTGCCAGATATCCCAGGGAACCGAATTACATGCCATAGGCAAAACCTCGAAAGACTATCTGCAGATCTCCCAGGGCAACGAATTACATGTGGTCATGGAAAAACCTCGAAAGAGCATTTGCCAGATGTCCCAGGGAACCAAATTACATGCCATAGGCAAAACCTCGAAAGACCATCTGCAAATCTCCCAGGGCACCGAATTACATGCCATAGGACAAAACCTCGAAGGAGCATCTGCCAGATATCCCAGGGAACCGAATTACATGCCATAGGCAAAACCTCGAAATACTATCTGCAGATCTCCCAGGGCACCGAATTATATGTCCTCCCAGAGCAAAACCTCGAAAGAGCATTTGCCAGATGTCCCAGGGCACCGAATTACATGCCATAGGCAAAACCTCGAAAGACCATCTGCAAATCTCCCAGGGCACCGAATTACATGCTCATATGCACAACCTGATTCACGGCCACAGAGTATCAACCTGATACTCACCATACATCATCCTGATGTATCCATGATCATCCTGATCATCATCACTGCAACGTCCTGCTGCATGTCATCTGGAGCAACATCCTGAAGCTCGTCATCTATGATCATCCTGATCATCACTGCAACATCCTGCTGCATGCCAAGTATCATACATGATCCTCCTGATCATCAATGTATCCACCTGATACAAATACATGATACATATCATCATACATGATCCTCCTGATCATCAATGCATCTACTTGATGCATACCAAGTATCTACCTGATACATATCATCATACATGATCCTCCTGATCATCAATGCATCTACCTGATGCATACCAAGTATCTACCTGATACATATCATCATACATGATCCTTCTGATCATCAATGTATCCACCTGATACAAATACAAATACATGATACATATCACCATACATGATCCACCTGATCATACAATGTATCCACCTGATACATATACAGATACATGGTCCAAGCATCCAACATGATGCATACATACATACATAAAAATGATCCAACTGATCATATCCAGCATCCAACATGATGCGTACATACATACATAAAATGATCCAACTGATCATATCTAGCATCCACATGATGCGTACATACATACATAAAATGATCCAACTGATCATATCTAGCATCCACATGATGCGTACATACATACATAAAATGATCCAACTGATCATATCAAGCAGAAACCAGAACATCATTCTGATGCTCATCATCCAGCGCTTACATCCACAGCCATGTGAAGGATCCTCCTTCCAACATGCTTGGAATGGCTTCAGCAAATGTGTCCGTCACTTCTTCCTCGAAGTGTCCTCGATCTGAATAACGCCAAGCCTCTCTCTGAAGTACTCGAACTTCACCCTGGCTAGTGGCTTCGTCAGCAAATCTGCAATCTGCTCGTCCGTCGCAACATACAGGAGCTTCACAGCTCCTCTCTGCACCATATCCCTGATATAGTGATATTTGATCTCTATGTGTTTCGACCTGTCATGAAACACTGGGTTCTCGGACAGCTTCACACAACTCTGGTTATCACAGAAGATACCAGTAGCCTCCAACGGGAGATCAAATAACTCAGACAGTAGCTTCCGTAGCCATACTGCCTCACAACTAGCTGAACAGGCTGCAACATACTCTGCCTCAGTTGTACTCAGTGCTACGCAGGACTGCTTCCTGCTAAACCAAGAGATCACACCTGATCCCATACTGAAGCAACACCCAGATGTGCTCTTCCTATCTGCAGCACTGCCAGCCCAATCTGAATCAACATAACCATGCAGGTTAAACTTTTGATTCACCTCATATCTGAGCCCATAATCCACTGTACCCTTCAGGTACCTCAGAACATGCTTTACAGCAACTAGGTGAACACTCCTCGGATCCGTCAGGAACTGGCTCAATGTGTTCACAGCAAAGCAAATGTCTGGTCTCGTGTTCGTCAGGTACATCAAGGACCCAATCATCTGACGATACATAGAAACATCAACTGGCTCAGATGAAGCATCACAAAGAAGCTTCAGATTCGATGCCATAGGTGTGGCCATGGCCTTGCAATCCATCATCCCATATCTCTTCAGGATATCTACTGTGTACTTCCCTTGACCAAGGAAGATCCCACCTGCATTCTGCCACACCTCCATACCTAGGAAATAGTGCATCATTCCCAAGTCTTTCATATCGAATTCAGCTGCAAGCTTCCTCTTGGTATCCGCAATCAGTCTGTCATCTCCTGTCACAAATAGGTCATCCACATATAGTAGTAGAATCACAGGATTCCCTTCCTCAACTTTGTAGTAAAGGTTGGAATCCGCTTTACTCTTGGTAAAGCCCAAACTAGATAGGAAACTGTCCATCCTACCATACCAGGTTCTGGGAGCTTGCTTCAAGCCATACAAGGCTTTCTTCAATCTGCATACATAGGATTCCCTGTCATGTATTTCAAAGCCGAGTGGCTGTTCCACATATACTTCCTCTTCTACTACACCGTTCAGGAAAGCAGTCTTGACATCCATCTGGTGTATCTTCCATTTCATTGCTGCGGCCAAGGCAAGTACTGTTCTGATGGAAGTATATCTGGCTACAGGTGCAAAGGTTTCTTCATAGTCTATTCCTTCCTTCTGAGAGAAACCACGAGCTACGAATCTTGCTTTATATTTTTCCACACTGCCATCTGCAGCATGCTTGATTTTGTAGATCCACTTGGAAGTCACAACAGACTTCCCCTTAGGTCTTGGGACAACATCCCAAACATCATTCTTCATAATTGATTGGTATTCCTCAACCATAGCATCCTTCCATTCCTTCTTTTCTGCAGCCTCCTCGTAACTGGAAGGTTCTTTGTTCATAATGTCACAGAGTAAAGCAACATAACTGGTGTGTGATCTGGTTCTCTTCTTTGCTCTGTGTTCTTCTTCTGGAATGCCAAATCTTTCTGCATCATGAATGAGCTCTCTAGCCCATACAGGTTTCCTCTTGTGAGAGTTATCCTCACGGGGTGGATCTATAGGTTCTTGTGGATCTTCAAACTCACGAGCAGTTTCTGGAACTGCATCAGTCATGGTAGTGTCCTGAAATCTTGTTTCCTTAGGTTCTTCATAAACTTCAATAGGTGCCTTTCTTGATTTGATGAATGCTGAATTTTCATCAAATGTTACATCCCTGCTGACATCAATCTTCTTGAACCCTGGAAAATATATTCTGTAAGCCTTCGAGCTTTCACTATAACCCACAAAGATGCCCTTCTTTCCTGAAGGATCTAGTTTAGTCCTCTTCTCCTTTGGAACATGAGTGTATACTGGACAACCAAATATTCTGAGATGGCTGACTTCAGGTTTCTTACCAGAAAAGACTTCTTCTGGTGTCTTGTTGTCCAATATCTTGTGGGGTGTTCTGTTCTGCACATATACAGCTGTTCTAGCTGCTTCTGCCCATAGATGCATAGGAAGATCCTGGTCATGCAACATTGCCCTTGCTGCTTCCATGATAGTTCTGTTCTTCCTTTCTGCAACTCCATTCTGTTGAGGATTATATGGAGCAGTCAACTCCCTCTTAATCCCTGAATCACTGCAAAGCTTCTTGAAGTCATTTGAGGTGAATTCTCCACCATTGTCAGATCTGAATGTTTTGATTTTCTTGTCAGTTTGATTCTCCATCAAGGTTTTGAAATCCTTGAATTTATCAAACACCTCATCTTTGCCCTTCAGAAAGTATACCCAAATCTTCCTGGAGAAGTCATCAATAAATGATACATAGTAAACATACCCACTCAGGGAGCTGGATGACATAGGGCCACATACATCTGAGTGGATGATTTCTAGAATATCTTTTGCCTTGCTTTCACTGCTTGGGAAAGCCTTCTTAATGTTCTTACCTTTTGCACATCCTTTGCAAACACCTTCATGTTTGGTCTTGATTTCAGGAAGACCCTCTACAGCCTTGCTTGCAATTGGAAGTGCTCTATAGTGCATGTGAGCAAGTCTTCTATGCCAAAGTTCACTTGGCTCCATGGATTCATGTACCATGGCATGTTCAGGTTGACCCTTTAATTTGTACAAGCCTCCCTCTTGCTCTCCAATCACTACTGCATCATCTATGGTCTTTCCCTTTGGCCACATTAGTACTTGGCCATCAACAAATGCAACCCTCATACCTTTTGCATCTAAAGCAGAGATGGAGAGTAAGTTCTTCTTGAGTCCAGGTACATAGACGACTTCCTTCATCTTCAGAGATTTTCCAGAATCTAGGTTGTAAGAAGCTTCACCACTTCCTTTGATTGGGTATTGATAATCATCCCCAAGTTTCACCTTATGGGGTGATTCATGTTCAGAAAGGTTCACAAAAGATTCCTTGAACCCAGTCATGTGTTTGGAAGCCCCACTATCAATCAACCAATCATTACAACCATGGGAGATGGTACCAGTGAGTGCAGAGATCAGAACATACTCTTCTTCACTTGATGAATCATCATCACTACTACTTTCTGCCTTAGCCTTCTTCTTTGGGGGTTCATCATCTTCAGCAGCATGAGCATGAAACCTTCTTTTGCTGCCCTTCTTCTTCTTACTAGGATTTTTGTTATTATCCCTTTTGTTCTTAGGACAATCTGAAGCAAAGTGACCCTTCTCATTGCATGTGAAGCATCTTAGGTCTTTCTTATTCTTTTGATAGGATCTATTGTGGCGAGGGTGATCCTTCTTGATTTTGCTTCTTTTGGTGTGAGCTGCAAGAGCTTGATCTTCTCCTCCCATCTTTTCCTCACGAGCTATAAGCCTAGCTTCTTCTTGAGAACATTCTTCCCGAAGTCTACTGAAGGAGATCAACTTCTTCCTTGCACAAATTCCTTGAATAAAGGAATCCCATGACCTGGGTAGGCCATTTAGAGTGGTCATCACCACTTCACCATTCTCCACCATTTCATCTACTGCTTCTAATTGTTCCTTGATCTGAGAGACCCTTGAAAAGTAGGATTGAATGGTTTCTCCATTCTGAAACTTCACTGCTTTCAATTGGTTCCGCAGGGTCATCTTCCGATTTATATTCTTTCCTTCAAATAGCTTGGTCAAAGATTCAAACATCTCTTTGGGTGTCTTGAGAGAAGACACATGGGGTATGAGATGGTCTTTGATAGAATCAGCAATGATTCTCTTTGCCTTGACCAAGTTCTTCTTGTGCAATACCTTGGCCTCTTCATCCTCTGGGATAGGGATGTCCTCTTTCACATATGAGTCCAACTCATTCTCTTCCAGGATTAGCCCAATCCTATACTTCCAGGCTCGGAAGTTATCAGCCCCTTCAAGCTTATCCTCAAGCTTGGTGTGAAGAGACATCTTTAAGAGTACTTCAAATGGAAATAGAAAAGATTTAGAACTTACCACTTGAAGTGCTGAAAACTGGATCTGGTCCCGGATTGGGGTTTGTTAGAGAAACCCTAAAAATTCAAAATGTGAATTTCAAAATTCCGAAAGGATAGAAAGATGCACCTTGGAGAGCTGATCAGCCTAGTACATTCAGAATTTGAGATCAGCAAAGTCTTGTCCTTCAAAATTGCGTTTTTGTCCTCCCGGGTTCACTGGGGAGAGCCCTGAATTAGGGTTTGAGTTTCCCGGAGATCTACCCAGCCAAAAATCTCGATCCAAAGCTCAAACCTTCGATTTTTGCAAGGAGCTTCCAGCTGTACCTTCAGTTTCCAGAAATTCCTATTTTTGTGGAAACCCTAATTTTTAGGGCCAAAACTGAAAATGCTCGGAACTGAAATCTGATTGGACAGAAAGATGCGCCTTGATGAGTAGATCCAATCTACTATACTGAACTTCAAAAATCTGTGGAGAGAAACCCAATAAACAAGCAATACAAGCTTCCGTCACTGCAAAATGTCTTCTTCTCAGTTAAGCTCTGATACCATGTTAAATTTTCAGTATTAAATCACAATACTATAGGATCTTTGCTGAGAGAATAACATCTACAGTATATCAATGCATGACAATCATAATATGACAAGCATCACAAGCATCACAAGAATCAAAAGCATAGAGACAAGAGACACAGAGTTTCCGTGGGGAAAACCCTAAGGTGAAAAACCCCACAACTTCCTCAGAGATAGAGAGAGCAATGGCTCAACCAAAATACAACCAAATAATACAGAGATAGTCTCCTAGCAGATGATCCTCCTCCTCACTAGTGCGCCACTTTTCAGAGAGAGAGATAGATACTTTTCCGAGTGAGTAAAATAGAGATCTCCTATCTCTATTTATACTCACCTTTTTGCCCAGTGACCTACTGGGGCCGACTTGTCTACTTGAGTACATCCACATTATATTATATATTAATTAGGGCCGACCCCATAAGGTGGTCTAATAACCCATTGGCAAGTACACACACTTGCGACACTTGTCAATCCACATGACGACACTTCCTTATAGAGGAATAACACATCTCTTATAAGGGTACAATAAATATACATATAAAATACTGATGAAATACATTCCGAAGTTACATATACATCAACAGGAGGGTTTGGAGGCCATCCCGAGGTCGGGGCCTGAAGGTTTGAATGTGACCGGTTTTGGGCAGTTGAGACCGGCTGATGCCTTCTCACCTTCAGATCTTCTATCGCTTTCCCCACATGGCCCTGTAAAGGAGTTCTCAGTGGAGGGGGAGGGGCTCCAGGTAGATCTGTGGGGCAGTCCTAGCTGGAGGGAGGCGGGGGAATTTTTTGCCCGGAATCTTGGGTTTCCGGTTACTACTGTGGAGAAGGGTTTTGTGGAGGTGCCAGGTTTTGAGGCTGTTGCGGAGGAGGGAGTGGCCAGGCAGGTGGCTCAAGTGTGTGGATCGGGAGGGGAAGGTGCAGAGGAGGAGCGGAGGGTGTTGCTGGATGAATCTGAACATAGGGGTCTTGCAAAGGATTTTTCTTCTGACGGATCCCTGAAGGGGGTGGTCGAAAACCCTATTGGGGAAAATATCAGAGGGCCTTCTAAACGGCGAAAGAGGAGATGGGTAAAAGCCAGAGCAGACGGGGTTTATGCGGTGGGGGTGGATGTTGCATGGGAAAGTGTTCTTGAAATGTCTCAAATGTCTCTGGTGGGTAGAGTTTTGGGCAGGAATTTTGCTTACAAAACTATGAAGGACTGGGTGGCGGAGAATTGGAGTGAACTTCTGGGTTACGAACCAGTGGTAGAGATGCTGATGCGCGGGTGGTTCGCGGTGGTTCTAAATTCCGAACAAGATTTGCGAGTCATCCTGAACAAAATTTGGCATATGAACCGCACGCCAGTGATATTAAAACCATGGCATCCACTCTTTGATGCAAGTCGGGAGAGAGTCGACAGGAGCCCTATCTGGGTTCGGCTCCCTGGTCTGCCGCGTCACTTCTGGGATCCTTATCACTTCAGGCGCATTGGCGACATTCTGGGGACTTTTCTGGAAGCAGACCTTTCTTATTTGGAGACTCATTATAAGCAGGTGGCTCGCATTATGGTGGAGATGAACATTCGTGAGGGTCTTCCTGAAAGTATCATCTTGGACTGGGGACCGGTTCCTATCACTCAGATGCTGGATTATGAAATGTGCCATTCCGCTGCAGACGATGTCACGGTTATGGTCATCCTGCCTCGGAATGCCGTCTTCCGGTTCGCACTCTAAATGGGGGTAAAAGGAGAGGCCTCAAGGGGGACACGGAGGGAGAACCAAAGGATCCGGATTCCACAGACCCCATGCCGATGACAGAAGCCTCTGAAAGTGAAAGGGTTTCGGAGGATTCGGAGCCCACTGGTCATGATTCGGAGGTGGAACCGGTTGATCGTGCTGTTTTGGAGCCCATTGGTCAAGCTTCGGTGGCGGAACCGGCTGTTCGCGAGGTTACTACTATGATTTCATTAGGCGAAGCTGATCACACTGCTTCTGTGGAAGAAGTTGTTCCTCCGGGGCCTTCTATACCGGGTATTACTACTTTTACTCTCTCCCCCTCTTTCAATTTAATGCTGAATCAATGTACATTGGTCGGTCTTGATTGGGTGGAAAGGTTAAAAAAGCTAAACTTATCGGGTTCCCCTGAAGATGTCTGCTTGCCTTCGGTGGAAGGGCGGGGTGGGGTTTTGTCTTCCTCAGAGTTGGTTATGTCTGGATCAACTTATGATTGCTCTGGTGCTGCTGCCCTCTTAACTGAAGTGGATACGTTTCTATTGGAGCCAGATCCTGGGATAGAGGTGGAGGATCGGGGCTACTCTTCCCCTGAGACCACTGAATCGGGATACTTTCTTAGGTCCTGTATAAAGAAGTCCGGAGGGGGGTTAGGGAAAGATCAGGCTCCGGTCCGGAGGGGCCGTGGCAGAATCTCACATTTCTCTAAAGCCCAGTCCAGGGCCAAGAATGATCTTCGGGAGGGGAAACAACTCTCTATAGAAAGGGCACTTAGAGCGGTGAAAGCCCGGAAAAGTGTTAAGTAATGAAGATTATGTCCTTCAACTGTCGGGGTCTGGCTGGGCCAGACAAAAAATTAGCCTTCATAAGGGTGCTTACTCTTGAACATCCTGATGTGATTCTGCTACAAGAGACTTTAGGGTTAGGAGATGTTATCAAGGAACGATTGGAAATTTGGCTGCCTGGTTGGTCTTTTGTGACTCTGGATGCAAAGGGTCGGTCGGGAGGGTTGGCTGTGGGTTGGAAAGTGAATGTGGCCAAACTCATTAATTCTTGGGGTATGGAATCTGTTCTGGGTGTTGAGCTATTGTCAGCTGATCTGGGCTCTAATATCACTGTGATCAATGTTTATGGGCCTTATGCAAATAGAGAACCTTTCTGGGATGCAATCCTTCAGGAACCATTATTTGGAGGTGCCTCGGTTGTGGTTGGGGGAGATTTCAATTTCACCCTGGGGTAGGCTGAAATTTGGGGGCCACATGCACAAGTGGATCCTCAAGCGGGGTACTTCCTTCAGAAGCTGGTAGAAAAAAACCTGCTGGATATAGCGCCCATTAAATTGAAGCCTACTTGGAGGAATAGCAGGGGTGGGGAAGCTAGGGTTGCAAAAAGACTGGACAGGTTTCTGGTGGCGGAACAGCTGGTGGATAGGTTCTTTTTGGTGAGACAATGGGTGGGAGGTGGTGGAAACTCGGACCATTTCCCCATCTTTTTTGAGATCAAAAAAGGGCCAAACAATCCACCCAGTCCTCTAAAGTTCAATAAATGCTGGTTAAAAGATGATTCTTTCAAGGTCCTGATTCAAGATCTCTAGAGGCCATTTGATGAAAATCAAGTTTGCACAGCGGCCTTTCAATTTGCTGAGAATATCAAAAGGATCAAAGGGGTGGTTAAGGATTGGGCTATTGCCAAACGTCGGAGGGAGGATGCTGAATTGAAGGAAATTGAGGCTGAACTTGAACAGATATATGATGGGGATGGTGGGGGACTGCAAACGGTGGAATCAAAAGATGGTTTGGTCAGGTTGGAAAGTAGGAAAAATTCATTGCTGCTTGAAAAGGAAGAAGCTTGGAGACTCAAGAGTCGTGCGACCTGGCTTGAGTGTGGGGATGAAAACACAAAATTCTTTCATGCATTTTCTAGGGGGAGAAAGGCTGCAAACACTATATGGTGTTTGAAAGATGAGGAGGGGATTGAACACCTGGATTTTAATGGGAAAGCTAGATGTGGGGTTTCTCATTTTGAAGCACTGTTTCGGGCACCAGCACAGGCTTCCATTGCTGAAGTTATCAGGGTTGCGCAGATGTTTCCGAGGTTTGCTGAGGAGGTGGATAATAGGAGGCTGATGCAGTCAGTGAATGAAGAAGAATTAAAGGAAGTTTTGGGAAGCTTCCAAAAAGATAAAAGTCCAGGCCCGGATGGGTGGTCGATAGAGTTCTTTTTGGATCTGTATGAGGTGCTGGGGGTGGATCTTATTCAAGTTATAGAAGATTCTCGTACTACAGGAAGGATTCCAGCCAGCTTTAATTCGACTTTCATAGCCCTCATTCCAAAGATGGATAATCCGGCCTCCCTCCATGAGTTCAAACCCATTTCTTTATGTAACTGCATCTACAAGATTGTTTCGAAAGTGATTGCTCGCAGATTAAAAGTCATCCTTTCGGAGCATATCTCTGCTGAACAATTTGGGTTCCTGGAAGGGCGCCAGATTCATGAGGCAATAGGTGTGGCATAGGAAGGGATGCACAGTTTGAAGACCAGGAATATCAAAGGAGCGATTCTGAAAATTGATCTCTCAAAGGCATATGATAAGGTGAGCTGGATCTACATCCGTCTGCTTTTAACTCATCTGGGGTTTGGAATAAACTTTATTAGATGGATTATGTCTTGCATAACTACTGTTTCCTTTTCTGTGTTGATTAACGGGGCGGCCACTCCTTTTTTTCATGCTGAAAGAGGACTCCGTCAAGGATGCCCTCTTTCACCTCTCCTTTTTCTGCTGGTGGCTGAAGGTTTAAGCAGCGCTATCCTTGAGGCCAAGAGGATAGGTCGGTTTTCTGGAATCCTTATAGGTGATCAACTTGCAATTACACATTTGCTTTTTGTGGATGATGTACTGATTTTCTGCTCTGGAGAAAGGAGGGAAACTCGAGCTTTGAAGGAAATACTGGATCTCTTTTCAAAAGCAACGGGGATGGAGATAAATGCTGAAAAATCAACTGTTACTACCAACTTGTTGCGACCAGAAGAAGAGCTCGAAATTCTACAATTTTTCCCCTTCACTATCTCTGACATTGATGCGGGTCTCAAGTATCTCGGGTTCTCTTTAAAAGCAAACTTATATGTGAAAAAGGATTGGAGGTGGCTGATTGGCAAGGTGGAGAAAAGGTTACAGGTTTGGAGACATAGGTGGTTGTCGAGAGCGGGGAGATTGGTTCTGGTGAAGGCAGTTTTGGAGGCCATTCCTGTTTATTGGATGTCTCTCTCTTGGATCCCCAAAGGGATTCTGGAACAAATCAGACGAGTTTGCTTCAGATTTCTTTGGAGTGGAACAAAGGAAGTTCATGTGACGCCATGGGTAAGCTGGAAAAGGATAGCTTTACCTAAAGGGCTGGGGGGATGGGGACTTAAAAACATCTTCCTGTTTGCTAAATCCCTGGCTGCAAAGGGAGGGTGGAGAATGATCAAAACCACTAGCTTATGGACGAGGGTTATAAAACAGAAATACATTCCCAATGAAAGCTTGGAGGATTGGATTAGGAGACCGGGAAAGTCACACTCCGGGGGGTCGGTTATCTGGAAGGCGGTGGTAAGATCTTTTTCTTTGATTGAGTCAGATCTGGTCTGGGATGTGGGAAATGGGGAAAAGGTTCGGGTCGGCAGGGACCCCTGGTTGGGTAGTGAACATCATCATAACCTGCCCGTGGGGGTGGTACATGCCCTGGACATCAGGGGGATTACAACACTTAATCAGTTAGCAGATATGAGACCAGGGGATCCGTGGTTTCAACACTGGAAGAGCGCTGATATGCTGGGGTTGGTAGAACCAGAAGCAGGTTTCTTGGAGTTATATATCAGAGGTCTTCATAATGCTCGCATCCAGCTATCGGATCAGGAAGATGTCTTGATTTGGGAGTCAGATCCGGAAGGGAAGTATACACCTAAGGCGGGGTATCAAAAATTGAGTGCAGAGGATGGTATAAGGGAGGAGGTTTGGTGGTGGAAACCTCTGTGGAAGCTTAAATGTCCTCCTAAATCAAGGGTGTTTATGTGGTGTGCACTTGAAAACAGGGTTCCCTCTTGGGACAATTTACAAAAAAGATCTTTTCAGGGCCCTGGCTGGTGCGTACTGTGCAAAATGAATCTGGAATCGATATCTCACCTCTTCATTACATGCCCTTACTTGATTGCGGTTTGGAAAGAATGCTCGCGACAGTTTGGACTGGATTTTAGATGGGAGGGAAACTCTGTGAATAGTGCGTGGGAGAGATGGTGGAGAAATGTCCCTAAATCGAATCTGAAAGCTTTACCTCTGATAGTGATATGGGGGATCTGGTTGGCTAGGAATGGGGCTATCTTCCAGGACAGATCTTCTCTTCCTGAACTTACCAGTGCCCAAGCAGTGGGCATCATTAAATCAATTCCAATACATGTGAGAGCGGCTTATCAGAATAGGGATTTGGAACTTGATCTTGATAAATCTCATCCTTGGGGCTTCTTTGACGGAGCAGCTCAAAATGAAATTTGCGGAGGAGGAGCTTTATTATTTCTGTCAGACTCTCATTACTTCATGCTTACCATGGGGCTGGGGGCGGGTACAAATAACTATGCGGAACTGATGAGTATAAAACTTCTCCTTATCTTTGCCATAGAAAAGGGTATCAAGCAGTTGACGGTCTATGGGGACTCGATGAATGTTATCAACTGGATCAAGCAGACTCAAGCATGCAGAAATATCAGACTCACAAATTTACTTACAACTGTACAAAATGTCATATTATCATTTGACAACCTTACATGCCGGCATGTGTACAGGGAAATTAACCGGGAAGCGGACCAGGCGTCCAAGGAGGGGCTGCTCTTGGACTATGGCATTTGGAAAGTGAAGGAAGTCAGAGATGAACAGTCTTATGAGTTTTATCACAGACCGTTCGTGGATTGAGATGTTTTACTTGCACTACCTTTTGCTGGGAAAGAACTCATTTTAATGTAATCTCTCTATATATTTATTTTTACAGAAAACAATTGATATGTTAACAGAATTACGTCCGTAGGGACAGAACTGTCACTATTTTGTTATTGAAAACAGAAAGGATATTATCATCAAGTATTTTGAAAGTAGACGTAACAGTCTCATCAAAGAACCCTATTCTACATAGGATCAGGATATCACACTGATACAGTGAACCTCAAATGTAATTTTGATCTCAATATGATGAATGAAATTACGCTTTTTTCTTTTTGAAAAAAGGATGACAACGAGTGATGGAAAATTAGGGCATCAGATAAGGTGGTGGGTGGGGAATCAAAACACCACAAAATTTGAAACATAAAATGTTCAAACTAATTCTAAATCATTGCCACCATTAATCCAGGTGAAACCATTGTAAGGATCACTACAAAACTTAAGACATCATGCTATTCATAATATGCTTGCCTCGAAAATAGGACAAATAAGAGACCCAATTTATTGATTGGTGGATTGAAAGATTGTGTCAATAAGATTGGTTGAACAAAAGCATAATTTTTAAAACTTTGGATAAAAACTTTGATTTGCATGCAATTAAATGCAAGACACGGCAAACCGGTTATAAGAGTCCATGCCAACTTGAAAGAAGGGACTAAAAATATGTATCGGTAAATATTATATGTTTGAGAAATTAACAATCAATTTTAACTTTTTAAAGTTGATGAGTGGAGAGTCCATATTATCAAATTTAACAATCAAATATTAACTTTCTAAACTACATGAATGGAGAATTCATATTATCTAAAGTGGCGGAGAGGCCATATTATTTCAAGCGGTGTGAGTGAAATTATAAATTTTGTATGCTTTTAAGAAATACAAAATTTTAATGAAAGCATAAAAATATTTAAAATTAAATTTATTATATAAATGATAATTAAATTTAAAAATATATTATTTATAAAAATATTTTTTAGTATTTTAGAGTTAAATTATTTCACTTATCCATTGTAAAATAAAAGTACTTTGTAGTATTTATTATTAGTTTTCATTTTATTTTTAAGTTATATTTAATTATTTTTACTTATATTCTATTATGTATGATGATGATGATAGTTATTAACTTTCATTAAGACTAATTTTGGTCTATCGGATCTTAAAAAGGTATGGAGTCACTTGGTTATTTTTAGAATTTTATTTTTATGCTAAAAAATATTTAAGATAAGCATTCATAGATCCCCATAGTTGTGATGAGTTAAAACGTTAGAAAGTATATTTTTTTATCTTTAATTTCGGAATTACAATTGTATTTGAAAACAATGAATAATCAAAAGCATAATATTCACAGTCTGCACACAAATTTACCCTAGGGAAGCCCTCTATAAATTGAGGGAGAAATCCCCAACAAAATATTCCTTAGTATATTGATAGATAGCAGAGCATGATTGCTTCACAATGAGCAGATTACATCAAGCACCCGTAGTGCAATATTCAAAATAAATATCAAGCACCCCTAGTGCAATTACAAAGCAAGAGAGATAGACAAAGAAGAGAACTCAGAATAATAATATCCACTCAACCAATTCACTAATCTTGATCACATGCACAAATTCCCTTTAAGAGAATTCGCTCTAGCATTGGTAAAATCAATCCTACATGGAAAAGTGTGACATACTTCTCATGCATTGGATTTAACTCTAAATTATGAATTCGGGATGAACTCTCCCTTCAACTGAATGTTAGACCACTTAGTTAGGTGGCTAACATAAGTGTCGTCATGCTAGTGTCGTAACTCAAGTGTCGTATTTTAGTTTAACTCAAGTCTCATCATGCAAGTGTTGCAACTCAAGTGTCGTCTTTTAGTTTATATCAAGTGTCGTCATGCATAATACTTAGTTAAATAAATCTTCTTTGTTAAGATGTTAGTTAACTCTTTTTACTAGAGTCGTTAGTGTTAACACTTTAGTTAACTCTTTTACTAAAGTCTTTCTTGTTAACTCTTTTTGCACATTTGATAACTGAAGTCTTTCTTGTTAACACATAGCTAACTCTGTTTGCACATTGATCACTGAAGCCAACAAATTCGAGTTCTCTCTTAACTTATCTCATCTTATTTTTATCTCTTGTCTTATCTGCATGGTCCACTTGTTCCAACTTAATTATTTATCATATTTTATATACTAAGGATATTTTTCCAATGATGTGATCATCTCGTTCTACTCTCATTCCAAGTGGTCATATGCTAAAGTAATTCACTCTAGAGGTAGATAGTCTCTAGAGGAGACTTAATAGCTTATCCATCTCTAAGATCATGGTTATTAGTATGTCACACATCATTCATGCTTCGAAAAGCAAAGCATTACCTCAACACATGAGGATATGTCTTGACACACAAGACCTTAGTCTTGACAAACAATACTATATAGCACCATCACTTTGACATACAAATCACTTACCTCAACACATGAGGATTATTCATTCTTGAGTCCAACTCAAGATTATTCTCCAAGTTTCCTGAGTCCAAATTAGGCTCCTATAAGGCACTACCTCGACACATGAGGCTCAATCTTGGCACAAAATATTGACTTGGAGAATGACTCATTATGATATAACTTTAACACTCCATATCAGCAAGGGAGGCATGCTCTACCATGCCAAGATTGTCTCATAAGTACCTACACATCGTCATAGATAGAGGCTTAGTCAACATATCTGCTATATGCTCATTAGTAGCAATGTATTGAAGTATTATGGCACCTCTCTGGACAATGTCTTTCATGTAGTGGTATTTCATCTCAATGTGTTCCAATCTATCATCAAACATAGGGTTTTCTAAGAGATTAATGCAGCTCTGATTGTCAGAGCGAATGACAGTGGTCTCAAGATTCTCACTGAACAAACCAACAAGTAGCTTCCTAATCCACACAGCTTCTCGGTAGGCATTACAAGATGCAATATACTCTGCTTCTATAGTACTTTGGGATATGGATCCCTATTTCCTGCTATACCAAGAGATCATAGCTGATCCCAAGCTAAAACAATATCCATATGTACTCTTTTGGTCTACAATACTACCACCCCAGTCATAGTTGGCATATCCAAGAAGCGTCACTCCACCATTGGAAGCATATTTGAGTCCATAAGCAATAGTACCTCGAAGGTATCTAAGCACATGCTTGGAAGAAACCCAATGTCTATGTCTTGGCTCAAACATGAGCTAAATCAAGATACTCACCACATAACATATGTCTAGTCTACTATGTATCAAATACATTAAGGAACCAATGAGCTATCTATACAAGGTAGGGTCCACTAGATCCGATCCGAATCTGACTCATTTAGTTTCTTCAGACTAGAAACCATTGGTGTAGACATAGATTTACAATCCATCATACCAAACCTACGCAACACATCAACTATGTACTTTCCTTGTGAAATAAACATCTCATCTTTCCTTTTCCAAACTTCCATACCAAGAAAGCAATGCATAAGACCCAAGTCTTTCATTTTTAACTCAGAAGTGATCTCCATCTTGCACTGAGATATCTGTTGTTCCTCTCCAGTAAGGAACAAGTCATTAACATAGAGAACTAAGATCAGTGGTTATTTGTTCACAACTTTGAGGTATAGGTTGGGGTCTTCTTCGCTTTTGGAGAAGCCCAAGCTCTAAAGATAGTTTTCAATCCTTGAATACCAACGCCTAAGGGATTGCTTAATCCCATACAAGGATTTCTTAATTTTGCATACATGGGACTCCTTCCCATGAACTACAAAACCCTCAGGTTGTTGAATGTATACTTCTTCCTCAACTTTACCATTGATAAAGGCAGTCTTCACATCCATCTGGTGAAGTTTACACCCGATAACTAAAGCAAGGGAAATCATGGCTCGAATAGTGGTGTACCTGGCCACATGAGCGAATGTCTCATCATAATCTATCCCTTCTTTCTATGAGAAACCATGAGCTACAAATATTTCTTTATGTTTTTCAATACTTCCATCGTTGCATGTTTGATTTTATAAAGCCACTTGGAAATTAATACAGACTTCACTTCCGGTTTAGGAACCACTTCCCACACATCATTTTGCATGATGGATTTGTATTCTTCCACCATGGAATCTTTCCACACCTTCTTCTTAGAATTTTCCTCATAGGTGGAGGGTTCTGAATCACTAATGTGACTCATCTGAGCTACATATCCTGAATATCTTTCAGGTCTCTTTCGCTCTTTAAATGTGTCTGGTGGTGCTCCATGTTTTTCTTCCTCTTGTAGAATGTCTCAACACCATGTATATCTCATCTTAGTAGGAGGTTCATCAAGAGATATTTCTAACACTTCAATTGGATCTTCAGGATCAGTGAACTCTTATGGATTTTCCCTCTCAACATCTGAAAGGGGAGAATCAGAAGTTGGATACTCTATCATGGGAGTCTCATGCTCCTCCATATCTAAATCACACTGAAGTTCTTTAGAGCGCTTGAAGGCATCCTCTTCATGAAATGTTACATCTATGCCAACTTCAATGTGTCTTTGTCCTGGAACATAGATTCTATAAGATTTGGAGGATTTTCGATATCCAATAAATGTGCCTTTCTTTCTGGATGGCTCCATCTTTGTCATCTTCTCTTTTCGAACATGGATGTAGATAGGACAATCAGAAATCTTCAAGTGTCCAACATTTGGTTTTTCATCAGTGAAAACTTATTCAGGAGTATTTTCTCCCATAATAGCATGATGGATTCTATTATGTATATAAACAATAGTGATGGAGCTTTATGCACATCCTAGTTTTTGCATCCTCATAGATTGTTTTGTTCTTTCTTTCAGCAACCCAATTCTATTGGGGGTTGTAAGGTACAATCAATTGTCTTCTTATCCTTGCATCTCAACAGAAGTCATTAAAGTCATGAGACTCAAACTCTCCTCCATTATCAGATCTCAAAGAATAAATGTTATTTCCAGTCTGATTCTCAACTAGTGCTTTAAACTCTTGAAACTTGTTGAAAGTTTCACTCTTTGCCTTTAGAAAATAGATCCAATACTTGCGAGATAAGTAATCCGTTAAAAATACATAATACAAATAACCACTCAAGGATGGTGCCAACATAGGACCACATAGATCAAACTGTATCAAGTCCAAAATCCCTTTGGATCTTTTGGTGCTGCTTAGAAAGTTATTCTTGATTTTCTTGCCAAGAGTGCAACCTATACAAATACCATCATGTTCAGATTTAAACATGGGAATTCCTTTTACCATCTTCTACAAGCCAAGTAGCGCTTTGAAATGAATATGACCAGGCCTCCTATGCCACATTTTGAAAGGGATGACTGTGTCATGGATCATGGCTTAAATGATCTTTCCATCAAATTTGTAGAGACCTCCATCTCTAACTCCAATTACAGATGCAGAGTTCAAGTCTGCATTCTTAGGCCATATGAGTGTTTTATTGTCCATAAATATTACTCTGAATTCTTTATATTTTAGAACTGAAACAGATATCAAGTTCTTTTTTAGTCCAAGAACAAGTAGAATTTCATCAACATGTAGTACATCTCTTGAATCCAACTGAAAATAAGTCGATCCAACTCCTTGGATCGAATAGGTGGTATTATCTCCAATCTCCACCAGACAAGAGAACTTCTTTTCCTTCGGATCTGAGATATGCTCTTATATCCAGTCATGTGCTTGGATGCGCCACTATCCACCATCCATGTCTCAGCACTAGTTGTAATGGATCTAGATGGGGATGAGACAAGATAGTACTCCTTCCTTGTCTCCTAGTCATTGGAAGAATTATTTCTTGTAGGTTCATATTCTGTAGCAATAGAAGCATGAAACCTACCCTTGAAATTTCCTCTTTGATTTGCATGGAAGTCTCTTGCAAAGAAACCCTTCTTATTGCAATTGAAGCTATCAAATTTATTTTTGTATTCTTTTTCCTTTTGATGAGGAAACTTCTTCTGAGAAAAGTATTTATTTCCTCTCTTCATCTGTGTCACAAGAGCAAGGTTCTCTTCTTTGGAGGAAGCATATTTGATTTGGATTCGACCTTCTTCTTGTAGGAAATCATGACGCGGTATTTCAAAGTTTGGTTGCACTTCTCTACCATTTACTACAGCCAAGAATGTCTCCCATGAAGATGGAACGCCATCGACAACAATCTGTATGAGATCATCAGTATCAATAGTTACACCAATACTCATGAGTTGATCTCTTACTTGAGATATCTTTGTGAAGAAGGAAGCAACAGCTCCATCCTTCTCCATCTTCATATTACAAAGCTTGTTCTTCAATTCCCTCTTCTGACTGGGCGCCTTCTTCTCATAAATATTTGTCAAAGTGTCGAAGCATTCCTTTGCATTCTTCAATGGAGTAATCACTAGCATCAAATTGCCTTTCACCGAATCATAAATTATTATCTTTGCTTTGTCTTGATTCTTCTTGAAATTAGTGCACCCTGCATTAGTAGTAGGCTCTTCAACAACACTAGATACACATCCATGTAGATCATTCTTTTCCAAGATATTCAGAATCCTGGCCTTCCAAGTATTGAAGTTCAAATCTCTTTCAAGTATGTCTTCTGGCCTTACTGAGATTAAGGCCATTATTCTTCAAGTATTGTGCTCACCTAGGATCAACGTAGGCTCAAGCTTGACTATTGAACTTAGCTCTTTCATGCCTTGAGCTCTGATACCATGTTTATTTTTTGATCTTTAATTTTGGAATTAGAATTATACTTGAAAACAATGAATAATCAGAAGCATAAACATTCACAGTCAACACACAAATTTACCCTAGGGAAACCCTCTATAAATTGAGGGAGAAAACCCTAGCAAAATATTCCTTAGTATATTGATAGATAACAGAGAATGATTGCTTCACAATGAGCAGATTACATCAAGCACCCTTGGTCTAATATCAAAGAGAAATATCAAGCACCCATGGTGCAATTACAGAGAAAGAGATATAAACAAAGAAGAGAACTCAGAATAGTAATCTCCACACAACCAATTCTCTAATATTGATCACATGCACAAATTCCCTTTAAGAGAATTCGCTCTAGCATTGGTTACATCAATCCTGCATGGAAAAGTGCGCCATATTTCTCATGCATTAGATTTAACTCTGACTTCTGAATTCAGGATGAACTCTCCCTTCAACTAAATGCTAGACCACTTAGTTATGTGGATAACATAAGTGTTGTCATGAAAGTGTCATGACTCAAGTGTCACAACTCAAGTGTCTTATTTTAGTTTAACTCAATTGTCGTCATGCAAGAGTTGCAACTCAAGTGTCGTATTTTAGTTTATCTCAAGTGTCATCATGCATAATATTTAGCTTACTAAAGCTTATTTGTTAACACTTTAGTTAACTCTTTTTACTGAAGTCTTTCTTGTTAACACTTTAGTTAACTCTTTTACTGAAGTCTTTCTTATTAACACTTTAGTTAACTCTTTTTTTACATTTGATAATTGAAGTCTTTCTTGTTAACACGTAACTAACTCTTTTTGCACATTGATCACAAAAGTCAAAAAATTCAAGTTCTCTCTTAACTTAGCTCATCTTATCTTTATCTCTTATCTTATCTGCATGGTCCACTTGTTCCAACTTAATTATTTATCATATCAAATATACTAAGGATATTTTTCCAATTATATGATCATCTTGTTCCACTCTCGTTCTAGTTGGTCATATGCTAAAGTAATTCACTCTAGAGGTGGTCAGTCACTGGAGGAGACTTAATAGCATATCCATCTCTAAGACCCTGGTTAGTATTATATCACACATCATTCATGCTTTGACAAGAAAAGCAATACCTCAACATATGAGGCATTGCCTCAATACATAATGATCTATCTTGAAACGCAAGACCTTAGTCTTGACAAACAAGATTGTATAGCACCATCACTTTGACATACAAAGCACTTACCTCAACACATGAGGCTTATTCATTCTTGAGTCCAACTCAAGATTCTTGTCCAAGTTTTTTGAGTCCAACTCAAGCTCCTATAAGGCACTACCTCAACACACGAGCCTCAATCTTGGCACACAAGATTGACTTGGATAATGACTCATGATGTTGTAACTTTAACGGAAATGTCATCATTTAAGCAAATAATTTGAAATTTCACTTTAATGTGTGTGTACATAGGGCATTCTATGAGAAAGTTATTTTCATATTCAACCCTCTTTTTGTCACAAAGAGGACAAACTCTTTCATCCCATGGTGTTTTAGGATTTGTCTAGTGCCTTGTTTCATTATGGAGCTCATGAGAGTTTGTTCTTATTTTACTAATATTACTTTTCTTCTTTATGCTAGTTAAGACATAGATATACTTTTGATCTTCTAGCTTAGAGTTGATCACCTCTTTATAATATCTTAATTTTCTCATATCCTCTAACTCATTATCAGATCACATATTCTCCTTAAATGTAGATGTAATAATAATTTTAATATTATCACTATTCTATAGAGTGACATATTCCTTAACTCCCCAATGATTTAGCCAAGACTTGGTGTCTTTATGCAAATCTCGATTAAGTTGTAGGTGGTTTGGCTAGAGTATAAAGCAATCTTCGGAAGCCTCTTGTTGTACTATCTCTGGCAGTTCTTCTTGTACTATGGGACATCTTGTGAGAATGTCACCTGGATATATTCCCACTAATATCATCATTGTTTGAGTTATGTCCTTGATGTATTCTCCTTTGTATGTCAATCAAATTTTGAAGCATAGCTACATTCAATTGGTTTTCTTCTTCTTGATATTTAATGGGCCTTTCATTATCTACTTTGTAGCTTTTTAACTCCACTCTTAGACTTATCAATATATATAGGGTCTACTTGATTTGAATACCCATTAGACTATGTTTATGCATTTCTAACATACAAATTTTCGTCCATGGCATCTGTTAGTGTCTCGGGTTCATTAGGATCATGTGCATCATTCATGGTGACACTTTTCTTGGCCAAATCAAGACCAAATCCTTTCTAATTGATCTATATTAAATAATGTCCTCCAATTGTCCTTGATATGGCATTATATCTACAAAAGTGTTAATATAATTACACTTCTTAGCTACATTATATCCTCAAAATAATACAAAAAAGAAAGTTCATGTATTTTGGAACTTTACCCATGTTGGCAAATTTTGTCACATCAAGACTATGGGATATTTTCTCTATTCAATTCTGCAAAAAAATTAAGTGATTCTTTAGAATCTTATACTTTATATTTTTTCTTATGTTTATTATCTTTCCAATGACTATTACCATGTTAAGTTCTAAGTTAAGAGCTAAAAGTTACAACTCTCCAAAATTATTAGTTTTGCCTAAAACAAGAAAATGGCTCCATACTTTTTTTCCAGTGACATGGTGACTAATTTATGTGTCATGATATGTGGAAAGTGATGATGTGGCATCATGCCCAACTAGACCCTACACGGAATGCCTTGATTCTTCCATGTCATAACCTCTTCAACGTTGACTCCATGTTATCATGGCTCCTGAATATTTCCCACTGCAATTTTTAATACTATGGAAATAAATGCCACGAGTATATCTAAGTTCCAGATATCCAATCCTAAAAAAATATTGATTTTTTGTAACATCCTTCACTTCTTTGAACCTTTAAAATAGTTCCCTACACGAAGCAATCTTGACCATAGATCTCTGGAACTCAATCAAATAATAGTCATTCACATTGCTTTCCTCCTTGACCCTTCTCTCTCCTAACTCCTCATGAAATCACTTCTCATTCATATAACTTAGCATGATAAGATATCAATAACTTGTGTTGTCACCCTTTTTATTATATTCTGATCACTTTTCCTAACGCTAATGGGTCTGATGGATTGATCTCAAGGGCCCAATTTAATCCTAGTTATTTGTGGAATAACTCAAGCTATGGAATCTCGATGAACTGGAATTCCAAGGGTTGATATAAACAACATGATAATATCTTAGTTGTTCGTAGCATACCTACGAACCTTAAAATTTGGATTCCAATACACCATTGAATCTAGTAGACTAATTCTCAACCATTCAATCATCCCTGGCTCTTAAGCATAACTATGAACCCATGGTCTATTAGAAAAACAAGATCACAGAGCAATAACATAAAATAAAATGTGGAAATAAAACACATATGAACACAATACAAGAGATACACCAATATACGTGGTTCACCCAATATGGGCTACATCCATGGACAAACAACCAATCCTTTTATTATTCCATCCAACAAATGAAGGGATACAACCCACATCACATCCATTGGAACCTCCTCTTCACTCTCTCACACTCTATCTTTCAGACACATTGATCTTTCACAATACTACACCTGCAGTACAACTCCTTCCTTTTAAATAGGGATAACCATGGGTCAATACCATGCGATACCCAAAACCATGGGTCGGTAAACCACTAACTAAACCCATTATTGACCAAATCAAGAATGGTCCAAATGACTACAAAATTACAACATTTTACATGGCATTTTAAATATTTCCGCTATGGGAAGCGACTGTTGGAACCCACAACAATAGGGGTTGGTTGCATCAGGAAGATAATCAAGATCTACAGCCAATATTATCCCACTTGGACACTGATCACAATGACTCTACCAATGTTGTAACTACTAGACTATAATCTATCTTTGACCTGACAATTGAAACTGAAAAGGAGCTCAGTTTCTCCCTGGTTATTATGTTTGTTAACATGTCTACAAGATTTTTGCTAGTATGTATCTTTTCCAACTTCAACTATCCATGTTCCAAAATGGATTCTATGAAATGGTACATGCTTAGTCTTAGAATGGAAGGTTGAATTCTTTGCAATATGAATGGCACTATGGTTGTCATTTACAAACTATTATTCTCCTACTTCTTACCCAATTCCTCCATGAATCTCTATAGCCAAATCATCTCTTTACTAGCCTTTGTAGAAACAACATACTCTACTTCCATTGTTGAAAGTGCAACAACCATTTGTGGTTTCGAAATCCAACTTGCTATGGTTCCACCTACAGTAAAAAAATACCATGTGGTGCTCCTCCTAGTACCTTTATCTCCTGCCATATTTGCATCAACATATCCCTGTAGAACGGTGTCCGAACCTCCAAAACATAACTTATGAGTAGCAGTACCTCTCAAATACACGAGAATCCACTTTAATGCATTCCAATCCTCTTTACCTAGATTGTTCATATACGTGCTCACAACTCCCACTCCATGTGCAATATTTGGTCTTGTGCACACCATCGCATACATCAAGACACCAACGATTAATTAATAAGGGACCTTGGACATGTATTCTATCTGCTCTTGTGTCTTGGGACACATCTCCCTAGTTATTTTGAAATGGTTGTCCAAATATGTACTAGTTGGTTTTGCATCCTGCATTCTAAACCTCTCCAACACCTTTTGTATGTACTCACCCTGAGACAATGTCAATTTGTGATTTTTCATGTCTCTTGTTATTCTCGTACCAAGGATTTGCTTTATAGCACTCAAATTGTACATCACAAATGAATTAGCTAATTTCCTTTTGAGAACATTTATTTCTTGCATATTAGACCCTACAACAAGCATGTCATCTACATACATTAACAAGGTAATATAGATTCCATTATCTAGCCTCTTGAAATAAACACAGTGGTCAGAATAACATATACTGTAACCTGTTCTATCATAAACCTGTCAAATTTCAAATACCACTGCCTTGGAGATTGATTTAGGCCATATCATCTCTTCTTCAACCTTCATACCAAATTTCCCTTCCCTTTGACCTCATACCCTTGTGGATGTTGCATATAATTATCTTCCTCCAAATACCCATGGAGAAAAGTTGTTTTTACATTAACTATTCAAGATGTAAATCTTCTAATGCCACTATAATTAAAGCAATCCTAATTGAATTAATTTTAACAATAGGAAAAAATATTTCATCAAAATATATACCTTTCTTCTATGCAAACCCTTTACAACAAATATGGCCTTGTACCTCTTTTTTCCTCTGTCTTCTTCCTTCAACCTGTAAACCCATTTAATCTGCAATGTTGTTTTTCCAATAGGAAACTAAACCAAGTCCCAAGTTTGGTTTCTTAGAAAGTAGTCCAGTCCATCTCGTCTTTCATTATTTGTTCCCACTTTTGTCTAGTGTCTACCTACATTGCCTCTTCATAACTTTTGGGTTCACCAGAATCAATTAGCAATAAATAGTATAATGAAGGAGAGTATCGTTAACCTGGTAGACCTTCTAGCAACACGTATAGGAGTTTGAGGTACCTGCTACTGTTGTTGTTGTTCATTTTGATTTTTTGGCACCATTGGAATTTCATTTTCTTTGATTTCACCAAGCATTGTGTATTCTATGTTTTCTTTTTCCCATTTCTTTCCTTGCAACTGATCTTAGCATGTGACCTTTTAATTGAATACCACATCTATACTCTTAATGATTTTGTGATTTTCATAATCTCATAAGTGATAACCAAAATCATCAAATCCGTATCCAATAAAGGTACACTTCTTGGATTTAGCCTCAAGATTTGTTCTATTTTCTTTATCAATATGGACAAATGCTTCACAAATGAAAGTCTTCAGAAATGAGTAGTTTACCTTTTTACCTGTCCATGCCTCCTTTGGAGTGCCACCATCCAAGGAGCTTTAAGGCCCTTTGTTTATTAATTAAGTAGTACTATCTACAACATCGTCCCAAAACTATAAGAGCAACCTTTCATGCAATCTTAAACACCTTACATGCTCCACGGTTTTCCGTTCATCCTTTCTGACACACCATTTTCTTGTGTGTTCCTAGAAATCTCTTCTCTCTACGAATACCATGGTATGAATAGTAACTAGAAAAATACTTATTGTAATATTCACCTCCATTATATGATCTAAGACACTTCAACCTTTTCTTGTCTCATTGTCAACCAAAGCTTTCCATTTCTTAAAAGTAGCAAAAACATCATATTTTTGTCAATTGCAATAAGCCCAAGTTTTTCTATTTGCATCATCAATCAAAGTGACATAATAATGAGATCCACCAAGATATTGTACCTAAGTTGGTCCCCATACATCTATATGCACAAACTCTAAATTTTCACTCTTATTTTTCTTCCCAACTCTAAGAAATCTGACTCTCTTCTCTTTTCCATAAAAACGGCTCTCACATAATTCCAAATTAACCTACTTCAAATTTGGCAGTAAATTTTGTGAATGGAGAATCTGAATCCCCTTTTCACTCATGTAGCCAAGCCTATGATGCCACATATACACTCCTGTAGAATCTAAAGAGATAGAAGAGTCAGTATTAGTAGTACATACATACAAACCAGCTACCCTCTCTCCTTTTTCTATTATCATTGATCCTTTAGTAACCTTCCACACCATTTCTGAAAATGTAGATAAGCAACCTTCATCTCCAAATTGCCTTGTTGAGATTAGATTTCTTCTCATAGTATGAGCGTGCCTTACATCTTTCAACAACCATTGGTTTCCATTCTTTAACTTTAACTGTATATTACACATTCCAAAAATTTTACATGGTTGATCATCACCCAATAAAACCTATCCAAAATCACCTTGAACATAATATTGAAAATATTTCCTATGAGTTGTGGCATGAAATGAAGCCTCTGAATATACTACCCAGGAATCAATAATAGTATCTAATGAAAGAATCAAAACATCTTGTAACACATCACTTGCTACATTTTCTTCTTGAATAATTCTCTTATTGTTCATCTCCTTGTTTCTTTGGATATATGCAGTCTTTCTTTAGATGTCCTTTCTTCCCACAGTTCCAACACTCTATCTTTCCTAGTCTGGATTTGGATCTTCCATTCCTAGAATTCTCACGATTGCATGGGATCTTTTCTCTCTCCATTTATCTTCCCCTGTTCTCCACATTCAACGAATTACTTGATGTCTCACTTGTTCTTTTCCATCGCATTTCCTTGCTAAGGATAACACCAATCACATCATCAAATTTTAGGGTGTTTGAACTAGAGACAGAGTTACTGACAACCATAACTGATTCGTTCTAGCTTTCTAGTAATGAGCACAAGATTAGAATGTCACGTACCCACCTATCTATCCAATTCGTGGGAGGGAACATGATGGAAAATCCTGGGGATTTTACGTAAACTCAATCCATAGATTAGATTTTAAAGCAAAGAAATACATGTGTGCAGATGTAAATCAATTAAACATGCACAGCGGAATGAAAACCTCATCCACACACATTACATGATGCCATTCAATTTAACACAGCCAACAAATTAATACATTTGCAGAAGTAATTACATAAGAAAATACTCATCTTGATGTAATGTTGTCCCAACAACTAGCTATGTCACTGCAACGTTCCTCCCAACCATAGGTGTCTGCCCAGCCGGTATTATTTCAGCACTCAGAAACCACCCCCAAGTTGGGCATGATATCTACAAGGAACTTGGGACTGTCAAACCCTGCACGGCCAAAACAATGGATACCCATCTCAACCCCAACATTCTTTTACACACAATAGCTCAAAACTGGCATGGATACATAATTCAACCATGGATTCACAGAATAGGGTCTATGGGTTTTCCCCAAAACATGGGCACACCAAAACTGGATTGTGGGAAGAGGGAATCAACCCCAGGGAAGAAAAATGATTTCTCCCACAGATGTATGAGCATTCAGTGGGCCAAAACGACCTCAATTAAACCCCAAATCGTTTCCCCTCTCTTCCCCACTGTTAGCCACAACAAAAACGCCCTTCTCAGCTAGGAAAACGAAGGTAAACACAGGAAATTCATGGAGGGAACTGCCCAAGTAGCTCTAACTCGTGAGGGAGCAAGACTGATAGGTGAATAATGGCTTGGGGAGCAATTTCGTGGCCCTTTTCTTGCCCAAGAATCCAAACACAAAAATCTAGGAAGGGTGGCTTTCCCATACTCGAATTTGGACAGCCATACCTCCCATTCCCCAAGGCATTAACTACCTCAACCAACTCTTGAGACAAATCAATGATTGGGTACAAAAGTCAACATGGGTAGTGGAGAGTTCATGGGTTTTCTCATTGAAACTTGGCTTGACTTGATTGGCTCAAGGGTTTGAATATTTCCCTCTTAATTCCTTGTAACATCATGCCCCCATCTCTTGTTGCATTGCATAGCTAGTTGTGGGCATTTATATTAAGATGCACATTTACAATTCCCATGGTTCACTAGCACATGGATAGCATAATATCACATACTTGCCTCTTCTAGATCGAGCGTTCACTAGCAGAGCCTTGGCCTTGAGCTCCACGCTAGGAATCATACATAATATGCATACATTATTTACATTATAGCCCAAAATATTACAAGGGTCAAAATGGGGGACGTGACATTCCCCTCCCCTTGGAATAACACCGTCCTTGGTGTTCCCATACCTAGGAATACATACACGCTATATACATGTCCAAAATTCACAAAATGTGGCAGGTCTGTCCTGCATTTCACCCTTTACTTGGGTTTTTAGGACCAAGTCCTTTGGTCTTCACAAACGGCTCCTACTAGCTGGGACCTTCTAGCTCTGCATGAGGGCATTGTTCCAAAACAATCCCTTCCCTTTCTTTACCTTCCTGCCGATCTACAAGTTTGGAAACTTTATGGCGGCTACCCTCTTGATGTTCCATTGTTGGGAAGTCACGAAGGTAATGATTTCCTACATTTCATTGGTTGCTTTACCCTTTCCTACTCAAATTCCTTTGAGTCTTCCCACCTGGAACGTTCTTAATCGGCCGATTGGATGAATGCTTCTTCATGGATCCACTTTCCTTTCATTTACTAATTGCTCCCAGAGTGTTTTTTACCTCTTTTTGTAGACGAATAGAGTCCTGCAAAACCTTGTGGTTCATCTCATTCTAATGCCTCTTTAGCTTGAGCATTTCTCCAAGATTTTCTTAGGTTCTAGCAATTGTTTGAAGAAGACTTTCAGCCAACTCTACTAGCCCTCGGTCTGCTGCCATGGTCAATGGAAACAACTGACCACACTTTGCTTACTAGCAACACTTTCTTGTGCCGGCTGCAACCAATTGTTTCACTTTCTTACTTATGAAATTCATCATGGAAATCCTTTGGTAGGACAAGCATAACATAAACATTAAAATTAGTCAATTATTTTCTCAATTGAAATGGAATGTCCACGCTTTATTCCTGGGACTTCCACACTTTTTATGCTTTCCCAACATACACATGAACTCATTCATGTTCATCCTTTCATAGGAAATTTACTATTTCAACATTCACAATTCATTTCAAGCAATTAAACACAATCTATTTTCAGCCATGACATGCACTCAACAATCTTTTGTTTTATAAATGCATCAATCAAAAGGAAAGAGAAGAGTAGGGGTTTCTCCCTCTTAGTCTTGTTCTATTATGGAGCTACACCATCACTGTGGTTTCATGCTCCTCAGTCTCTTTCACTTCAATGTGAATGCTTTGACTTTCCTTTCTTGGCTATGACACTTAGTGTCTAAGGTCTGTATATGGATTTTCAACTAGGGCACCCCTCTCCATTATTTCCTATAGAACCTTTGGCTGCTAGGATCCACTCGTGTCCACTAGCACCATCTTTCATTACTGCTCACACTGAGCTCTTTAGGACGGTCACATGTCCACATGCATCTCTAGGATGTCTTCATAATCCTTGCTTCTAGCAATACCTACACTCAAACATTGAATCAATTCACATGTTTAGTTCATTTTCATAGGGTTTATCTCTAAACAAGAGTTTAGGAAATCATAACCAAATCGTATACACATGTATATTCATAAGCAAGAAGCTGTAAGGTAACCAAATACTTATCTGTATTGGATGTCTTCACTTTATTCCACGAGATCCTTCTTTGCTTTACAAGCCTTGGATTTCCCATGGACACAATTATGAATATTGGGCTAACACGTAGGCTACTCCATAATCATTCGAATAGGAAATGCCAGGCCAATACGTCGACTGGGTTTATCAATCATTTCCTTTAGCAATATGCTAGGCCAGTGCTCTGACTGGTTTTATCAATTTTTTAAGGGGTGTTGGGCCAGCGTACACGCTGCTTTACCATATCAAGTAGTTAATGCCCAACTAGTCACTCTCTAGACTTATCAAGAAATTTATAGCGCTCAACCAGCTACTCCCTGGATTTCTCAATAATTTATATCACCCACTCATTTACTCTCTGGATTTACCAGCAATTTATATCGCCCACTCATTTACTCTCTGGATTTACCAACAATTTATATCGTCCACTCATTTACTCTCTGGATTTACCAACAATTTATAGTCTTTCAGGTCTTGCCTTCCTGCAATGACCGAGGTTTCCAACAAAGAAACAATAGCATATCAGCTTAGCTGTTAGAAGACCTATACCTGAAATCTTCATTATTCCAAACAAGACATAAATGAAAACGAATACTTATCTGTATTGTGCGTTTCCCCTCTGGTCCACAGGGTCCTGCATTGCTTTACAAGCCTTGGAATCGCCTATGGATTTTGATGTAGTTAATTCTTAACCAATACACCTCCCCATCGGTTGGATTTACCAAGCATTTGGTGGTGCTCAACCAGTCTCATACCTGGTTAGCCCTCTCCAGTGCCCAGCCAGCACATTTGTCTGGGTCATCGACCAATGGAAGGAAACTGCGCCGCCTAACCATTATAGGTCAAGGCTCTACTATGGAGCCATAGGAATCTCATGGTTTTCAATCAGTCTTGGCGCCCACCCTCCTACTACTGACCCAATAGGCATCTCAAGGTTTTCAGTCAGTCTTGGCGCCCGCCCTCCTACTGCTGACCCAATAGAGATTTTATGCCTTCACCAATGTCACCACACCTTCTTGCACCATAACCCTTCACACACACATCAAGTCTTCATTCATACAAGGACGCAACTCCTTCTATTGTGCAAATCGATGGTTCTTTTTAGGAACTTTATAGGTGACTTTCTTGACTGCAGGTTAACATGGCCCCACTCACATAAGGATGATACCCCTTTTCACTACACAGCTCCCTGGGTTTGTCCATCCCTTCCAGTATTATTTAGTGTGAGCATAGAAAGGTTTCCAATTCCTATACAGTCCTTCTACGTACCCTTCTTCACTTTGCCTCTTAATGTGTAGTACCAATTGGCATCTGTGTAGGCTGACAATACAAGAAGGATAAGCAGGCTTATCAGTATTGCTTCTCAAAATCGCAACCACATTCCATAGCATTCACTATCAAGTATTGAAACACCAGGAATGCGTCCATTCCTTTAGGGTGTAGTCAATATTGACAACCCTATCATGACCCGCCACTAGAAAAGGTGTGCACCCCCTTTCCAATGTGAGCCATGTAGGCCCTAATCATACTCAAGCAGTCTGAAATGATATATATAAATAAAGTAAGCATGCTCTGCATATTAACCCTAATAATTTATACATGCATGTTCTTATCTAGGGTCACATAATACTCATTCATTTTGCAGATGTATCTTTTCTTCATTTGCGAAGAATGGGGGCTCCCTTCTCTGAGTCAACAGTTCTTCGGTTTGCCACCCCAATATTTCCACGTTCCATAATCCACTCATGCCTTCTTGGCATAGCTTTACCATCTCACTCTCATGGCTTTCCAACATACAGCTTAGCTGAGATGTCATCCTTAATAGATGTAATGGTGTTTCACCCGAAACCCATTTCCAAAGCATGGGGTCCTTCCCATGGAGTTTGGCTTCTGCAAGTCATCACACATGGTCTCCCTGCAATGCGTCTTCCTGGCACATTTATCAAATAGCCAAACAGTCAGCAGCATTTAACAATAATCATTCAATGGCATTAATAATAAAATTCAAGTATGAATTTGCAATTCTGTTCTCTACAGAAATTGATTTTCTTATCCATGAGTCTGTTGTCATAGCGTTTGGCTCTTTCTCATGGTAGATTCCAATCTTCGTCATGGACTTACCCACATTTTCCATGCCCAAAACAATCTACCTGAAATCTGAAACTTCAATCAGCCAAACATGTTGTGAGTATCTATGCATATAATCCTTTCATTGCTACAACAGTCACTGAAGTGATCTCGAAATTATAACACTCAATAATTCAAACACCTTCAGCTGTTAGCATTTGAAATGCAATGAAATATATGTATATATGCATCATTATCATAAATAAAATTGCAATACATGGGTACACTATCTGTGCAATTTAAATAAATTGTAAGTACTCATTACTTCACATTCCATGCAATCTCTGTCCTTCCACAGAGCACTGTGGTATCCCATCAACATGTCTACCTTCTTCGTGCAATCCTTTTCCTGCATTCATAGTAGCTCATGAAATGGTCTCGGGGTTATCAATAGTTCACCATTTCATCTATTATCTAATTGCAATGAAACATACACCCCAACCATGCATTCACACAATGCATCTCAACATGTGCACTCACACATACACATGCACATTCACAACATTTACATAATCCTTTAATGTGCATTCATTCAATGCATAACCACAAGATTGTATAGAATATTCTAATGCACATCCTTTCAATGCAACCTCGCATCAATCCATGAAGACTATGCATTCCAACATATTATGGCCTAACCATGACTATCTCATATGGCATACACTTACAACAAGACCATAAGTCATCACTTGTTTTGGTTGTTAAACTCAACACCCATCCTACCCAAATGGCATGATATAATTTCATATGAATGCATCGAGGTTTCTAAGAAACTATAGGGTGTAAGGCTCACTGCCTTCACTTACCCACACCTTACCATACTTGGTAGGTTGACATTCACATTCAAGCACTCAATACCACATGTAGACAAAATCAACATAGTTTAAACATAGTTGGAGGGATCTTACCAAATCCTCTTTCAACATCCATGCACTTAAGCACAAATATCTATTACCTTCATGGCTGTCATTAACATCGTTTGATGTTACCTGATTAGTTGGCCTCTTACCAATGCTACACAGTCCTTTTTGCCAACCTCGTGATCATAGATTTGTTGCACCATCCTTTCTTCATAAGGTTGTTGGTCATATGCAACAATCATCATCCACATCTTTAGCCATGCTTCGGTTTTCTTTGGTCCTATAACCATTGCGAACACAACTAACTTATTAGCAACCACAATAATTATCTTAAGTGGCTCATTGCATATGTAAAACCTCACTTTTTACCAACATGCAATATCATATACATATATGCACAAACATTTTCACATTCACTGTGCAATGTTTATCAATATGCCATCTAGTGCATATTTATTTCAGCTATCTAATCTCTTACATTTTCAATCATGCTTCTATGGTCTGATTCATACAAGCATTATCAACAACATTAATTGTTATCAACCATAGGAATATCATTAATGGGCTATTGCATACGTAACTTCACTACCTTTACCCATATGCAACTTCATGCTCATGCATAAGCAATTCACATGCATTATGCAATGACTCTTTAATCATGCCCACTAATTCATATGCATTTAGTCCGCTACTCTCTTGCATTTTTATCATCCCTATTCCATAATTTTCAACTTATGAAACTTAGGAAATATAAATACAATAGCAAGAGAGGGGTTAAGGAATTCTTCCCAATTCCTCATTTTGACATGGAGTTCCTCATCCACACCGTAGCTAATCCTTTCCTTGGCTTCCCTACCAAGCATACAAGCAATCATTAGCTATGATATTCTCCTGAATTAGCAATTCAACATATGCATATGTGTAATCATTCATTCTTGTTATTTTCCAAATATGCAATTCTTATGCTACAAACAGAATTAGTTTTAAGGTGAGGAATTTTCCTTTCATCCTCTATAATGGATATTACAACCCATTACTCTTGCTGAGAATTCCACAACCCTTTATGCAATCCCTACTTCTCATCCCAAGCATAGAGAATGCACTTTACACTTTCAACGACTGTCTCCAGGGGACGACGGGGGTCAAGGGGGCTTGCCCCCTTGTGGCTCGCCACTGCAGGGCGGGTCGAGGGCGGCCCCCTCGGTTTTTTTTTTTGTTGTTGTAAATCTTTTGATTTCGCACAATCTGGCGCATAAGTTCCATGGCATTTTCCTCTTTTGGGCACCTGAAAATTTCACTGAAAAACGGCTAAAATTCCCTATTTCAGAGCAACTCACCGATTTCTTCCATTGTTGCGGACCAACTCGCTGAGTTCTTCCACTGTTGCAGACCAACTTGCTAAGTTATTCCGCCATTGCGGACGAACTCGCTGAGTTCTTCCGATCAAAAACTCAGCTTTTCCTTCCGCCATTGCGGAGCAACTTGCCCATCTCTTCCGCCGTTTCGAAAAAACTTCATGAGTTCTTTCCACCGTAAACACTTAGAAATATTTTGAAAATTTTTGGACCAACTCATTGAGTCCTTCCGTTGTTGCGGACCAACTCGTTGAGTTCTTCCACTGAAAGACACTTGGAAAAATTTTCAGACCAACTTGCTGAGTCCTTCTGTCGTTGCCGACAAACTTGCTGAGTTCTTCCGGTCGAAAACTCAGCTTTTCTTTCTATCACTGCGGCGGAAACTCGCCAGCTTCCTCCAACATTGCGGCGAAAACTCGCCAACTTTTTCTGCCGTTGTGGATGAACTTGCTGAGTTTCGCCGCCGTTGCAGACGAACTCGCTGAGTTCTTCCGGTTTGGCGAACTTAAAAATTTTCGATCATCCATTTCGGAAAAAACTCGTCAGTTCCTTCTGCCATTGCGGATGAAAACTCGTAAGTTCTTTCTGATACAGACTTAAAAAATTTGAAAATTTGAAATTTTTCTTAATGGCCTATAATGAGTAGGAAGCATACTTACCCCTGCAAGCTGTGATAGGTAGCCCATGAAGGCCCAATGCTACAACCAACAACTCTGATACCATTCTGTCACGTACCCACCTATCTATCCAATTCATGGGAGGGAACATGATGGCAAATCCTGGGGCTTTTACGTAAACTCAGTCCATAGATTAGATTTTAAAGCAAAGAAATACATGTGTGCAGATGTAAATCAATTAAACATGCACAGCGGAATGAAAACCTCATCCACACACATTACATGATGCCATTCAATTTAACACAGCCAACAAATTAATACATTTGCAGAAGTAATTACATAAGAAAACACTCATCTTGATGTAATGTTGTCCCAACAACTAGCTATGTCACTGCAACGTTCCTCCCAACCATAGGTGTCTGCCCAGCCGGTATTATTTCAGCACTCAGAGACCACCCCCGAGCTGGGCATGATATCTACAAGGAACTTGGGACTCTCAAACCCTGCACGGCCAAAACAATGGATACCCATCTCAACCCCAACATTCTTTTACACACAATAGCTCAAAACTGGCATGGATACATAATTCAACCATGGATTCACATAATAGGGTCTATGGGTTTTCCCCAAAACGTGGGCACACCGAAACTGGATTGTGGGAAGAGGGAATCAACCCCAGGGAAGAAAATCGATTTCTCCCACAGATGTATGAGCATTCAGTGGGCCAAAACGACCTCAATTAAACCCCAAATCGTTTCCCCCTCTCTTCCCCACTGTTAGCCACAACAAAAATGCCCTTCCCAACTAGGAAAACGAAGGTAAACACAGGAAATTCATGGAGGGAACTGCCCAGGTAGCTCTAATTCGTGAGGGAGCAAGACTGATAGGTGAATAATGGCTTGGGGAGCAATTTCGTGGCCCTTTTCTTGCCCAAGAAACCAAACACGAAAATCTAGGAAGGGTGGCTTGCCCATACTCGAATTTGGACAGCCATACCTCCCATTCCCCAAGGCATTAACTACCTCAACCAACTCTTGAGAGAAATCAATGATTGGGTACAAAATTCAATATGGGTAGTGGAGGGTTCATGGGTTCTCTCATTGACACTTGGCTTGACTTGATTGGCTCAAGGGTTTGAATATTTCCCTCCCAATTCCTTGTAACATCATGCCCCCATCTCTTGTTGCATTGCATAGCTAGTTGTGGGAATTTATATTAAGATGCACATTTACAATTCCCATGGTTCACTAGCACATGGGTAGCATAATATCAAGTACTTGCCTCTTCTAGATCGAGCATTCACTAGCGGGGCCTTGGCCTTGAGCTCCACGCTTGGAATCATACATAATATGCATACATTATTTACATTATAGCCCAAAATATTACAAGGGTCAAAATGGGGGACGTGAAATAGAAGAGCCCTAACCTCATCATAGAAGTTCACTCCTACATAACTTAGGTGATTAGTAACTGTATTAAATTCATTTAAATGGTCAGAAACATACCCAACTTCTAACATCTTCATATTAAATAATCACTTCATTAGAAATACTTTGTTGGAGACTGAGGGTTTTTCATACAATTTAACCAATTCCTTCATTAGATCCTCTATTGTCTTTTCCTTTGAAATGTTGAAATCCACTGATGATGTCAAGCACAACAGTAACTTTCCTAGTGCCTTTCTATCAAGAACATCTCATTCTTTGTCCTTTATAGTCATCAACTTACTTGATTTTCCGACCAATGGTAGGAATAGATCCTACATAGATAGTCCTCCATTTGCATCTTCCATGAATGATAGTTTTGGCCATTAAATTTCTCGACCCTAAGCTTTCCTTCTTCCACCATTGCTCCCACCCTTCTTTCCTGCGATTTTATCATCCAAATAGACCTTTGGCTTTGATACCAATTGTTAGAAAAACTGGATCGTAGAGCAATAACATAAAATAAAATACAAAAATATAACACATAAGAACACAATACAAGAGAGACACCGACATACATGGTTCATCCAATATGGGATACGTCCATGGAGAAACAACCATTCCTTTTATTATTCCATCTAGCAAATGAAGGGATTAAACCCACAACACATCTGCTACAACTTTCTCTTCACTCTCTCACAATTTCTTTCTCAAACACACCGATCTTTCAAAATACTACAACCGTAATAAAATGCCTTCCTTTTAAAGAGGCATAACCATGGGAAAATACCATGGGCCCATAAACCACTAACTAAAGCCATTATTGACCAAGTCAAGAATGGTCTAGATGACTACGAAATTACAACATTTTACAAGGAATTTTTAAAATTTTCGTCTGGGGCAGCGTCCCCTGGACCCTACAACAATATGGGTAGGCTGCATTAGGAATATAATCAGGCTCCAAAACCAACATGTTTTCGTAATTTGGACTTTTGTTAACTAACAAAATTGATGTCCTTGATGATTCCCAAAAAAATATTGAGCATTTTTTTCATACTAATTTTTTATTCGTTTCCATAACCAATAAGATCTAATCCATGGTTCTGTTAAAAGCATCATTTGATGAATAAATGCATGATTTTCTCAAGAACTTTTTGTCAAAAAATTCCTGTGTAAACTCAGTTTCTTTAAGTAGAGGTTGAGTTCGTCCCATATAGCCTCAATGTTGTAACCAAGAGGTCTGATACCATAATGTAATGTCCTCATGCATTACTCCAACAATAAAATGGGTAGTTATGAAATCCATACTTTAAAATTTCACCCCATAGGGACCATTATTCGAATTTAGAACTAATCTAAGCCTCCAATGAGTAACATAAATTAAGAAATGCATGTGTATGTACATAAATATAAAATACAACATAATCAACAACCAATTCACACACACTGCATGCATAATAATATTATTTTCATAATAGAAGACAAACATAACTTTTTTTCATTATGAACATTATGTCTTATGCATGTTGTGTGTGAAATATAGTTGTTAATTCTATTATGTTTTATATTTATACGACAACACATGCATTTATTAATTTTTTTATGCATGGGAGGCTTAAATTTAGTTCTAAATTTGAATAATGGTCTCCATGGGGATAAATTTGAAAGTACGGAATCCATAATTACCCATTTTTTGGTCAGAATGATGGATGGATATGTTACATGGTAGTATTAGATCAATATTCATAGACAACAATGAACACTTATATTTTAATTGAAGAAGACGCGGCAAATTTGTTATGTAAGAGTGATTTTCCATCCAACCGCAAGTACAACTACATATACCACCCCGAGCTAGGCTATGAGGCCACCAAGGAAAATGAAACAACTGTAGGATCCACTCTCTCTCATCATAACCCATTTTCTCTCATGCTTAGACAATTTGCTCACCACAAAGCACTACATGAATCTCATTCAACCACCCCAGCAATAGAACTCTCTTCCACTACCCCATGCAAAGCAAGGAATCCCTTCCCTTTCTCTTCTCAATAGACCCTTAGAGTGCCCATCCCTTATAGTGCTCTTAAGTGCATGCAGAAATAGTCCAACCTATTTTATGCTTTAAGGCAATTTCTTGTAAAATCAATTCATGGCTTCTCAAGCATCCACAGAGAAAAAAATAAATAGTGGGTAATGGTTCCCTAACCTTCCTATCCTCTATGCTCACCTACAACCATCATTATTCACTATATGTATGCAATTTCCTCTTCGTAATGCTTGTTTTTGGTTAATTTCTTAGTCTTGGTAATTGTCAATGGAGAGAGCAACATGAAAACTACATAGTGTATGAAAGTTTCTACATGGATAATGAGTAATAGAGTCAAAAAATGATGTAGGGATTGGTGAAAAGATAGCTGGAATTATTTCTAACCATAAAATGGAGGAATCTTACAATTGCCATAAGAAATATACCCATCCCATGCTTCCATAACTACATGACAATACCTCCCCACCAACCTCACACATGCATTCAATGTCAATTAGACTTGATAACCAAAGGAAGTAAATATCTCATTTAAGGCACATGGTATAAAATGGATGAATTCTAAGCCTGACATTTGGAAGAAGATGATTTAATTTTCCATAGGTCTCATTTTAACTTCCCCTATAGTGGAATCATAGCCCCTCTAGTGCTCTTTACACAACCATCTTGGACATTTTTATTATATTCTAGCACAAATATTTGCACAGCTTTATATCATTGTTCTAAGCCAAGCACATGGCCCATATATGGATATTTAAATCATACATGCCTATCCATAGTCAAGCCTGTCCTTGAGCTTCGCACTAGGACTACTCCATACTAGCATATTTACATAATTTTTCATAATCTAATTTAATACATTCCCAGGGTTAAGACTGGGGCATTACAAATTTCTTGGCTAGGCCTTGTTTAATTGTACCCTTTGTCTCTTATATATACCAAGGAGACCTAGTTATAGGAATCATCTTGTCTTGTATGTTTTACATACTGTAAGAGGAGGTTTATATATTGTAAGAGGAGGTTTCTCTTTCAAAGATGCTTCTTTTTCATTCATTATATATCTTTCCCATGGCATGGAAATGCTCATATCTTAAATTTTTGTGTTATTTGGGATGTTTGGCCCATAACATACAATGTACAACATTGCTAACATTATGAATGTGGGTATTGTGAATTTAGGCCAATTCAAGGATGTAAACAACATATTGTATCATGATATTATAAAATCCCAATAACGACTCATCATTGCATAGAAGCCAAAACCAAAACCCAAAATCTTATCAAAAGAAAAAGTGCTCATTAATTCTCAATCAACTCCACAAGGAATATATTCCATACAAGTTTCACACAATGAACACAGTTTCTGGTATCTCACCTATGACTAAACCCAATCCCTTACATAAATTGAAACTACCCAATACATCTTCAAGAAAATGTAGTAAGCGTGGTGACTACATCATTCACAATGTAATTGAGCTTGTGAAAATACATGTGAACCTAAACCTATGGGTGAAAAACTCTTGGAAAAATTAGACCCAAACCCTAATAAAAAATATACCTAAATAATTAAGTCATTGGAAAAATAGTTTTCCATGACATATGTATTATCACATTGAAAAAATCAAGGGTCATCAAATTTGGAGGAATGAATTTCTACTAGTAAAAACACATTTTTCACCACTATATCATCCTTCACTAGCATATCATGGTATGTTTTTTTCATTCCATGAAGAAATGCTCCTCCCTTTCCTTTCAATAAGAACCACCACATGACAAATAAAAAGATGGAGATGTTGGAAAATATCCCATCTCTAATTACTTTTCTTAGTCTAGTTGTTGGTAATTGGAGAGTACAAAATTCTATTTATTTCTCCGTAGTGTCCATGGTTTACCCACAACAACAACTTGAAAGGATTGACCATCATCGTTGAAATATATCATAAACCAATAAATAAAATAGTAGAGAGGAATGAGTTGTGCCCACCTTCTTGTCAGGAAAAATATAAGATAGTATTTACCACATTAAATTATCGACCGAGATCCGTAGACTTAGAGGTTCCAGCACTGTATGTGTAGGATTGAGGTCTAGTCTAGCTTAGTCTAACCTAACCAAAAGCAGATAAAATGATAACTTTAACTCCTATGGAAGAAACCTACTATGAGGAGGCCATATCTTACGAGTTAGCCTTAAATCTTTCCGTTGGTGATTGGAACTACTAGAAATCAAATGCAAGAGCTTCGAAATTAAATTAAATCGACACCAAATAAAATCTAATACTAAATTTATTAAATCTAACTGAACCAAACAATCAAGTGCTTTGAGTGCAAATGGAAAACCAAACTTAACAAGAAAGAACGTTTTAAACCAAACAAATTTAAAAGGAAAATCTATAAAATCTAAATCTACTCTAAACAGTAACTGGTACCAAAAGAGTACTGAATTAGAAAATGGACTGGTACAGAACCAGTGCAGAATCAATGCAAAAACAGAGAATGGAACAGGAACATAGCATAATCAGATTTAAAGAAAGTTTCATCCACTCATAGATTTAAAGAAGGAATTTTAAGAATTAAATATCACAATGCTCTCTTTATTGAATCCCAAATTTACCTCATTAAACCAAATTGATTTCAAAATGTAAGTGTATATGCAAGAGAGAATTCATGTGTTTTAAATCAAAGAATGTTTCATTTAATGGATATGCTGCTTCAGATCTGTGTTTAAAACCTTTAGAGCAATTACCGATATTAAGTTCACAATTTATTATTCAAATTAATTCTCAACGAAATCATTCCAATTGAAATCCTTCCAGATTTTGAAATAATAATAATAATCCAAATATTCACTGAGTAGAATGAGATTTGCAAGATATAATTGTTCTCTTTCATTAATTCATAGTTTATTCTTGCAGCTTCAATCATAGTTTAACCATTCTCAAGTTCATTTTGTTTCAAATCGTAACATTCTCAAAGGAACAACTCATAGAAATCCTTCAACTAATATTCATGAATTCAACTTGTTGATCACACTTTGGCACACAATATAATTTACTTCAATCCAAACGTGGATGATTTCTCAAGATCTTACAAATAGAGAGGATCAAACCAACTCAAGCTATTCGAAATCAATCTATTATTTAAGATAAACATGTCAATACCAGATTCAAATAACAAATCTATATCAAAAATCAATCTACCGCAAATAATCAATTAACTGCTAACCTACAAATTAACATACAAAGGAAAGGGCGATATGTGACCTGATTGGTGGGACCAGGCCATTAGGAACACTCGCCTTAAAGAAACCAGGAACTAGATCTTATTACTCCACAATTGATTCACGAATCTCACGTTGTAACCATGCCAAAATTGCTTATTATATCATCATAAAACACACGTAATTAATCGCCATTGCAATAACCATAAGGATCTTATTTACGCTCTTAATAAAATTCAGCTCCTCTCTCATCCTTTTGAGGATTTATAAATACATGAATTCATGGATAGATGGATAAGATCCATCCCAAAAAATCAGAAATTCATTCAACAAGCTAAAAAACGGCCAACTCAAAAAACACAGATTTGGCAAAAGTTGGCAAAATGCCCCATCGCGAATTTAAAGAAACGATTTCTGGGTTTTGTATCTGGATAGGTTTTATTCAAACCCATTAGACCGTTTGGTGATATATGCTCCCATGTGCACAAAAACTGAGGTGTAATTTTACAGTTCAGAAATATTCACTGCTAAAAATCTGGGTTTAACATTTTTAGAGATCTTTAATTTTCTTGGAATTTGTGCATCCAAATCAAAACCTGTTTCTATGGGAGGTATATGACCTCATTATCTAAATATCCATGTGGCCAAATTGGTTGAAAAGAACCGAAAGTATGAGAATTAATGATATTCCTTGTAAGTGTCAGAGCGAGTGTTGGAATAACATGAAGTGACTTCTGAAACATAGTATTTCACCATTATTAACTCCAAATCAACTCTAAATGTTAAAATACTAGAAATAACTAAAATATATAGTGTTTTGCTTCTCCTAAACAATAATTCCAAAAAAAACTTTAATGATCTGAACTTAGAACAAAATGAGTTCCATCCAACATAAAAGTCAATTTTTATAATCAAACTTTTCCATCCATTTGACTTTCTTATGATATAAAAGATGGCAAATTTGGGAACTGTCACTTCCATGGCTAATATACTAGAAACCAAAATAAATGTCGAATGAATGAATATGGGTTGACACATTGCAATTGATAGACAAAGAAGAATGAGAAGGGAAAATTAGTTGTCCAATATATTACAAGTAAGCATGGTCGAGTAAATGGGTGGGAAAATATGCAAGATAGAAAATACCAACCACCAGGAAGAATGAATAGGCACTTGGCATCCTTGGTGAACACATATTGAATCATATTGAAAAACAACAAGGAATGGAGTGGCTAAGAAAAATTAAACAAATAGAAACAAAACCCCACCACATTAACTTCACATTATTATGCCTACAAATACAAAATATGTAACAATGTTAATACATTTATTTGTTTTACAATATTTCTAACTTAATAAAATAACACAAAATCAATATAAATTTTTAAAAAAAATCCCTAATTAAAAAAAAGTGATATACATAGATTTCCATATCATATTAAAGGTGCATAGTTATACAAGAAACTAAATTTTGTTAGCTAAATAAAAGATGTGATATATTTGGATTTCCATAGTACATAGTTATAAAAGAAACTAAATGTTTGGTAGAAATGAATTTCCATACTATATTAAAAAGGGGATTAACTTAATAAGTAATGAAATTTAACATTTTTTAAATTTAATTTTTTCTTAAATTTGATAATAATAAAAAAATATTAACAGTTTCTTGGAAAATAAAAATATAAATAAAACTTTACCTTTTCTTAAAGTCACTTTTAAAAAATAAATTATGGACTCGGTGCATAGTACTTCACCCTTTTTGACATATGATCCTCTTCAATTTAGTAAAGATCATTATAAATATCTATCCACAATAAACGCGTGGACCTATTTGATGGTTGGGTACATTCTTATGATCAATGACAGAGAAAACACATTTGGTCCCTCGATCTAAAAAGTCGATAAAGACATCTAACGATTAAAGGTAAAAAGTGTCACGCGATGTAGTTATGTTAATAGTGTCCACCAATATTATAGAACTATTGTCATGGAAAACCCAAAGTTAATATGATTTGTTCATGTGAATCCTTCCTTTCTTTCGAAGGCAATATCTACATCGTGGTGTTGTAATGAGCCACCTTGTTGAATCTACACTTCCAAAACAATGAGTCAAGTGGCAAAGAATCTTCCAATATTTAATATAAATTCAAATTCCTAACTCCCATTCACTTGAAATACCTTCCCCTCCCTTCTTACTAGGTCTGAGGTCCATTTCGATATGTTATTTAGAAACATCTTCAATTGTTTTAGGTTTATGGTGTATTGAGCACAAGTGATAACTACAATTTTCGTATGCTAAGTTGGATGCAAGCAACGAAATGATATCTAGTATTGGATAAAAGCGTATGCAGAAAACTCAACATACTTAAGGAATGGATATAATCATATTATCGTCCATGGGATGTAGAATATATGGTGAATGGGTGTACTGTTAAGGCACTCCTTGCGTAAGGTCATCGGTTCGAAACTTCATGGGTATGAGCCTTGCAATCAATATATATATATATATATATATATATATATATATATATAGAGAGAGAGAGAGAGAGAGAGAGAGAGAGAGAGAGAGTCATCTTACCAACTAATTAAGAAGTCTAATGTTCAACTTAGCCACATGCATTGTGGATTTTATTACAAAGGATTTTTTTTGCGTGGTCAATTTTTCCCTTTGAGCTGAGTTAATTAGTGTTTATTGAGATAAATTATAAAGACATTTTACTACTACTTTTTTTTAATAGAAAAAAAAATTCTTGTTATTCATGGAGAGAATCAAAGAAACTACATAGATTCCTATCCCATGGACATTGATTCCATCATCAACTTCTAGATCTTATAACAATAGACCTAAAAACTAAAATATCGAGCTTATATAAACAACCACAAACATACTCCCGGAGGAGTCCACCACTAAAGCCAAAACTTACATGTGATGTAACTGTAAGTACTGTAAATACATGAAGAGGCTTGAGAACTTGTGAGGCCTGAGAGCCTGAGTAATAGGTATAAACCAAAAAAATGTCTCTAAGGCTCAATTTAGCTAAGATAAACAAAGTTTTCTCACACAAGTAATAGTTCCAATTCTGATACAAAAAAGGATATTTAAGAGGGAACGTGCATTACTAATATATAATCTATCTGCCTTCATCAATCAATTGGTTGTAGAGGTATTCTTTGTAGTGCAACCTACCTTCATGTAGCTCAATTCCCTTTTTAGACAACAGATCCGCTTGTTGATTGAAATTTCGGTATATGTTCCTATAGCTGATCGATGCAAATTTGTGATGGAGTTCAAGGATTCAGGATTTCCAATGGTCTAAGATGGAGATCCATAGATTTCCACAGCCATTGATCCAATCAACCATAACTCTGGAGTCTCCAAAAACAAGAAGAGAAGTGATTCCTTTATGAAAGACAAAGAATAACAAACCCCAAAGAGATTTAATCTCTACTCGATTGTTAGTTCCAGCTCCACAACCAAGCCATAGAGTAAAAATGTGATCCTTGTTAATGAGGAAGTGGATACCTGCTCCACATCCCCCTCCTTGTGCAGCCCTATCAAAAAATCCAATCAGGCCCTGACTGGAAAGCATGGGAGGAGCCCTAGGCTTCACTTTGATGTTCATCGCACCCTTGAAGAAATATGGAAATAGTTTGATAATGAACCCTACAAGCTTTATCTAAATGGAACTGGACTTCTTCAGAAAGAACCAGATTTCAATACCTCCAAATTCCCCAAATATAAAAGAGAGGGAGGGGAGATGTGATAGATCCCTCTGAGAACCAATGATGCATGCTAGCCTTGAATGAATCGTGATCCCACCTATCATAAATATTAATCCTACACAAAATTTGCTCCCAAAGCTATAGTGAATAATGAGAAGAGACCAGCAAGTGAGCAACAGTTTTAGCTGTACGAAAACATAAAGGACAACAAGATGGACCCATGCCACTGCGCCTCATATAATTCTCACTTGTCGGGATCTTATTATCCAAAGCCATCCAAGTAAAGCAGAGAATCTTAATGGGAGCCAACCACTTCCAAATCCTTTGAGTCCACCACTTTGGTCTAATAGCAATATTATCAATAATAATGGAGACATAAGTTGATTTAGTGTCAACTTGACCATTCATCGCATTCCAAGAACAATAAATCTTATCTTCTAAATTTTACAGTCTTATACTAGAATGTCACAAAGCAATAATATATCCTCCTCACTCTGTAGCACTTTGATCACCTAAATTTAGATCCTCAACCAATTGCCAATATCAACTCTCCTAGCATGATTTAAGAAAAAGAGACCCTTTGAGTGTAATTCATGTATCATTGAAGGAGAAATCAAATGATTATTAGCTCCACCTATAAGGATCAACTTCAAACCTCACCTAGTAACCATCATCTACCTTCCATGCAAGCCACTGGTTCAATGTAGGAAAGGAACCAATCAGTCCACTCCAAATGTTAGAAACAACACTGGCCCCTTTTTATTACATGAACATCAACAATCCCAAGTTGGGGATAACGAAAAATCCCACAATGAATGCACACTGCCTACATGTAGGTCCATGATACTTTGAAGAATTTTTATCAAATGTAAAAGTCATAATTAAAAGTATAAAAGTTGTCATTTCTAAGGCTATAAGCAACAATGCTTTTAATTTGGAAACCAAAACAATAAGTTATGTCCATTCTAAAGGATAATGCAAAATTGACTTGGAAAAAGCATATAATGTGCCTAATATGTAGAATAGGGATAAGGATGCTACTAAACACACACAAGAAAATTGTCACCTTCATTACTCATACACCAAATGGTTAGCGACATTAGCCAACACCTACACATGTGCATCATTACTCACAATGTTGATTCTCAATCTCTTGCTCATTCACATACTAAACTATTTTGACACAACTCCATTAAAGTATAAAAACTTCTTTATTTCATTCACTACTCATAAAGGGCCCCTACACACCACCTTTGTTGTTATAATTACTACAACAATCCTTCCACTATCCACAAACTACCCATTTACTTATCACATGGGAGTAATCGATATGCTCAATAAATCAACACTATGGATTTTATTTGTAGACATGGTGTTCTTTAATGGATTTATTTAAGATATGAAAAAGTCTACCATAGATCACTATGATGGTTCAAACACATACAACTTAATGGTAGGCTACACACTTCCTACAAAACTTAAGATATGTAAAGATTCCACACATTCTCAAATTCACCCAATTTCACTAGCAAAAAGTAATGACATTGATTTATCATACCTAGAGTTTGAAAATTAGATTATGCCTTAAATCATTGCATCAAAGTCACAATATCGTGTGGTTGTGTGAATGGTATTAGGAAATCAAGTTCGGTTGTCTATAACTTTAAAAAAGCATAACACAATTGCTAACTTTATGACTAGGGGACTCTTGTTAATTCAAACCAATTGAAGGATGTAAAAAACATATCATATCTTGATCTTATAGACATTGAGTAATGAATCAACATCACATAGAAACCAAAACCCAAACCCAAACACTTAACAAAATAAAAAAAATGCTCATTCCATTCTCAAGCCATTACACAAGGGATACATTCCATGCAAGTTTGATTCCAAAGAACACACCTAGTGGTGTCTCACCTATCAACCAAACCAATTCCCTTACGTAAAGTAATAACCACCAATTCATCTTCAAGCAAATGTAGTAGGCATGGTTATTACATTATGCATGGTGCAATTGAGACCATGAAAATGCATCATAAACCCGATCATGTGAGTAAAAACAAGAGACAAACACTAACATATAATCTACTAGAATAATAAAACCAAGGCCTAAATAGATTTCCATGACATATATAGTGCGTCAAAAAACACAATACGGATCATCAACTTTGTAAGAATAGATTCCTACTAGTAAAAAATGCCTCCATCATTTCCATATCATCTGATATGCCTTACCATTCTATAAAGAACTCAAGCTCCATTTCCTTGTGATAAGGACCACATGATACTTTAGAAGCATGTAGAGACGCAAAAAGCATAAGAATGTAGAGGAGAGACCATCTCTAATTATCCTTGTCCAATCTAACTATTGATCATGGCAAGGTATATAAGCCATGCAATTTTGTACATTTCTCAATAATCTCCACAGTTTCCCCACAACATTGGTTTCAAAGGGGTGACCATTACCCACTTGTAACCCAAGAAAGAAAATGGTCAAGACAAATGGGCTGTACCACCTTTTGACTAAGATAGAATAAGCCACCAAAAATTGAATAAACATATGGTGGATGCATTATAATCCATGGACAAAGGATAATTTTACAAAGAAATTGGTTATGCAAACAATGATGGACAATGATGAGCAGAGGCATGGTTGGGTGGATGGTAGGGTAAATATGTAGAATTGAGAGTCAACCAACAAGAAGGAAGGATGAATGGAATTTAGGTATGCATCGTAAAAAAATATCGAACCCCAAAACAAAAGGAAAGGAATGGAGTAGCTAAAGGAAATGGACTACATGGACATGAAAAATCATTAAATTGTATATGAATCAAAAGGCTCACTTACCCTGGTCAACATAAACATTGAACATTGATTGGGTAATGTTTAGGTGACCAATTAAAACCTCTTTTAAAAGTGAAACAATGTTGACCTCCTTTGCTTATCAGTGCATGTGCTCCATCATATGTGGTGTGACTTCTAACCATTAACTTTACATCATTGTCCTCTCATCATCATATTCAATTTGTGAATATAGTGCATAAGATCTTTCTTTTAAAACATGCGACAAACACCATTTGAATCGAATAGACGTGTAATTGTGTAAAACCAACTTAGATGTGGAAAATCGCGTCACACCATGATTCCAAGTCTACTTTTCTCATTTTTTTCTACAAATAAATAAAATTGCAAAGTATAAATTGTCTAGTGATGCAGAATAAAATTTCTACAATATGTTTCTTATGGTGCAGAATAAATGCTACCAAAAAAGAAATTGCTCTGCAGTTCATGCTACCATGTCGTTGCAAGTTTCACTTTCTTCAGCCACCCATGAGATTTCTTGCATATTGATAGTCTTTGAGGTTGATTTTCATGGATAGTGTTCAATGTAGCCTTGGAAGGTATTTGTTGCGATATTAGTTCGATTTTACCACTGGTAATCGTAGGTGTTCTTGTGTTGCTTGAGCTATTGGTGCTCACAAGCTTCAAGATTCAAGTTATCTATCAAAATTTACATTATTTTCCTTCGTACGTTAAATTTGGTGCTTTGATCAAAATAAGACCTTTTGGTAAACGCAGGTGGTTAATATTAGTCTATTAGCACCATTCCCTTCGATTAAATATATCAGTCACCTTTAATTATGTGGTTGTGCTAGTTGACGGTCACTGATATATCAGTCACATTTAATTATGTGGTTGTGTTGATTGAGTATGTTAACCACCTTTAATTATGTGGTTGTGCTAGTTGATGGTCACTGAGAGGATTAGTACATATCTCCATTAAAATATCAATATAATTTAATTATGTGGTTGTGCTAGTTGACATTCATTGGGAGGATCAGAACATATATCCATTAAAATATCAATATAATTAATTTTAAATATGTATCATATTTAACTATCATTAACTATGTTTGACCATGGTTGACCATGTTTGAACATAGGTGACCACGATTAAGTATTGTTAACCATGGTTGAAAACATTGAGTATCGTTAACCATGGTTAACTATGGTTGATAATCATGATGCAGGGTCTATGTGTCATCCCAGGTAGTAGATTCGATGCTATACTTGTCCCACTAGACCTTAACCCGATCCACCAAGTGGTGCCTAAGATGTTGAACCCTATGATCCAATATGCATAATGGTTCGAATAGGTAAGCTCCCTTATCTGAAACCTACAGTTCCTTCCAATTTATTTTATGATCTTCATAGGCAATATAATGATGAAATAAAGATATATGGAAAACATCATGAGTTTTATGCAAATTGGGTGGCAACGCTAAGTGATATGCAATGGGTTCAACTCCTTCAATGATTTCAAATGGCCCTCTAAATGAATGTGACAACTTTGTCCCCTTACCAAATCAGATAGTACTCTTATTTAGTCTAATATGAATAAAAACCACATCTCCAACATTATAACTTTGGTCAGTTCTATGAGCTTCAACATAGCTCTTATGTCTATCATGTGCTTGAATCTTTCAATTGTTGTCTAATTTGAATTACATGTTCTTCCATTTATTTAACCAATTATAATCCTATGATCATTCAGTCTTCTATCCTGTCCCAACTCAAAGGTGTCCCGCATGGCCTCCCATATAAAGCTTGATAAGGTGGAATTCCAATAGAACTATGGTAACTGTTGCTGTAAGTAGACTCCACCAAAGGTAAGTACTTTTCCCAATGGGTCTACTGATCCATAACATACATCCTAATCATGTCTTCCATTACCTTGTTAACTCTCTGTATATGCTCATATGTTTTTGGGTGATATGCTGAGCTTATGCTAATGTCAATTGCAAGCTTTTCCAAAACCTAGAAGTAAAATGAGGGTATCTATCTGACATTATCTTTTTAGGAAACCCATGAAGGAAAATTATCTCATTTATAAATACCCTTGCCACATCTACGACATCATAAGTTTCCTTGACTATAATAAAATGGGCACTTTTGGTTAGTTTATCAACTACACCAAAATGACATTATGTCTTAGAGTCGTGAGGGGAAATCCTACAACAAAATCCATGGAAATGACCTCCCACTTAGACATAGGAATGCCATGAGGTTGCAAGAGACTAGCTGGGTTATAGTGATCGAACTTTACTTGCTGACATTCAAGGAACTTAGCAACAAATTGGACTACATCACGCTTCATGCATTCCCAAAGGAATAAATTCTTCATGTATGCATACATCATCTTCACCCCAGGATGCATACAGTAAAAGTGCTCTACAGGATTCCTTGAGAATAGTGCTTCTAATATCCCCTTCCTTAAGAACATATATCCTCCCTTGAAATCGTAACAATCCATCTTCCTCTAAGTGATACTCCTTAAAATTAGTTTATAACTACCTCCCACTCTGAAATGGCGATGTAACATTTAGATACCAACTATCTCGTAGAAGTTGTCCTAGAACACTCTCTCCCTTATATCAACTTTTAAGGGTAACAAGGAGGAGATCCTCAATCTTCTACTCAAGGCACTGACCACTACATTCTCTTTTCGCTTGATGTAGGATATCCCAAAGTCATACTTGCTCATAAATTTGCTCCATTGCCTCTGCCTAGCATTTAGATCTCTTTGCGTGAAGAGATCATTCAAGTTTTGTTGATTAGATTTGAGCATGAAGGTGCACCCTACAAAATAGTGCCTCCAAATATTTTGAGCTAGCATCACTACTCCCAACTATAATTCATGCATGGGTTAAATCTCTTCACAAATATTTACTTTCCTTGATGCATAAGTTATTACCCTACCCTCTTGCATTAATGCAAAAGGAAATCCTTGCTTCGAGGCATCCGTGAAAACTGTAAAGTCCTTGTCCATATCGAGCACTCATAGGACTAATGCACTAGTTAGTAGTCTCTTAAAATAAATGAATGTGGTGTCACATTCATTGGTCCACTCATACTTTATTCCCTTACATTGCAAAGTAACGATGGGCTTGGAAATCTTGGATAACCCTTCCACAAATATTTGATAGTACCTAGATAAGCCCATGAAGCTTCGCACCTTGTGAGCATTCCTTGGCACTATGCAGTCTCTCATGGACTTCACCTTTTTGGGGTTCACCGAAATTCCTTCCCCCAAAATATTATGCCCAAGATAGTGAATCTCCTTCTTAAATAAGGAGCACTTGGACAATTTACCATATAACTAGTTTTCTCTTAGGTATGACAACACTAACCACAAGTGATCTCATGCTCTTTATCATTCTCAGAATAAATGAGAATATCATCTAAGAAAACTTGTACAAAGTGGTCCAAGTACTTACAAAATAATCCATTCATTAGGCTCATGAACATTGCTAGTGCATTGGTTAAACCGAGGGGCGCCACTATAAACTCATAGTGCTCAAACCGTGTTCAGAAGGAAATATTTGGTATATCACCTTCCTTAATTATGAGTTGATGATAGCTTAATAATAGATCAATCTTTGAGGAAACTTTCTCCCCCTTCATCTAATGAAAGAGGTCATCAATTCAAGGTATAGGGTCCCTATTCTTCATTGTGGCTTGGTTCAAGTCCCAATAATTAATGCACATTCACAATGAACCCTCCTCCTTCTTGATAAATATTACTAGTGCACCACAAGGTGAAATACTGGTTCTGATGAGTCCTAGGTCCAATATCTCCTTCACCTGCATCCCCAACTCACAAAGCTCAAGAGTCGTCATCTTGTAAGGTGTCTTGGATATTGGCTTAGAGACTAGTTTTAACTCAGTAGTAAAACAAGTTCTCTTTTCATAGGCAACCCTGGTAATTCCTTGGGAAAGACATCCTTGAATTATAGTAATACTGGGTATTGGTATAAAGAAGGTCCCTTATCCCCACTTACATCCTTTAGTAAATACAACATCCTTGCTTGAGGAAATGGTTTACTTCCATTGTTTGGATGAAACATATGGACACCTTCCTCTTAATACCTTGAATTTGAATTGATTTCCATTCATCATAAAAACAAAGAACTATCTTGCCATAATATTCCAAGAAGATTGATGGTCCTCAAGCCAGTTCATACCTATGATAAGATCATAAGTACCTAAAGAAGTGATGTACACTTTGACTCTAGTCATTCACTCCCCTAGATCCATTAAACATTCTTCAACACTAGGTCATGTTGCTTGCCTTACCCCTAAATCCATTTCAACTAAATTCAAATCGTTGTGCTCAAAGTCTTCCAACCCACATTTAGCTAATGCAAATGGAGAAATGAAACTGTCTATTGCACTAGGATCAAATAACGCTTTAATTTTAACACTGTTGATTTTACCTAAAGACTTTAGCAGTGTGGATTGATGCTTGGTTTGGCGGTTATTAACCGCTATGTTGATTTGAGGATTGCTACTAGAATTCCCCATTGGATCCTTTCCCTTTGAATGGGACCTAATTGTAACTCTGGGAAATGACACTGAAAATGTGGTCCCCCACACCCCCAACAAGCAATGTAGGGTGGAGACTAAGTGCTAAATGCAGACACCTTTAAGATGAGTTCCTTCGCTGGGAACCCCTACCCTTGCTAATTGCAACTCAAGAATTACTTGGACTCTCATGAGTCCTAGAATATGCTTGTGATGCTGCATTTTCTGCCATATGAGGTGTCACCCTACCACCATAAGGAGCTGGCCTAGAGTACCCCTCTAGGAAATTTTTGTAGCCTTCCCCACATTACCTTAACTACTATGGGGCAATAATTTTTGATCCCCTTTAGAGACTACATGCTCTTAAGCATAACGACTGCATTCAACTACACCTGGCATTGAAGTTGGTTTCCAAAATGTGCAAGGGACCTTATGTTGTAGTTCAACCTGTAAATAAAGCAGTGTGCCTAACGTTGATCTATGTCCATGTAAGATACATACTTAACCAATTCCATGAATTGTAATTCATAGTCCTCCATAGTTCAGTTCCCTTATACTAATGCATGAAAGGGTCCTAATCACTCCTCTTCAAAGAATGTAGGCAAGTACTTTCTTCAGAACCTATCCTCAAATAATTATCAAGGGACGATGTCCAGAGTGAGATGAAATTGTCTTTCCATGTTCCCTAACCATTCCAAGGCATGATATTGGAGTTGAAAAATAGTTATCTTGGATTTGGATGTGGTGGTATATTCTTTCAATGCAAAGCACCTGTTCATACCCTTTAGCCATGTCTCGGCTCACTGTCCAATGCGACCTCTAGCAAACTCCAGAAGCTTGATTTTGTGAAGCTCTCTATTAATGTCATGGGGAGGAGTTTCTTTCTTCAAATTCACTAATACCCTTGGATTACCCTATCCCGATGGAGAAGGATCTTCCTCAACCATTGGTGCATCACTCACTTCTGAAAGCCTCTTAAGTGTCTCATTGATTCCCTCTATATAATGCATTATAACAACCATCTCGAATGATAATAGCAATAATGCTACATCTAACTCAAGTGACGATGTCACCTGACCTCAACCCCGATTTCCATGTGTCGTAACCATGATTGATCATGCATCATGGCATAAATGACCTTTAATAAAGGTTTTAGTTCCTAGTTGATTCATAATTAAACACATACTCATGCATGTGTGCGTGAGTGTAAGCTTCTATTCTATACTTCAATGTAACAAGAATTACTAATATGGAGGCAAAATTCTTGGAGGGGGCAAGGGTATGGTGGTGCTACTCTGTCACCATGCTCAACGTCACCGATGTAGTTGCGAGATAAGGCACTAAGACTTAGTCCTAATGCTTGGAATTTCCTCGACCTCGTGTCTTTGATAGTTGTCCGTATAGAGACACATTAGGTTCTACGATGCTCACACACCCTCTTCTAACACTCATTCTTACCTAGCCAACTAATCACAATATTAATTGGTTGTTTGTTTAATAAAAATCATATTTCATTAATTTAATTTAATATATTAATCTAATTAATAATTTAATTAATATATTTATGTTATATACCCGAATGAGGGTGCTTATGGGCCAACTATGTCATATGAGGGATCGAGATGGGGAGGTCAATTCATCTGCACACGGTGTCCCTTCCTCACCCTCCTCATGAAGGGGGTGTGATAAGTGGTACTCAAATTGCTTCGGTATTTCGGTGATTGGTGATGGAAAAATTTTCGACGAGGTACAGCTTCATCCCTTCTGGTTAGTTTTTGGAATTTCAACGATCTGGGTCATTTTAAAATGAGCCAAAACCTTTAGAGACACAGTTTCATGGCATAGTTCCGCCAGTTTTTATAACCAAATCTAGGGAACAAATCACCGAAAAAGCGGAGCCATTTGAGTGCCAGTTATTCCACGCCCCTCGCCCCTCCTGAGTAATAAATTTCGATGTTTCTCGACACCGAGGGAATTCAATTCTGCAACCTTTCACCCTCTACTACAGCTCCTTCCCAATACGAAATCTATCATGCCAATTCTCAGCACGATTTGGGCTCTCTCAGCTCATGGAAACATCCATTACATCTTTAGCAGTTTCTGGTTTTGGAATGGCACTGTCCAATAGTTTCAAGGCAGCAATTCAATCCCTTTAAGCTTCAATGTGGAGTATCCTCCAGGCGCAAGCAGCTACTCGTCTCCCCTCGGCACTATAGGCCAGCGATTCTTCACACAAAGCTTCATCCCGGTTAGCCTCAAGCACATTATGAATACGAGCGCTCCTCGCCTGAAAATTGTAAGCCGACACCTAGACTTGACAATGCCAAGAAGATTACGAGCTACGCCGTGTCGGGGAAGAGGTGGAAGAGGTCGCCTCAGCCAGGCTAGTCTGAGTCTGAGAAGCTCGGGGACAAAAGGATATGATCATACGGTTCTAGAGCGTCTGAGGAGGATGCTCGATGACTGGGAAGAGGAAGGGATAGTGCATCATCCAGCTAGCCAGAGAGCCAAAGAACGCAGGAGGAACTACTAGGCGGTAAAAAATCTACTTGCAAAGGTTCTCATGCGCATCCCAGGAGTCACAGAGGATAAAGACTCCTCTCAGACATCATCCCCAACAACTCATGCTTCCTCCTCTGAAGCTCCTTCACAGGTTCCTGAGCCCCCTCAGCAACAGGACTCACAGCAGGTCACCGCTCAACCACAGACTCAGGGCACACAGGGAGGCCATCACTCGGGTCTCCCCCAAATGAAGCACGTGGGTTGCAGAGCCCAGGACCATCCTTCTTCTTTCATCAAGCACTCAGGACACTCTCCAAAGGTAGGCCAAGAAATCTCTTCTAGCGAAGGCAGCTATCGTTGTCCCATTACTGAAGAAATTCCTCCTGAAGGTGCTCCTAGCATCCCTCGCAAGCTACTTTAGTTTTATGTGTTTTTCTTTCTACAGTTTTGTCAACCAGGACAGTCCCATGGTAGATATTACAGTTCATACAATGCTTATTTTTGTCACCCAGCTCAATCATGTGTTTTACTTTAGTCATTGGGTGCCTGGTTTCCCTTTTATGTGCAGGCTATTACACAAGCTGTTACACGCTTGGTTCCCCCTGCAAGGGGCATGATTTTAGATGCTGGTTTTTCTCTGTTGATCATGATTGGGGCCTTTGGGGGTTATCCCTTCCCAGGCTCCCTTGAATTTTGCAAGCTTCTCATGCATGTACTTTTTAACTCTATATTAATAGATTTAGCGCTTTGGAATATATATATATATATATATATATATGTGGAATGAAATGATATTAAACTAATTAATTAAATTAATCCAAATCAATTAATTAGATTGTTACAACTTATGATAAGCATAAAAATTTTCAAAGGTTTAAGGGGGTTTGAATGAGGGCCATACCCCTCTCATTTACCAAAAACCAAAGAATTTAACAAGTACGGTTGCCAAGGGCAGCAAGTCCTTGCCTTTGAAAGGAAAGATAGTCCATGAAGAGCTATAGTTGCAGAATAGATGCACTCGCAGCATCTATCTAGTCGTCCATGAAGAGCTGTATTTGCAATTGGAAAGCTAAGCTTGCTTGATCTATAGATTAGATACAGCTCACTAAGCTTCGTTAAGCTGGCTAGATCACCCTTAGTCACTCACACCTACCTTTCTTTTATATAGACCATACACAATAGAGCCATATACGCTACACACGTAGCAATGTTATATATACGTGGATATATAATTTCTTTCATAATAGCGTAGAATATACAGTGCTAAAGTACAGGCACGCGGTGTGAAATAATGGAATAATCTCATATATATAAGAGGAGATTAACTTTTTTGAGGGATTTGACGTAGATCTCTATAGCTTTCTACCTCTAGATCTTAGTATTTTAAATATGGAATGGAAATAATCTCATATATAATTGGATATGCAAATTAGTGAGGGACCCATGAGGAATAAGTAAACGAGTATGTTCTTATAAAGAAGAGAAGGCCCCTTCGCTATCTATGTTGAGTCTGCCCTTAGTTCAATCCTTAGTGATTGATCTAAAAACTAAAGAAATAAAGGGTCGGTGTGTGCAGTGTGATGTAGGTAGGTGGTTTGCCTACTCTATCGGAAAGAATGCATCGAATGCTCGGGGAGAGGAAAGGACGCTGAGACCATTCTCAACAACTAGTCAAATGATCTCATGAGTAAAAGATAAAATCATGCTTTGTCCAAACCTAATGTGCACGTGTTGCACTAGTTGTCTTCTAATCAAGGAATAATGACACCAACGCACTTTTCTACTACAGTGTAAAATCACCAAGATCTGGCGTGACAAACTCAACATATTGCTCAAGTACAGAATTCAGATCTCTACTTCTCTCAACTGTTATGGAGTTGTATTCTTAATCTGGTCTCTCAAGAACATATTTTATAAATTTTGTAATTTATTTGCTAAGGCGTTGTTCTAAGAGAATTGGCATGGGATTTTCTTGCAATGTAGTGGTCACAATTTCAAAGTATCTAGTATGCCAATACCTAAGTCAACAAACATACGTGAGAAAGTTTCTTATTTTAAGCTACTCCAATAATTTAAGCTAGGAATATAAGCATCGTTAGATATTGCATATTGACAGATGACCAAGGAATTTTGGCATAATTGAATTTAACATGTCAAGTTGCATGCTTTCAACAAAAATCTAGGCTCCTCAAGGAAGACTATTGTTGTCCATGAAAAACTCCTCAAGGAGGGTTTGCATTTCCTCCATGCCAAGATGTCCAGTGATAGGGAATCAGTCGAACCATGTAGCCATGTGTTCGGCCATAAGAATGCAATGGCAGTTTATATTGCGGCCACATGCTATCTCATGGAATTTCTACTAATGAAGATGTCCAACAGGTTGCCCTTATGAATCCAAATGAATTATTGCTATTCATTGTTGTAATCTAAGCTCTAGTGTATATATACAAATTCAGAAGCTTAGACAGTTCCTGTTTTGAAGAAGGAGCCACATTTTGTTCTTTAGTGAGCAGCTCGGGGATATTGCCACATATTTCCTACGCTGCATGTGCTCTATTTTTCTTTGTGCCTGTTAGCAAGTTACCATGGTAAGTCATGATATCTTTTTCTATCTCCTCATTACTTTCCAATATGGCCCCTTGGGGTTTATAAAGAAGTGATTTTGTTACGATTTTTTTGCTGCAAGGTGGATTGGTGAAAAAAACTTGTGCTTTTATTACCTTCTTGGAGCCAAAGCACTTCGCATTTTTTCCTCCATAGAAATTCCTAGTGTTGATTGCGTGCAATGAGGTGTTCTCGGATGTTTTATTCTTTGTATCTGAGGTTGTTGGTCAACCCGATATCCATGATTTCCTATTGAATTGTGGCAATCGTGTTCTCTAGTTTTTATATGCAGTGCCTTGCACCTTTATAATTGTGTTCTCTAGGTAAAGCTTAGCATTCAAACCATGAATCAACAAGACCATGCATGTAGGAAGAGGAATATCAACCTGTAGGAAGAATTGGAGGGAGCCATCATACCATTAATAGTCTGGTGAGGAGTATTGGTTGGTCGGAGGAGGAAAGAAAGATAGAAAAAAAACCCTTATTGCTCAATAAATGCAACAACATGTTCACTTTCTCGAAATGAAACATAGGGAGAGTGCCTTCAAATACCGGCTTCTACAGAACCCCTCTTACACAAATAGGGTGATTCAATCCCTAGTTGGTCTAATGATTTTTAGCTCAATCTCATCGCTCCAGAGGTTTCAAGGGAAGAATGCGCAAAAAACAAGAAGACAAGATACTTTGTAAACAATTCATGATAATTTCATGTACCCTTTTTTTCTTGGTCTTCCCAGGTTCAATTGAAAGAATATTTGAGCAATCGTTGACTGCAGAAGACCTGCTCTTTCCCAGTAGTTAGTAAGCAGTAGTAAAGGTTCACATTGATGCCAGCCATCTTCTTGTTCATGTTTGCACTGATGCCAACCATCTTATTCTTCAATGGATTGGTAACTGCTTGGCCCTAACATGGACCATGAAGAGTGCTTAGTGAATAGAGACAACTCCAAGTAGAACAAAGCCAAGGAACAATACATGAAATGGAACAAGATTGCAAGTCGAAACATGTAAGGTTGAAAAAGACAACAGAAGTTTGAGTTCTGATTACCTTCGAATCCACATTGAACTGATCAACAACAGGCATTGATGTTTTAGTGTCATGAATAAAGAAAGATTGAGCGACGGAGTCTCAGCAACCTAAAGATTGAACTTGGATGGGCTTCTAATCCTTCCATAGGTCCCTTGAAGCTTTTGCATGTGACAGAAAAAACTAAATAAAATGAGCTAGCTTGACAATTCCAAGGCGATGCAATCCATTGAGGATTTCTCCCGGTATGTATTCTTATATATCTTGTATTGAATTCATGTGCTATTAAAATATGTTATAGGAAACTTCGGAATCGATATTTTCAGTAATGGAATCCATTGGAGCAATGGAAGTGATCAAGTTATGTACATCTTGCTGACAATAGAGTGGAGTTCTGATGAGTTCGTCCTCTTCTATAAAGCTCTTCCCGCATGGTATGAGCCTTCTTGCAATAGGGAGATCTACCCATCTTCATCGTAGAAGGGAATAGTGGAGTTATAGTTCTAGTAGATGAAAGTGAATAGATGGATGACGTGAAACAAATGGTAAACATGCAGGGGAACATATGGTGAACAAATGTGAAACATGCAACAAGCTAGAACGAAGCCTAATGAATCTATCACTAACATTTTATGTTTATAAACTAATGTTATCTTGGAAATAACATTACTGTAAATGAAAATGATGTTACATATTCGATCGACTCTCAATGCTCTTTTAACCCTAAGTTGAAACACAGAAAAATGAAATTGGCCTCGATATGAGGCCAAATAACGCCTCAAGTTTTTCCATTGGTAAAAAAAACATCTCACATAAAAAACATAGGATAAATGGTAAAAAGTTGTCTTGGTTTTTGTGTAGATTAATAGAAATGATGACAGACCGATTACAAGAGACCCTGCCAGCCTAAAGGCAGGGACTAATAAAATAAAAAAGGGTAAAGGGTGAACAAAACCCTATCCCTTCTTATGTGATTGGTAATTTTTTTGTTTTTCGCTATCCAACTTGTTTAGGGTTTTTGGGTTTTCTCCTATATAACTCGTTCAGGGTTTAGCTTCAAGATGAGATATGACCATGGCTCGTCCTTCCTTCATGGGATGAATGACTATTCAACAACTATCAACTCAAGGGGTTTTCATGGCACGGTTTCACTACGACGACAATCAAGTGATGAATAAATTTTATTCTCTAGTTAAAAATAATTTCCCTTGTTTTTTAATTTTCTAATCAATATGTTTAAAAATAATTTCTTTTGTTTTCATATTAGGGTTTTTAATAAATTGTATTCTCTAGTTAAAAATATTTTTTTTGGTTTTTTAATAGCGTTTTTAATAAATTTTATTTTCTCGCTAGAAATAGTATTTCTTTAATAGAGTTTTTAATAATTTTTTTTTGTTTTGTTTTTGTTTTTAATAATTGTTCATTTCTAATAAGGAACGTGGCATGTGTATGTGAATTTAAATATAAACAAATCTATGGAGCATACAATAGAGGGTAAATGGGTGTACTCTTAAAACACTTCTTGTGTTAAGTTATTGGTTTGAAACTTCATCAACATACATCCATTTTAAAGGAGATTTACCAAGTGTCGAGAGGGATCAAATCTCACGAAGTGCGAACCCCTTTTTAGAGTGCAAATGTTGAGGAAGCGTTTTAATTTATCTAATTTATGTAGTTTTTATATATATGCCATTCTAAATGTTTTAAATAGCCGACATGTTATTTTTTATAAAATTTATTATTTTTTAAAAATGACATGTGTCAGCTCCAGGATGAGCACGAAAGAAGTTACGCATCTCCCCCTACTAAGCTGTAGAATGTGCCTCTTAGACACAATAAACACTAGCTTATATACATATATATCTATATATCTATATATATATAAACTCTTTAAAATTTTCTTATTTATTTTTTCCAAATCCTTAAAATGTTAAAAGATCACAGAGTGATTGATACCCACACCAATTAGAGGAATCACTTCTCATTTAATATTGGTAGAATTTTCACATCTCTATAGTTATAAAAAATGAAAATTATATTAACATACGATGTAGAAGTGTATATCAATATGATTCAAATCCATTTGGGGACTAAGATGGAGGCCGATTGTCTGAGAGGTGGGTGTTCTCTGCATGCTGGTTGTGGAGTCTTGTTGTTTGGGTGTTTTTTGTTTGCAGGTAGAGGAGTCTTGATGTTAGGGTAGGATTCTTTAGCCCCCCTTCGGTTTATAGCAGGCTTGGAGTCTGCCAACCTTTCAAGGTTGGTCTGTACCAACCAAGTAAAACAAGTGGGAATGTTCGTCCTAACCCTGCTATAAACCAATTCTGCCCTCTGTCGCATGCCCCCTGCAGTTTGTTCTTGCCCTGTTTTCTCGGGTCCTTGTGTGGGTTTCTCTGCTATTTTTCATTGGGATGAGGAATGGGGTTAAGGAATCTTCGGCCAAACAGGTTTTTTCCGAGTCAACCCCACGATGACTGTTATGCACTCCTCCCCGGCATCTTGACTCCCATCCTCTAGCTGCCTTAAGAACGTCGAGTCACCTAGTGGTTTCGGTCGCCCGACATTTGGCACTATATACAAGACGACACGGATTCTCATCAACCCTCAAATTTTATCGGTGACAACACCTCTAGGGGTTCTGGTCTGTCCTCGGGATAAGAATAAGTGTCACTTAAGGGCTGAACGGGATTCCAAGAACCATTTTCAGTGTACTCTCGGTCAAGATGTTACTATGGACATGGTCCAAGGCCTGTCTGCGCGTTCCTTGGTAGGTAAACTTGAATATTTACATTTTTTTTGAGCGGAGGTAGTAGATTGGATTACCTTAGCCTAGAAGCCTCTTATTAACTATGTCCCGTGGGTTATTTTGGTCTCAGGCGGTCGGTTTTTCTTTTCCTTTCTTACGAAGGAGTCGGCGCAGATGATTCTGGACAAGTTCTGGGTTTTGCGGTTGGGCTCATTGGTTCTTCAACGATGGCATTCCGCCTTCGACCCTCGTAGGGAACGACTGCTGAAGAGGCATCTTTGGGTGCTCTTTCCTGAATTCCTGCTCCAATGTTGGAGCTTCTAGGCATTCATGGGCGTGGAAAACTCCTTCGAGCATTTTATTCTCATAGAAGAAAGCACTCTTATGGCCTTAAAGCGCAAGTGTCCGAGGGTTCTAGTGGAGGTGGATGTTTCTGAAGGCCTCCCGCCAAAAGTGGAAGTGGTGTGGGAACACGGGTCGTTTACTCAACAACTGGATTATTGGCACATCCCGTTTAGGTACTTTAACTGTTGACGTGCTGGTCATCTCTGTTGGGATTGCAAAGGGATTCTGGTTCCTTCATCTGAAGTTCTTTCTGTCTCACCTAAGTCTGCAGACCTTGCTCAGAATTTCATTTTTCCTATCCCTTATGATGAGGCGGCTGCTCTGGAATTTGTGGGTAAGTTCAAATCTTTCCTTCCCCTCATTCTTAAATCTATCTCTCTTGAAGATTTAAACTTGAATCTGTTTGACGAGGTGGGGAACCCTGGCAGGAAGGAGACCCAGTCCTTAGCCCCTCAAAACTTTTTCCATCCTCTTTCAGATGATGACCTTGCTCGGGGGGGGGGGGGGGGGGGGGGGTTTCTAGGTTTTCTCCTCTGGGCTCTCCTGAAGGTTCCTTCGAGACTCTTGTTACGGGCTTCGAGCCTCCTTCAACTCTAGATAGTGAGGTCGTTATCGCTATCCCCTCGTCTCCCTCAGATACTACTGTTTCTTTTCCTGGGTCGGGAGGGCTTGTTGATTCTCCTGTCAACCACGGTATTAGTTCTGCTATCAACCTTTCTCTCAGTACTCCTGACCTTGACAAAGTTCCCCTTTCGATTTTTGGGGGTCCTTCCATCTCAAGGGAACCTGGCTCCAAGATCTCTTCCGGGTCCATCAACCACTCTAATGTCACCATTAGGAAGAAACCTAGTCACAAAAATATTAAAGAGGTTAGTTGTGAAGGGGGTACGGATGGGATGTGGGTCAACCCTAAGCTGTCAAGAGTCTCTTAGATTTCTCAGGCCTTGGAACTGTGTATTACCTTTGGGTCACTTAGAGCAGGTGAAGACTAGGTCAGTGGTTCTTAATGCTCATTATCTCTTTCAACATTAGGGTGATTGGCAGTCATCCCAAAAAGGTTTCCTTGAAACGTCTTCTGGAGTCGGTTAACCCTGTTGTTTTCCTTATCTAGGAGACTATGCATCTCGGGACGAAGGCTTTTAAATTTTTTATGGACATTCATCTGCTTTGGAAATGCTGTGGCTTAGACTCATATGGTCGGTCGGGGGGGCTTCTAGCCGCCTGGAATCCCCTACAGGCAGATCTTCTCCCCTTTTTCTCATGTGCAGGTATTTTTCTCGAAGTTCGGTTGAAAGGTTTTGATAAGGATATTGGTATACTAAACCTTTACGGCCCTTACCATGATCGTGAGCAGTTCTGGGACAATATCTTTTCCAATCCAGTTCTTCAGATGGATAACTTGATTATTGGTGGCGACCTTAACTTCACCTTGTCGGATGATGAAGTATGGGGAGCCGACCATGTGGTTGATCTGCTTGACGGGTTCTTTAAGATCAACTTCAACTCTCTAGGGTTGCAAGATGTTCAACCGGATCAGTTGGTGCCTACTTGGCACAATGGACGCTCAGGAAACCAGGGATTTGCAAAACGCTTGGACCATTTTTTGGTTAAAGGCTCTCTGTTGGCTGGTAGTGGCAGATTTCATTCTTGGGGGGTGGCTATGGGAATTTCTGATAACAAAGCTATCGTTCTGCAGTTCAGTTTCGAGGATAAAAAAGTGGCTTATCCCTTTAAATTCAATAGCTCCTGGTTGGAGGAGAAGAAATTATGTGAATTGGTTGAGAGAAAGTGCTGTACTCTAGCTTCATCCAGACGTCATTCACATATGTCCTCTCTTGTGCACAAGATGGATGCCTTAAAGTCTGAGGTGAAGTCCTGGGAGAGGGATAAGAAGCGGGCTAACAACCTGGAACAGTCCAACCTTGAGTTATAGATCAACTCTCTTGAAGATGGCTCCGTTAGCGACATTTTCTCCCCTGAGCATTGTAGCTCCCTTACGAAGCTCTTTAAGAGGAACTAATACCTCCTAGGATTGAAGGAGAATATGTGGCAGCTTAATAGCTGAGCCACTTGGATTTCTAAAGGAGATTGCAATACTCAGTATTTTCACTAGCTTGCCTCTTAGCGTTGAAACCATAACACTATTTGGGAAGTCAAAGGAGATGATGGAGTTTTTAGATCGGACCATGAGTCCAGTCAATCATCGGTTGTTTCGTACTTTAGTGGTTCCTATCAGCAGACCCGAGCCAATAATCTTTCGTCTCAACTGAGGATCATCCAAATTTTCCTGACGTTTGTTGATGAAGATGAAGGAAGGAATATTGAGGAAGTTGTCACGCTGGAGGAGGTCAAGGAGGTCCCGGGCTCCTTGGTCAAGGAGAAAAGCCCTAGGCTTGACGGCTGGACGGTTGAGTTCTTTTTACACTTTTTTGATTTGTTGGGGCATGATATTCTTGTGACTGTGGAGGAGACTAGGGAGAATGCGTCTATGCTTAAGAAGCTGAATGCAACCTACCCCGCTTTGATTCCTAATAAGGACCGTCCGGATGAATTTTGTGACTATCGCCCTATATCGCTCTGCAATACTATCTATAAGTTGATCTCTAAAATCATTGCGAGGCGCATCAAACCTTTCCTAGCTTGTCAAATCTCTCTGGAACAGTTTGGGTTCTTATTTAATAGGAAAATCTTGGATGTAGTCGGGGTGGCTTAGGAGAGCTTGCATTCGGTTAAGGTTAAGGATCTGCAGGATTTCATTCTTAAATTGGACCTTAACAAGGCCTATGACTGCTTGGATTGGTCGTATCTCCACCTCATTCTCACTCAGATTGGCCTTCCCGTTTCTTTGGTGCAGTGGATTATGGCTTGTATTTTTTCGACCAACTTCGCGATCTTGATCAATGGAGCCCCTTCCAACTTTTTCTCATGTAGTCGTGGCATTCGCCAAGGGTGTTTGTTGTCCCCGCTCTTATTCATTCTGGCGATTGAGCGCTTAAGTCGGCTCACCCATGAAGCTAAGTAGGATAAAAAAAATTGGCGGTATCTGCATTACCAGGGCTATGGTGATTACTCACCTGCTATTTGTGGATGATGCTATGATCTTCGGGGCTGCTTCTCTTACAGAATGGTCCAACTATAAGGTTTTATTTGACGAGTTCTACCTCACTTCAGGTATGGTTATTAGCACTATTAAATCCTCCTTTCTGTTCAATTGTAGTGACGAGGGCCTCATTGCCTCTATAAAAGCGCTCTTTCCATATGTTTTTGATCATATCAACATTGGTTTTAAGTACTTGGGGTACTTTTTGAAAGCTAATTGCTACAAGGTCGAGGACTGGAACTGGCTTCTTAAGAAAATTGATAGGCGTATTAACTCATGGAATCTGAGATGGATTTCTATCGGGGGTCATCTCACTTTGGCTCACTCTGTCATTCAAAGTCTGCTTGTTTACTAGTTTGGCCTATGGAAGATGCCTTCAGTGGTTTTAAATTGTATTCGTAGCAAGCTTTTTGGTTTCATCTGGTCCATAAAGTTTATCGCAAAGAAATGGCACTTGGAAGGATCTATCATGGCCGAAGCATAGTGGGGGCTGGGGCTTTCGGAATCTGGAATGTTTCAAATTAGCTATGCTATCCAAGAGTATGTGGAGGGATTTGACAGATGGAGGACTTTGGAGCTGCGTTATTTGTGCTAAATATCTCAAGTCTCCATCCTTGACTCACTGGCTACGTAACCCGAGACCTTTGGGTTCTATTGCTTCCACTGTTTGGTGTAGTCTACTGGATACTTTATGTTTCATTGGCCCCTGGCTTTAGTGGAAGGTGGGGAGGGGCACTGAACTCCTCATTGGCATTGACCCCTTCCTTGGAGATGAGGGCTTATACTCTCTTCCTGAAGGACCGATCAACAAATTGCACAAGCAAAAATATGTTTTTCTGTCACAAATCCTTAATTGCAGTAATGTTATGGGCACCCCGTGCTGGCGAAGTGTATCTGAACTCAATCTTTCTCAACAGTGGCATCAGACATGGGAGGCTTTCTGCACTAACCTCTCTGTTGCGGGTATCAGGTTGACGGAGAAGGACAATGTGTTGTTATGGGATGGGCCTGGGTCCAAAGGTGTGTTGTCCATGGAAAATATCTACGCTTTGGTTCTGAGAGATAAATACACTCAGGTGGTTCTCCAAGCTTTGGAAATGGGATATTCCACTGAAACTCAAATTCTTTCTCTGGCTATGTCTCCACGATAAAATTCTTACTTGGCGCAACATTCAAAGAAGAGGCTTTTATGGGCCCGATCGATGCACTCTCTATCGTGAGTCCAATGAAGACACATAACATCTTTTTTTTCATTGTCGCTTCGCGAAGGTGGTCTAGTTGGAATTAAGGAGCAGGATTCTTATTCGTGTAGCCTGGCATGGTACTTGTTTAAATGATTGTTTGGTAACTTGGTTCAAATAGTGTGGAAATAATAAACTCCTGTCACTGTTTTTTATTGATGGTCTATGGAAAACCCGGAATGATAGTATCTTTAACAACATCCTTCCTCGGGCATCCTCTTCCTGTATTAGGATTTTACTTCATTGGAGGTATCACCCGGAGGTCGAATGCATTGTGCATCAACGACTGATTTATTTTCCTCCATTGGAGGACGATATCATATATGGGGTTTTCAATGGAGCTTCCAGAGAAAAACAACATGGGGCTGGCATTGTGTTTTATATTTGTAAGAACCATTGTGTTCATATCCAGGTGGGAATCAAATCCGAGGATAGTCTAAAAGCTGAATTGATTTCCTTGCGTTGTTTATTGTGGTTTTCTTGTAAAAGGGGCTACCTCTCCTTGACCATTTTCGGCGACTCTCAGGTTGTTATCAACTACTTCAATGGTCTTCATAGGATCAAGGTTCATCTACTGGAGACCTAGGTTACTGATATCAGATGTCTGTCGCAGTATTTTGATCAACTTGTCTGCTCTCATATTTATCGTGAAGCGAATTCGGTCACAGACGGCTTATCCAAGCAAGTTGTTGGTCCTATGGACGGTATTCTTCTCTTTGTGGAACTTGTGGACAACAAGATCATGGACGAGGGTGCTTACAGGGCGTTCTGAGTTTTGTCATTGCGCATCCTCTTTGGAGGGTTCTCCTCTCTATCCTCTATTTTCTGTATGATGGCATCCTTGTGTAAAATTTGTTTTTGGTCCTTGATGTCTTCTTGTATCCTCTACTATCTTCTGTTGTTTCTCCACCTAGGTTGGGTTTGTATTTTTCACTTTTGAACAATGTGGATACTGCCCCAGTTAAGATGATCTGATGTAACTTTGAATTTAATTCTTAAAATATCAAGTTATGTGTTTTTTCTTCTGAAAACAAATCAATATGATTCAATTCTCATTGTGTGTGAGAAAGCTAATGTATAAGATGTGTATATTAATATGATTTAACATCATTACATGTATAATGTTTCTGAAATACATCTAATAAGTTAGGTTACCTTTTTATGTATAATGCTTCTCGAACTTGTGAAAAAAACCACCCTCTTCCTACTCTATATAAAATATATATTTATATTTAACTATAAGTGTATTGGTTATGATACCATTATATATATATGGTTTATTTTTTGAACTTTTTAATTTTTTTTAATAGGTGACAAGGATTTTCTTAACATAGTCTCAACTGGATGTGGGTTAAGATCACTTGTTTCATGTTAATGGCAAACAACCCTTCTTTTGGGCCCTGTTTTTTTGTTGTAATTGTAGGAATTTGCGTTTGAAGGTAGCCTCTCCTCTAGGCTTTCCTTCCTTTCTCCTTACAAGAAGAGGTTGCCTCTTTCCATAAACACTTGTAATTGATACATTTCCCTTTATTTTTATGAAGGTTATGGCTTATTCATGCTTATGTTCTGCATATTTTGTTTAGCATTTATGATTTTCAATTTTCTTTTTCAACATCATTCTTAACACAAGATGGCTTCTGAAGGTCCTATTTTCAATCCTAGAACTTTGATACCATGTGTAACTCCCATCCTAGTGATGGGAGTTAAGCCGATAACTACTGTAAAAAATAAAAAATAACTAGCAAGAACTAATTGTGTGAATCTTCTATGTTTGAGTTCTATGCGTGTATGTACAATTTCATAACATACTTAACATTAACATGCCATAATAATCAAAATAAACTTATTGAGTAAGATCAAGTAAAATACCTTAATGTGTAGTTGACTTATCAATAATGTAGGTCCTTCTCCATCCAACCAACTATGTTTCCCAAATTGTATTATTCCTCCTAGCCAACTAGCAACTAAGCTGCTAGTTCTAGAAAACCTGTGGGGTTTCCTAGCTCTCTATGCCCACAACCCTAATAACCACAACAACTACTCTTTCCCAGTCAATAACTAGTCATATCTCTTAGTCCCATAACCAATCCAAGTAAATCATCCAACAAAAAAATAAAAAACAACCACCCCTTCTCCTCCTCTGATCCGTAAATTGTCATGGATATTCCACTGGATTAGTTCATCACAATTGATCTTACAATTTAGTTCATTGTGTTAATTTACTTTCATAAAATAATAAATACAATGGAACTAAAAGAGAAACTACAGAAAATAAATACACAATCCACACAATAAGACAAGATGTACCCTGGGAAAACCCACTAGGGGGAAAAAACCAACCACAAATGAAGACTATGCCTTATAACTCTTGATATCAAAATGCAAATACAAAGGAAATGGTACTCTCTATGGAGTTACCTATGACTTTGTGCCCAGAATGACTACTAAAGGATCTCCTATATCCTCTGTTCTACTTTAACATCCACTCCTGTGTTGTTGATTAACTATGGAACAATACAATACATCAAAAGCATGTCTTTCCTTCTTCTTGATCTAGCGGCTTCGTATTTAACATAGCTCGATAGTCGTCTAGGGTTAATTTTAGGGTTTCTGCATGCCTCAACTCCCAATTAGGGTTAGTTTTTTGGTCCTTCAAGAATGATCTTGAAGTTCCACATGTGACTAACTCTACATGTGTGAAAAATGAGAATTGACTTGGAATCCACTTAGTACCATGGTGGTCAACTAGATAGGTCAACTTGAGGGAGGCATAAATTTTGCATACGGACTCCGACTGAGGAAATATTTGGACCTTTGGAAAGGTATTAGAGTTTATAATCATCTCATGACCCATTATATTAGATATGGGTAGTTTTATTCCAGAAAAATCCCTTTAGAACCTCAAACAGGCCCTGAACCTCAAATCTGCAAAATGAGTCCTGCCCATAAAATGGGCCCTACAAGCCAATTCATCCAATATTTTGACACCCAAAGCTCCAAGTAGGTGGGAAATTATATATTGATCCATTTCATATCATCCTCCCAACTTTTTTTTTATCCCCCATTACACTGCTTTCCTTCCTCCTCATAAGGAAGGGTCCTAGGAAGGTCAACCACAATAAAAATAAAATAATACTTAAGGTCACCTCCCTAATTAAGGATATAGAAGCACTCCCCAACACGTCATGCCTAAAATATTTATTTAAACTAGAACTAGTTAGGGAAAATAGTATTAAATAATAAAATATCTCCAATGTGTTTATTATTTGACAAACCACTATCAATTGCATCATATTTATTTCGTAAACATTAATTGGCCCATTAATATCATGACATGCAATCAATAGATTACCCATGTTAATTATAATTCAATAAGGTAATGATATTACTTAATCTAATAGTGACTACCAATGATATTTAAATGAAAGGCAATCAACTCAATTAGAAATTAAATGTGATTAATACAACTTAATGTAAATGAGCCTAATACTATAGAATGAAACTAATGCATTGTTGTTTAAATGATAACAAGGTAATGCTATACTTAATATTATACCTTAACCTTATTACAATCATCAACCATTATACATGATAGCACAACACACACACACATCTTAACTAAGACTAGAGTATGCACACAAGGTGTGTGTGCATGGAAAACATACACATAGATTATGTGTGTACTCTAGCCAACCATCACCACCTCTAATGCATAATTCCTATATGAAAAGACAGTGATAACCACACATGTAAGACAAGGTAACCACACATGCAAGAAAATATCCAACACCCACAACATTAAGAAATTTAATTAACTAAGTCACAACACATCAACACAATCAACATTATACTTAGGTCTACCTTAATGAATTAACCCATGATTTACTCGTGAAAGGAAGCGAGTACAACTAATTTGTTGTATCAAATCCCAAACCAAAGTATCACTATTCTAATAATCCTCCATTCCTAACCTACTTCCAACTTCCACTTCCTATCTGTTCCTCTACTAGAATATATTGAAGTGTCAACTACATTTACCTAACCCCATATATAACCCATAAGTGTAAGCATCAACTAAATTGACCTAACTTCCCTAGTAGGAAACCAATAGTCATCATCACACAATTTGGGGAGCGTGACTCAACAAAACCCTTCCATGACCCTAGGTTTTGAAGGAAACATGGTGGTAAATACCTCCACCCCTCTAAATGGAACCAGGGTTAACACCCTATTAGTTATCACATTGTGCTTCTATTGTGGTTCCTAGAGTTGTTTCACCGAATTACTAGTTTGGGAAACTGTTACACCTAAAATTTTACCATCATGATATTCAATGTAATCATCCCTAAAGTTCCTTGACTAAGTTATTGACCTGGAAGAGATGTTAACTCATTTACACTAGGTTTTGAGAGGTCATCGCAGGTTGTCCTCAAGCAACATGCGACGTCACAGTTTGTCCTCTTGCAGCCTGCGATGATGTCATTTAATGGACAAAAATAGCTCCTTCAAGTCCATTCTCAAAGCTAGCCGACATGGATCCCTATCCCTGACCTTTTGGGAGAGCTAGCACTTGGTTCCTAACCTCTTGGAAGGATCCCCTATCTCTCTCCTACCATATTCTCAACCTACCCTATCCACTTAGTCCTATATAAGTGAAGCTCACTCTCATTCCAAGGGGATGAAGTCTATAGTGTCTACACACTGGTTAAATTACCTTAGGAGAGATCTCTACTAATCTATTCGGAGACTCACACTTCTTTGGGAGGATTTGGCATTGGTTTGATCGGATGAGGATTGCTACGTCAAGTCAATGGTTGTAATCTTTCTATCCTATGTACTTCCCTTTCAATACAGTAATATAAGTGCTTTCCACCAAAATCTCATTGTGTTAATGATATCTTGTGTAGTTCGCCTTCTTGACTGCTTACTTAGATCTGTAATTGTATAGATGCATTTTACTTGTTTTGTTGTATTGTTATCTTGACAGGTTTTGCAGCTCGAAGCTGAAGATCGTCAACCTTGGAGAAACATTCAAGGAAAAAAGGATTAGCGATCTATTATGTAAACATATCTAGTTCCTTGATCCTTAATTAGATCTAGGAGAGTGATTTATATTCTGTCCTATTTGTTCTAGACTCACGTTGAGCTAGGGATATCATGCCTCGATTCGCTCTTGGTAGATTGTCCGTTAAACAAATATGGCGACCATACTGGGGAATATTAGAGTCCGCTCTTCCGTGAACGTTCCACACGTATTAGTGGTTTCTTCCCCTTAAGCATAAGGGGCGTATCTCCAGCCTCTGGACATCATGCTGGGGGGCACACTACCAACCTATGGATAGGTGCTAGTAGTTGAGTAGAGTTTACCTTTGGCTTCAAGCTCACTAAAAAATGAAACCAGTAGTTTGAGCAGAGTTTACCTTTGGCTTCAAGCTCATTAAAAAATGAAACCAGTAGTTTGAGCAAAGTTCCATTTCTATGTCAAGCTCGTTAAGAAAATGAAATAGGTTCCCATGAGTAGAGTTCTTTTCCTGTCTCAATCTCGTTAAAAAATGAAACAACTCCTTTCCCTTTGATTCGATTCTTCTTGTAGACTTAGTACCTGAACCTTCTTTCCATCCACCTATACCTCAGGCGAATGCATGAAGCTTGGGGGGGCATGTCTTCAACCTCTGGAAGTTACGTCGAAGTCAACTCGATCACCTCTCCACATCATGTTGGAGCTAAGTCACTTACTTCTAGCAATCATGCTGGGGGCATGTACCAACCTTTGGATATCATGATGGGAAGAGTCCACCAATGGGAACATTTTTCGAGCATACTTTCCTTTTTGGTTTTCAAGCTCATTAAACCATGAAAATAATCCTGAGCTTTTCCTGTATCAAGCTCGCTAAAAATTGAAACAGTACCTCTAGAAATCATGCTAGAAGTAAGCCGTCAATTTCTTGTGCTGGGGGTAAAATTTCCAACCTCTAGCCATTATGTTGGGAAGAAACTTGCCAATGGGCATTATACTGAGCATAGTTCATTTTCTATTACAAGCTCGTTAAAAAATGAAGTAGACATCATGAGCATTCTTTTCACTTGTCTTTGAGCTCGTTAAAAACAGTAAGATAGTATTTGAGCTTACTTTTCACTTTTTTCATGCTTTGGTTGAAACATGAAAAGTGGTTTGAGCTTAGTTTTTACTTTTTCATGCTCTGGTTCAAACATGAAAAAGATTCTGAGTGCTTTTGATACCATTATCGTGCTCGTTAAAAATTTGAGTAAAAAGGTGTGTCTAATGAGTATGGGTTTATCACTTTATCCGACCTCGCTAGACTATTTATGGAAAAGGAACTGTGCCGAGTTTACTTTTTCCTTTTTCGTACTTGGTTATCAACAATGACAAAATTGTTCATGGAGTCCTTTTTAAGCTCTTTTCAAACTCCCAAAATAGGAAAATATCACCAAGCGAACTTGATACATTCACGCTTGTAAAAGTATTTGAATGATCATCTCCCTGGTGATAGTTTACCCCTTTTCGGACCAGGGGGCACTATTTATGAAAAAGGAATACTCTAGCCAATCATGACTAGAAGAGTCCTCTCTCGCGTTGTTTTACCCTTTTTCAGGCCAAGAGGCTAACTTTACGAAAAAGGACCTCTGGAGTCTCCTTTAGTTCTTTTCAGACTCTCTAAACATGAAATGACACTGAGTTTTCCTTCTTTGGACTCGTTAAAACTCAACATTGAAGGGCCCATCCATGGGACGAACCCCTCCTTTCCCAGGTTCATAAAACATTTTCGATTGGACTCATCTATGAGATGAGCCATACCGAGCATCTGGTTACCCTCATCAAGCTTGTTAAAAAACAAGTGAGGCACTCATCAATCATGATGGGGAAAAATGAAAGATCTTGTGTTACACTTAAAATTTCGGTAGAAAATAGTCACTCTTGAACATGGCACTAGTTTGCATTTGCATTAAGTACTTGGGTAATCCGTTTGTCTTCGAGTCCTGTCAGATCCGTGAGTCTTGTCACTCCTTTGGGTTTTCCAAAGAATGCTTCCATCATCAGTTGCATTGGGGGTTGGTGTTGTTCTTGTCATGTCAATACTGCCAAGTCATGCCATGCCCATGTTCAAGAGACGTTTGTTACTCATTTTCTGCAGTCAGTACACCTTCAATCATGTTGGTCTACCCTGACTCAGTCTTGTACATTACTGTATCATCCGATCTACTCTCAACATCATTTATCATCTTTCATGTTGATGATGAGGGATTCATCATGTCCCTCCTTCGATGGATTCATCCTTTTCGACTTTAGATCATCATCCGAGGATTGAATATAGAAACCAATCAAGTACCTTGGCCCTGCATGCCTCAATGGTAGGTTACCTCACTTTCAACATGAGTTTACATCATTGACTCTTGATTGAAAGATTTAATCTTGCGTTTGACTTCAACTCATTTATTCACGCTTGATGATATGTACTATGGTACCTTGGGATTCATTGACTTCACTGGTGATTTCCCTCGTGCTTGTTAATGGTATACATCAATGACCGGTAATCAAGTGGTTTCTAGCATGTTCAACGTCAAGACATTTGTAATCACATGGATAGATTCGTATCATTGCGGGTTCAGCTTGAAGACCCTGGGGAGTCATGTTTTACCCAGGATGCGATGGAGATTATATTGAGTCATATCACACGGATCCACATTTGTATTGCTCGTGGCTGTGTTATCATCTCATCATGGATCTACGCTTGTATCTAGTAGCCATGATTGTGTTCAGTCGGTCATTACTTGCATGGAACTGCATTGTATTGGTCGGTAGCCATGTTATGATTCGTATGAGATTGTTTACTCAGAGTCAATTGTACTGCAACAACGTCCTTCGTCCGACGAACCATTTCCATTCCTTCTATCAAAGCATTTCACCTGTCCAAATTTCAAATAGCTTTATGCTTTGGGGGGCATTCTTTTACACCTAAAATCTTACCATCATGAGATTTAGTGTTATCATCCCTAGAGTTCCTTGACTAAGTTATTGACCTGGAAGAGATGTTAACCCATTTATACTCGGTTTTGAGAGGTCGTAGTAGGTTGTCCTCAAGCAACATGAGACCTCGCAGGTTGTCCTCTTGCAGCCTACAACGATGTCAGTTAGTGGAAAAAAATAGCTCCTTCGAGCCCATTCTCGAAGCTAGCCGACATGGATCCCTATCCCTGACCTTTTGGGAGAGCTGGAACTCGGTTCCTAACCTATTGGAAGGATCCCCTATCTCTCTCCTACCATATCTTAACCTACCCTATCCACTTAGTCCTATATAAGCGAAGCTCACTCCCATTCCAAGGGGAGGAAGTCTATAGTGTCTACACCCTGGTGAAATTACCTTAGGAGAGATCTCTACTAATCTATTGGGAGACTCACACTTCCTTGGGAGGCTTTGGCATTGGTTCGATCGGATGAGGATTGCTACATCTAGTCAATGGTTGTAATCTTTCTATCCTATGTACTTCCCTTTCAATACAGTAATATAAGTGCTTTCCACCAAAATATCATTGTGTTAATGATATCTTGTGTAGTTCGCCTGCTTGATTTCTTACTTAGATCTGTTATTGTATAGATGCGTTTTACTTGTTTTGTTGTCTTGTTGTCTTGACAGGTTTTGCAGCTCGAATCTGAAGATCGTCAAGCTTGGAGCAACATTCAAGGAAAAAAGGATTAGCGATCTATAAGGTAAATGTATCTAGTTCCTTGATCCTTAATTAGATCTAGGAGAGTGATTTATATTCTGTCCTATTTGTTCTAGACTCGTGTTGAGCTAGGGAGATCATGCCTCGAGTCTGCTCTTGGTAGATTTTCTGTCAGACATAAACTTAGTTTCCTGCATCAACCTACACTATCCCACACATAATAACAAGTATATGGCTATCACTTATCCCCTCTAAACTGAGGTTTAGTCTTATCCAAAACATAAGATCATAGATATTCTTTAATTGTTTTCAAGTCAATTACCAATTTATCAACCATAAGTAAATATAAGCAAGTTAATATGTCTATAATGTGGATTCCATCCATTCATTCATTTAATTGTAAGGCACATTGGTATCCATGTACCCTATCATTTATTTAAACCTTGCACAATTGAAGCAAATCACATCGGTTGACACAAGCCCAACAGACAGGGGTTCCACATGCTGTCGACACCCAAGCCACCACAATCTCCTTGAGCACCGACCCAGATAGGTTTAACCCTGTCCAGCAACACTTGCGGAGTGGAGCAGATGAGGTCTCACCCAAGATGTTCAAGGGAGAGTTGATGGAACCATGTTTCCGCCGAATGAAGGAGGATGTTGTGCATCAATTGATTAACTTATTGCAACATTCAGAAATAGATTTAAGCACTCAACTCAGGAATTAAGCTTAATTGCGACATTATTTAACAGATCTCATCATTGACAGAATCATAAATATGCGACAAATATAACAGTAAAGCATTAATCGCAGCAAGGAAACATTGCATCATTCATATATTCATATCGCAAGAGGCATTTACCACAGAAAGATGGAAACAACACAAGGATTTTGCTCAAAAACTCTATCACATCATATTTATCTCCGAAATAACCCAGATACAACAAGATACTCAATCAAGATCTCTAGATGTTCTCTTCTTCAATTCTCTCCCACGACTACTCTCTAACACTTACAAACCTAAATCAACTTATAGGCTTGCGCCTTTACATTTGTGGTCCACTTAGGCAACTTCCTAACTACTTCTTAACAAACTTTACAAAAACTAACCCACAATCCCACATAATGCGGTCAAAATGACCCAAACTACATATGACATGGTCCAAATGACCCAAAAACTACAAAAAATTTGTCGCCTTGCACACTGCTTTCCGCCTTCCGCGGTACCTTTGGCCTTGCGCAGCATCTGCGATGCTGACTCATCAAACCACCTGCCAACAACACCATTTTCATAATCATTAATAAATAACCGATAACTTAAAACATAATTGACTCACATAAGTAGGTTCATAAATGATCCACACACATAGCTTATTCAATCAAGTTGAGTCCAATAAATAATAAGAAAATAAATACAATCTAGATCTAAATGTTGTTTAGCTGCCACATCAAAATGTGGGGTGTTACACTCTCTAAACTCTGGCATCCAAAATTCCACCTCTTCATGCTCTTTTTGTGTTTTGGATGAGCCTTTAAGAGATTTAGCATTTGTAGAATTTTTTCCACCACCTATTGTCATGTGATCCCACTAATATTTACTACACTATATTTTTTTTTCTCTATGACACCTTTTGAATCACCATAAACAAATATTCCATCCATAAAGTACGCAAGTTTCAAGTGAACATGCCTTTACAAAAATGATTTGGCGATTTTTCCATTGGTTGAATTTCCATCTCTAAGTATGAAATCCCATTCTAGAGTAACCTGATATGTCTTCTCTTTAGTTCCATACATTTGACCAAATTATGAATTTCAAAGAGAAAGTCATTTAACTTTCCCATAGCTTCTTGTTTTTGGCCCTCCTTAGAGAGAGAAATTGTATGGCTTGCCATGTGTCCAATTTCTAGATATTCTTCTAAATTTTTTACTAGAAATATTATTGTCCGTATTATTTCTTATGCAACTAGATTCACTCAATATGGAGCTAGAAATATTTATATATAATAGTGTAAACTAGAACACCTATTTGAGACTATTTTTTGGACTAGTAAAAAATGCTAATTTCCATAAACTAAAATGATGAACTTATAGAGAACCAAAACTTTTTTTTTTAAATAGATACTTCAATATGTCTCATGATTCTCCCAAAATTTTCACTTTCTGAAACTTCCTAGACAAAAATTTATAGCAAAAATGGTAAGATGACTCATATTGAACAAGGCAATCCAAGGTGTGTATGCTCTAATACCAAATGTTATGGAACAAATTCCTCAAAACAACATAAAAATAGAAATAAGAAGTAACTCCAAGCCTTGATAACGAAATAAATAAAATGAATGAGAAGTCTCTTTAAGGGGGAAACCCCCTTTTACAATATATCAAATGCACAAGATGAGATGATCTCTAAAGCTAGGTCTCCTTGGTATATATAGAAGACAAAGGGTACAATTACAATTAAAGAGTCTAGTTGACCAATACTGATTAGAACACTAATATGAAAATACAAATGTAATAATTCGATATCTAAGGCTTAACACTCAAATAGTGGAGGATCACATAGAGCACCAACAATATGTTGTCCAACGATTGAAGGAAAAATTTTCTATTACACAAAATAGGATGAAACAACAAGAAAATCAACATCGCAGTGAAAATAACTCAGTATTTTTGAGGTTGCAACCATGCAAATGTTGTGAATATTTAATTAATATTGTTATTTATAAATTAATAGATTATTAGGTTACTAGTGAATGGTCGTAACCCTTCTTTATGATTTCTCAAGCCCTATAAAGGAAAGCTTATTGTAAATTTATGATCATCATCTAATATATTATTCCTATTAATCATTCAATATGAGATTCGGATTCGACTATTAACATCCAACCGGATACGGTTGCTGCATTTGGTATCAGAGCAGATTCGCTCCTTCAACCTGAGCTCGGATTCGGCTCATCAACTTACTTCTGCTCATCACTCACCTTGCTCCCATCACACTCGTCTCTCTCCCCACTTCACCCCACTTCATGCTCCTCCCTCCTCATGACCTCTTCCCGTTCACTACTCCACGCATCTCCCACCAATCTTCTCTCCATCGCTCATCCTTCCTCCTCGCTGCATCTCCCTCTCGCTTCATCATCCCATCCACCACGCGCTGCCATCTCCCTCGTTGTTCCCTCTATCATCTCCCTCGCGCTATCTCCTAGCTACATCTCCCCTGTGCGCTCCCATCGACACCCTCCCTCTCCATTCCTCCGCATTGCACACCATTCCCTACTCATCCCATACTCCCCATTTCCCACTCTCCCCGGTCACTGCCCACTCGCTGCTCCCTTCCACGCCGTGCTCACTCCTCCCATGCTTGCTCCCTTTCCGCTCCATCCAACCCCTCAGCCCTCCTCCCTGGCCGCTCCCTCCCGTTGTCTTTCCCCCTCTTCCCTCCTTCCTACACCCTCCACCACCGCGCTCCACCACTACGCTACCACCCAGCGTTGCTACCTCTCCCTCCACGGCACCACTACCCCCCCGCCTTCTCCACAATTGCTGCTCTCTCTTCGATCCACCCCCACGATCTTCAGATCTCGCTCCTCCTTTCCACCTCCTCATCGTACAGCTCAGCCACCTCCCATGCTCGTCGCCCTACCTGTCTGTGCGTCCTCCTCACTGCGCATCATCCAACCTACAACCTGCAAAACAAAAACAAAATAAAACAAATTTTAATAAAAATAAAATATTATATATAATAATAAAATATTATTATTATATTATAATATTTATCTCTTAAAAACTTAAAAAAAACTATATACTAGATATTATGTAGTTTAAAATAATAATAATAATAATAACAATATTAATATATTAATTAATATTTATTATTATTCCAAAAAAAAATATTATTATTATTATATATAATAAAAACGTTCTTACTTCTAAGCCCAAAAGTCCCTTCTACAAACATCCATGGCATCTTATAGTGATAGTGACCAATTCATAAATCTCCTTGAGAAAATCCTTAAGGATATAGATGAAATAAAGAAATCTATTGACGAAACATTTAAAGAAAATGAAGATGGATGTGAAAATCGGGTAGAAGAAACCACGCAAGATAATGTAAAAGATGAAGATATAGTAGACTATTATGCCATTTCCCATGAGAGTAATAGCATCAATCAATATATTGTGCAAGACAAAGATATAACACACCGTAGTAATGAAGAAAATGACAACAAAATATTTGACAAGAAGAAAGATGATCCTCACCAAGATTGTGATAAGAGACAAGCCAGTGTTACTAACAATAACAATGATCAATGCATTGACAATAATATCACAATAACAAACGCACGAAGGAAATATGCCAACACAAGGAATTCTATAAAGAACATCAAGGAAAGCAACTATAATATCTATCAGACACAAGATAAGACCGGTGTTCTTATGAGCATTATAAGCACAAGGAGCCCATTCAAGGGAACTTACACAAAATGTATTGGGGATAACAACATGAAAATAATTAAGGTCGTAATGTATGTTAAGCATGTTCAATTGATGACAAACATAGTTAAAAGAAGCAATCACACAAGTAGAAATAGCGTAAACAAAACTTCACCAAGTTCGTACTTATTGCAAATACCAAGACATAATAATCAAAATGAGGCAATGGTCGTAATCAAAATCGCACCTCTCAAGTCATCAGTGTGACATAGAGCCCGAATAAAAGACGACAACAATAATATAAGCTTTGAGGACAAAGCTTTCCTAAGGGGAAGGCAGTGCTATGAATATTTAATTAATATTGTTATTTATAAATTAATAGATTCTTAGGTTACTAGTGAAAGGTCGTAACCCTTCTTTATGATTGCTCAAGCCCTATAAAGGTGAGCTTATTGTAAATTTATTATCATCATCTAATATATTATTCCTATTAATCATTCAATATGAGAGTCGGATTCGACTATTAACCTCCAACCGGATACGGATGCTACAACAAACAAATGTATCTCAAGCATTAGAAGAAAGACAATAAATTAGTAGCCAAGTATTATGATCCCTAAAAGGTTTTGTAGAGGATTTGTAATTGTATGGCATATGAATTGGAGTTTCTTCCATTTCATATGTATATCCAATATTCCGTTTTTCTTTCTTCACATAGGTAATAGGTGACAAGATCCTCGTTTAGATTATCTTGCTAGAACTTGATAAAGATAAAAAAATCACACTAAAACCTCAAACAATGATTGAAACAAGGATCAATCAACTATATAACAGAGAAATTATTTAGTACCTCATAAAGTGGAAGTACATACCAGTAAGAAATGTGCCATGGGAAGATGATTTATTTTTACATAAGAATCCACAACTAATGAATTGTTGAGGGAAATGCTTGTTTGAAAGGGAAAGCATGTTAAGCCCAAAGTCATGTCAGATTACATTATTGTTGAACATTATATTATTATTCTTTTCATTGGTTAACTAGACCCCTTTTAGCTGTACCCTTTCTCTCTTATATATACTAAGGAAGAATCATCTCATCTTGTGCATTTGATATATTGAAAAAAGAGGATTCTCTCTTGGATATTCTTCTTTTAATTCATTCACCATATATCTTTCTCAGGCCATGGGATTAATCATCTCTTTTTTTTTGTTATTTGGGATGTTTGGTCCATAACAAACAATGTACAACATTGCTAACATCACGAATGGGGATATTGGGAATTCAACCAATTAAGGGATACAAACAACATATTGTATCATGATATTATAAAAAAACAAGTATAATGACTTATCATTGCATAGAAGACAAAACCGAAACCCAAACTTTTTTTTTTTTAAAATGGGAATTGATTGTGTTAAAGAAAGAGGCGAGTACTACCTAGTCGTACAACCACAAGTTACAAAAAATGGGTTAATAAGAGGCTATCCAGAAAATTTATCAATATTTTGGAAAGTTGTCCCTGGCTTCTTGAAAGCCACTAATATACTATATTTAGGTTACAACTATGGCTGGTATACAACCTAACAAACTATCCTAGTAATAGAAGAAAATTGTAATACATTAGAGAAAAATAAATAGAGAGAGAAAACTAAACTTTCCTAAAGGTATCAAGCATTCGATGTCTTGTAATTGAAGCTAGGGTTAATGTCTCTTGGTGATTTTTGGTTTTAGGGGCTTGTTCCACTATGTCCTCCTCCATTGATGTCGCCCCTAAAGAGCTGCAGTGAATCCTTAAGGGAGATTTTATTTATGAGCTCATTGAATCCAAGCCTTTGTTCCAAAACTAACTATTGCACCCTTTCTTGGAGTTCTCACCTTGGTTTCCTCCTCTTCTAAATTTTATTTTTGACTCCCGCAATCTACTTCCAACATTAGAATTCTCTACTTCTATCTCTCAATTTTTGCTTCCATTAGTATTTCCTATCTCCTAAAAATTTTGAATTCCCTTGCATTCCTCAATTCCCAATTTTTTTTCCAAGCATCGCACTTTTTCAAGACTTCTGTCATAGAATCTTGGCGTTCATCACTAATCCTCTCATGCCTCTTAACCACTTTCTGAATATTTGCATGGATGCAACAATTGATATCGGAAGCCATTACCCTCTCAAAATGATATTGAATGCTACAAAGAGACCACCCCCTAAAGGAATAAAAAGGATGATCTAAACTAAATCTAGAATAGTCATATCCAAGCTAATACTTCATCAAAATTCCAACCCATAATGGAAATTCACCAATAAAATCAACCCACTGTGATTCCCACCTAAGAAGTCTCCTTGTAATTGCAATGAAGAGGATTGGATCTTGGCATAACCAAACCCAAATTTTAAATAAGAAGACCCTAAGAACACAAACTTTGAGCCTCTTCAACAAGGTCTCTCTTGCCAAGGGTCTTCGAAACAATACACATACTCACATTACTAACTAGAACTAAAAAACATGACCTGAAATTGGCTCTAAGATGCACAACAATGAACACTGTATTTTGATGTGGAGGAGAATAAAATAAAATACCACATTCTTTGGAACTATCCATAACCCTATGCTTCATAATCATTGGAATGTGCAAGTTAATGCAAAGGAGCTATGAGGTGATGGAACAAACTCTTTGTTGCATACTACAAAATGACCATCTATCCTTCATGTTAGCGCACTTCATTGACGATATGTGGGTAATAAAATTAGGGTGGGGGAGTGAATCCCAACCCCCCATTTTCCTTGCACTAACGTGCTCCATTGGTGATTAGAAGGTGGTAGACTTAGGGTGGAGGGGTGAACACCCTACCCCCATTTTTTTTAACTTCCCATATGGAAGGATACATACCTTTCTTCCCATTTCATTTTCCTATTTATTTATCCCTAGAAGGATGTGAAAGAATTCAATTATTTCAAAGGCTTGTAGTTCAATGTAGATCAAAGATATAATATGATTAGCCCATATTCTTTAGGGAGGGCATCATTAATCATGTATCTTGTGATGATTATGGAGTCTCCAAAGACTTGTATAACCTCTATTTTCCATTTTTAACCCCCACATTAAGGATAAGGATTTAGCTTGAATGTTTGCATTTTGACCTCATCCTTAAGTGTAAGTTGTAACTTGATTTCCTCCAAGGTCAAGAATCACCCCACCTACACCTACAAACCCTAAACCCAATCTCTTATTAAAGGACAAAAGTGATCAAATTCTCAAGTAATTGCACAAGGAATATATTACATGCAAGATTCATGCCAAAGAACATATTTAGTGATGTCTCACTTGTAACCGAACTAAATCCCTAACATAGATTGAAACTACCCAGTACATCTTCAAGAAATTGTAATAAGCACGATGACTACATCATTCATTGTGTAATTGAGCTTGTGAAAATGTGTGTGGACCTAAAACTATGGACGAAAAACTAGACCCAAACTCTAATAGAAAATATACCTAAAAAACTAGAACAATGGTAAAAGAGTTTTCCATGACATATCTATTGTGTTGGAAAGAAAAATAAGAGTCATCAAATTTGTAAAACACTTTTTTCACCACCATATCGTCATTCACTAACATATTATGAATTTTTTAGGCACACCACAAAAAACATATCCCCCCTTACTTGTAGTAAGAACCACATGAAAAATAAAAAAAGATGAAGATATGGAAACATAAGAATATAGAGATTATTCCATCTCCAATTAATTTTGTTTAGTTTAGCTATTAGTTGTAGTTGGAGAGTATATAATCCATGGAATTCTATTTATTTGTCCATAGTCTGCATGGTTTACTGACAACAACAAATTCAAAGGACTGACCATGACCATTGAAAAAAAATAACCCAATAACTTTAATACGGTAAAAGAGGGACGAGTTGTAACCACCTTCTGTGGCTAATATAGAAGAAACCACAAGAAATGTCGAATAAATGAGGGGTGCACACATTGCAATTGATGAACAAAGGAGAATGAGAAGTGAAAAATGGTTTTGCAATAGATGACAAGGAAAGGTGTGGTGAAGCGAATGGTTGGGAAAATATGTATGATAAAGAGTATTAACAAGAAGGAGGGATGAATGGGATCTAGGTATCTATGGAAAATACATTTTGGATCCCATTAAAAAAAAAAGGAATTGAGTCACTAGGAAAATGGAATAAATGGGAACAAAACCTTACTAAATTAAATACAAATTGAAGAGATCAACTTCCCTCATTAACATAAACATTATGGTAGTTTTATGTAAGATTTGGTAGTATTTAGTTGACAAATTGAAACCCCATTTTAAGGGTAAACCACTATTTACATGCCTACCCTACCCTGTTGCCACATGTAATCCATCATCATAGGCTATATGATCTCATTAAGCACCAAATTTACATTATTATGCCTACAAATACAAATATGCAACTCGTTACTCTATTTAGTTTTTAACAACGATTCCAACTCAATACAATAATACAAAATAAATAAATATTTACAATAAGAAATACCTAATAAAAAAAAAGGTGATACACTTAGATTTCCATATTATATCTCTATATTTTTTTAACAATAATTCTAACTTAATAAAATAATTCAAAATCAATATATATATATATATATAAAATAAAAAAAGTGACAATGTGATACATTTAGATTTCCATATTAGATTAAAGATGGATAGTTATATTTTTTTTGCTAGTTTATTTGTGACTTATGGAACTAACTCATGATCTAAGAAACCATGAGTTAGGGTCATCTAAGTAGTCAAAATCACCCGATGATGACACCCAATCTGAGCCACACCAACCCTTACCATGACTAGATTTTTTAAGTGTCTCCTCCCAATTACCTTATAGGGTTCAAACTTTGATCACCAAACAAAACAAAGCCCGTTGAAACCAACTATACTAACGAGATTTGACAAAATAAACTAAATATTTAATAAACAATAAATTTCCATATTATATTAAAAACTAAAGAAAATTAATAACTAAACAAACTCAACTTTTTTTACGTGTAAATTTCTTCATAAACCCCATAAAGTTTTTTGAAAAATTAAAATATACACATATTTAAAAAAGTCCATATTATTTAAATTTTAAAAATAAAATCGTAACTTACTATAAAAGTCACCTTTTTTTTTGAAACAATACTTTACCCACTTCAAAATTTTAAAATAAAAAATGACATGTTCCTCTTCAATTTAGATTTTGTATCTTATAAATATCTATCTACATAAAATGTGTGGACGTACTCATAGTAGGGTCCATTTATCTATTTAACCTAATTTCTCTTTTAGAACATGTTTACACTGAAGGTGTTCTTTTTGCGAAGCCAATTTATGCTCCTGTAGCAGGATTCCTCGTCTATCCAACTAATAGAATCTCGCCACGTGCATTTTTAGTTTTTACATCATATTCACCATTTCCGTCAAATTTACGGGTAATTTATTGTAGGGAAGTGGAACTTAGCATTTAAGAGTGCTTTTTGGCGGAACGGATAGCGTGCATCCGAAGTTACCAGGCCGTGATTTTCAGCAACATGGATAGCGTGATCCCGAAGTTATGATGCATGTCGTTCGAGTTTTGGGAAACCTGCACTATAGGTAGACCCGTGTGGAGTAAACCCAGGTGCAGACGAGATGAATAGTCTGTAAAATATTTTGTAGTGGCTTGGTCTCGAGATCAGAATCTCCCCAGAAGCTTCAGAGTTTGTGGGTGGTCTTTTTTATAACCGCCTGTATATTTTCTTTGTTCCTGTCTACGTTTCGTGTAATTTTAGTACGAAGAATGGGTTTCCGGCTCTGGGGCATGCTCGGTCACTTCTCAGCTCTACGGTGCGGTACATATCGGAAACCATGCCTTTCTGGAATAGAAGCAAAGGCACTAATCATGTTTTCGCCGCTACCCACGATTATGGAGCATGCTTTCATGCCATGGTCAGTTATCGTTGTCTTTTTCTTGTGGTCAAGCATCGTGTTCTTGCTGGGGCTTTTTGTGCTGATTGTTTTGTTCTGTAGGAGGACGTTGCAGTTAGTGATGGGATACCGGCGTTCCTGCAGAGCTCTATAATATTGCAAACCTTTGGCGTTACGGGGAAGCACCATTGCTAGGACATTGAACACATACAGATTCCTCCTTACATTGGTCCCAAGCCCATTGAGGCCCTGTGGGCTGTTGCGTTTCCAAAGACTAAGTCCATTTTATTTGAAAATATTTAAATGTTGAGTTTCATGGCTGCAAAAGTAGATTTACTGTAGTACGGGCCATCGACAATAGTTGTAGTAGCCCTATTATGTGTAGGTGAAGAAGTGGTGCCTCTTCAAGCAGTCCACTACAAAAGGGATTTATCCTCCTCCATTACAGATGTTGATAAAGTAAGCAATTAGCAGAGGGGATGCTTTAGCAGTCGGGTCTTGTAAAATTACAAGCTTCAGGGTGCAGGAATGGGGACCTTTCGTCATGCTCTCTAAGGGATGCATGCTATGCTCTGTCCTGGCACTCTGCATAACCAGGAATAGCATCTCTCTCATAGCTATGGAGGTTTTAGGTGCCCATTATTATGGCACAAAAAATCAAATTTGATTTCAACAAATATTACTGAATCCGAATCGTAGTTTATATCCAAGTCGCTTTAGTGAAGGCGACCGCTCTCACCTCATGAAAGGCGCTTTCGAATGGATAGATAGGGGGATGTTGCAAATGCGAGGGTTGGTGTTGGGTTTTCCATAATCCAGTATACACTATTGAGCTCTCCCCTGCATCTAGCCGAGGGGGACTCACATCACTTCCTGAAATCTTTATCGATGCAGGAATTTTTTTAGGGTATATATCCTATTATACAAGCGAAAACCTCCTATTTCATATTGATATAGCAATAGGAGAAAGGATTATGAAGCTCAAATTTTCTGAAAGTTCTCTCTTTTTGGATCATTGTCCAATGTTGGTGCAATGGTAGGAGCGATTGTCAGTGGGAAAATTGTTGACTTCATAGGATGGAAAGGGGTTAGTTCCTTTTGGATCAGTAATAAACTTTCAATCTATGGTTTTTGAAATTTTATATTAGCAGCCTTCAATACATCTATAAGAACAATGTATTGTTGAAATATGACAAGAACTGAGTGCATTTTGCTACTGTTTATCAGAGACGTTAAAGCAAACAACATTTTATTCGATGATAAATTCAAAGGCCTAACATCTTAAGTTCTACAAGTAGTCAATATGGAGGCTCTCAACCTGGTGTGGTTGCACTGCTCTTGGCCATTTCCCAGTGCATATCCCATGGCATTTTGGCATAATATAGTCGAAATTTTCATATGTTCATTTGCTTTCTCAAATCTGTTCAAATAATGTAGTTATGGATTGGCATCTTCTGTACCCTAAACCCTAACTCTAGCATGATCCTTTATCCATCTCCCATCATTGTTTGTTTCCATCTCCAATCTTTAATTGATTTCACTTTATATTTATGAAGAAGTGATGATGTTTAAGCTCTCTTCTATTTCTATAATATGAGCTTGTAATCACAGAGTACACAAATTTTGTTGTCGTAGATATAGAGTTTGGGGTTTTAATAATCATATAATATTGTTGAGGTGCACAAATGCAGTTCATGGGACCGAGGAGACTCAGGTTCATCACCCACTACATGTGCACATGATGTTTATTTTTTTGGCAAAGTCCCGCTAGATATATTTTCAGGTAACATTACCACCATTGAATGCGATGACATGCGAGCTAGGGAGTTTTCATGGCTAGACCGTGCCTTGCCCTTGATCAAAATTCATGACAAGGGAAATATTGCCTGGATAATTGAATCCTCATTTCATTGTAGATTAGGACCTGCTAGAGGAAGTATGGGTTGTGGTCGTAATAGCCAAGGTTTTTCTCAATCAACGACTTTCAAAGAGGCCAATCATGGGCCATGTCCTGAAAGGTCTTGAACATCCCTGCAAGGTTGTCTGTGGTGATATGGCACTTGTGCTATTCAGACACAATGCTAGAAGATTCATTGGAAAGGATGACAATGGGTTCTCTGGAGAAAATCCTTGTGCTTATAGTGGTGGCGAGCTTCTTTTCAGCCTCAAGTGTCTTTTCTAATTCTGAAGGTAAGTCTCTTTAGAATCCATTGCAATATTCGAATCAGAATTTGAAAGAGCAGATGCTGATTTAATATGGGTTATAATTTTGAGAAAGCACGTGTTCTTTCAACATTCTGGTTGTGTGAAGGAAACTACAATTTTTCCTGGAGAGAGCCCAAACTCCTTGTGAGTGAATTTGACCATTACTTTTAAGGACCCATTACCCTTATTCGAAGTTCTAAACAAGAATTCTGATATACCCATGATACATCTACATCTATATATATTGAATGGATAAGAGTGCAGTTTCAACTTCCTTAAAGAATCCAACCCATATTATTGAAATGATTTAAGTTCTTTTTGACAGGTGATGCCCTTCATGCATTCAGGAGAAGCTTGTTAGATCCTGACAATGTATTACAAAGCTGGGATCCTACTCTTGTGAATCCTTGTACCTAGTTCCATGTTACCTGTGACCAGAATAACCGTGTGATAAGAGTGTAATATTATTTCCCTATGTCCGTGTAGCTGTTCAGACTCCAGAGAAGCATTTTTGGGCTGCTTTTTATTTTACGTTGTTCCTAATTTTTCTATGTTTGCAGGGACTTGGGCAACTCAAATCTTTCTGGTCGTCCGGTGCCTGAGCTTGGAATGCTTGAACATTTACAATATTTGTAAGTCTGTTCTTTTCAGTTTGGAATTTGTTGGTTTCCCATTTGATGTTCTTGTTAAACGATGCATGTCTTTTATTCCCTCTTTTTAAATATTTATTTTGTTTAGATTCTAGAACACAAAATGAAGAATGGAAGTTCTAGGATTTGGCGACTAGTTCAGTAAGCTGTTTGACTTCATACTCATATTAGGGATAGAACACAACAGATTACAAAGTGCCACTGATCTTGTAATTCCAGTTCATGTCACATGGATGACCACTTCTTCTCTAGATTGATTAGTGTTCTTCTCACAGCAGCAAGACATAAAAATGATGATGATATTTACAGCCACACTATTTGCATACCTCAGATGAAGATGTTGAGATACCATGCCCATCTCAAATGCTTTCAAATACTCACCCCCCCCAAAATAGAGAGAGAATGGTGATGAGTTGAGATGAACACTACCAAGTATATTGTCCCAAGAATAGAGTATAAGTTGAAATATGTATTTTCAGCTTTGGATTTATCCCCACTGGTTAAACATTATTGATGTTTACTGATTAGATTATTTTATTGAGTTGTTTCATCATTGCAGACTGCAAATTATGTCTACTGTTTTTCAAGGGCCATGATCAGGCAGCCGATGAGGCTCCCACGGGAAGGGTGGTAGTAGATTTGGTACCCATGCAGTCTAGCTTTGATTGAGCATATATACGGGGAGAAGAATTTGAGGATGAAAAGGTCATTTTTATCTGTGTATATTTGTCTTAATACCATTTTGCAGGAAATTTATCTAGTGATTTGTAAGTGAACTTAATCAACATGGGCATTGTTTGACAATTAAGAATTTTATTTATTTTGGTGATTTTGTTGAATTTCCTTTTATAATTCTTTGTCTTAAAAAAGTTAAAAACAGTTTCCATATGCTCGGTAGTAAAGAAAAGATTCATCTTCCTTGCCATACTGCTTGACAGGTATTCTTGTTCTTCACGTTGAAAGGAAAAATAATTATTGAAAATTCTGGGTCTGATTGAAATAAAGGTGCTATTCATTTGCAGTGAAGTCTTTCAAGAAGAAACAAGTATTTAATGTGCATTGAAATTATATGCTTTTTTGACTTCTTGCTTTAAATATGTACTGCAGGGAGCTTTACAAAAATAACATCACGGGAAACATTCTGGAGGAGCTTGGAAATCTAAAGAACCTTATTAGCTTGGATTTGTATAACAATAATTTAACTGGTGAAATTCCTCGGTCATTGGGGAATTTGAAGTCTCTTGTGTTCCTGTATGTGCTTTAAGCATGGGCATGTCCAGTATCTATTTAAAACAATTCTATATTCTGAAGGTCTCACAGATTTACATTTCAGTCCTCCATTATCTTTCTCAGTACTCTCAAGTCTGTTAATAAATGCTTCATGACAATTATATCATTGATTCAGTGTTGAACAGTCGTATCAACAACAATATGTTGACTGGACAAATTCCACGAGAGCTAACGTTGCTTCCAAACCTGAAAGTTGTGTAAGTGTCAAGTTATTTGTTTATTGTTGGTTTTGTGTTGTATCAAACTTGATACGAGGTTCAAGTAACCACAGTTCTTAGTAGTTTCTCTTTCATTCATCTTATGTTTGCAGGGATATTTCAAACAATAATCTGTGTGGGACTATTCCAACTTCTGGTGTATTTCAGCGATTTCCTCTAAAGAAGTAAGAACTATTTTTGGAATTTGGCTAAATTTGGGGTATCCTGCTCTGACTGCCTACTTGTCTGTCTGCAATTACACGTATCTATTTTGTCAGTATATCTATAATTGACTGCACAGTATCATAATGTCTATCTTCAAAGTTCTTTTACTATTGTGCATATGCATCAAGAAAATAGATTCTTGATGACTCATAGTCTGCTAGGATTGTTCTTGTTGTTGCCATTCTATTACTAAATCTATATGATCTTGAAATTGGCTTCTTGGCTCATGATTTTACTACTGGTGAATTTTATTTCTATATGTGACTCATGTATCCCTTATTGTATCCATGTCCATCTATTTTTCAAAGGAAGTACATATGTGCGTGGGTTGCGTGGACAATCTGTTGATACCTGTGTGTCTCCATTGATAAAAAAATGAGAAATGGGAAGTAGGGTTTCGGAAATGGGAGTAGATGGTGTCTACTATGGGTAGGAGACTTGAGGTAGACATCGTTACTTAACAAAAGGAAATGAGGCAACACTAGGAAACAGAGAGGGAGTTAGAATGGAATCTTCTATAAAAATAGGATCTTTGCATGAAAAAGAATAGAACTTTCAAATAGTAATGCTTCATTATCACATAAGGCAATAAGCAAGTTTTAAATTCATTCTCTATACATAAATGCTAGATGTGGCATACCCACATCTTCACTCATCGCGGTTATACAAAATCCCCTTTGATGTATAAGCTCAGGTACTGTGGAGTAATGAATCCCTTTGTTTTGTCTCACATTTTGTTAGTCTCGGCCATTTGCTACAGAACTCTGACATCCCGAATCCCACAGATGCATTCCCTCAACGCTCCCCAATCAACAAAATTTTGAGGCTGGGGTTTCGGCTTCCCTGGGTTTTTGAGCTGGTTCCATGTTTTCAATTTCCATGTTTTTGAGTCATGAATCCCTTTGCTTTGTCTCACATTTTGTTAGTCTCGGCCATTTGCTACAGAACTCTGACATCCCAAATCCCACGGATGCAATCTCTCAATGCTCGCCAATCAGCAAAATTTTGAGGCTGGGGTTTCGGCTCCCCTGGGGTTTTTGGTTGGCCCACATGGGAAAATCAGAAGAGATTTGTCAATGTGATTTCCATTTGGCATTCAGTTACCCTATTCTATTTTTGTCTAGCAATCTTATTACCCGGTTCCTTGACTTCAATAAATCCGAAAGCACTAGACAAAAGATTCTTGGTTGAATAAAAAGGGTGTGAGAAGTAGAATGCAAGTCGTAAAATTTCAAAGTTCATTCTTGTTTCTAAAGGGTCTGTTGGAGAGCAATTTGTTATATGAAGATAAAGAAAATAAGTTCCTTTCAAAACCCATTATGTAAGTTATGACCGGGGAAGGGAGTTCTTAATTTTAAAAGTTGCTTCCATTCATCTGATTAGCAGATGTTTTTGTTGCTCTTTGTTTGATGGGAAAATAAATGACTTTCAAAAGGTATTAAAGTCTTGAATTTTGAATCTAAAACGAGTGATCGGAATCCTTGCTTAAGAGTTAGTTGTTTTTGATCGAAATGATGTGGCGCATGCTTTCTTGGTAAATGGAGCTATATTTTCAACATATGAACTTGCATTGAGGTGTTTTTTCCCACGGACACCAAATCAAGTGCTTAACACTGCTGGTTAGCTCTACAAGATGAATTCTTCTTTCCTTCTATCTTAACCAAATCCATTAACCCAGATCAACCTGCACTATTGATCTCTTATACAAACTTGGCTCATTAAACTTGTCCAAAGTTGAAATGTAGTGTTAGTTAAAAGGGCTTCTTGATCATTGAGACCAATCTATAGACATTTTATGATTGTTTATTTTGGATGAATATTGACATTCTTCTTAGAACTATGCTATCATCGTTAAATTATGCACTGCAAATTTAAATCTTATACCTTGTATATATGTGGACAGAAACACCACATTTCAAATGATGTTCATGTGAAAGAATGATAATCAGTGTATGAAACACTGTGTATTATTTACCTGTGTGACCACCCTTTGGGTTAATAATGTAATATTTTTTATGTTCTTTCATATCATTTAATAATGAAATTTATGTTGCATTTTTCCAAAAATGCAACAAAAAACAATATATTTTCATATGGTGAATGATATAGATGTTTCAAATGTGGTCTTGGAATCCCTTAAGGAAGGTATTCCATTTTCTTTTTCATGAGTTAGGGATCAACTTAAAGCTTAGCCTTAAAAGGTTATCTATGATTTTGACTAACATTGCCTATTCTTAATTTCATGGTATGTTTGCTTAAGTTGAATTATTTTTATTTTGCAATCCACAGTTATACCATGTAAAGAGACCTACATTGGAAGACCCTACTTTACAATATTTCCCAGGACATCAAATATATTTTGCAATTTTTTCAAAATCAAAATCTGTACTATGAACAATCAAAACCTATGCATAGAACACAAGAAAATGGAGCTACCTCTTTTGAAATTTTTATTTTACTTATCAAACCTCCAGAAAATGGAGCTACCTCTAATTCTCTTATAAAAAAATCAATCCAAATTCTATTAGAAATATCCAAAATACAAATAAGTTGTGCTAGAGTGAGCTCTTATTGTAACTTGGGATTGTATTGTGGAGTAAAGAATATATACAGGGAATGAAATTGGCGTGTTTGGCTAGAGAAAACTACAACTTTGGCTGGAATTTCTTGCAAGAGGTTGTTGTTAGGAGTAGAAGGCAGGTGGGTTCTTAGTGACAAGGTGGGTGTTATTGTGGGTCACTCTCAAGATTTATTTGCAGTGGCCTAAAGTGAAGGCATGGCCAACCTCAGATCCTAGATTCTGACAGTAGAAGGCCCTTCAACTCTGTTTAAGAGTATGGAGCTTCCTCTAGCCACTTTTTCCTTTGCAGGTAAATTGTTATTCCCTATACTTGAATCACTCTTTGGTCCTTTTCTTAATGGGGTTTTTTGTATCTAATTCTCTCTATATATGTCTTTGTTCTAAGATTAGATTTAGGTCTACCCAATTTGTGATTTTTGGGCTACATTTGAGTGAAAATTTGCATAGAGGTAGTGTACATTCATCAGTTTAGTACATTGTTGATGTTCACATTATAAGAGGACCCTGCAGCGTGGGGGTGATTGATATAATTTGAAACTTGACACTTGTTGGCAGGTGGCCAGAGTGATAATTGGAAAAATTCAAATAACTATTTGAAAATTTAAGAACAAACCCTTTAAAGTTCATGTTATGTTGAGTTTAGAATAAATGTAATGTTGAGTTTAGAATAAAGGTGGATCCATTGCATGTTCTATACCATTAAATTAGTGATAGTACAACAGACGAATCAATCCATATGTATATAAGGTGAATTTCACAATATATTCCATATATTTATCTAGATTGATTTGCAACATGGTGGCATTTTACAAAAATTGAACCCATGCATAATGCCAAATTTTGCAGTTATGTGTTTGAGAGCTGCACAATGCCTAATAATTTATTTATGGTTTAGTGATAGATTCAAGGTGGAATTGTTGGGCCAATTTTAAGGGTAGATCATATTTTGGTGATTTGGGGTCCATAATTTTTGTAGCCTATTTCAAGTATTAAATGACAATTTTAGGGGTAAAAAAATCATAAACAAAGTTTGCAATTATTTTACATTATTATACTCATCAAGAGCTTTCTAATAGCATGAAAATGGCCTCAATTAGAGTCCATATGAGGAAGTTATGCCTCCCACAAACTAACCTATGGTTTGACCATTGCAGTGCCTTGTAGATGCTACTTTGGACCTCATTACACACAAATGTAAAGCTAGTCACATGTGGACTTTGAAGAAGATTCTAGAGGGTTCAAAACCCCAACCCTAATTAGGAGTCGAGGCATTCAAAAACCTTAACCCTTGCCCTTGATGGTTATTAAAACATGTCAAAAACTAAGATGCAAGGAAAGGACGAGGTTTTCTTCCTATTGTACCAAGCTTGAATCAAAATAGTATAATTATATTTGAGTATCCTTGGAAAAAGAAGATCTTATAGTATACATTCATAGTTCACAATGTATATTCTAACTACATAGTGAGACCGTCTGTTTTTATATAGTGCATTATATATCTAAGAAGAAAAGAGCAAGACATTACCCTCATTCTCATGTTGGGTTTTCCCACATTAAGTTTTATAGGGGTGTTTATTATGTGTTTATTTTACCACTATAACTTCTCTCTTAATTTTTTAGTTTATTTCAATATTTTGAGAGATATACATGCAATATTACATTTTTAATCATAATTAAACACTACATATAAAGTATAACCTCATAATATTTTGTATTAATGATTAATATATACTCTCACAAAGTTGAAGAGATTATCCACATTCATAATTTTTTAAGTTAACCAATCTCCATTTTCTCTAATAAAAAATTCTATAATTTCGAAATAGCATAATAATGTGTAAATATTATTTTAAAAAATATCATCTAATTACTGTCATCATTTGAAAATAAAGTTTATTTCTTTAATAATATTTTAATATTTTTTCATACTAAATCATTTTTCTAATATCATCTAATTTATTATCATCATTGGCATATAAATTTTATTTGTTTAATGATATTTTAATATTTTTTCATACTAAAGCATTTTCCTAATTTATTATGATCATTTGCATATAAAGTTTATTCAAAAACATTTTTGTCTTCAACCTAATGAGTGCAGTCTAATAATAAGTTGTGAAAGGAGGTCACTAATAAATTGGAGGGGAAGCTAGACATGCTTCTATATGACACTCTTGACAAGATTGTGTAGACAGAAGATGAGAAGGTCATCAATGTCCCATGGATGGTCCTGGTGCTTGACTTTAATATTAATTAAGATTGTCTGACTAATCTTCTACAAATATTACTAATTTTTAAAATTTCAAATATACAAATTTTGGTGACATTTAGAGGACAGGAGAAACAAAAATCAAATGTCTATTTTTTTGTATCCAAGTATAGAAATCTTAGCAAATCATATATCTTAAAAAGAATTATAACTATACTAGCAATTGCCTCTAAAGGTGCAAAGGAACGTCGATTAAAGCTACAAACAACAAACATAAGGTGTTGTTGAGGAAAGTTGATGAAAGGCAATAACATTTTTACTCTCAACTTGCAAAGGAAAAAAAAATCATTACTTTGATATCAACTACTAAACCAAATTACTTCTTAATGCTTAAGAAAAGCAAACTATTGGTGGGAATTGAAGCTACTAAAACATAGAAAGTCAAATGTTGAAATATCAACCATACAAAATGGTAACCAAGATGAGCAATTAAAGGTGTTTAGGAAAATATCAAGATATATCGATGAAACTAATTGTCTTTCCTCTTGGTAAGGCTTCAATATATTGTACAGGCCTATATCAAAATGTTTTTGAATCAAAATAATGATTGTATAAGAGGTCCAAAAGCTTCAATATACGGTTCAACCATAAAATAATGTTGTCCAACCAAAATAATGATTATCTAAGAGCTCGAATCTTGAAGATGAAAATAATAAGGTTGCGTCTCAAAACTACTAGACGGGTTGGTTTTTACATGGAACCACTCTTTCATAATTCTTAATGTAGTTGTTTCTCATAAAACAGCTTTTGCAACAATTACCCCAGTTATTTACCCACTCCCTTATAGCTAGAAGGGCTTGAGAAAGCAAAAATTAAAATAAAAGTTACTTTAGGAACAAGAGAGGTAGCTAGATGGCAGAGTTGCATAGAGAGAGAGAGAGAGAGAGAGAACGTAAGGATGATTTGGGGATTAAAGCATCAGTTGGCCAAACAAGTTGGAAATCCTTCTTGTTCTTAAGGTGGAATTTACAATTTAACAATAAAAATCTAGAATATTCTAGATATTACAAGCAACTAGCAAATGGAAAATATAGCATTCTCCAATCAAGAGACATTTGTATTTAAGGAAACCAAAATGGATCAAGGATACAAAATTGTTTGAAATGAAGGAGTGAGAAACAATTTTCTAACATGAATCACTTTGACTTTTGCTACAAGAAGAAACTATATCAATGTCACTTTCGTTACTAGGCATTAAAATTGAGGATTTTTTATTATGAAAAACTAAACTTAAAAATCACAAGTGGTATGTAAAGTACGACAAAGAGAGAAAAATAGTTTCTTACCTTTATCCAATTCAGGCTATATGGAATTCAACTCCATATCAAGCATGGTTACTGTATCCTGCATATGGTAAACATGGGTGTCCACAATGTGCACGAGGAGATTGGAGACCATAATTGGAATAGGGTTATCATCCTCCTCATAGTCAACAAAAAATCCATCACATGCTCTCTTATGACAATTCCATTGGGATTTATGGCATGTTTTGAGTTGTTCTCCTCCTTTTCATCATAGTGGGGTTGGGATGAAGGACTCTCCACACTGGAGATCTAAAAAAGTAGAGACTGAACCGTCAAAGAAAATTCCAACCTTGGCACCTTACCTAGAGACACTGTAATCACAGTATTCTTGTTGATCATGGCCACAATCCTTTGGGTGAATTTGTTGACAGTGGGGCTTGGTGAATTTACCCTAAACACAAAATCACCATCTACATTCCCACAGAAGGTCCCACTTCTTACGAGGGACAAGATATCTTGAAGCTTTGAAGGTGGGCATAGCTTACCTTCCAAGAATAGTGTTAGTTAAGGAATGTAGGGAGCCAAGATAATGCAACTACAGACAACTACGAAATTGGTTGAGAATTGAAGTTTATTGCATGAGCGGTTAACAAATACCTATCACAAACAAAAAATCAAGGAGTCTATGCAACAAAGCCCTTTAGTGAACAAATGAGAGGGTAAAATCATGAATATGGGTGTCTATATGGTGAGGAAAATTCTGATAAAAATATGTGATGAAACTCCAAATATCTATGCAAATATTCATGAAACATTTATGAAAAATAAGAGATGCACTAGTACAATCTATGTACTTTTTCATTGTAAAAAAACTATGTCAAAATTGAATAGTTGGAATTGGAAAAAAATTGCAATAAAAAAAACATTGTTTTCTAAAAAAATAGCAAAAATAGACACCCAAATTCACATATCAATAGAAAATATTTAAACATACTAAAGATTATCTTTATCTACTTATCCTTATATTTAATGTGAAGATAATCATTGTTTGTAATTTTATTTAATTTATGTATTTTTATCACACATATTGTGTTGTACACTTAAGGGTGTTCCTTTGCATGTATTATATTACAATTCCAAGATTATTAATTAAAATGGCTACACCTCAGTTACAATAGTCCATATAATTTATTTTTAGGTCCATATAATTTATTTTTGAGAGCGTAGTAATGATTTTGCTAAAACCTATTTAGTTATTCTTAATTCATCACAAGAGATTAATGTGCCAATACATGATAGGGTGTATGTTCTATTGTGTTGTTGATGGATGTTGTAATATTGACTTTTGAGCAAAGTGAGGATTCTATAACAACTCTTACAAATCCGAAAAGTTTGTTCCATGTTGATTTAAGGGAGACAAATTTTAGGCTTAATAATCTAAGAGAAAATTTCATGTGCTACATAAAGAACAAATAGGGAAATACCTTGCTAGCAAACATGCCATCATGTTGGATTCCTTTTAGGTTTTGCTAGAAATTGATGTACAATTTTGTAGCTTGTATCTGAAATTTGTATATTCTGATTTACTTTTCATATCATTTCTAGTGTAAAGAGGATAAATGTATAGCTTTAAATTAGAGGAAATTGCAACTTCCCAACATCTATATTTCGTTGTTTAGAAGGATTTGAGTTTATTTAGAAAGATGCTTGTACATATATGATGTAATTACAAATTGAGGTGTTCCTAATTATAAATTGAATTATTATTATCCTTGATACACTACTATGCGTGCCATCACATATTTTCTTCCATATTTATTAAGTAATTAGTCATGAAGTTTATCCTTACCCAATGTAGATGGATATACACAAAAGCTATATTCTCTATTTTTTATATCTTAAATAGTTTTGACAAGAACTAAATAATTTATTGTAAATAATGTTGTTATTCTCTACTGGAAGTAGGACTTTCTAGCTTCTCTATTTTATTCTTTTAGTGAGTCTATGGGCTACTAATTATCTCTTCCATTTGTGTGTTTCAAGTAGGAGCTACTTATTATGACTATTTCATATGTGGCTTGTAATTGTAACTAGTGATTTGCATCTACCTACCTAAAAAAAGCATAATATGTCAAATTTATGTTCCACAATATGTCAATATAAATGTCAACATTGAATACATTCATCTATATGGTTTTTAATATTATTTAAGTTTTATATTTATGTTTATGAATTTTAAGTGTGTGTGTGTGTGTGTGTGTGTGTGAGTGAGAGAGAGAGAGATTTGAGACAGTTTGAATTCTTTTGGGAGACACACAATTAACATCATAACATCTACCCACGAAGCACACCTATATTTTTGTTGGTGACATAACTCCTTATACCAAGGAGCAAATTAATTAGTTTCAAATATATTCTTTAGTGTATTTACATTTTATAGAAATATCCTTCACTTCAATTTTCAGATGTTTCTTTTGTATTTCCCATGATTTTACTGTTCTATTTTGACTTCATCGCATTTATATTATTATTATTATTATATATATTTTAATCCTTTCAACGTTATTTTACACCTTTTAGGGCAATTGCCAATATATCCTCTATAACCAACTTAAATGTGTACACCCTAGTGTCAATTCAATGATTCAAAGTTGTATATATCTTTTTTTTTTCAAAATAAATAAAATTGTAAAATACCATGTGTGCCTATTGATGTAGAACAAGATTTGTCCAATATAATATGTCTGTAGTGGGTTCTGCCCAACCAAGAAATTGCTGTGAATACGTAAGAATAGTAAATAGTTATAAAAGAAACAAAATGTTGGGTTGATAGATGGATTTGTTATATACTTTTGATGTCACAAACCATGTGATCCTTCCACTCCAATCTAGATAAGAGATATGCTCCTTTTTATTTTGGATTATTATAAATATTTGTTTAAAGTAAATCTATGGATATATTTGATAATAAAGTAAATCATTTATCTGTTAAAGGTAATTCACATGAAAGAGATGAGAATGAACACCGACCATAATGGACATTCTATGGATGTTTTTGTACAATTTCGAAATAGTGTCATATCAACTTTATTTACAAACATTTTTTACAAATTTTGATAATGGGACGATGGCTTGACAACTATTTTTCACTATAATGAGCAATTTTATCATCAAATTCTATTTCTGCACATAGTGCGTGAGATTTTTTTTATAAACATGGAACGTGCAAGAAACAAACACCATTCGAATTTAATAATAGTGTATTACAGTGTGTAAAACCAACTAAAATGTATAATTTAAAGGTCACACCATGATTCCAAGTTGCTTTTATCAATTTTCTTAAAATTAATAAAATTGTAAAGCATAAAGTGTTTTTTAATGCAGAATAAAATTTCTACAATATAATATGTCTCTTTTGGTGCACAATGAATGCTGCGCAATCAATAAATTGCTCTGCATGAGCAATCAATAAATTGCTCTGCAGTTTCATGCTTTCGTGCTGTTGCAAGTTTCGCTTTCCTATGAAGCCCATGAGTTTCACATGTCATGGTGTACTCAAAGTTGGCAATACAGAAAATCCATTGTTTCCCTCGATCTAAAAATTCGATAAAAACATACTAGTTGAAAGTAATTAAAAGTCAATAGCATCTAGATATAATTTAAACTTGTTGGTGTGGACAATTCAATGAGAGTTGTTTGAATTCATGTTTGAATATGGTTGAGCATGTTTGGTTATGGTTGGCCATGGTTCATCACGATGGACTAAAATTGATTATGATTGATCATGCTTGATTATGATTGACCATGCTCGATAATGGTTAACCATGTTTAACTATAACATAATTTGGTTCACTATATTTGACTATGGTGGAATATGTTTAACTATGGTTGACTTTAGTTGACTATTGCTAGCTTTGACTAACTTCGATAACCATGTTTGATAATGGGTAACTTTGCTTAACATAAGTTAATTAAGGTTGACTACTATTGATTATGGTCGACCATGCTGATTGTGGTTGATTATGGATGACTATGGTTGTCTTTGGTTTACCATCGTTGAATTTTGCTTACTATGGGTGACCATGGTTGTCTATGGTTGAACATTGTTGACCATGTTTAACCAGTGTTGAATATAGTTGACTTTGGTTGTCCATGTTGGCCATTGCTAATTATAGATGACTATGGTTGGCCATGTTTTATTATGGTTGGCCTTGGTTGACTTTAATTGGTTGTGGTTCTCTATGGTTGACCATGATCAATAATGTTTGATAATGGTTGTCTTTGGTTGTCTATTATTGACTTTGGTTAACCATGGTTGACTATTATTCACTTTAGTTAACCATGGTTGGTCATGGTTGAATTTGGTTGACCATAGTTATATATCACATTACAATGCTCATCTTGGTTGACTTATGTTAGATTGATATGTTCCTTAATGCTCATGTCACATTAGGATGTCCATTAAGAATTATGTCATAGTATTACATTACTCAAGGGGTTTACTATATTATTGCAACATTCCCCAATGTATATGTTGCATTCTGACATTTATCAGGTGTGATGACAATTTAATGATGTTCCTTAATGGTTATGTCACATTCTGACATTCATTATGGTGGACTTAAGCCAAATTGCAGTTTTCCTCAAGGGTTATGTTGCATTGCAATGTTCATGAATGGATATGTTGGATTGCGATGCTCCTCAATGGTTGATCATTGTTGGCTATGGTAGACCAAGTTTGACTATTGTTCACCATGCCTAGTTATGGTTGTCCATGGTGGACTTTGTGACATGAGGAGGTATCCTTTAATGTTATGTCACGTAACAGATGGTGGACTCTATTATTTTGTCATGTTGTGGCATTAAGAATTTAACTTGAATTTTATTTCAAATTATAACATTAAGAGGTTTAATTCAAATTTATGTGACATTACAACATTAGGAGTGATTGCAATTGTGACATGAAGAGGTTGAATTTAAAATTAGGTCATATTGTGACTCAAACTAGTTGATAATATGATTATGTCACATTGAGATGTTCTTCTTGGTTGATTATGTCGAACTGATATATTTTTCATTGGTTATTTGAGATCACAAAGTTTATTAAGTGATATTTCAAATTCCTCAAGGGGTATGTTGCATGACATTTCTCAATGGTAATGTCACATTATAGTTTTCAACATTCTTGAACTTATGGAAAAATGCAAGTTTCCTAATTGGTTATGTTACATTGTGATGATCAACAAGGTTTATGTCGCATTGTGAGGTTCCTTTAGGGTTATGTAGGATTATATGACATTCCTTACTGGTTATGTCACATTGTGACTCTCACATTAGTTAAAGTTTGATAAATTACTAAATTCCTCAATGGTTATGTTATAATGAGATGTTCATCAAGGATTTTGTCGCATTGCAATGTCCCTTAATGGTTATGTTGCATTCTGACATTCATCTTGGTTCACTTATGTCAAATTGTGATGTTTCTTGATGGTTATGTTGCATGGTGACATTTACCAAGGATTATATCACCTTCTGATATTGCTCAAGTGTTATGTTGGATTATGACATTCCTTAGTGGCTTTGTCATAAGGAAATGTTCATATTGGTTGGCATATGTTGGATTGTTACATTCCTTGATGATTTTTTTGTAATGTGACATTCATCTTGATTGACTTATGTTGAACTGCTACATTCCCCAATGGTTATGTTGTATTGCAACTTTCATGAAGGGTTATTTTGCATAGTGGCATTCCTTTAAGGTTATGTTGGATTGCAACGTGCCTTAATGGTCATATCTCATTTTGATGTTCATCTTAATTGACTTATCTTAGATTACTATGATCCTTAATGGTTATGTCATATTGAGACATTCATTAAGAATTATTTCGCATTGCAACATCCCTTAAATATTACGTTGAATTGCAATATTCCTCGAAAAATAGATATTTTTCATAATAAAAGAACAAAATAAAAATATATGTTTTTCATAATAAAAATAACCATAATAACTTGAATTATATCCCCACATATATAAACGTTGAATATCTTCAAATTATTATATAAGACATACTATAATAGTTTGCAGTATAAAGTATCAAAATATTCACTAGATTATGAAAATGTGTAAAAAAACTCTTACATCTTAATAAACAACTAGTCTTATGAGGCCAAACAACCTAAGCCATGATGTATATTGTTGAAATTTGTAGTGAGGAAGGTCTTCTACATTGCTTGGTGTCTAGGCATGGAGAAAGGACCTAGGTGACTCTCCTAGATATTTACTTTAATGTTATAAAGTTAATGTGAGTTTTTATTAATGTTGTGAGTGAAAATGATCTTATTTCTCATAAGTGTAATTTGTCTCACCCATGGAAAGTGAAGAGTCACTTGGGAAGGAAGAGACAATGTCACTTGGGAAAGTGAAGAGACGAATTCATTCTCACAATTAATAAAAAGAGAAGTAGGAGAGTTTAGACACACATTCCAAAGTGAGGAAGTGGAGAGGATCGAATTCCAAGAGAGGAGACATGGAGAGAAGTGTGAGAGGAACTAATTCCAAGAGAGGATAATATTGATCAGAGATGAAGAGGAGGGAGTAGCAAAGAAGATGGCACATTTCCAAGTAAAGGAGAGGGCATGCACTCCTAGAAATGAGCTGTTATTAAATGATTTCCGTTGTTGTTGTTTGAGGGCACATTTCTAAGAAAGGAATGAAGGTATGCACCCCAAGAAGTATCAGATATTAAATAAGTCTGTTATGTTGTTGTTGGAGAGGTCCATTCTTCTATAGAAGGTTGGTTGTACAGTCTATTGATGGCTTAGATTTCAAGACAAAGTTTTAGGTCCTGAAATTCTAGTTGTTTGTTGCTGAGAGTGACTGTTCAAAGTTCCTGTATAGTACAAAAGTAAACATGAAGTGACCAAGATACAAATCTAAGATTGTGACTGAGAAAGGCCTTACAATAGTTGTCGGCATGGTTTCCAAAGCTTGGTACAATTTTCGAGGTGGTGGACTGAGGTACTTGTGAGTTACGTACTGTAAATTTAATACTGATATGTTATGTTACTGTACATGTGTATAATTACTCCTATGCTTAATAAAAGAAATTACTCACTTGGACTGGTTTTTCCCTTAGGTGTTTTTTCCAAGGTCTTTGGACCAAAAATGACTGTGTCAAATGATTTTTTCAGTTTGTTGTTCCTAACTTATTTTCCCCTGCAAATGCGCTTAACATGTGTGTTTTAGCTTACTATTATATGGAATGTGAGCATGTGATATGTTTTGAATTTTTCCTATGATTGTAGAAGACTACGACCAAAGTATTGTTAAGTTATTGTTAAGTGGTTGACTGATTTTTAAGTTTGTTTTGGAAAAATTTGTAGTTGTGTGTTTGAGGACAGATTTCTTAACATGGTGTCAAATCTAGGGCTCTAAGTGATTCAATGGAGTGTTTTGTGGCAATTGTGTGTGCAAGAGTATTGTTGGTTAGTACAACTGAGTGTGATTTTTTGCTATAGGTGAGCATAATTTCTTTGTTTGGGTTTAAAACTGGAAATTTTGCAGTTTACAGTTATGCATCTAGCCATATGATGGGAATATGAGAAGTGTTCCCTATAGTTTTAGAGATGAGATCATGCATGCAATGGAGGGAGTTGGATGGTTTGGATTCTAACTCGAGTTAGGAGGTTCTCTGAAGGTGGCAGAGGGATGCTTGTACACCATAGCTAAAATATTTCCCCTCAGTATTAGCTCCGGAGGATGAGGATTATAGCATGATGTTTTGGGATGGAAAAAGGCTTCTATATTCAAAGGGAGTGACCTTGGATGCAATAGTGAGGCACATCAGCAAAGGAAAGTTGTATAGGTTGTTGTAAAATCCTGTAGGTGGGTCTAGGGATATCTTGGATGAAATATCAATGTCAGAGATAGAGGGAGAGTGAGATGCTCTGGAGATTGAGGTGGTATCGAGTATTCAGTCTTCGATTCAGGGAATATGGGTGAGAGGCTTATTCCAGTACTGTTAGAGGAGATGAAACTATAGGATTCTCAGGAGTGTGATGAGACTCCTTGAAGAATGGGTGAATGGCATAGGTTTTCAGATCAAAGTACAGGGCAGGTAATGACATAAGCTCTAGAGTCAGAGGGAGTTACTACAGCAGACCATGTGATGGGATTTGAGATAGATTCAGGTGGCAAATGTGCTAGAATTACCTCCCTTATTAAGAGGGAGTGTTGAAATGTGTAGCGAGGAAGGTCTTTTACATTGCTTGGTGTCTAGGCATGTAGAAAGGATCTAGGTGACTCTCCTAGACATTTACTTTAATGTTATAAATTTAATGTGAGTTTTTATTAAAGTTGTGAGTGAAAAATATTTTATTTCACATAAGTTTAATTTGTCTCACCCATGGAAATTGAAGACTCACTTGGGAAGGAAGAGACAAAATGATTTGGGAAAGTGAAGAGACAAACAACAGTCATTCTCACAATTAATAAAAAGAGAAGTAGGAGAGTTTAGACACACGTTCCAAAGTGAGGAAGTGGATTGGATCGAATTCCAAGAGAGGAGACTTGGAGAGAAGTGTGAGTGGAACTAATTCCAAGAGAGGCAAAGATTGAGCAGAGAGAAAGAGGAGGGAGAAAAAAAGAAGAGGGCACATTTCTAAGAAAAGGAGAGGGCACACAGTACTAGAAATGAGTTGCTATTAAATGTTTTTCATTGCTGCAGTTTGAGGGCACATTTATGAGAAAGCAATGAGGTCACACACCCCAAGAAGTTTCATATATTAAATCAATCTGTTATGTTGTTGTTAGAGAGGTCCATTCTATTGTAGAAGGTTGGCTATATAGTCTATTGATGGCTCATATTTTGAGACAAAGTTTTAGGTGCTGAAATCCAGTTGTTTGATGTTGAGAGTGTTTGTTCAAAGTTCTTTTACATTACAATATTTAAGTTAAAGTGTTGGGTGCTCTAAAACTGAGATACAAATATGAGATTGCGATTGAGAAAGACCTTATTGTGGTTGTGGGCATGGTTTCCAAAGCTGGGCACAATTTTCGAGGTGGTGGATTGAGGTACTTGTGAGTTAAGTACTATAAATTTAATGTTGATATGTAATGTTGTTGTACCTGTGTATAATTCCCCCTATGCTCAATAAAATAAATTACTCACTTGGATTGGTTTTCCCCTTAGGGGTTTTTTCTAAGGTCTTTGGACCAAAAATGACTGTGTCAAATTATTTTTTTAGTTTGTTGTTCCTAAGTTATTTTTCGCTGCAAATGTGCTTAACATGTGTGTTTTAGCTTACTGTTATATGGAATGTGAGCATGTGATATGCTTTGAATTTTTCCTATGATTGTAGAATACTAAAACCATAGTATTGTTAAGTGGTTAACTGAGTTTGAAGCCTGTTTTGGAGAAATATATAGTTGTGTGCTTGGGGAAAGCTTTCTTAACATATATACCTAGTGGTATCTCACCTACAATGTCCATATTTGGAACAAGTAGGAAAAAGTATCATTTTAATCAAATCATTTCATTGTTCAAATAATAAAATACATCAGCGATATTTGTTAGAATACAAGAGCTTGTCATGAAATCATAAAAATGTGAACACAACTTTGATATAATTAAATTACATATAAGAACTATCCCATATTCTCTTACGTTCTTCGAGGAAAAAATACACACACACACACACACATATATATATATATAAACTAAATTCAATAAATTTTAAATTTTATTTAAAAAAATAATAACCTTAAAATATATATAAACAAGTGAAAATAGCAGCGAAGCAATTTATACCCACCTCCTAAAAATATTTGAATGTAGAAATTGTGCATAAAATAAAATAAAATGATATACTAATATTCACAAATTTGATTAATTATGAGTTTTTAGATATATTATTATTTATAAATAATTATAATAGAGAAAAATGATTTTATATTTTATAGAAATATTTGAATGTAGATTTCGTGCATAAAATAAAATAAAATGATATCATAATATTTACAATTTTGATCACTGGATAGTTTTTAGATATATTAATATTTACAAATAATTATCAGCACAGATCCATCTTAAAAGAGATCTACCAAGGGTAGAGAGGGATCAAATCTTTTAGAGATGCAAATCCTTTTTAGACTGGAAATGTTGAGGAAGTGTGTAATGCAATGTTTATGGTTTTAATTTATCTAATTTGTGTAGAGCTATAAAATGAGCCTCTTCAGCCTAATAATAGAGAAAAATGATTTTATATTTTATAAAAACAATTATAAACATGTAATATAGTTACAAGTCCACGAAAAATAGAAAATAAAAAAAAGAGAGATACAAAAGTAGAAGAAACAAGCTTATTAGAAAATATAGCTATTAATTTATAAGAAAGAATTAATAAGTTTTAGAATTCTATTAATTGATTGTTTAACGTTTTTACACAAAGTTTAAAACCCAAAACGTGTATGTTATATGTTGTAAAAGAGTAAAAAAATCATTCAATATATTTTTATATAATAATTTTAATGCAAAATTTAACCTTTAATTTAACTCATTCTTACTTGGTTCAATGATTATATATTAATTTGATTCTCATTACAAGAGATAAATTATAATTTATGAAATACGTAAGGTAAAAATATTATTTCATTACTTGAACAAAATGTTTTTATATAGAAAATATAAGAATATGTTTAAAAGAATGAATATAAATATCTAATCACTACGTGGAGAAGGACTCATTTCTACAATTGGAGTGGGGAGAAGTGTCTCTCTATTCCATAAAAAAAACAAAACAAAAAAAAACTAAAAAACTAAAATAAAAAATAAGAATGTATGCATCAATATTGTAGCATAGTGGATTTCGGGTGGGGGAAAGTGTCCATTTATCCCATAAAAACAAAGAAAAGAAAAAAAGACAAAAAATAAACAAACAAAAATAAACAAAAATAAATAAAAATAAAAAATAAGAATGCATGTATCAATGTGTTGTAGCATAGCTGTGAGAGGGATGTATACTATAGTTTAGTGATAAAAGATTTACATTTTTAAATCTCTCGATACTTTGTAGAACCAAAGTACATGAATCTATACTGATTACCAATAATCAAATTATACTTTAACATTTTTTTATTTAAAATATTAAATTATTATACTTTATGAAATAACGTTAAGGATGAAGGTAATCATTCCACTCTGAGTATGGTTCCATGAAGTGAAACATAATTTTCTCCTATATCCCCTACATTAAAATGTAGCACTTTAAACACAACATTAAAATGATATAGTTAATTATATCCTGTATTACATAAATAAATACATACAGTTAGACACGGCATTTTATTTTTTATATTAATATAAAAATACCATTATAAAAAGATCATATATCAAATAATAATTGTTCTTATTATTGGATTGCTATACCAGTCCATTCCATATTAATCTTAAACCAAAACCAATTTTATTATATGACACATATTAAATAGCATTTCTGGTTAATTAATGAACCACAATCTCTAAATTTAGAAGGCTTATTATTGGATTGCTATACCAGTCCATTCCATATTAATCTCAAACCAAAACCAATTTTATTATATGACACATATTAAATAGCATTTCTGGTTAATTAATGAACCACAATCTCTAAATTTAGAAGGCGGCAGTGGGCATATAATAGGATTTTTGTTTTCAGAAATCAAAGACTAAGGCTCCCACACCAAAATAGAAGGCGGCCGGGATCCCATTAAATTTGGTCATTAATAATATTACAGTATAATGATTGATGGTATAAAATTTTAATATTAAAAAAAAGAGTATTATAAAAATTCATTATTGAAGTTGAGTATAAAAGATAAATGATTATTTATAAAAAAATTTAAAAAATTTAGTTATTAGATTAATTAATTCTTTTTTTAAAGTGAATGAAAATAATAATTTTACATATTTGTATCAATTAAAAAAATTTATAATCCGTGAGATGTAGAATAGTTGGTGGGGTATGGTTAAGACACAAAGGTCGCCGGTTCTAATCCTGAGGATACCAAAAAATCCAACCATGTTAAGGGTTGGTGCGGTCTAAGCCGGGTGCGATCCCCAGGTGATTTTGACAGCTTAGATGCCCCTGGTTGTGATAACTTAGCCAAAGGCAAACTTGCTAATCAAGGAAGTTCCACCACTTTATCAACAAAAATAAATTAAAAAAATCAAAAATTAATTTAGTGTTTACTTTTTACACAACTTTACAAAACTTAGTATAAATTTTTAAATAAATTAAAAACTACTCTAAAGTCAGCTGAAGTGAACTGCTAACTTATTGACATATACGTACCTCAAACAAGTATAATAACCTTTACAATATCTAACATTTACAAAATTGTATGTGTAAATATTATATGTTTGGGAATCAACCATCAAATATTAACTTTTTAAACTATGGAGAGTAATTATCTCAAATGGTGTGAAATGAAATTGTTAATTTTAATATGTTTTTTATAAAAATATAAATATTTAATGAAAGTAAAAACATTATATAAATATATATAATAGCTAAAGAGTTTTGAAATTCTATGACACCAAAATACTCACATTCATGTGGGTGAATACTATGAACAAGAATTATTATTTTACTACTAAAAATAGACACTTGGAGTCACCAGTTGAAAGTGGGGACACCGTCAAAAGATAATGAACAAGTGAACAACAAACAAGATATTTGATATCAATCAAATCCAAGTCAAAAACTTAGCAAACCGACTAGATCGACAATTATAGTGATCAATATATCAGCTTGAGATTTGATTGAGATGGCACAAGGCCTGGGAAAAAATTATATAATAGTGCACTTGAGGAAACACAGGATGTTGTGTGGTGCATAGAGAGAATTGTTGCTATGTGGAAAGTGTGTTGTTGAGTATTATCTCTCTGTTTAGAAAGTGCATATGTTGAATCTGCTACAGACATTTGGGAAAAGTCTACGTTGAGATTGGCTTAGTTGAGTTCATTGTTTTATGGTGGTGGTCCATCTCGGAGGTGAAGTTGGGCAAGTAATTGTGGCTGTCATCTTCTACGGTTGGGAGGAATTGGGAAGCTTCAAGTGTTTTCCCCTTTTTTCTTATTCCAAGTAAGTTGGATTATTCCATGTTGTTTAACTATGTGAACAACTGTAAAGTTTTAATTTGGTTAAATATTCATATTATGGAATGTATGGGAAAAATATATGCTGCTATGTTATTCATTATTTTAAAGTACTATCACCTTTCCAATAATAGACTTATTGTATTTTATAAATGGTTAAATTCTACTTGTTCTTATGAGTTTACTTAGTAATTTTATATTTAAGAGTCTACTATCATAATTGTTGTATGCAAAACACAAGTAGTATAGATAGTTTATTTCTTACATCTTTACCATTTTAACTGTACTCGATAGTAAGTAGGCAATTAAATTAAATTCTTAAGTCTATTCTATAATCGTTCAGAACCACTGTTAAGGTGAATGTATATATATATCCCTCTTTGTTCGCAGAAGATAAACACCATATCAATAGTTTTAACAGTTAAGTAAAGATCCAGATCCAAGAGATATGAACATAGAATAGTAAATAGTTACACGAACTCCTTAGATTTTACCTGTACAACATCTTACGCAACCATTATGCAGACTATGGATTAACTCAACAATAGGAGACATGTTAAAACTGTTAAAAATGGAAATAGTGATACAAGCCAAAAGGATAGCATTCATGACTAAAAATGATGCTTTATAATACAATACAAAAAGGTTATCAGGTATTTATAAACTCTGTTTGTAAATACTTATTGAAGTTGGAAGCGTAGATCCCCTTAATAATCAAATTGAAGGAGGATTTGAGACCATTGCAGAAGGTTGTGTACCTCTTGATAATCTTCCTTTGACTAGGACTTCTGATTCGGTACTCATAGAGTTACCATCTTCTAGGTATTTTGACACTTTTTCATCGTACAGTTTTCCACGTAGTGCACCTAGTAAATAGTCTTCGAATAATATTTTGCCACATCTCACTCTTCATATCGGTTGATCTCATCCTCCTCCTTTCTTGCTGCCACTATGGATGATCTTATGAGAATCACTATGGCCCAAACAGCCGCCACTAGCACTTCTGCTTTATGGGGAATTTCATTGGCCCAGGGTATCCCACAGGATGGTAAGATGAATCTGAACTTACCATTTATGCGCATGAATCCTCTCGCATTTGACTTAGGTCACACTCCCCACTTCTAGAGAATTACATATTCTTACACTAAGTGATTTACTTGGTGGTTCTGTACCATATCCCTCTAGTCAAGTGATCCATCTGGGTGTGGCCTCAAGTCCTATTAAGAATATCTTGGCCCTACCATCCCTACCTCCAACAGGTAACATTATTGTAGTTACACATACTATTCCACCAATTCCTACAATTGTTGTGATGACGAACCTGTCAGTTCCTTACCGAGGGGGGAAAGCTACAACTGGGGGGGAATTTGCACCTAGGGCCAACCCTTAGTTTTTTGAAAACAACCGATTTGGGGGAACAACCAGTTTTGGGGAAAAAATTTACTGGCAGCCAACCATTTATAGGAGGACAAAATGCCCAACCTAGCACCTCCATGGATACCACCATACCCCTATATACTGGGTTACCATACTTGGGAGATGCAAATGTTCCATGGGTTCAACCCAACCCAATGGGTATCCCTCTGCAAGGTGGCTTACCTACTCAACCTATCAACCCCATGTTTCCTACCTCCTAACCCCCCAAAACCCCATATATGGGAGGACCAACAGGTTCCAATATTCCATCCCAACCAACCTTAGGTCCTACTAGTAATCCGATTCCACATCAATATCCTTAAGTCAACCAACAGTTACCCTTTTTGGCTACATTAGGTCTTCCTAACTTGTCGCATTTGACAAATGATCCCATACAACATGCCCAATTCTGGCCAAAGATCTGAGCCAAACTACAATCGGATATTCCAAAATTCGATGAGAATCTAGGAGAGGACCCCAACAACCATGTGATGACCTACCATACGTAGCGTTCTTCCAACTCCTTAATGGATGACTCCATTCGGTTGAGACTTTTTCATAGGAATCTCATTAGCATAGTTGCAAAGTGCTACTTAGGGTTGCCACGAAACTTCTTTAGTGATTTCAATTCCCTTGCCATGACATTTTTGACACATTTTCAGTTACCAATTCGATATGAAACCGGTACTGAGATTTTGACTTTGCTTAGACAATCCACTTCCACTTACATAACTAATCATATTAATGATTGGAGGTGGTGGTGTCAATTAAATAAACTCCAACATTCCAGACTAGCTCTTAGTTGATTGGTTTACTAAGTCACTGTTTCCACCCATCACTAGGGATGTAGCCATGAGAGGTGTTGTTACCAAAGAGCAGGTGATCAATCATGCCCAATATCTGTACTTGGTATTTTCCCAATCTATAATGCTTTATGATATGATCCCCAATGCTCCTCGGCCCACAAACGACCCTTTGAGACTAGCTCTAGAACCTCATGCCAACGGTGTTGTAGGTTCCGTGAAAACTCAATTTGCAAGCCAATCTAATAGACAATAAGGCCAATCATCCCCCATTCTAGCTTCAACACATACTATGAATAGCAATAAAACCACACCTCCTCCTAATCAATCCTCCAAGGTGAATATGGCCCAATCCGCTCCTTCACAATAATTCATAGGTAAGAAGAAAAACAAAGGTAAATCCAAAAAATCTTCGAACCAATGGGAGAATAATAAATCCCAAGAAATGACAATTGAAATTAAACAAAAGAGAAAGGTGAAGTTTCCCTTCTTAATCTATGGAGATGAGCACTACGTGAAGGATTGTCCTCGTCGTGACGAGGTCACTAAATTCTTAAAATGGAATTCCCAACCGGTAGTATTAACTGACCCTTTCCTACCTCAACAACAGCAAATGGTTGCTCACAATCTTGCCCCTCCACAAGGAGGAAACACAACTCATCCTCGTCAATGGGATGCTTCCACAACTGCCTAAGTCCTCATGTGCATTGAGATAATTGGTTTAACCACCAGGTCCCAAACCTATGAACCTATTCAAGACAAGACTACTAAAGGAAGTCCTACGAATAAAACATCCACCTCCACTACCCCTCCACCTCCTGTCCCTCTTCAAATAGAGAAGCCCATTCTTGACACAGTGTTGTACCCTCCAAAAAGCATAATTTGAAAAGTGACATTTAATCCAAGTGCCCATGCCACTCAAAACTACAATATTATTGTGGATTTGGCCCAGGTACCTTGCGCTATGTTAAATCTCGAAGTTCTACAAAATTGTCCCACACAGCATAGAACCCTATTGTCAGCTCTCAGAGTTGTGGAATCTTAGACTTCCAACACCATCATGTTTAATCTGGAATACTTTAATATGAGGCTTTCTCATCAACTCGCGTTCCAAATCCATACGACCATTTGTGGGAAAAATATCCATCATACCATTTTGGATGAAGGGGCCTCAATTTCTATTATGTCTTTATCCTATTGGAGGGCTATTGGCTCTCCTAAAGTTAACCAAAATCTCACTACACTTAAGGAATTTGACAGTCGTGGTTTTTATCCTTATGGACTTTTACCATCTTTAACCTTGGAATTAGGGGGCAAAACTATGTCCATTCTAACAAAGTGTCCTCAAACACACAAGTTTTATTGATATGAAGTAAAATAGTTACATAAGACATGTGAGGGCTAAGAACCAAATCTACCTCATGTGAAATGAGTTTAAATAACCCAAAAGAAATAACTAAAATTCCGTTACCTAAAACTAAGTAAGGACACCTCACATAATCACGTGAGTGTGTAGGTGTCCTTTTACAATAAATTTTATTAAGTTAAAATCTAAACCTATGTTTTGGATCATAATTTCTAACAATCCCCCCTTTCATCCAAAACTTCTATAAAACAAATACCAAGTTCATTTATGAACGTAGTGAATTTAACCCTTCCAAGAGATTTAGTGAAGATATCTCTAGTTTGATCTTCTGATAGACAATACTTTGGCTTGATGATTTCCTTGATGACGAGAGTTCAATTATAATGATACTTAGTATCAACATGTTTTGTCTTCGAATGAAAAACTGTATTTTTGGCTAACTTGATGGCAGACTGGTTGTTGATAAAAAATGAAGTAGCTTCCTTTTGAACTACTTTAAGATCCTGTAAAATTATTTGTGGCCAAACTATTTGACAAGTTGCTTCCCAAGCTGAGATATATTTAGCTTCTATTGTAGAATTTTCAATTGTATCCTACTTTTTACAACTCCATGACACAGCAACTGATCCTATATTCATTAAGTAACTCGAAGTATATGCTCTATCATTAACATATCTAGAAAAATATGCATCTGAATAGCCAACAAGTCTAAAAACATTGTTCCTTTTAAACTCAAGTCCAAAATCTTTTGTTCCTTGAAGATACCTTATTACCCTTTTTGTTGCATTCCAATGACTTTCCCTAGGTTCCTACATATACCTGGAAAGAATACTAACTGAAAAAGATAACCCTGGCCAAGTATTGGTTAAGTAGATCAAACTTCCAATTAACTGTCAATACCTCGTACTACTGACAAGTTCCCCCCCTTCTAACTTAGAAAGTTTTAAGTTTTTCTCCATGGGGTAATAGCTGGCTTACATTCCTCCATTCCAAACTTCTTCAATAAATCAAAAACATCGACGTTTCCAACCTTAATCACGGTTTATAATCAAGACAATGAGTCAATGGTAAGGATAGCATTTCCAGGACATTAATATTCATTAAAGTTTGTTGTTGAGAGAACTGTGTTCTTCCCGAGCACACCGCCAAACTCTCAACGCAGGAATCTACGTGATGAAATAAAAAACATACTTAGTTTGAGAAATGAATATGCTTCTTTCTCTTTATATAAATTCAATTCCAAGATAGTAATGAAGTAAACCTAAGTCTATCATTTCAAAACCTATTTGAAGTTCTTGCTTCACCTAAAAAATATGATCATCATTATTACCTGTTATCAACAAATCATCAACATACATAACCAAAATGATTAAGTTTATTTTCCTGGACTCGAACATACAAAATGTCATCTAACTCACTGCGGATAAACCCAACTTTCTGTAGATAGGTATCCATTTTAGCATACCAAGCTCTAGAAGCTTGTTTTAACCCATAAAATGCCTTAACCAATTTACAAGCTTTCCTTTCTTCTCTTGGAATCTCAAAACCAAGAGGTTGAGTCATATAAACATCCTCCTGCAAATCACCATTAAGAAATGCACTCTTTACATCCATTTGGTGAACTTTAAATTCATTTTGTACAGCCAAAGCTAGCACAACCCTGATAGTATTCCACTTTGTTGTTGGAGAAAAGGTTTCTTCATAGTCAATACCTTCTTTTTTAGCAAAACCCTTTGCCACCAATCTTTCCTTATACTTATAAATTTCACCATTTTCCTTGTACTTAATTCTATAAACCCACTTACAACCAATGGGTTTAACATCCTTCGGACACTCAACGATATTCCAAGTCTGATTTTTTGTCACTGCATCATATTCACTTTGCATAGATTCCCTCCATTCATCATATTCAACTACCTCAACAAAAGTGGTTGTTTCATTAGCAGAAAAAACAAAATTTTGTGAACCCAAATTCCATTGATTCATTTGAGAACTCCTTGTACCTGTTTTATGTTTCTCATCAGACTTAACTTCCTGAAGTAACTTAGTTGCTCACTTTGGTGCCTTGTGTGCAACTTGAGAAGAAGTATCTTCCATAGAACTGTTATTAATGTTAACTTGATTTGAATCCTCTAAGCTAACTTGTGAATAATTTATTGAACCTTTATCTTCAACCTGCTCATTTGAAGTCCAAGTCATCTCAAACCACTGATCGTCTCTTGATTTGTTTAAGTGTTGCATTCATTGATGTTCCTTAGATACTTTTTGTTTTAAATGACTAAGTTGTTTTTCAATTTCTTCTGAACTTAGACTTGTTGTTTCACAGAAAATAATATCTCTATTGACAATAAATTTTCCATCTGATAAAATCCTATACCCTTTCTTCTGTTCAAAATAGAAAAATAGAATGCATTTCATACTTCTAGAATCTAACTTTGTTCGCTTTTCTTTTGGAACAATGGGATAAAAAACAGAACCGAGAACTCTAATATGTTTAATAATAGGTTTGAATCCATACCATGCATCATAAGGAGTAATTCCATCAGAATATGAAGAGGGAGACTGATTTCTCAAATAAAATGTTGTATGTATTACCTCATCCCAATAACTTGAACTTAATCCTTTGATAAATAGCCTTGCTCTTGCCATACCCAATAATGTTTGATAAATTCGTTCTGTTACTCCATTTTGCTGTGGCGTATAGAATTTAATCAATTGTCTCCTTATTCCTTTTTCCTGGCAATATGTTAAGAATTCATTCGATTTGTACTCATCACCATTATCAGTTCTCAAAGTGGCAATTTTTTCCTTAGTTGCAGTTTCAACCAAATTCTGAAAAGACTGAAACTTAGCAAATGCTTATGATTTCGCCTTCAAAAAATACACCCAAACCATCTAGCTAAGTTCATCAATAAATATATTAAAAAATACTTTCACCCACCAAGTGAAGTGTCCTAAGGCCCACAAATATCACTGTGTATAAGTTGCAATATCCTAGTTGCCCTCCAAGTGTTTTTTTCTCTATTTTCCAAAAATGAAAGCTTGACATCTTGCATTTTCCTTCCGAAAAGTGGGTAACCCCTTTACCATTCCTTGTTGTTGAAGTTGAACTTGAGACTATCATCATTCAAGTGACTCAAATGAAAGTGCAACAATCTCATGGGTGTAATACTAGCCTCAACTGAACCTACAAATTCCTTCATTCTTGGAATGACTATGCCATTCATTCTAAGAAGTTTTCCATCCTCATAACCTGTAATCACTGTTTTGTAAGCATCCTTAATTGAGTTGATTTTAAGTATCCTATCTCCCATCACAATTTGATGTACTAGCTGACAAATCAAAACCAAAGACAACAAATGTTTCTTAAAGGTGGGAACAAACCAGACATTAAAAATCATTCTTTCCTCAATTCCTAGTAAAAATACCTTAACTGACCCTTTTCCCTGTGGTATATGTGGGGTATCATCTACTAAAAAGGATGAATTCAAATGGCAATCCTGATAATTCTGAAAGAAATATTTCATGTATGTCATATGTTGAGTGGCTCCTATATTCATGATCCATGCATCCTCAAAATCTCTTCTGAAAGAGAAAGTTGATTGAACTAAGCGTGTTGCTTTTGTTTGTTGAAATGTTGTAAAAACATATTCATAATCCTCATTATTCTCTTTATATACATATTGTGCTAATGAATATTCTTCCTGCTTTACAATCTTATCATAAGAAACTCTGCAATCGGAGGCATAATGTCCAATCTGATTGCATTGAAAGCAAGTTACATGTTTTTTACCTCTTCCTCTTCCATTGAATTGTGAATGTTGATTACCTGTACCTTCTTCTTTTAAATTAATATTATTCCAATTCATATCACCTCTACCTTTGTCTCTTCCTTGGCCTCTTCCTAGGCCTCTTCTTCTACCACAACCTTGACCACCGCCCCAATTTAAATACTAAAAATAATTGCGTTGATTTTCATTCTCTGTATGATCATTGCCTCTTGTAGGATAAACACTTTTTCCTATGGGTTGTTTGCTTGTGCTAGCAACCAATACGTCTTCTCCTTACTGTTTTGACTTACCAAAAGTTTTATCATGGTTTTCTAGTAGCTCACTAAACTTGTCAAAAGTAATGTTGTCCAACATATTTGTGAGTTGTAAAGATTCCAAAAAGTGCTTGTATGATTCGGGGAGTTCATTAATTAAAATAACGACCATTAGACTATCTTCATTTTTTCCAAAACCTGCTTTAAAGTTATTTCCTTTTTTATATTCTTCAATGTTGAAATATAGTCCATATCATCACCTCCCTGAGTTAATTTCTGCTGAAATAACTTTAGCTGAAGATCAATTCTTTTGGCTTCTGGTTGTGAATCAAACAAGTCTTTAAGAGTTTTCCAGGATGACCAAGCAGAAGAATAATTTTCTATGTGAACTTAAACATCATCAGATACAATACTTTGGATAAGCTCTAAAGATTTAACATCTTTCAGTTCCCACTTAGCTAATTGATCAATATCGGTAGGTTTGGTCAGTTGTGGATTGCAAATGCCCTTCCACAATTCATTGTAAATTAAAGTACTTTGAATATGGCGACTCCAAACTTTATAGTTTTTTGACCCTCCAACTTGTCAGAGTCATTGTATAAACAAACAACTTTGGACATTGTGAAGCATTAAATAACAAAAGACCAAAAGATATGTATGATGAAAAAACTTAAAAAGCCTTATAACTCCAATATAAAAAAATATCACCTTATTTCACCATAAACTCCTTATATCATCACAAAAATATGTACATTAAATATTGTTTTGCCACCTCAAAAAGTTTACACCTCAAAATATCAAAATATTAGTAACTACTGCACCACCATCAAAACCACCATGAAGAAAAACTATACACTAAATACAAAGCCAAAAGCTTACAGATTGTACATGCACAGAATAGGGTAGAATTTTGTATTTGTAATATTTTGGGATTTTACGGATAAGAGGGTCATCATTGTAGTTTGTTTTAACACTATGAATAGTAGGAAACTTTTTTTCATTTAAAAAAAAAGAAAAAGTGACATTTTGCAGAGATGTGATTGTTTTGACGTCACACATCACTTAAATTAAAAAAATATTGACATAACAAATAAGATATGATTAAAAAAGTAACAAATAAGATATGATTCTAGCTAACAGATAAGGTATTTTGTATCATTATGAATATTTCTCCACAACAGCCTGGCATATATTTTTCTGAAAATAAAAATTATGTCTCCAGCGGTGCAGAATAGTATTTCTCTTGTGGTGCAGAATGCATGCTGCCCAATTAAGAAATTGCTCTGCACTTTCATGCTGCCTTGCCGTTGCAAGCGCACTTTCTTCTGCTGCCCATGAGCTTCACCTGTCACGGTGTACTCAGAGTCTGTAATACAGAAAAAAAAACAATAAACGTTGCCGTACTGAGGACCAGCAATAGGGAAAACGCGTGCGGCGTTGGTTCTTTCGATTAAAAAAGCCGATAACAACATATCGGTTGAAGGTCAACATTGCCGCATATTGTAGTTGGAAATCAATAGCATCCACCGACATTTTAAAATTGTTGTCCTGGATAACCCAGCGAGAGTATGATCTGCTCATCTGAATCCTTCTCTGCTTTCGAAGGCAGGTTCGCCCTCTTCATCGTGGCGTAAGGTGCCACGCTGTTGAATCTGCACTCCGACCAAAAAAATCATCGCTTTAATACACATTTGCGGATTCAATCATCTCAATTTACACTCAAAATAAAGATTCTAAATATTCTAGAGTTTGATTACCTTTCTTTTCGCTTTTCGAGGAAGCGTTTCAGAGATAATTTCCTCACTATTTCCAGGTCTGCATTCGGAACAAGTAACCATGTTAAAACAATTTTCTACCTTTAAACCCCTTTTCTATCGTTTCTCATTCTATCCATCCCCAATTCTTCAATGTAAAATACGTGCGATACGCGTCTTACCTAGTGGTGGTCCTTGAGATTGATTTTCATTGACAGCGTTCAATGCAGGCTTCGAAGGCTTCTGTTGCGCTATCTGTTCGATTTTGCGGCTGCTAATCGTAGATTGCCTTGAGTTGTTCGAGCTATTGGTTCTGGCAAGCTTCATGATGGCTTGAGCCTGCAAAGAAAATGGCCAAAGTACACCGTCACAAATAAACTAAAGCCAAAAGGATTAAAGATTTATGCGTTTTGTAAAAAAACATTAAAGCTTTTCTTTAGGCATTAAATTTGTAGCTCGAATCAAAATAAGACCTTCTCATCAGACATATCGTCATAAACATTCATCTCTCCGTTATAAAAAATAATGAGTTGAGCTGTAGACGGTTGCTCATCCGCTTTTGCAAGAACGGATCTGTTGAAAATAGTGCAAAAAACATATAATTAGCCATCTTAACATTTAAACCTCTCCAAATTAAAAGAATTCGGGATCAAATGGCTGCAAATATGGACATGAAAATACCTGGAATTTGGATCAGTTAGGCCGATTGCAAAAGGCACGGTTATATTTGTTACTGTAACTCTAGGGTTTGAACCGAAACCTGTGCTTACTGGAAACAATTCCATAATTTCCGCGTGACTTGATCCCTCTGATTTTCCATTCAAACCCTCAGCCTGACGATTGACATAAGTAAAATCAACCTTATTTTCCTCTGAAAGATCGCATATTCCACTGGTCGATCTGAAAGTAGAACGGCAAGAAAGATTCAAGGTGTTTCCGAAAGAAAGCATACATCTCAGCTTGCCTTGCTGTTTTCCATGACCGAATTCCAAACCAGTACTGCCTTTTCGGACTGTTCCGTTTGCTTCAGAGGAGTTCTGAATGCGTAGAAACTCAGAAGCCACAGATGCCATAGCTTGCAAACTCAAATTTTCTTCTAAATCACGAAAATTTCCACTGCATTCTACCTTTTCTCGTAGCTCTGCCACTTCAGGAGATCTATCAAAGCGCCGAATAGATGTAGACAATTTTGCCCTTCTCCCTGGCTGATAAGAAGATAAATAAATGGAATCGGTGAGTGAAAACGCTACCTTGCATGTATATGTATAAGCTGTATGTTTGGCATGTGATAAACAGAGGCTTTTCATTTTTCCGCACGATTTTAGGGGCATTCTCAATGTCCACGTGGAGGAATTATTGCTTTCTTTAACGAAAATGAATGGGGCTGGAAATAGCGATGGTCATGGATTAGCATGTGATCCATGTGCTCCTTTTCCTGTGAAAGCAAGCGTCTCCATATTTTCCACGGATGTGACGCAAGAAATCCTTTTGGCATTTCTGGCACGTGAAAAACATGAAGTGAATTGTGGCTTGCATATCCGTACTCGTACTCGGAGAATTAAACAAATAAATAAATTTATTCATTATAAATTAAAATAAATATTTAAAATGGTTAATAACATGTTAAATTTTACGACTAATATTGAAAAACAGAAACACAATTAGAATTTGATAATTAAATTGTATCACTATTAAATATCAAATTTATGTAATTTTATTTCCATTTTGTACTAATGATAAATCTTTTAAAAAGGGAAAAGAGAATTGAATGTTGATGTAGATCATACTATTTCCTTGAGGTGGCGCTACTATCAATGAGGTATGTTTTTTCTCGAACATTGTCTCACCATTATATATAAAAAGACTCAAGAGATGATTGTTTGCATTTAAAATTTGTGAATTTCTTTATGCATACATATGTGGGCCACATTTCAAGTTTTCATGTCAACATCATATCATCTTGCATTGAGTTTTTTTCAATATAGTTATAGAATATTAAAGTTGTAGAATATTAGAACATTTTGTGTTAACTAATGAGGACATGAACCAATGTTGAAGAGAAAAATCATCTAGGTGTTGAAGAGTATAATCATTTAGGTGTTGAAGAGCATAATGATGTACATATTGAAAATGTTGTTCCTCGATCAATTATAGTTTAACTAGTGTCAAAGTGCCAAATTAAGAAAGAATACTACTGTTATTGGAAGAGGACTTGATGAAGGCAATTGGCGATGTTGAACTCAATGGATAATTGATAAGAGACAATGTCAAGAATTATGAAACACTAAGATCATTGCATTATTGGTCTCACACATACAAATGTGAAAGGCCTTAATATTACAATGTTAATTGAGAGGGGGGAGAAATAATTATATAGTGTAAGGAAATGACTAGAATGGGCCATGGGATGGAGCTAATACAACTAAAGGCCAAAAATGTTCAAATATGTTAGTCAAGGTTGAATCTATTCAAGCTCGATGGGCTAGCTCAAGTGAATGAGTGCTGTAAGTTGTGAGCAGAAGGTCTTGGGGTCAAATCCTCGAGTGTCTATACATTGCTATATAAGGGCCTCACTTGATGTCCCCATCGGGTTAGCTCCATAATCAGAATGAACGAGGTGCGGTCCCTTCGGCTGGCCCCCCTGTGATTTCTTACCGTGGATGTAGCAGCCCCACTGGGGGGTTTATGAACCACATGTGAATAAAAAGTTGAATCTATTCAAATATCGATTTGTTGGGAAATCGAAGTGAGGAGAATTCAAGAAAAGGACTTTAGAAGTTGTGTTACTAGGACGCTTGAACGAAGATGGTACCCAAAACGGATGCAATAGAAGTGTGAGTGCTAAATATCAAAACCACACATGCGCTCTTGACACCGCGCACTTGCTTTTGGTTCGACAATTGTTGAACCTCCACTAAAGAAACCACACTGAAACAAGAGTGTGCACACGCTACTATGCGCACATGCATGCGTCTCTGTATATTAAAAATTGGGTCGAGGCCCATTTCCACCCCATTCCATCCTGATTTCGTTGGACACAAACATTTCCAAGGAGTAGCAAAAGGAACGTGCACACACCCCTCCACTTCCCAAGCCTCCAACACATCATCGAGGAAATATTTCATCCCTAAATCTTAATTTTTTATTGGTTTTTTCAATGATTTGATAAAAAAATACATTCTAAACATTGTAAAAGATCAACCAAAACTTAAAAAAAAAACATTTTTAATTTCATATTGTCTCTCCTCCATCACAATGGCCGGAAAACAGGAACCAAACCCCCAAACAAATAACCCTCGGGATAACCCAAGCACACAAAACCCCAAACCTAATCCCGAAGTAAACATTAACCTTGAGGAGAACCCAACCACAAAAGGCCAAATTAGCAAACATTTAAACCATCTAAGAACCTTGGTTCAAGAGCTTAGAACCACTAGTGAACCATCAAGACTTTGCTAGGCCACATTACTTAATAACACCATTGCCTAAGTTGACAATGCCCATGGTCAATTTTTTAGCATAATCGAGTACAGGGCTAGGATGAGAGAGTACTATTCCAGTGGTCTCAGTAAAGACCAAATCAAAGATTTAAACATCTCAAAACAGACTCTAGTACTAGTTATTTCATTGAGCTCGGGACCAACCTATCCCACAATCCATGTAAAAGGTGGTTTTGCATGGATTGGTGTACATATGAGCCATGGAAACAAAATTAGTTGAGTAAATTGTCTATGGTTTTCGACAAACCTCCTTGCAACAATAGGGAGGTTCTGCTATATTTTCTTTGAAAACTATACGCAAAGTTCATGTTGGGTATGCATGTCAACTACTTTGACATTAGTGAGTTTCAGGGGGTTGGCCTTGGATCTTCCTAGAACCGTCCCACTGCTAAGCATAACCCAATGAGAGGGCCACCTGCTCTTAGGCATACACCTAACCCCCCCTCCCACCCCACACATACACCTCAATTACTGGATCACTTGGCTGAGACTGCCACTTCCATATCACAGCTTACACATAATGTATTGTAGCACAGTACATTTGTGGCATCATCAAGACATGACCCATTAGAGTAGTACAGAGGACCATCAGGTGTAGGTCCTTCAGGCCTCATTGGTCATGGACCATCCATGATAGCCGGTGGGTCAAAGGATCATTTCGATAGTCGAGAATTACCCCATCAATGCACTCACTACGACCATACTTTCCATGACCCTATGGAGGATCCTCCACAGGATACTTTTATGTCTGAGGTTAGTACATGATTTGTAAATGGTTGTAAATGATCAATTATATTTTTAACTGTACATTTTACAATTATTAGATAAACATTGCTTAGAGTTTTTAATATGTAACTAATGTTTTTCGCATGTATAGTTGTTTCAAGATGAAACAATTGAATCATGGTGGGAGGACATTACTCCTCCCAACCTTGATTTTTCCATGGCAGCATCGACGGATATTGCAGCACCTCACATATAGGTATTTAAATGAGTGTATGATTGTAGGATTTAAAAATTGATTTAGTCGCAACTGTAAAAGTTTTTATAAGAAACCAATATTAATGTTGTTGTGTTTCCATAAGTGCCTATTGAAAAGATTGAGCACATATCTCCACTTGGGATAAGCAAATCACCCATCATTCAGGTAACTTGTGTCAAATTAATTATATATTTGATGTGAAATTCATTGTGTTTGTGGCCACTCCCACGAAAATGATACCCAAAATCGTTGCAATGGCAATGTGTGAGCGGTTAAAATCAAAAGTGCACACGCGCTCCCAACACCGTGCACACGCTTTTGGTCTGGCAATTTCCGAACCTCCACTAAGGCTTCCATGTTGGCACAAAAGTGCGCATGCGCTAATAAAACACACGCATTATTAATGTGTGCGCACTATTAAAATGTGTGCATCTTAAAAACACGTGTGCACTTCTAAGAACGCGCGTGCTTTTAATAACGCGCACATGCTTTTAAAACTGTGTGCGCACTTTTATTACATAAATTAACAAAATACGTAATTTGACCATAAATTTTGATCCTAAACTCATATTTTGATGCTCCTTATACTCTTGGAAAGGTATTTTTAGGGCATACAACTTTGTAGTTATAAGTTTTTCATGATTTAGCATTGTTTGTTTCTTATTTTCAAAACACTAAATCTATGACTCATTTTTCATTTTCCTCTCTCAGACATAGTCAAGAGAGAGAGAGAGAGAGAGAGAGAGATGGATGGTAGGATGGAGAGGAAGAGGGAAAGATAGATGGTTAGAGAGTGGGGTATAAAGGAACAGAGAGAGAGGTGAAGGGAGGGATGGTGAGAGAGAGTGTAGGATGGTGGAATATAGTGAGACAGAGAGATAAACATATAGAGAGGGAGGGGAGGAGTGAGGTAGTGAAGAAAGGAGGTTGAAAAACAAAGTCAGGGAGGGAAGGAGAGGGAGGGACCGAGGATTGGAGAGAGAGAGAGAGAGGGTGGGGGGAAAGAGAGGGGGGAGTTATGAAGTGAGAGAGAGAAAATGATGTGTGTGTGTGGATAGAGAGAGAGGGGGGGGCTAAAGAAGGACCAAAGTGGGGGTTAGGAAGCATTTGATGTAAGAAGGGAGGTAGGGAGAAAGGGAGGATGAGGGATAGATAAAGCAAGAGAGAGAGGGGGGAGAAGAGTGAGGGAGGGAAGGACGAACAGAGCATAGGAGACATACTGAGGTGTGGAGGGAGTTAGAGGGATGAAGAGAGAGAGAGAGAGAGAGAGAGAGAGAGAGAGAGAGAGAGAGGTGGGGGGGAAATAAGGTGGGGTTAAGAGAGATATCAATGTAATGAGAGAGAGAGAGAGAGAGAGATAAGGGGGAAGGGAGAGGAGAATAGATATTGAGGTGGGGAGGGAGTTAAAGGGATGGGGGGAGAGATAAATAGAGATCAGGGGGTTAGAGGGAGGAAAGGGGAAAATTGGGCGAGGGAGAGAGTCGAGGAGTGGAAGGGAGAGAGAGGGAGGGGGGAGGGAGGGGGGAGGGAAGGAGCATGAGAATGTGTGTGTGTGTGAGAGAGAGTGAGAGAGAGGGGGGGGGAGGATGAAATGTGGGTGAGTTTGAGAGAAAGGTGTTGAATATTGTAACTTCTAAGAATATTATATTTGTACATTATTATTCCGGAGATGTTTCATCCCTCCGAGGCAATTCTATTATGTATCCAGAGATGTTTATTCCTCCAACGGTTTATGGTAACTAGGGTTATTAGACCCACCATGTGGGGGTCGGCCCTGAGTTTATATTTTAGGGGTTATTAGACTTCTCAAGTAGAGGTTGGCCCCATTAGGGATTTTGGTCAGTTGGGATCTAGTATAAATAGAGGAGAGGAGCTCTTCATTTGACACACACACACAACTCAGAAAAGTAGCGCATTTGTGTCTGGGAGGTCTGTCTGGAAGATAGAGAAGAAGGACAAGTCTTGGAGCACATCTTGTATTTTGGTTGATCATCTTATTGAGGAAAGCTTTGCTGGGTTTTCTACCCCATGAGGGTTTCCCAGGGTAATTTCTGTGTCTATCTTGTGATTATGTTTCTTTCAGTGATCTTGCTAGTCTATTTGGTTTAAAAATTAACATGGTATCAGAGCTAGCCTGAATAGGACATCTTTCACAAGGTGAAAATATCTCTCTCTCTCTCTCTCCGATGAAAATTAGGGTTTCTGCAAAAAGTTGGTATTGTTGAATTCTGATTACATGGTTGGATAGCCCTTCTCAAAACCAATCTTTTGAGCCCTAGATCGAACTTTTTGGTTGGGTAGAACTCTGAGAAAGTCAAACCCTAGTTTTACCAAAAGTGCGATAAACCAGAAATTTTATCCCAGGATCCAGAAAAGTAAAAAAAATTAAAGTTTCCAAGTAAGTGCTATTCTATCTCTTGTCTCTTGGACTCCCCCAAGAGAAGATGGCTCCAAGCACTAAGCTTGAAGACAAGTTAGAAGGTATAGAGAATTTCCGGGCATGGACATACAGAATTGGTCTCATTCTTGAAGAGAATGATCTTGCTCAGTATATCAAGGATGAAGTTACAGAACCTGAAGGAGATGAAGCCAAAGAGAAGCATAGGAAGAATTTGATTAGGGCAAAGAGAATCATAACTGATTCTATTAAAGACCACTTGATTCCCCAATTGGCTTCCAAGAAAACTCCAAAGGAAATGTATGATGCCCTAGGAAAAATGTATGAGGGAAAGAACATCAATAGGAAGATGAACCTAAGAACTCATATGAAGAGTACCAAGATGAACAAAGGAGAATCCATTCAAGACTACTTCTCAAGGGTCTCCCAAATCAAGGAGCAACTAGATGCCATTGGTGATACTCTTGATGAAGATGAACTTGTGATGACTACTCTAAATGGTCTCACTAGACCTTGGGAGTCATTTATACAAACTATGTGTGCCAGAAAAGAAAGTATGAAGTTTGATGTAGTGTGGGAGGATTGTGTTCAAGAAGAGGCTAGGGTATCCAACAGAGAATCACTCCTCAAGGAGGATGACCAAGCCTTGGCTACCCACACCAAAGAAGAAGAATGGGTCACTTCAAGAAAGTTGACCACAAAGGATCTCAACACTTCTCTAAATTTAAAAGGAGTAGAGGACCCAATCCAGTAAGAGATCTCTCCACAGTCCAGTGTTACAGTTGTCTTAAACTAGGACACATTTCCATATTTTGTCCTTCACAAAAGAAGAAGAAGTTTGTACACAAAAGACACCATGCACATATGGCAGAAGATGATAGTGAAGAAGAAGAAGAAGAAGAAGAAGAGGAGGAAGAGGAAAGGCCTCGAAGGAAAATATCTAAAGTAAAGAAAGAAGATCCAGAAGAATATGTCCTATTCTCTGCACTCTCTGGATCTGTATCTCCTGGAGAAGATACATGGCTCATTGATAGTGGTGCTTCTAAGCACATGACAGGTGAAAGAAAGACTTTCTCAAATCTTGAAGAAAAGTCTTCTACGCAAAAGGTATCTCTAGGAGATGATTACAAATATCCCATCAAGAGAATTGGTGAAGCAAGCTACAAGCTAGATTCTGGAACACCCCTGAAGATGAAAGAAATTTTATATGTGCCAAGATTGAAGAAGAACCTACTCTCTATCTCAGCACTAGATAAGAAAGGTTTTAGAGTTGCCTTCATAGATGGTCAAGTACTTATGTGGCCCAAAGGAAAATCTATTGAAGATGCAGTTGTCATTGGTGAAGAGGAAGGAGGTCTCTATAAGCTCAAGGGACATCCAAAAGTTTCCCTTGCTCATGAAACCTATAGCCCCAGCGAGCTATGGCACAAAATATTAGCTCACATTAACTATAAATCCCTACCCTATGTAAGCAAGGTGGTCATAGGATTACCAGACTTGAAGGTTGATCATAATGGCTCATGTAAAGGATGTGAAAAATGGAAGAATATCAAGAACCCTTTTCCAAAGAGTGAAACAAAGACTAAGAACATTTTGGAGCTAATACACTCAGATGTGTGTGGACCAATGCCCGCCACTTCCCTAAGTGGTTTTGAATACTATCTCTCATTCATTGATGACTATTCAAGGAAGACATGGATATACTTTCTAAAAGGTAAGAATGAAGTCTTTGGAAAATTCAAAGAGTTCAAGGCCTTAATAGAAAATCTCTCAGAAAAGAAAATCAAGATTCTCAGAACAGATAATGGGGGAGAATATACTTCAAAGGACTTTGAAGACTTTTGTAAGGAAGCTAGAATCAAGAGGGAACTAACCACTCCCTACAATCCCCAACAAAATGGGGTGGCTGAAAGAAAGAATAGAACCATCATGGAAGCTGTAAAAACTATGATACATGATCAAGATCTACCCATGTATTTATGGGCTGAAGCAGCTAAGACAGCAGTCTATGTGCAGAATAGACTTTCCCATAGTGCTCTTGAATTCAAAACTCCAGAAGAAGTGTTCACAGGAAAGAAGCCTGAGGTAAGTCATCTCAAAATATTTGGTTGTCTTGTGTACATTCACATTCCAAAAGAAAAGATAACCAAGTTGGATCCTTCTGGTAAGAAGGGAATATTTGTTGGATATTGTGAATCATCCAAATCCTTCAGAATTTACATACCAGGCTTTCATCATATGGAAATAAGTAGAGATGTAACATTTGATGAAGAAGCAGCTCTCAAGAAATCCAGGAAGTATCAACTTGAAGAAATCTATGAAGAAGATACACCTCCTAGAATCACAGAAGCTGTGCACATTCCTGAAGATGATACTCCAAAGGATCATGACATGATAGAACCACAAGAACCCCCTATTTCAGACTTATCTAGGAAAAGAAGGCCAGCATGGGCTAGAGACATTATTCAAGGAGCTGAAAGATATGGAGCTCCTGAAGGCTCCACTAGAGAAAGAAAGAAACTAAAGCTAGTATCCAACTATGTAGCCTTGATGTGTGATCTTGTGGATCAACATCCTACCAGCTATGAAGAGGCAGCTCAAAAGAAAGAATGGGGTAGAAGCAATGACAGAAGAATATCAGTCAATAATGAAAAATGATGTTTGGGATATAGTTCCCAAACCAAAAGATAAAAGTGTGGTTTCTTCCAAATGGATTTTTAAGATAAAACATGATGCAGATGGTAGCATTGAAAAAATAAGGCAAGATTTGTAGCCCGAGGATTCTCTCAGAAAGAGGGAATTGACTATGAAGAAACCTTTGCACCAATTTCTAGGTATACTTCAATTAGAACTATCATGGCACTTGCATCTATGATGAAGTGGAAATTACATCAAATGGATGTTAAGACAACTTTTCTGAATGGTGTAATTGAAGAAGAAGTGTACATAGAGAAACCACAAGGGTTCGAGGTTAAAGACGGGAGAACTCATGTATGCAAACTAAAAAAGGCATTATATGGATTAAAGCAAGCTCCCAGAGCTTGGTACGGAAGGATTGACAATTTCTTAACAAGCATGGGCTTTACCAAGAGTAAAGCTGACCCTAATCTTTATCTTAAGGTAATGGATGATGAACCAGTTATACTACTGTTATATGTAGATGATCTATTTCTAACCGGAAATGAGAAACAGATTATTGAATGCAAGAAGAAGCTTTCTTCAGAATTCGAGATCAAAGATCTCGGATTAATGAACTACTTCTTAGGTCTAGAAGTATGGCAAGAACCAAAAGGGATCTTTCTAAATCAAGGTAAGTATGCTGTGGAGATTCTAAAAAGATTTGATATGATGGAGTGTAAAGCCATGGCCAGTCCCATGGACTCCAACTTGAAATTACTAATTAATGACACATCAGAATTAGTGGACATGACTCTATATAGAAAAATCATTGGGTCTTTGATGTATTTAACAAATACTAGGCCAGATATATGCTTTGCCGTAAATACCCTGAGTCAGTATCTAGTAGAACCTAGAAAGGTTCACTTAATAGATGCAAAGCATGTGATGAGGTACCTAAAGGGTACTTTAGATTTTGGTCTATATTATCTTGGAAATCATGAACTCAGATTACATGGTTACTCAGACTCTGATTGGGTAGGAAGTATCTCAGACAGAAAGAGTACATCAGGTGGATGTTATGGTCTTGGATCTGCCATGATCTCATGGTTCAGCAAGAAACAATCTAGTGTGGCTCTCAGTACTGCTGAAGCAGAATACATAGCTGCCTGCTCTGCTAGCTGTGAAGCAGTGTGGCTTCGGAAACTATTATCTGGAGTGTTTGACTTAGAGATGGATCCCACTGTGATCATGTGTGACAATCAAAGTTGCATCAAAATGACAGAAAATCCTGTATTCCACGATAAGTCAAAACACATAGAGATCTGATACTTTTATATACGAGACATGGTGCAGAGAGGAGCTATCAAACTCGAGTATGTGAGTACTAAAGAACAAGTTGCTGATATATTAACCAAACCCCTTGTCTCGTGTGAAATTTGAATACTTCCGAGACAAGCTTGGTGTAGCTCTAAAGGACCCTCCTCAAAAGGGGGAGTAGTATCGTCACTAATGATGAGGATACATGTTTACCACTCTTAGATATTTATGCTTATTTAGATTTAGACTTCTTACACTTAGAACACTTACACTATTTTTCTTTTACTTTGATGATATATGAGGATACACGTTTTGATAATGTATGTATTGATGAGGATACATGTTTTGATGATATATGTATTGATGAGGATACATGTTTTGATAATATATGTATTGATGAAAATACATGCTTTGATGATATATGTATTGATGAGGATACACGATATATGTATATGTGCTTTGATGCATTGATGAGGATACATGTTTTGATGATGATACTTGTATTATTACATATTGATGTATTGATGAGAATACTTGTATTAATGATGTACTTGTATGGATGAGGATACTTGTATCTGTATTGATGTGAGGATTGGATCATCCTTAGCCTTCAGTCCTAAAGTGATCCGTAGACAGATGTCTCTGAAAATAAAATCCTGAATGAACAGGTAAGGGGATTGGATCGTCCTCGGACTTTTGTCCTTTGAATTGAGCCGTAGACAAGATGTCTCCGAAAATAAAATCCTGAATGAACAGGTAAGGGGATTGGATCGCCCTCTGACTTTTGTCCTTTGAATTGAGCCGTAGACACAATGTCTTCGAAAATAAAATCCTGAATGAACAAGTAAGGGTATTGGATCGTCCTTGGACTTTTGTCCTTTGAATTGAGCCGTAGACAGATGTCTCTGAAAATAAAATCCTGATTGAACAGGTAAGGGGATTGTTAAATTTTCAGAATTTACTTCAATATGATCTAGGATCTTAACTGAGAGAACAACAAGTACAGCATATCTACAGCATATCAATCATGGAGACAATAATGCAAGCACACAAGAGACACAAAGATTTACTTGGGGAAAACCATAAAGGTGAAAAACCCCAATAACTTCCTCAGAGATAGATAGAGCAATGATACAACCAATCAATAGAGATAGCAATAACCTAGCAGCAATCCTCCTCCTCCATAAGTGCGCCTCTCCTCCTTGAGAGCATGTGTGAGAAGTGAGTGAACAAATAGAGTGCCTCCCGCACTCTATTTATACTTGACTTGACTTGCCTTTTTACCTAAGTCATGTCGGCTCTAACTTAGCCACATAACATAATGCTGAGTGGGCCGACCCCCAATAGGGTGGTCTAATAACCCTTTGACCCACATGACTTATACAGGGCCGACCCCAAATAAGGTGGTCTAATAACCCATCAAGTATAAGTTACGACACTTACAATATAAATGACGACACTTCCTTATAGAGGAATAATACCATCTCTATAGGAATACAATATACATATATGTGAAATACATTCCGAAGTTACATATACATCAACACTCCCTCTTAACTAGGAAGGTATTTCTCAGCACAGTTCTTCTAGCACAAGTCATCTTCTCTGGATCATCGTCACTGGATAATCGTCATCGAGTCATCATCATCGTCACTGCTGCTGCTATCTCAATCAATCTCTGAATCTACTCGTCATAGGAAGTTCTACAGAGCCAGTCCTTTTTCATACTGGATGTAGGCCCACCACCTGCAGGTCTTCGTCATCACTGGCCATACTGTGGAATCCTCAGGACTTATTACGTGCGTCACAAAACCTCGAAAGAGCATCCCAGGATGTTACGGGTACACAACTCCGACCTGTAGGATCTCCCAGGGCGCTATTACATGTGACCCCACCACAAAACCTCGAAAGAGCATCTCAGGATGTTACGGGTACACAACTCCGACCTGAAATCTCCCAGGGCACAAATTACATGTGGTCCACCACAAAACCTCGCAAGAGCATCTCAGGATGTTACGGGTACACAACTCCGACCTGAAATCTCCCAGGGCACAAATTACATGTGGTCATGGCAAAACCTCGAAAGAGCATCTCAGGATGTTACGGGTACACAACTCCGACCTGAAATCTCCCAGGGCCCAAATTACATGCCATAGGACAAAACCTCGCAAGAGCATCTCAGGATGTTACGGGTACACAACTCCGACCTGAGATCTCCCAGGGCACAAATTACATGTCCTCCCAGAGCAATGTCTCGACAGAGCATCCCAGGCTGTTACGGGTACACAACTCCGACCTATAGGATCTCCCAGACATGCTCATCTGCACAACCTGATCCACGGCCACAGAGTATCAACCTGATACTCACCATACATCATCCTGATGTACTCATGATCATCCTGATCATAATCACTGCAACGTCCTGCTGCAAGTCATCTGGAGCAACATCCTGAAGCTCGTCATCCATGATCGTCCTGATCATCAATGCAACATCCTGCTGCATGTCATCTGGAGCAACATCCTGAAGCTCGTCATCCATGATCGTCCTGATCATCAATGCAAAATCCTGCTGCATGTCATCTGGAGCAACATCCTGAAGCTCGTCATCCATGATCGTCCTGATCATCAATGCAACATCCTGCTGCATGTCATCTGGAGCAACATCCTGAAGCTCGTCATCTATGATCATCCTGATCATCACTGCAACATCCTGCTGCATGATCTACCTGATCATCAATGCATCTTCCTGATGCATACCAAGTATCATACATGATCCTCCTGATCATCAATGTATCCACCTGATACAAATATATGATACATATCATCATACATGATCCTCCTGATCATCAATGCATCTACCTGATGCATACCAAGTATCTACCTGATACATATCATCATACATGATCCTCCTGATCATCAATGCATCTACCTGATGCATACCAAGTATCTACCTGATACATATCATCATACATGATCCTCCTGATCATCAATGTATCCACCTGATACAAATACAAATACATGATACATATCACCATACATGATCCACCTGATCATACAATGTATTCACCTGATACATATACAGATACATGGTCCAAGCATCCAACATGGTGCATAAACAATACATACACATGATCCAACTGATCATATCCAGCATCCAACATGATGCGTACATACATACATAAAATGATCCAACTGATCATATCCTGCATCCAACATGATGCGTACATACATACATAAAATGATCCAACTGATCATATCCTGCATCCAACATGATGCGTACATACATACATAAAATGATCCAACTGATCATATCCAGCAGAAACTAGAACATCATCCTGATGCTCATCATCCAGCGCTTACATCCACAGCCATGTGAAGGATCCTCCTTCCAACATGCTTGGAATGGATTCAACAAATGTGTCCGTCACTTCTTCCTCGAAGTGTCCTCGATCTGAATAACGCCAAGCCTCTCTCTGAAGTACTCGAACTTCACCCTGGCTAGTGGCTTCGTCAGCACATCTGCAATCTGATCGTCCGTCGCAATATACAGGAGCTTCACAGCTCCTCTCTGCACCATATCCCTGATATAGCGATAATTGATCTCTATGTGTTTCGACCTGTCATGAAACACTGGGTTCTCGGACAGCTTCACACAACTCTGGTTATCACAGAAGATACCAGTAGCCTCCAACGGGAGTTCAAATAACTCAGACAGTAGCTTCCGTAGCCATACTGCCTCACAACTAGCTGAACAGGCTGCAACATACTCTGCCTCAGCTGTACTCAGTGCTACGCAGGACTGCTTCCTGCTAAACCAAGAGATCACACCTGATCCCATACTGAAGTAACACCCAGATGTGCTCTTCCTGTCTGCAGCACTGCCAGCCCAGTCTGAATCAACATAACCCTGCAGGTTAAACTTTTGATTCGCCTCATACCTGAGCCCATAATCCACTGTACCCTTCAGGTACCTCAGAACATGCTTTATAGCAACCAGGTGAACACTCCTCGGATCCGTCAGGAACTGGCTCAATGTGTTCACAGCAAAGCAAATGTCTGGTCGTCAGGTACATCAAGGACCCAATCATCTGACGATACAGAGAGACATCAACCGGCTTAGATGAAGCATCACATAGAAGCTTCAGATTCGATGCCATCGGTGTGGCCATTGCCTTGCAATCTATCATTCCGAACCTCTTCAAGATTTCTACTGCATACTTCCCTTGTCCAAGGAAGATTCCATCTGCACTCTGCCACACCTCCATGCCAAAAACAAATAGTGCATCATCCCAAATTCTTCATCTCGAACTTGGCAGCAAGCTTCCGCTGCGTGTCGGCAATCAATCTATCTTCACCTGTAACAAACAGGTTATCCTCTTACAAAAGTAGTATCACTGGATTGCCTTCCTCAACCTTGTAGAAAAGGTTGGAACCCGCTTAACTCTTGGTAAAGACCAAACTGGATAGAAAGATGTCTATCCTACCATACCAAGTTCTGCACACATATATGACTACACCATGCTGTCTTGAAATCCATCTGGTGCATCTTCTATTTCATCACTTTTGTATTTCTCAATGCTGCCATCTGCAACATGCTTGATCTGATAGTTCTATTTGGAAGTCATAGCGAACTTCCCTTCATGTCTTGGGATTACATCCCAAACATCATTCTTCATGATCGACGGATCATGGCATTTCATTTCTTCATCCCAGATCCTGGGAACTTCAATATCTTCAATATCTTCAATATCTTCAATAGATATCTTTGTTGCTGGAACAAATGTTGTAGTTCTTCTTTTGTAGGAGATGGCATACGATCTTTCCTACAAAACAAGTTAAATTGCATGATTAGAAAACATCTCATAGTTTTCAGAACAAATTCTTACACATAAATAAATATGTCATACAGTCATGCAATTATCTTAGCCAATGCTTCAATACAACATTTATCCATATCCCGTAACTTTCTAGATGCCTTCCAATCTCTACCAGAACATTGTTAAGAGTGTGCACAACTCCCAACATGTCAGCAAAGAGGTTTCATTCTAGATAAGTAGCAATGGAATGTTGTACAGTGCCATAGGCTACTTACCCATGCATATTAGTAGTATACTGTTCATTATTGTAATTATTCTAATATGCACAATACATATCCTAAGTCTAAGACCATGAGCATATACATCATTTGAACAATTTTATTTAAACAAACAAATATGTAAGAAATGATAATTAAAATACTTATCTTTGTTTGTTCGTTGGGTGGACTCCCTCTGAGTCTTCGCTTCCTTGCAGGAGCTGCTGGAGTACTAATCTAAAGTAGCTTCTTCTACACCTTTCTGTTGTGGGATGTAGAGAGATGGACAACTCCCTCTGGATATCTGCATCCTTGCATAAACCACTGGAGTGTACTCCCTCTTGATCTTTGCTTCCTGGATTACCTTTTCTTGAATCTCATATTCATCCTTGGTCCCTATGCATGCTTATTAGTATCATGAATGTGTTATCCTTGTGATCTCATATAAAAACATACATTCATTAGTATACTATTAAAACACAATAATCTCAAGCATGTATAGTCATGATCATCTCAAACAGAAATAATAAGCATTAGCATTCAAGGTTTATGTAGGATTCTTATGGTTAGTCAAATCATAAGAAACATAACATGTCTAAACCTGTAATTACTCAAAGCTATGACTCTTCGGGTTAGTCATATCATCAATCAAGAGAAGAGATATAATATGCATAAAATCATGTGATTATTTCAACCTATACCTTCATGATTCTTCTGGTTAGTCATATCATCAATTAAGGTAAGAAACATAATATGCATACAACCATGATTATTCAAACCTATGACTTCATGAATAATCATTATCAACAATAGTATAAGATTCTATCCCAAGGTAGGATTCTATCTTGATATAGGAAAAACATACCTGGATTAGCATGCTAGCTATTTATGTCTAACATACCCGCATAATGTCTTCTGGTTCTCTTTAGTGACTTGTGCTAGTAACCTGCATGTCTCATAAGTTAACCATTATAAAACCAAGTTATACATACCTCGAGAATGGATTTCTTATGAGATCCATGGCAATGGATGAATCTTTGTCCTCATGTCATCATGATCATATGTTCTTGAACCAGAACATGATTTGTCTTCTTGGTGTACCTTTCATGTTAGTAGACAACATAAAACTCATACAACATCACAATGTGTTAGTACAAACATAAGTTTCATACTCCTAATAAATGAATGACTTCTATCATGCATTCATAATTTTATTAAGGTGATATGATAAGTCTAAAATCAAGATTGTACTAACCGTGATAACATGAAGACAAACATACCATAAACTTAATTATGAACAAATCTCAAAACATACCTTGATGAGTCATACCTGTCGAGATTACTTGTAAACTCTTTATGTAAGGCCTTAGCCTCATCTCCCTCTGAAACAGGAACTTCTTCACTTATGCAAGTGACCAATCCATCTTCTTCTAGGATCAACCCAATCCACTTGATTTGCAAGAACTGGACCTGGAGCTGGATATGGGTTTGTCAGAGAGACCCCAAAAATTCAAACTTTGAATTTCAAACTTCTGAAAGGATAGGAATATGCGCCTTGATGAACTGATCAAACTGGTATATTCAGAATTTGAAGACTGCAAAGTTTTACTCCTCAATTTTGCCTTTGAAACTTCCAGATTCACTGAACGTGACCCTGAACTGGGGTTTGATGAAGCCCACTCTTCTACCCAATCAAAATGTTTGATCCAAAGCTCTAAGCTTCTATTTTTCTGAGGAGCTTCCAGCCGTGGTCACAGATTTCAAAAATTCCCATTTTTACAGAAGCCCTAATTTTCCACTTTTCTGATCAAAGTCCCGAACTAGGGTCTGATCAAACCCGGCCTTCTGCCCAACCAAAAATTCTGATCTTGGTCTCTAAATTTCTATTTTGATGAGTAGCATCCAGCCGTGGTCTCCGATTACAAAAATTCCAACTTTCTTCAAAGCCCTAAATTCCGGAAGCCATGAATGAAGGTACCAAAAAATAATTCTGTTTTGACAGAAATATGTACCTGATTGTTTCTGTTGTAACTCCGAAATTTTTGATCCACAGGGTCTGAAAAAGTTTCCTGAGATAGCCTGACCTGTTATCTTTCCATCCTGACAGGTCTGACCTCAATTGGATTCTCTGAGAGAGAGTTATGCCAAATGTCGCAACGTGACCTGTTTTGGGATAAAACAGGAGGGCGAACTTGTACGGCGTGCCACGTGTCACTGTTTTAACTTCAGCCTCTGAAAAAGTTTTCTGAGATAGCTCGGCCTGTTACCTTTCCATCCTGACAGGTCTGACCCCAATTGGATTCTCTGAGAGAGAGTTATGCCAAATGTCGCAACGTGACCTGTTTATGGGATAAAACAGGAGAGCAAACTTGTACGGAGTGCCACGTGTCACTGGTTCAAATTCGGCCTCTGAAAAAGTTTTCTGAGATAGTACAGACTGTGTAATACCTGTCACTTTTTACGAAATTTCATTTGGAGCTTCCGAGCCCAAGATATGACCTTTTTCCCAAGGTCACCTGATTTTGACTCAGATCTGGAAGAGGCAGAAACCCTATATTGTACAGATCATAAATCACAAAGTACAACGAATTAGAGGTTGTCCTTTGGACACAAGATACCTGGAGATCTTAGCTTCGGCCTGTAACAATTTCAGATCCGAAAACTTCGCCAAAATGGATTTATAGCGAAAGTGCTACGATGACTGGTTTTTCCTATATCAAGCCCTAGCATCGTAAGTGCAACAAGTGTCATACATGCCATATCATGCCTTCTTTCAGGCTAGCTCTGATACCATGTTAAATTTTCAGAATTTACTTCAATATGATCTAGGATATTAACTGAGAGAACAACATGTACAGCATATCTACAGCATATCAATCATGGAGACAATAATGCAAGCACACAAGAGACACAAAGATTTACTTGGGGAAAACCATAAAGGTGAAAAACCCCAATAACTTCCTCAGAGATAGATAGAGCAATGATACAACCAACCAATAGAGATAGCAATAACCTAGCAGCAATCCTCCTCCTCCATAAGTGCGCCTCTCCTCCTTGAGAGCATGTGTGAGAAGTGAGTGAACAAATAGAGTGCCTCCCGCACTCTATTTATACTTGACTTGACTTGCCTTTTTACCTAACTCATGTCGGCTCTAACTTAGCCACATAACATAATGCTGAGTGGGCCGACCCCCAATAGGGTGGTCTAATAACCCTTTGACCCACATGACTTATACAGGGCCGACCCCAAATAAGGTGGTCTAATAACCCATCAAGTATAAGTTACGACACTTACAATATAAATGACGACACTTCCTTATAGAGGAATAATACCATCTCTATAGGAATACAATATACATATATGTGAAATACATTCCAAAGTTACATATACATCAACAGGGATTGGATCATCCTCAGACTTTTGTCCTTTGAATTGAGCCGTAGACAAGATGTCTCCGAAAATAAAATCCTGAATGAACAGGTAAGGGGATTGGATCGTCCTCAGACTTTTGTCCTTTGAATTGAGCCATAGACAAGATGTCTCCGAAAATAAAATCCTGAATGAACAGGTAAGGGGATTGGATCATCCTCAGACTTTTGTCCTTTGAATTGAGTCATAGACAAGATGTCTCCGAAAATAAAATCTTGAATGAACAAGTAATGGGATTGGATCGTCCTCGGACTTTTGTCCTTTGAATTGAGCCGTAGACAAGATGTCTCCAAAAATAAAATCCTGAATGAACAGGTAAGGGGATTGGATCATCCTCGGACTTTTTTCCTTTGAATTGAGTCGTAGAAAAGATGTCTCCAAAAATAAAATCCTGAATGAATAGGTAAGGGGATTGGATCGTCCTCGGACTTTTGTCCTTTGAATTGAGCTGTAGACAAGATGTCTCCGAAAATAAAATCCTGAATGAATAGGTAATGGGATTGGATCGTCCTCGGACTTTGGTTCTTTGAATTGAGCCGTAGACATGAGGTCTCCGAGAATTGAATTATAGGACTGTATCGTCCCTGGACCTCGGTTCAAAAAGGTACATGGTAGGACTGGATCTTCCTTGGACCTCGGTTCAAAAGGTACATGACAGGATTGCATCATCCATGGACCTATGTCCTAAAAGAGAGTAGGATTGATCATCCTGTAATATGATCGTATGATGACGATGCTGATGATGACGATGCTGATGCTGATGATGACGATGCTGATGATTGTATGATGACGATACCGATGATTGTATGATGACGATGCTGATGATCGTATGATGACGATGCCGATGATCGTATGATGACGATGCTGATGATGACGATGCTGATGATCATGTGATGACAATGCTGATGACGATGCTAATGATTGTGCGATAACTATGATGTTGATGTTCCAGTAACTAGTTGAGTTACTGATGATGATGTATTGAAGAAAGCTTCCGATGATATAGAGATGTATCATGTATGATGTAGTCGATGACTCCTTACTCCTGCAGATGTTGTTATAATATCCTTCTCGTTAAGGGGGAGTGTTGAATATTGTAACTTCTAAGAATATTATATTTGTATATTATTATTCCGGAGATGTTACATCCCTCCGAGGCAATTCTATTATGTATCCGGAGATGTTTATTCCTCCGATGGTTTGTGGTAAGTAGGGTTATTAGACCCACCATGTGGGGGTCGGCCCTGAGTTTATATTTTAGGGGTTATTAGACTTCTCAAGTAGAGGTCGGCCCCATTAGCGATTTTGGTCAATTGGGATCTAGTATAAATAGAGGAGAGGAGCTCCTCATTTGACACACACACACAACTCAGAAAAGTAGCGCACTTGTGTCTGGGAGGTCTGTCTGGAAGATAGAGAAGAAGGACAAGTCTTATAGCACATCTTGTATTTTGGTTGATCATCTTATTGAGGAAAGCTTTGCTGGGTTTTCTATCCCATGAGGATTTCCCAGGGTAATTTCTGTGTCTATCTTGTGATTATGTTTCTTTCAGTGATCTTGCTAGTCTATTTGGTTTAAAACTTAACAAAAGGGAGGGAGTGGGAGAGGAGGTGGGAGAAATACAGAGAGAGAGAGAGAGAGAGAGAGAGAGAGATTGGAGGATATGGGTTTAGAGAGGGATGGAAGGATAAAGTGAGGGATGGAGGGAAGGAGCATGAGAATGTGTGTGCGTGTGAGAGAGAGTGAGAGAGAGGGGGGGGAGGATGAAAGGTGGGTGAGTTTGAGAGAAAGGGAGGGAGTAAGAGAGAGGGAGTGGGAGAGGAGGTGGGAGAGAGAGAGAGAGAGAGAGAGAGAGAGAGAGAGATTGGAGGTTATGGGTTTAGAGAGAGAGAGATTGGAGGTTATGGTTTTAGAGAGAGAGAGAGATAGAGAAGAGAATGGCGGTTAGTGGCTTATAGAGAAAGAGATTGGGGGTTAGGGATTTAGAGAGAGAGATTGGGAGTTAAGGGTTTAGAGAGAGAGGGAGAGAGATTGGGGGTTAGGGGTTTAGAGAGAGAATTGGGGTTAAGGATTTAGAGAGAGAGGGAGAGAGATTGGGAGTTACGGGTTTAGAGAGAGAATGGGGGTTAAGGATTTAGAGAGAGAGGGAGAGAGATTGGAGGTTAGGGGTTTAGAGAGAGAGATGGATTAGGGGTTAGGGGTTTATATATATATATGTGTGTGTGTGTGTGTGTGTGTGTACAGACATACACACACACACAAAAATTGGGGGTTAGGGGTTTAGAGAGAGAGATTGGAGGTTAGGGGTTTAGAGAGAGAGATATTGGGGGTTAGGATTTTAGAGAGAGAGAGAGAGATTGAAGGTTAGAGGTTTAGAGAGAGAGACGGAGAGAGATCGGAGGTTAGGGGTTAGGGGTTTAGATAAATAAAGAGAGAGAGAGAGAGAGAGAGAGAGATTCATGGATAGGGGTTAGGGGTTTAGAGAGAGAGAGAGAGAGAGATAACGTTCTATCCACAAATATCATGTATCCTATTTCATTAGGAATAATGCCAAAAGATGCTTTCTTTGTCGAAAGATTATTTTTTTGATTGGTTAAAATTCTCCACATGGTTGAGGAAATAATATTTTTTTTTGTGAAGACGGTGAGTGAGTAAACTAATCGCAAAAGTATTTGGCTAGAAAAATTTTAATGGGGATAATTTCTTGGCAAATCGAGACATTTTCCGACAAAAAGAAGAGTTGACGCAGTTTTAACATGAGTTAGGTAGCTACTAAGGTGGGTTTAAGAGTCTTGAAACTCTAAATCGCATTTAATAACTAGCGTATTCCAGGAGTGAAACCTGCAAGTAAATTAGTTTTTAATTTCTATGAATTTAAGAAAAGGGTGGCGCAATTATGTGATAGGAGTGGTGGAGCATCCATTCCCGAGCATGATTTGAATGGTAATAAACTGAGAAACTTATTCTAAATTCAAATTGGTTGAGAATTCATACCCGATCACCCATTTGGAGTGCAACGAAAAACAATTTCAGGGAAGAAATTAAACTGATAATGATTTTTGAAAATCAAAGTGTTTGAATCACCGATTTGGTGGGCAACTTAAAAAAAAATTATGGAAGAAATAATACTGAGAATGTTTTTCGAAAATCCTTTTTTTGGAGGTGATATTAGGCATGGTGATGAAAGAACAAAAACATTCCACTCTATATGTCCTTACCTTTGACCATCAAGATGACTCATAGCAAAGACAATTCTTGAAAATTCATCCAAGCAAAAAATTCTTTTGAAAATTTCATTGTGTTGAAGGTATGTCGTGCAGGCTAGAAATAAACCATTCTATCAAGCCATTGTAATCTCAATAGGAAATAAAAATGCACTTGCCTGTTACTATTTATCAATAAAAAAAAGAAATATGAGCAATAAAAGCATGTACTTACTGATGTTTATAGAAAATTTTAAATCATTGCTTCTATGTGTATCACATTCACAGGATAGTCTGAGATGACTATGATGATAGTATTAAAAATCATTAGTTGATTGGTTGAGGAAGTGTGCATTTTTTTTGCTAATTGTGGAAGATTGGCTTTCCTACCAAATAATGGGGCTCAGATATGTGTATGTAGCCAATTTGGAAAAGGTGATTCATGGATAAGTATGTTCATATATGTGTAATTATGCCTCATATCATATGTCATACATGGGGTGTACTTGGATTGGGCGATGTGCATTTTTGTGTTGGACATGAAAAATTGGGAAACCCTATCAACTGTTCATTGTTTTTATTTCCTTGCAATAAAAAATTGAGGAATGATAAATAATTTTCATGAAAAAAAATTTATATTTGAATTCTGAATTTAACAGTGATTATATAAAATGATTGGTTGAGTCTCTAAATTTCAGGAAATGATGTTTTTATGAAATGCAATGGAAATGGTCAAGTGCATAAATCATCCACCTGCAAGTTGATGCTTTCAGAAATTCTTTATCCCTCACAGGAGAATTTTTTATCCCATTTATACTTAAGCCCTATTTTTCAACACTTAACCAATTTTGCCAATGGTTGGCATTTTTCTGGGAAGATGTAAAACATGTTGAATGGTTGTTTTGGCATGAAAATATCTCCATGACCAAAGACTTTTTTTCCAAAAGGAGTCAATGTTTAAATGAATAAATCATCCACCTACAAAATTATGCTCCCAGAAATTTTTTATCTCTCAAATATGAGAAATAGAGGGCATTTTCCTAAGGCCATTTAGGCCAGTTTTAGATACAAAACAGGCTAAGTGGTTGTTTTGGCAGGCCAATATTTTCTTGACCATAGACATTTTAAAACTTGAGCCAATGGTCAAGTTCATATATCATCCACCTGCAAGATGATACTTTCCTAAAAAATTTATCACTCACAGGTGAGAAATAGTGGGCACTTACCCAAGGCTACTTAAGCCCTTTTTTTCAACACTTTACCAATTTTGCCAATAGCGAGCATTTTTCTGGGGGGGTGAAAAACAAGCAGAATGGTTGTTTTGGTAGGAAATATCTCCATGACCAGAGGCTTTTTCTCAAAAATGAGTCAATGTTCAAGCGAATAACTCCTCCACCTACAAATGTATTCTCTTAGAAATTGTTTGTCCAACACAGGTGAGAAACGGAGGTCATTTTTCTAAGGCCATTTAGGCCAGTTTTAGGTGCAAAACAAGCTGAGTGTATGTTTTGGCAGGCCAAAATATTATTGACCATAGACTTGTTTTAAAAAATAAGCCAATGGTCAAGTGTATAAATCATCCACCTGCAAGCTTATGCTTTCCTAAAAAAATTATCCCTCATAGGTAAAAAACGGTGGACATAATTTACCCAAGGCTATTTAAGCCCCTTTTGTCAACACTTACCAAATTTTCCAATGGCGAGCATTTTTCTAGGAGGGTGCAAAACATGTTGAATGGTTGTTTTGGCAGGAAAATGTCACAATGACCAAAGTCTTTTTTTTAAATGAGTCAATTTTCAATTGAATAAATCATCCACCTACAAACTTGTGCTCTCAGAATTTTTGTATCCCTCAAATATGAGAAATGGAGGGCATTTTTCTAATGCCATTTAGGCTAGTTTTAGGTTTAAAACAGGCTGAGTGGCTGTTTTGGAAGGCCAATAGTTTCTTGACCATAGAATTCTTTTTAAACCTGAGCCAGTGGTCAAGTGCATAAATCATCCACCTACAAGCAGATGCTTTCCTAAAAAAAATTCCCTTACATATGAGAAATGCTGGGTAGTTTTCCAATGCTACTTAAGCCAGTTTTTCAATACCTAACCAATTTTCCCAATGGTGAGCATTTTTCTTTTAGGGTGCAAAACAAGATGAATGGTTGTTTTGGCAGGAAAATATCTCTTTGACCAGAGACTTTGTTTCAAAACTCAGTCACTAGTAAAGTGAATAAATCATCCACCTACAAACTTATTGTATCATGGACTTTTTATCCCTCAAATATGAGATACTTACGCAAAATATCTTGCATTGAGTAAAAAAGATGAAATGTAGGAAATTAAATCATGTTTCCGAATATATAACTTTTATGTATTGAAAATTTGCATAGCTATGTCAAGTTTCATTTTTCCTAACAGACACTTTTTCTTTTTTAGGCAAATGATAAGGTATATGTTTTTGTGGGTGCAGCCTTTGAGGGCCTAAATGATGGAATCAAGCTACAAAAATGGGCATGAATGTAGAGAACATATAGCACTAGTGCACCATTATTTTTTGAAAATTAAATTAGTAATTTTATAAATTTCTTATAATTTTCTAAGTGATCAAACCTCGAAAATAGTACGTCTTTTGTGGGTGCATCCTTTGAAGGTCTTAATGCAAAATCATAAAATGGGTTTTTGATAGAACGTGGAGGTTAGTGTCTACGTGTGCACCATACAATTTATTTTTGAAATGATCAAGAATTGAAAAAGTTATGGAAGAAACACTAACAGTGTGTTTCACGAGTTAAGGAGGTAGGACACAAAAGAAATTGAAAGAAAATAGGAAAAAATAATATTTTTAAATAAAAGTTACATATTTGGAATCTGCAGAAAAATGCTATTTGTGTTTAAGATTTCGTAAAAAATGACTGTGTGTAGCATACTGTAACAGGTGGATAAGCACAGGCTTCACCAGAAACTGGAAGAAATATACTCATTTAGCTTTGGTTTATCATTACCATAGCACAGGTTTGGTATTACCGAAGGAAACTCCAAAGCATATACATAGGATTATGGTTGACATGCGAGCAAGTGAGTAGGGTTGGTTTAGGCTCTAACAAACACGTATGCATTCTGTTTAAATTCAAAAAATGTTGCGCGCTTTCATAATTTAATAACGCGATCGCGTTATATAACTACATAATGCGTGCGTGTTATGTAAACTATAAAATTTATGTTTAATACTTGAAAGGGGGTGGGGAAGACTCAAGGGCATTTTTGGTTAATATTTGAGAAGGGGTGGGGAAGGGTCAAGGGAATCTATGGTTAATATTTTTAATAGGGGTGGGAAAGGGTCAAGGGCTTAGAAAGATGTTGGAAGCTTGAGTGGGGAGAGACAAAGGGAATGAGAATATGATGGGCTACAGGGGTGAAGGGCAGTGGAGCTTGAGATCACTATTAGGAGTAGAATAGGTTGTTAAGAGGTATAGGGTTAGAAGTTGAAATTGAGACTTGAGTGACAAGGGGGAATGGATGGAGGCAAGGGGGATGTGAGAGAGAAAGAAAGAATACAAGGGGGGGAGAGACATAGAGCGAGGGAGGGAGAGGGACAATGCAGAGGAATGGATTTAGAGGGAGCGAGAGATATACGGGGATAGAACGAAATAAGGAGATAGGAAGGGAGGGACAAAAATTGTTGGTGGGAGACATGTAGGGAGTGGTGGTGATGGAGAGAGAGAGAGAGAGAGAGAGGGGGGGGGACATAAAGTGAGAGAGAGAGAGGGAGTGATGGGGATATGGGGATAGGGTGAGGAAAATATAACATGAGGGAGGGATAGAAGGTGAGAGAGAGAGAAGGTAGGGTGAGGGATGGATGGAGAAAGGTGGAGAAAGCTATTGATGGAGGGGAATGGGTTTGAGAATGGAAAGGGACATGATGTGTGTGTGTGTGTGTGTGAGAGAGAGAGAGAGAGAGATTGATGGTTGGGGAGAGATCTAGACTAGAGGGAGGTGTGAGCGATAAAGAAAGTGGGAGGTTGTGTGTGTGTGTGTGTGTGATAGGGAAGGAGGAATTAATGGGGTAGCAGGGATGAAGATGGTATAAGGGAGAGAAAGCGACATAGAGGGAGGGAGGTAAAGGGAGTGACTCAGGGATAGATCCAGGGATAGAGATATAGAGGGAGGATTACAAGGTGAGAGAGAGAGGGAAAGGGGGAGGGATAAAGGCACATAGGGGTAGTGATTAAGGGCGAACGAAGGGAGAGAGTGCTATAGGGACCTAGATAATTGCGAAGATAAGGAGAAGGTGGATACCCTCCTCCTCCTCATCTTAATCACCATCACCATCATCATCAACATCTTCATCATCATCACCATCATCATCATCATCAACATATTCATCATCATTGTCATCTCTAGGTTCCTCATCAACATCTCCATCTTCATCATCTTCTTCTTCTTCATCATCATCATCATCTTCATCACCATCACCATCATCATCAACATCTTCATCATCATCACCATCATCATCAACATCAACATATTCATCATCGTTTTCATCTCTATGTTCCTCATCAACATCTCCATCATCATCATCTTCTTCTTCTTCATCTTCATCATCACCATCACCATCACCATCACCATCATCATCATCATCATCAACATCTTGATCATCATCATTGTCATCTCCCCCTTCCTCATCAACATCTCCATCATCATCATCTTCTTCATCATCATCATCATCATCTTCATCACCATCACCATTATCATCAACATCTTCATCATCATCACCATCATCATCATCATCAACATCTTCATCATCATTGTCATCTCTATGTTCCTCATCAACATCTCCATCATCATCATCATCATCTTCATCATCATCATCATCATCATCATCATCATCACCATCACCATCATCATCAACATCTTCATCATCATCACCATCATCATCATCACCATCATCATCATCAACAACATCTTCATCATCATTGTTATCTCCCCCTTCCTCATCAACATCTCCATCATCATCATCTTCAACAATATCTTCATCATCATTGTCATCTCCCCCTTCCTCATCAACATCTTCATCATCATCGTCTTCATCATCATCATCATCATCATCATCATCTTCATCACCATGAACATCATCATCAACATCTTCATCATCATCACCATCATCATCAACATCTTCATCATCATTGTCATCTCTAGGTTCCTCATCAACATCTCCATCATCATCATCTTCATCATCATCATCTTCTTCATCACCATCACCATCATCATCAACATCTTCATCATCACCACCACCATCATCATCAACAACATCTTCATCATCATCATCATCTCCATCTTCATCTCCATCATCGTCATCTTCTCCATCACCATCATCATCATCATCATCACCATCACCATCATCATCATACTCATCATCATCATCTTCATCATCACCATCATCATCACCATGGTCATCTCCATCATCATCATCATCTTCTTCATCATCATCATCAACATCTCCATCATCATGATCATCTTCATCATCGTGATCATCATGATCATCATATTCATCACCATCACCATCACCATCATCATCAACATCTCCATCATCATCATCATCATCATCATCATCATCACCATGGTCATCTCCATCATCATCATTATCTTCTTCATAATCATCATCATCATCATCTTCATCACCATCACCATCAACATATTCATCATCATCACCATCATCATCATCAACAACATCTTCATCATCATTGTCATCTCCCCCTTGCTCATCAACATCTCCATCACCATCACCATCACCATCATCATCAACATCTTCATCATCATCACCATCATCATCATCAGTAACATCTACATCATCATTGTCATCTCTAGGTTCCTCATCAACATCTCCATCATCATCATCTTCTTCTTCATCAGCATCATCATCATCATCTTCATCACCCTCACCATCCTCATCAACATCTTCATCATCATCATCATCACCATCATCATCATCATCAACATCTTCATCATCATTGTCATCTCCCCCTTCCTTGTCAACATCTCCATCATCATCATCACCACCATCACCATCATCATCAACATCTCCAACATCATCACCATCATCATCATCATCATCATCAATATCTTCATCATCATTGTCATCTCCCTCTTCCTCATCAACATCTCCATCATCATCATCATCACCATCACCATCATCATCAACATCTCCAACATCATCATCATCATCAACATCTTCATCATCATTGTCATCTCTAGGTTCCTCATCAACATATCCATCATCATCATCTTCATCTTCATCAGCATCATCATCATCATCATCATCACCCTCACCATCCTCATCAACATCACCATCATCATCATTGTCAAGCACTCTAATTGCAGATATTTAAATATCAACACACAGAGCGTATGAAATTTATTGTCAACCCGAGAAAGTCTTTTTATTTCAAAGGACAAGTGCATAATATATGCTTAAACACAAAACCATTAGAAGTGAATATTTTATCTTCTATCATCCATGTCCACTCCAAGAATCTATGCAATCCCAATTGCCTTCTAACTGCTATACTACAATTCTTTTCTATTATGCATCAAGCAGAAGTAAGATCAGATCTAATCAACAATTGCAGGAAGGAAGTCTCAATTGCATTCTAAAATAATCAACTGTCTAATTTAATCAGCTGGGAATCATAAAGCATGACCTGAACATTACTCTAGAATTTGATAAAAGAGATTAAAGCAACTGTTCTAAGAAACTGGATTGCAAAATATAAATCAATCAACACATAACAGGAAAGCTAATTTGTAAGAGCTCCTGGGATTACGTCTCAGCTGTAGGATGAACACAGCAGTGTGAACAGAAATTGAAATATGTAAAACAAACCTGACTCAGTCGACTGTTATTCGATACCATTCACCAATCTCACAAAAATATAATCAATTACTGAGAAATCCACACAATGAGTATTGCTGCTGCGTATAGAAGAAAGAACAAAGCATCACACAACGAGAAAGATGAAATCCTAAATTAACGCAGCAATCTCTGTGGAAGACGAGCCCAGTCTTCACACAGAGACGCTGGTTGAACAACACTCTTCTTTAACTCAGAAGTAACTCCTTATATTAACAGAAGAATGAGTACACAGTTTTGGCTTGGCTGCTAATACAAGGTAAATTAATTGTTTGCTGTCCAACCCCTCAGTCGAGGCAATTCCCCATATTTATACATACAATTTGCAACATCTAAACCTATAATTGGGCAGCCATGAAGATCTCTGATCTTCAGGCGCCCTAAATAATCTAGCTGTTACAATGCGTGGAAGAACTAAAATATCCAAATATGAGAGAAGTATTAATTGTCCCAAGAGTGACGGTCCTTCCAGCTCACAGCTGGATTTGAGCAGCGACATACTTAAGATAGTTCTTCTGTTACAGCTGCCCTGCCACGACTGTGCCTTGATTGACGATTTAAGCCCCAAGGAACCTTCCACAAGCGATGAACGTTCCTTCATGACTTGTTCAGCTCCGATCTTCCTGCAGTCTATTGTCTTACTACCTTCATAAATCGCATCATGTTAGCACAGATTAAGAGATGCACAGCTTTAATCATCACAATCATAAGTATTAACACAATAAAACAATAATCGGCCATACCTTGGTAATTTGGGGAATAGATAAGGACAATAAGTTGAATTGCCAAGGTAATTGGTGTAAGACAAGGGAAGGGACGATGATAAATGATGGTCAAAAAGGGCCAATTCTGGGCTCAACATCTCCCCCCAACTATCCTGTTGCATGTCCTCATGCAACAACCTGCATCTGAATATTGCACTGAACTTTGTCCAGGAGAGAGGAAAGAATGTAGATAAATCAGGCATCCCCTCTATCTTTTTTTTTGAAAAGCTTCTGTGAGCAACCCGGCATCTTCCAACTTCACTGTTCCCCTTCCACTGCTGCTTGCTGATATCTGAGAATACACTTGATGTGGTGGGGACCTTTCTGCAGTTCTCTTATGCTATGCCTGGGGAAGTTGACAGGACACACTCAATCTGAATCCAACTCAATGACACCTGTAGGAGGTGGAAGCACTGGTTCTTGTGGGACAGTGTCTTCCAGCGCATCTAATGTTAACAGGAGAGTTGCTGGTTCTTGTGTAACAGCAACATCCTTTAACCCATCCTCAGCAGCTACCTTCATTGCTTTTGGAGACACTGGTTCTTGTGTAACAGTGTCTTGTTTGTCATTCTGCTGCTGAGACTGAATATCCTTTTCAATTTGCAGCTCCTCCTCCAGGATTTCAGTGTCACCTGAGCATGGTGTCTGTACCTGTTCATTGTCACTCCACTGTGTGTCAGGGATGATATCCACTCCCAGGTTATCTCCCGGCTGCAATTCAGGAGTTTTTGTCGCAGCCTCCAAAGATGTTGGTTCTTGTGTAACAACATCCTGGCCAACCTCTTCATCCTTCCTTTGCTGCAGCTCCTCTTCTATGAGTTCTGTATCATGAGAGCTTTCTGGGGTCACCACCCAGAGTTCATCGTTAAATGCCAGAATATCCTCTGTCCCAGCTTCTTCTCCTGTCTGCTCAGTTGGTTGGACGGTCAAATTTAGGGTTGCTGGTTCTTGTGTTACAGCATCCTGTTCCAACTTATCACTGTCCTGCCCTTCCGTTTCTTCTTCTAAAATTATTGTGTCCTGGGAACGTTCTGGGGTTACAGCACAAAATTCTTCACTATCCTCCAGGGTATCCTTTGGCTCCATGATCTCTGTATCAAGGGAACATTCTGGAGTCTCACCATATTCTTTTATAAGCTCCAGAGCATCCTTCATTTCCCGTTCTTCTCCCATCTGTTCTATGATTTCTATGTTGTGGGAGCATTTTGGGATTGCCATACATTCCTCATAAATTTCCAGGGCATCCTTCATTTCCCGTTCTTCTCCCATCTGTTCTATGATTTCTATGTTGTGGGAGCATTTTGGGATTGCCATACATTCCTCATAAATTTCCAGGGCATCCTCCACTCCCTGTTCTTCTCCCATCTGTTCTATGACTTTTGCATCATGGGAAGTGGCAGCTGTAGCCAGGATGTTTAAAGGTGCTGGTTCTTGTGTAACAGTACCTTCTTTCTCCACTGCTTTCCCTTCTGTGGCTACAGGCTGTTGTGCTGAATAGGTGCTAAGTAAAATTTTATGGCCTGCTTCCTCAAAGATCTCCCCACAGGTGGGGCAGAGTATTCGCTCATCCTTTTCTCCAGCTCCAGCAGAAGCTGATTCCTCCACTTGGTCTGCAGCCTCTATTAATGTATACATCTTTCTTCCACCCTGCTTTCTGCAGATTTCCTTCCATGTTTCCAGCTCCTTTCTAAGTGCTTGAAGGTCCTCTTTCAGCATTGCATTCTCATACAAGAGTCCCTCAACTCCAGGCTCTTCCTCCACTGGCCTTTGTGGAGCATCCCTCGGTTTTGGTGTAAGGATTGGGGGTTCAACCTGTGTCTCTAAGGTTTCCCATTTTGTTCTAGCTGCCTCTGCTGCTGTGATTGACCGAGTTCGTTTCCTTCTGACTGGTGCCACTAAATCAAACTCATTGGTGGCCCTCTTCCTTTTCTGTGGCGTTTTCTTTTGTGACTTTCCTTTTTGTAGTGTTTCTTCTCGTGGAGCTGGAACATAGGGAGGCAAAACTGAAGTTAAAGGAATATTTCCCTGCCCCCCATGCTGTTCTTCTTCAATCACAGCTCCTCCTCCTACCCACTCCAGTGAAGACTCGATTGTGACCAGCTCAATATCTTCTTCCATTGCTCTGGCTCCGTCATCTTCAGGTTCCATTGTCGCAGCTTTTGATGCTGCTCCAATTTCACCTTCTGCTGTCGGAGCTGCCCTGTTATCTAGGTTTTCCGCGAGGGTTTCATCTACATTGTCGCCTGACAGCTCTGTTTGAGCTTCCCCTCGCTCTCCTTCAAATGCAGTGTCATCCCCCACTGGTTCTGCTTGTGCTGGGGATTCATATACTTCAAATGGCTCTGCCTGTGCCCCTGTTTGTTCTTCTTCCGTTTCATCCCTCTTGGATGGTCCTGCCTGTGCCCCCTGTTGTTCTTCTTCCGTTTCATCCCTCCCCCCAACTTCACTGGAGGAACTCCGGTCCTCCTGTTGTGGCGGAACCGGTATTTGCTGTAATGGAATGACCCTCAAGGGAACAGGTTGCTGTGGTCGGGTAATGAATTGCTCCCATGTTATATTATGTTGGGCCAGGGTTCTTATAATAATTAACTTAATAAGGCCATGGTGAGTAAGGGAGGATAATGGGTGTTTTGCAGATTGAACAAATGTTGCCATATGGCGCAAATCATGCAATAGATAAAATGGAATATTTAACAAAATGCCATGACGGAGATGAGAAAGCAAAGGAAGTTCAGAGTTGTACACAGTTTGGTATCTACCTTCACAAGTTATGTATTTCTTGAGGAAGATAGCAACCTGGTCCCATGGCTGCGGCAGTGACTTCAATGCAATCCCTCGCCTGGATGCTTCAACTTGCTCCCCTGGAAGTAAAAATTCTTCCCGTGCAACCGTTGCAGGGACTCGACGGTTAAACCAAGGTTTTCCCACCAACGGGATAGCTGTAACCTCGGATATAATGACCTCCGAAACATCTATACACAGCCCCCACACCGTGGAGTGTGTTTTAGTAAGATTCAATGCGAATTGCAGGGCTGCGTCCTGATCGAATCCATCCAGTCGTTCAAAGAACTCGACCTAGCCAGCGGCTTGAAAAATGGCCAGAACCTGCAAATTCCGTCTAAGTTCCCGGGTATTGAAAGGTTCATGGCGAACTGGAATGCCCATGGTCCTGGCTGCAAGATGAAACTGCTGTTCGACAGAGTACAGTATCCCAGAATGGAAGTTGCAGCACAGAGAACGCACGAATCATTGAGCGGAGACGTTGAGCGAATGAACTAATTCGGAAAGTTAAGCGCAGAGAAGAGTTTAAAATTTTCATGCCGAATTGGGGAAGGTGGCAGTTAATATTATTACGTCGTACGAGGGAAAGGTTTAATCAGATATAAATGGTGGTGCGAGTGAAGGTACGGCCAATCTCGTTTAAATGATATCAATACTTAATCACGTGATAAATGAAAGCCATACCTCATAAAACTGTACGTCGGAAGGATGCGGAAACTGGTGGAGCATGGAATTGGTGACGTCACGGAGCCGAACGCGTGCAAAGTCAGACGTGGGATCATGATGACTCGGATAAGGCACTGATTTCCTTCGCCGGTAAAACACAAGGCGTCGCATCCTCCGGGTTAAAATGATGAGTTCGCCGGCAGGACTGGGATGAATCAGCATCATAATTAGCAAGTTGAACAATCCTTCTGTTAACACGGGAGTTACCACTGCAAGTTGCCAAAGAAATGATCACACGGCCGATGAAAAAGCTTGTTGCAGCTGGCAGGAAAGAAGTTACAGCCATCGGAAAAGAATTCGCGGCAGCCGGAAAAAGATTCACGATATCATGGAAAATTATGGCTGTCACGGGAAAATTTTACGGCGGTGGGAAAAAAACTTACAGCTGGCGGGAAAAGATTTTACGGCTATGGGAAATATGTCGCAGCCGCTGGAAAGAAATGGCAGCTATGTGGAAATGATGTGGAAGTGACTTGGTCAATGAGGTGGCAGCCGCCGAGAAATAAGGTGGCAGCCGGGAAATGATGTGGCGGCTGCGGGAAAAAGATGTTGCAGCCGCCGAAGTTACAGCCGCCGAAATTGCAGCTGCCGGAATTGCAGCTGCCGGAGTTGCAGCTGTCGGAAAAGATTTGACGGCGGGCGGAGAAAAAAAAAAAAAAAAAAAAAACATTACGGCTACCGGGAAGTGAAATGGCCGTGACTGGTAAATGGAGTGGCAGCTGCGGAAAATGAGATGGCAGCCATGGGAGATGAGGTGGCCATAGCTGGTGAATGAGGTGGAAACCATGGGGACGATGAGGTGGCAGCCGCGGAAACTGGAGTTGCAGCCGCCGATGTTGCAGCCGCTGATGTTGCAGCCGCAAATGTCGCAGCCGCCGATGTTGCAGCCGCAAATGTTGCAGCCATCGATGTTGCAGCCGCAAAAGATTGACGGCTGACGGAAAGGGCATTATGGCTACCGGGAAATGGAGAATATGGTTGCCGGAAAAAAGGATATACGGCTGCCGGAAAATATGTTGCAGCTGCCGAAATTTTTTTTTTTTTTTTGTTAACACAAGGACAGCACAGAGAGATTTTCATTATGGGCCCCAAACTGATCGTTCTCCTGGCGCTTCCCTGAAATTTTTTTTTAAAAGACAACAGCAAGCAAAGAGATCAAATGCAAAGAGAAAGAAAACGACAACTATACGCTACAGCAAGAAATTATTTATGTACAGCAAATATAATTTTCATTTTAAGATTTGGCAAAGGTAGAAAAATGTTCCTGCTCTGGTGCCAATTGGTAGTTTGGATCAGCAGCAATTTGTGAAATGAATGCATCTTTCGAAATGGGATTCCGATACAATCGTAGTCTGTGGCCATTAGCAAGTAATGGTATACGGTTTTCATCAATGGTGACCAGGCGAACAGTGCCGTTGTCAAATACCCTGTCAACCAAATATGGACCCAGCCATCTTGTGCGTAATTTCCCTTTGAAATCTTTCTTGAATCTGGAGTCGTATAATAGTGCCCAGTCTCCTTCATGGAAGATTTTCTTTTTGATGAATCGGTCATGCCAATTAGATCTCTGTTGCTGAAGCAGCACAGTCTGGTCTACCGCAGCTAACCGTTTCTCATCCAATTCATTCAATTGATTCAATCTTCTTTTCTGGGCTTCTGTTACATCCAGGTTCATTTCAATGGCTGTTTTCAGGGTCTTGATCTCAAATTCAATTGGAAAGATGGCACTCTTACCATACACCAGATCATAGGGAGAAAAGCCCGTGGTGTTGCGCCAAGTCGTGCGATATGCCCACAGTGCTTCTGGAAGTCTGTCAGCCCAATCCCTTCGATGGCTTTTAACTGTTTTAGTAAGGATTGCTTCGATAACTTTATTAGTGCTTTCCACCTGACCATTGGCCTGGGGATGATAAGGTGAAGCTATCTTGTGCTGCACATGATACTTCTGGAGCAAGGATTCAAATTGGTGTGAAATAAATTATGGTCCCCCATCGGTAACTACTTCCTTTGGTACTCCAAAATGGGTAAAAACTTCACTGTACAGGAAATCAATCACCGCCTGGTCATTTGCCTTAGCCAAAGCTACAGCTTCTACCCACTTAGTCATGTAATCTGTACACACCAAGATGTAAACCTTCTGTTTGGAAGGAGGGTTGATAGGACCAACAAAGTCCAATGCCCATCTATCAAACGGTTCTAGTATCACTTGGGGCTGTAAAGGCATCTGATCTGTCTTATTAGGTTGGCCCATCCTTTGGCAGTTGTCACAGGACTGAACATATCTTTTAGCATCTCTGAACAGTGTCGGCCAATAATAGCCCATCCGCAACGCCTTATGCCCTGTTCTTTTATCTGCAAAGTGTCCTCCGCAAGGTTCATCGTGACAGGCCTTCAGTATATGAAAGATCTCATCTTCCCTTACACATCTTCTAATTTCAAGATCAGGTCCTGTGTAAAAGAGATGGCCTTTGAGCCAACAATACCTGGCACTTTGCTGAATAATTTTTCTTTTCTCTCGTTTAGACATATGTGGCGGGAGCTTCCCTGCAGCCAAATAATTAGCAACGTCTGCATACCAGGGTGAATGAGCTGAGAGTGCGAATAAATGTTCATCCGGGAAATCATCCTCAACAGGTGAACTGTCATCACTGTTAGTAAATCGTGATAAAAAATCAGCAACAACATTTTATTTTCCAGGTTTATCTATAATAGTAATATCAAATTCCTGTAATAATAAAAGCCACCTGGTTACTCTGGCATTAGTGACAGGTTTATTCATTAAATACTTAATGGCAGAGTGATCAGTATGCACAAATGTAGGATACCCAGTAATGTAATGCCGAAACTTATTAATAGAATAAACAATAGCAAGGAATTCTTTTTCAGTAACAGTATAATTTAGTTCAGCAGGGGCTAAGTTTTTACTAACATAATAAATAGCATAAGGTACTTGACCATCCTGCTGTCCTAGTACTGCTCCAATGGCGGTATCAGAAGCATCTGAAGAAATGTGGAAAGGTATGGTCCAATTAGGTCCCCTTAAAATAGGGGCTGTGGACAGTTTCTCTTTAAGCTCATCAAATGCTGTCTGGCATGCTGTACTCCATACAAACTGTGCGTCCTTCATTAACAATGAAAACAAAGGAGAAGCAAGTTTGGAGAAGTTTTCTATGAATCTCCTGTAATACCCAGCATGTCCCAGAAAACTTCGCACCTCTTTCTGAGTTGAAGGGGTTGGTATATTCTTTATCACCTTAATTTTTGAAGGATCCACTTGAATACCGTCAGTAGAGATGAAATGTCCTAATACCACCCCCCTCACTCATCATCATGTGGCATTTTTCAGTGCTTAGTGAGAGGCGAGCCTGTTCACAGCGAATTAAAACCTTTTTCAAATTTTCCAGTGCTTCCTCAAAATCCCTGCCATAAGGATTGAAATCATCCATAAAAACTTCCATGCTATCATTTACCAATTCAGAAAATATGCCAATCACAGCTCTTTGGAACGTTGCAGGTGCATTGCACAATCCAAAGGGAAGCACCCTGTAGGCGAACGTTCCCCAGGGGCAGGTGAAGGTGGTCTTATCCTGATCCTCTGGAGAAATCTGAATTTGATTGTACCCACTGAACCCATCCAAGAAGGAGAAGAACTTCTTCCCAGATAGGTTATCAAGTACCTGGTCAATAAAAGGCAGAGGAAAGTGATCCTTCTGTGTAGCCTTGTTCAGCTCCCTATAATCGACACAGACTCTCCATTTACCATTTTTCTTGGGTACAATTACAAGTGGGGAAACCCACTCACTGTCTGAGATAGGATAGATGAATCCTGCTTCCAAGAGTTTCTGGATTTCTTCCTTCACTATATCCCTCAGATTGGGGTTCATGCGTCGTTGGGGTTGACATACAGGCCGGGAGTCGTTTTTAATATAAATATGATGAGTGCACAGACTAGAAGGAATACCCTTCATGTCTGTATACTCCCAGGCGAATGCCCCCTTACGTTCCTTCAAGAGATTGGTTAGGCACTTTTGTTCTTCTGAGGAGAGACCAGGATTGATGTTCAAAGTTCTTCCAGGCTCTACCTCAATAGGAATACTTCTCGAGTTTTTCAATACTGGGATTATGTTTGTGTCATTGGCTAGTGCTTCCTCCGTAAGCTGTTCTTGTTCTTCTTTACCGAGGGTACTGTTCAGGAGTTGATAAACTTCCTTGTCTACTGAAGCAGGTTCGCTAATGAAATTATTAATGGCATCGTCTTCTGTTTCGTTTTTGAAGGTTAGTGCCTTCCCTATTGTTAGTAATGGCTGAACATCTTCCTCTTCTTCCTGTTCTATCCAAAGGGAGGTTTCAGTTTCTAGACTCGGCCGTGCTGGAGGGTACAGGGTGAGGTTTTTGGTTTCCATGCCATCAGATATAGTCATAGATCCTGATCGACAGCTGATACAAGCATCGGCTGTAGCCAACCAGGGCCTCCCCAAAATCAATGGATGTCCCCCCAGCTGTGATTTTGGTTGTAATACTAGAAAATCGGCAGGGTATTCCCATGACTCTACTGAAATAACAAGGTCGTCCAAAATCCCTTCGGGTCTGATAATGGATCTGTCTGCCAATTCTAAGATAGTAGGGGTCGGTCTAATATTGGTGAATCCGAGCTTCTTTACAGTCTCCATTGTTATAACATAAATCGCAGCTCCTAAATCTACTAGTACGTTGGGTATCTGCGTTTGTCCTATGTGTACAGTGACAGTAGGATTTCCGGGATCCTCATACTTAGTTATAGGGGTTTTTCCAGTCATTAAAGCGGATAAATTCCCTATAACATGAACAGTAGGAGGATCTCTGGGTTTCCTTCCCGGTCTTTTAGTGCACAGGTCCCGAACAGTTCTAGCATAGATAGGTACATCTTGAAGAGCTTGTAAAAGGGGAATCTTAACATAAAGGTTCTTCAATTCTCCTAGGAGATTGAACTGAGGTTGCCCCCCTTTTTGTGGCAGCATCAATCTCTCAGGATAAGGTGGTTGTCTTACCAACTGGGTAGGCTGCGTGTTATCCACTTCATCGTTTAATGTTTCAGCCCTCCCATCTGAGGGATGCTCAGCATCTTCAGTGACAGGAACCAGATCAAATGGATGCTGGGAACTCTCTCCTTTGTCATACACAGTTGATGGAATATTTCCTGCAGTTACACGTTCTACTAGCTTTCCAGATCGTAAGCGAATATCATTACAAGGCACAGGGGAGAGAGAGTAGGCCGGCATATTGAGAGCTTCCAACTGCTGGACTGTTTTATTATTTGGGTTAGGGTTAGGTTGGGCAGGCAGCTGAGGCCGTATTGGTATGTTAGGCACAGGATTATTTTGCAGCTGCAGCTGCGACTGCTGAGGTAGGTATTGAGGATATTGCTGAAATTGAGGATATGGAGGATACGGTAACTGTTGAGGTGGAGGTGGTTGAGGAAACTGGTTCCCAGGATGGAAGTTCCTCCATCCAGGAGACCATGAAGTCGGTTGATGAGGTGGTTGTGTCCAAGGACTCCATGAACTATAACCTTGCATCGCAGGTTGAGGGGAATTCCACTGAGCATAATTTGAAGGGAATTGTGTATTCACATTTTGCATATTAGTATTCCAATTATTCAAATTATTCAAAAATGGAAATGAATCGGGAGACATACCTTGATTCCGGGGCTGCCAGGGTTTCTTCTGTGCAATAAAGTAGGCTGAATCCACCTCTGGAGTTGATGCCTGCAGAACAGCCTTCACTTGGGGCAACGTGGGGCATTCTTTCATATCATGGTTCAGCTCGCACAGCTGACACACTTGTACTTTGTCAAGAGGGCATTCTTTCAGTGGATGAGTCTTTCTACATCGGGGACAAAACACACCTAGTGTGAGATCCTCCACTGCTTGTCTTTGCTTGGCCTTCAAGACGTCAATCTCTGAAGAGATAGAGCTCATCATTTCTGTTTTAAAATTTTCAAGAAGATTGCCTATCTCTGCCCGTGTAGCCCCCCCATTGGATGACTTCTGAGTTCTGTCAAAGACATCGCGTTCCAGCTTATCTCGTTTATTCTGCTTGTTATGCCTAGAAGATCCCCTGGAGTATCTCTTACATAATTCAACAATTGTCTCAAAGGGTTCTTTAGAGATATCTCCCTTTCCTAATAAATTTAGCATGTCTAAACAATCGTCCCTGATCCCTCGAAGCAGGATTATCTTAAGCACATCTAGTCCCATGTTCGTCTGTCCAGCTCTCTGCACATTGTACAGCAACCTCTCTACAAAATCCTCCAAGCTTTCATCCTCCTTTTGTACCATCTTGAATAACTCCTCCCTTTTGTCCCTGGTGTTGCAATATTCCTGATATTTTTCCAGGAACACTTGCTTCATCTTATTCCAATTAGCAACAGTCCCTCCCCCAAGGCTCATGAACCATCGTAATGCATTGTCCTTCAGGGTGGCAGGAAAAAGCTTTAACTTTTGAGCATCTGTGACATAATCATAGCTGCGACAGAGGATATCGAATTCAAAAAGGAATTCATCTGGATCCTCTGCCGCCCTGCCATGGAAGCGGGGTAACACCGACGGTGAGATGTTTTTCATAGGAGCTGTCCCCTCTAGCTGCTGTATTGGAAATTGCAATGTAGCCATAGTCTCTGGCGGGGAATTATCTTCATGATGGTATTGTACCACTGCTTCTTCCTCTTCGTTCTCATGTCTATTACTCATCTTTTCTTCTGTATCTTCTCCTTCGTTTGTTCCTTTGTTCTTTACCTCAGTTGTAACAGCTGCGTATTCTTCGGTTGTAACAGCTGCGTATTCTTCGGTTGCAACAGCTGCGTATTCTTCGGTTGCAACAGCTGAATCAGCTGTTACTTCTTTAGCAGGAGTATATGCAGGAATCACAGCTGCTCCTGTATCTTCCACTGTAGATCCTGATACTAACGCTCCAGGATCAGCAGGGCCTCTTTTGATAGGAGTCCCCTGTTGACGAGATCTGACAGCTGAATCAGTTTTGTCAACAAGGTCGTCAATGAATGTTCTTCTGCCCAGCGGTGGACCTCGACCACGACCCGAACCACCTGTACTGTTAGTAATTTGTGGGGTTTTGGGGGTCGGGAGGTGATCGCGTTTTACCCCCCTCGTATTCATGCGAAGCAGATCATTTCAAATCAACCAAAAGACTGACTAAAAGCAATTATCAGATCAACTAATGACTAGTGTTTAGTTTTCATCCTTCCCCGGCAACGGCGCCAAAATGTCAAGCACTCTAATTGCAGATATTTAAATATCAACACACAGAGCGTATGAAATTTATTGTCAACCCGAGAAAGTCTTTTTATTTCAAAGGACAAGTGCATAATATATGCTTAAACACAAAACCATTAGAAGTGAATATTTTATCTTCTATCATCCATGTCCACCCCAAGAATCTATGCAATCCCAATCATTAGAGAGATTTTGAGGTCAAAACATGGCCTCCTAAGAGATGTACTACAAAAATATGAGATATATTAAAATATTATGAATTGGGGGTTTTATGGGGTAGGTATATATGACAAGTCACCTCCCACACTATTTTCTATGCACAATATAAATAACCATGGTTGAGTTACTTTTCAAAATTCAATAGAAATAAAATTAATAAAATAAGACTACATTGATGTGACTAAGATTCATTGTAAATTCCCAAAAATGTATTATCATTTAACATTTATTTGTCTTGAACTTGCAAATGAAATTAAATAATAAAAAACATTTTTAAGAGTTTTTTTTTAATTTTATGTTGACTTTTTATATTTAGTACTTTTCTCATGAATTTAATAATGTAATTTAATTGAGAATTTATTTACATGTAAAATGTCAATAATATTATTATAATCCATATTGCATTATTATTATTATTAAATCTATTATTATTCTTTATTAGTTTGACATTATGTTATTAAATAGAATGGAGTGAATATATAATTTAAAATTAAAAACATAAAAATGATAATATATTATTTTATAAAAAAAATGTGAAAGGACTTTCTTTATGAATTAAGAGTACTTCACTTGAAAATGACAATAATATTATTTTATTTGAAAGTGTGAAAAGACATTCATTATGAGTACTTTACTTGAAAATGACAATAATATTATTTTATGAAAAGACTATCATTATGAGTACTTTACTTTATGACTTAAAAGTACTTACACCACTACCTTGGTTAACTATGTGTTTTCATCCACCATAGAAAATTTGACAAATAAACATTCTTAACTCATGCAATGCCACCTCACCAAGGGGGATGATGTCATCTACTAGAATGTGATTGGTTGTATTTTATAGTACATTTTCTTTGTTTTGAGGCCCTTTTTTGACCTCAAAATTTCTCTAATGTGCCTTCTAACTGCTATACTACAATTCTTTTCTATTATGCATCAAGCAGAAGTAAGATCAGATCTAATCAACAATTGCAGGAAGGAAGTCTCAATTGCATTCTAAAATAATCAACTGTCTAATTTAATCAGCTGGGAATCATAAAGCATGACCTGAACATTACTCTAGAATTTGATAAAAGAGATTAAAGCAACTGTTCTAAGAAACTGGATTGCAAAATATAAATCAATCAACACATAACAGGAAAGCTAATTTGTAAGAGCTCCTGGGATTACGTCTCAGCTGTAGGATGAACACAGCAGTGTGAACAGAAATTGAAATATGTAAAACAAACCTGACTCAGTCGACTGTTATTCGATACCATTCACCAATCTCACAAAAATATAATCAATTACTGAGAAATCCACACAATGAGTATTGCTGCTGCGTATAGAAGAAAGAACAAAGCATCACACAACGAGAAAGATGAAATCCTAAATTAACGCAGCAATCTCTGTGGAAGACGGGCCCAGTCTTCACACAGAGACGCTGGTTGAACAACACTCTTCTTTAACTCAGAAGTAACTCCTTATATTAACAGAAGAATGAGTACACAGTTTTGGCTTGGCTGCTAATACAAGGTAAATTAATTGTTTGCTGTCCAACCCCTCAGTCGAGGCAATTCCCCATATTTATACATACAATTTGCAACATCTAAACCTATAATTGGGCAGCCATGAAGATCTCTGATCTTCAGGCGCCCTAAATAATCTAGTTGTTACAATGCGTGGCAGAACTAAAATATCCAAATATGAGAGAAGTATTAATTGTCCCAAGAGTGACGGTCCTTCCAGCTCACAGCTGGATTTGAGCAGCGACATACTTAAGATAGTTCTTCTGTTACAGCTGCCCTGCCACGACTGTGCCTTGATTGACGATTTAAGCCCCAAGGAACCTTCCACAAGCGATGAACGTTCCTTCATGACTTGTTCAGCTCCGATCTTCCTGCAGTCTATTGTCTTACTACCTTCATAAATCGCATCATGTTAGCACAGATTAAGAGATGCACAGCTTTAATCATCACAATCATAAGTATTAACACAATAAAACAATAATCGGCCATACCTTGGTAATTTGGGGAATAGATAAGGACAATAAGTTGAATTGCCAAGGTAATTGGTGTAAGACAAGGGAAGGGACGATGTTAAATGATGGTCAAAAAGGGCCAATTCTGGGCTCAACAATCATCACCATCATCATCATCAACAACAACATCTTCATCATCAACATCTTCATCATCATTGTCATCTCTAGGTTCCTCATCAACATCTCCATCATCATCATCTTCTTCTTCATCAGCATCATCTTCATCAGCCTCACCATCCTCATCAACATCTTCATCAACATCTTCATCATCATCATCATCAACATCTTCATCATCATTGTCATCTCCCCCTTCCTCATCAACATCTCCATCATCATCATCATCATCTTCACCATCACCATCATCATCAACATCTCCAACATCATCACCATCATCATCATCATCAACATCTTCATCATCATCTTCTTCTTCTTCACCAACATCATCATCATCATCTTCATCACCCTCACCATCCTCATCAACATCATCATCATCATCTTCTTCTTCTTCATCATCAACATCATCATCATCATCTTCATCACCCTCACCATCCTCATCAACATCATCATCATCATCATCATCATCATCACTGTTAAGTTTAGCCTAAATTCACAAGCAAGATCACTGAAAGAAACACAATCACAAGATAGACAAAGATTTACCCTGGGAAACCCTCATGGGGTAGAAAACCCAACAAATATTTCCTCAATATAGATAATCAACCAGTACAAGATGTAGTACCGAAACAAGAGCTCCTTCTCCTCCTATGCAGACCTCTCTCTCTCCTATGCGCCAATCACAAGTGAGTGAATGAATGAGATAATTGAGGAACACACCTCCTCTATTTATACTCATCTTCTAACTGACTTTTCACCCTAATGGGGCCGACCTCTCCTAAGAGAGTCTAATAACCCCTAAACAACTAACTTAGGGCTGACCTCACATGGGATATCTAATAACCCTAGTAACCACAATCTCTCAGAGGAATAAACATCTCCAGATATACAATAGGGTCTCCTCAGAGGAATGGAACATCTCCAGAATAATAAAGTACAAATAGAATATTCTTAGAAGTTACAATATTTCAACATTCCCCCTTAACGAGAAGGATATTATAACAACATCTGCAGGAGAAAGAGGTCATCAACTACATGATACATGATACATCTATAAATCATTGGAAGCTTTCTTCATACATCATCAGTAACTCAAACAGTTATTGGAACATCTTCAAGATCTTCAATATTGGAACATCAACATCTTCAGTACTGAGTCTTCATCTTCTACAGCACTCAAATAGCTACAGTAGCATCATCATCTGGATCTCCCGATCAACAGCATCATCATTTGGATCTCTCGATCAATAGCATCATCAACTGGATCTCCCGATCAACACCATTATCATCTGGATCTCCCGATCAACAACACCATCATCTCGATCTCCCGATCAATAGCATCATCAACTGGATCTCCTGATCAATAGCATCAGGATCATCTCGATCAACATCATCAACTGTATCATTAAAGCAGTATCCTCTACAATACACATGATCCAATTATGGGATGGTCAATCCCTCTCAATTTAGGACATAAGTCCAAGGACAATGCAATCCTACCACGTACATTTTGAACCAAGGGTTCCGGGATGATGCAATCCCCATCATGTACATTTTGAATTAGTGGTTCTGAGATGATGCAATCCCCATCACGTACATTTTGAACCAAGGGTTTCAGGATGATGCAATCCCCATCACGTACATTTTGAACTAGTGGTTCCGGGATGATGCAATCCCCATCACGTACATTTTGAACCAAGGGTTCTGAGATGATGCAATCCCCATCACATACATTTTGAACTAGTGGTTCCGGGATGATGCAATCCCTATCACGTACATTTTGAACCAAGGGTTCCGGGATGATGAAATCCCCATCACGTACATTTTGAACTGAATGTTCAAGGATGATGCAATCCTATGACATACATTTTGAACTGAATGTTCAGGGACGATGCAGTCCTATCATGTACATTTTGAACTGAATGTTCAGGGACGATGCAATCCTATCATGTACATTTTGAACTGAATGTTTAGGGACGATGCAGTCCTATCATGTACATTTTGAACTAAATGTTCAGGAACGATGCAGTCCTATCACATCCACTAGGGACCACTTTCTCAGAGACATATGTCTACGGATATCTTTTAGGACATGTGTCTAGGGATGATACAATCCACTTGTCAACTTAGACCAAGTCTAAGGACTACTTCATTGACCTCATCGTTTGTATCACCAATACAGGTATCCACATCATCGAACTCACTGTCGATGCATGCAATCTCATCATCAGCGACCACATCACTCCCCCTTTCGAGGAGGTTCCTTCTGAACTACACCAAGCTTGTCTTGGAAATACTCAAACTTTACTCTAGATAGAGGTTTGGTCAATATATCATCAACTTGTTCGTTAGTGCTCACATACTCAAGCTTGATAGCTCCTTTCTGTACCATATCCCGTATATAAAAATATCGGATCTCTATGTGCTTTGACTTATCATGGAACACTGGATTCTCTGTCATCTTGATACAACTCTGGTTGTCACACAAGATCACAGTGGGGTCCATCTCTAAGTCAAATAGTGGTCAAATAATCCTGATAACAGCTTTCGAAGCCATATCGCTTCAAAACTAGCAGAGCAAGCAACAATATATTCCGCTTCAGCTGTGCTAAGAGTCACACTAGACTGCTTCCTGCTAAACCACGAGATCATGGCAGATCCCAGATAATAACATCCTCCTGATGTGCTTTTCCTGTCTGATACACTTCCTGCCCAATCAGCATCTGTGTAGCCATACAATCTGAAGTCATGATCTCCAAGATAACATAGACCAAAGTCTATCGTACCCTTTAGGTACTTCATCACATGCTTTGCAGCTATCAGGTGAGCTCGTCTAGGTTCCACTAGATACTGAATCAAGGTGTTCACTACAAAGCATATATCTGGTCTGGTATTTGTCAAATACATCAATGACCCAATAATCTGTCTGTACAGATTCATATCCACTAACTATGATGAGTCATCAACTAATAGCTTTAAGTTAGAATCCATGGGAGTGGCCATGGATTTGCATTCCAACATATCAAATATTTTCAAGGTTTCCACAACATACTTTCCCTGGTTGAGAAAGATTCCTTCTGTGCCTTGCCATACTTCCAGTCCTAGGAAGTAATGCATCAAACCGAGATCTTTCATCTCAAACTCTGCAGAGAGTTTCTTCTTGCATTCGACAATCTATTTCTCATTCCCAGTCAGAAATAGATCATCCACATATAGTAACAGTATGATAGGTTCATCATCCATAACCTTGAGATAAATATTAGGATCAACTTTACTTTTGGTTAAGCTAAGGCTTGTCAAGAAACTATCAATTCTTCCATACCAAGCTCTGGGATCTTGTTTTAACCCATACAAGGCCGTCTTTAGTTTGCATACGTGGGTTCTTCTATCTTCAACCTCAAATCCTTGTGGTTGTTCTATGTACACTTCCTCCTCAATCACACCATTCAGGAAAGTTGTCTTTACATCCATTTGGTGTAATTTCCACTTCATCGTGGATGCAAGTGCCATGATAGTTCTAATGGAAGTGTACCTTGCAACTGGTGCAAATGTTTCTTCATAGTCAATTCCCTCTTTCTGAGAGAATCCTCTGGCCACAAACCTTGCCTTATACTTTTCAATGCTGCCATCCGCATCATGCTTTATCTTGTATATCCATTTGGAGGATACCACACTCTTGTCCATCTATGAATGAAACCCTATATCCTTTCTTATCTAAAGCTGAGATAGAAAGTAAGTTCTTCTACAAACCTGGTACATATAGAATGTCCTTCATCTTTAATGGAGTTCCAGAATCAAGCTTGTAGCTTGCTTCACCAATTCCCTTGATGGGATATTTATAATCATATCCCAAGGATACCTTCTGAGGAGAGGTCTTTTCTTCCATGTTTGAGAGAGTTTTCTTTTGACCTGTCATGTGCTTTGAAGCACCACTATCAATGAGCCATGTATCTTCTCTAGGTGTTACTGACCCAGAGAGTGCATAGAATAGAACATATTCTTCTGCATCTTCTTCTTCTACTTTGGTTCTCTTCCTTTTAGGCCTTACCTCTTCTTCTTCTTCACTATCATCTTCTGCTAGATGTGCATGATGTCTTTTGTGAAAATTCTTCTTCTTCTTTGAAGGACAATTTCTAGTGAAGTGTCCTGGTTTGTGACAATTGTAACACTTAGCTGGGGAGAGGTCTCTTTCTGAGCTTACTCCTTCTTTCTTTTGAAATCTATGTGGAGGATGAGATTTCTTATGGCCATTCTTCACGGAAATTGAAGTTTCTCAAATAGATAGAATAACACTTACCAGGAGATATGCTTGATTGGATTGAGATAAATGGTGAACTCTACTTCAGGAAACTTCAACATTTCACCCTTCGAATCTGATCAACAACTTTCATATCTACAATAGAATTTCTGGCTTTCTGGTTCGCACCTTTTCTGGTTTTCTGGTACACAGGTGCGCACTTTTTCTGGTTTACTGGTTTTCTAGTCCAGAAGTCAAACTAGGGTTTGACAAAGCCCGGGGTTCTACCCACTCAAAAAGTTTGATCTAGGGCTCAAAACTTCGATTTTGAGGAGGGCTATCCAGCCATGTAATCAGAATCCAAAAATTCCAACTTTTGCAGAAACCCTAATTTTCACCGGAGAAGTAGAGAGAGGTATTTTCACCTTGTGAAAGATGTCCTATTCAGGCTAGCTCTGATACCATGTTAAGTTTATCCTAAATTCACAAGCAAGATCACTAAAAGAAACACAATCACAAGATAGACAAAGATTTACCCTGGGAAACCCTCATGGGGTAGAAAACATAGCAAAGCTTTCCTCAATATAGATAATCAACCAATACAAGATGTAGTACCTAAACAAGAGCTCCTTCTCCTCCTATGCATACCTCTCTCTCTCCTATGCGCCAATCACAAGTGAGTGAATGAATGAGATAAATGAGGAACACACCTCCTCTATTTATACTCATGTTCTAACTGACTTTTCACCCTAATGGGGCCGACCTCTCCTAAGAGAGTCTAATAACCTCTAAACAATCAACTCAGGGACGACCTCACATGGGAGATCTAATAACCCTAGTTACCACGATCTCTCGGAGGAATAAACATCTCCGGATATACAATAGGGTCTCCTCGGAGGAATGGAACATGTCCAAAATAATAAAGTACAAATATATTATTCTTAGGAGTTACAATCTTTCAACAATCACCATCATCATCATCATCAACATCTTCATCATCATCATCATCTCCCCCTTCCTCATCAACATCTCCATCATCATCATCTTAATCATCATCATCATCTTCATCACCATCACCATCATCATTAACATCTCCATCATCATCATCATCATCATCATCATCATCATCACCACCATGGTCATCTCCATCATCATCATCATCTTCTTCATAATCATCATCATCATCATCATCATCTTCATCACCATCACCATCACCATCACCATCACCATCACCATCAACATATTCATCATCATCACCATCATCATCATCAACATCTTCATCATCATTGTCATCTCCCCCTTCCTCATCAACATCTCCATCATCATCACCATCATCACCATCACCATCATCATCAACATCTTCATCATCATCAGCATCATCATCATCATCATTGTCATCTCCCCCTTCCTCATCAACATCTCCATCATCACCATCATCACCATCAACATCTCCATCATCATCATCTTCTTCTTCTTCATCATCATCTTCATCACCATCGCCATCATCATCAACATATTCATCATCATCATGATGATCATCATCACCAGCATCTTCATCATCATTGTCATCTCCCCCTTCTTCATCAACATCTCCATCATCATCATCTTCATCATCATCATCATCATCATCATCACCATCACCATCATCATCAACGTCTTCATCATCATCACCATCATCATCATCCTCAACATCTTCATCATCATTGTCATCTCTAGGTTCCTCATCAACATCTCCATCAGCATCATCTTCTTCGTCAGCATCACTTCATCACCATCAATAGCACCATCATCATCAATGTCTTTATCATCATCACCATCATCACCATCAACATCTCCACCACCATCATCATCATAATAATCATCATATTATATCCTTATCTTCATCATCATTGACATCTCCCCCTTCCCCATCAACATCTCCATCATCGTCATCTTCTTCATCACCATCATCATCATCCTCATCACCCTCATCATCATATTCAACATCTTCATCATCATCATCATCACCATCATCTTCATCTTCATCAACATCATCATCTTTATCATCTTCATATGCATCATGATCAATTTCATTGTCATCACCCTCCTCCTCATCATCATCTTGTGCACTTGTATGCAGTTACTCATATGTAGTGTTGAATCTAATTGTACAATCAAATATTGAGGGTTGATGAAATGTGTAGCATGTATTGCACTTAGTTTTATTAAATTACACTTGAAGATTGACTTAACTTGTAATTTAATCATCCAAACTCAGAAATTTTAATTAAACCTATCCAATTAGTGTGCATGAGTGAGTTCATTGAAACCTTGAAATACATTGTATTGCACTTAGTTTTATTAAATCACACGAGCAAGAACTTTGACTTAACTTGTAATGATCATCCAAAATCACAATTTTTAATTAGATATCCAATTAGTGTGCATGTAGTGAGTTCGTTGAAACCTTTAAATATAATAGTTTGTTCTTTTGACATAGCGCATTTATGAGTAATAGATAATCCACACAAATCAACACAATAAATTGACACAAGAACATGTAGAAACTGAAGAACAAATACAAAGTGAAATGTATCATTCATTTATAAGTGAAATGTCAATGTACATGTCTCCAAAAGTACATGTATCCAAAATTACATATATATCCAAAAGTACATGTATCCAATGAAGTCAATGTACACGTCTCCAAAACTACATGCACAATGAAGTCAATGTACATGTATCCAAAAGTAAATATATATCCAAAGGTATCCAAAAGTACATGTATCCAAATGTACATATATCCCATAAGACACATCAAAACTCAAGCTTCCTCTTGTTCTTTCCCGACGTTGATCCTCTAGGCACATCTCTAGGATCAGTGTGCGTCTCTGGATCCTGCAAATTAAATATCAATTGTTAAATTCAACTAACTATGTACTAATAGATTAGATCAACAATTAACTCAACAATTATCAACATGTGCATGGAAATTGCATGAAGCACTTGGTCACTAATGGACATCTCACCTCAAAGAGAGACTGTGGAAAAGGGGATTGCGTTCCTTGTGTAGCAGATGGAGCTGTTGGTTGAACATTCAGGATGGTCGCAACAATGGTCGAACCAGGGGGGCCAAGAACTGCTCCTGCTATTGGTGGCTACAATCATAGAATGTTGAAATAGTTAGACATGCATGAATAAACAATAGACAACAATAATAAACTATGTAAAGATCATGTTGAAATAGTTGCATACTTCTGTGTGACTAGTTGCCATTGTAGATGCAGCACTGACTGTTGCATCAACCATCGATGCGAGGTTTTCAACAGACAACTCTGGTTCCTGATGTAGTAAACATGCAATTCAAACATTAACAAAAATGATTTATGCACTGCATTTCAAATTAACCAACAAATATCATCGAAGGATATACATTACCATGGTGTCAGTAAGCCCATGGTCGTGGGCAGCTGGAGTCTTGCTAGGAGTAGGCCGCCTCACATGCACACGACCCTTGTTCACGAATGACCTAGGAGGAGATACAAATCCAGGAAATGGTCCAAATGTCTCGGTTGGTACCTACAGTCAGCAAGTGTTCATGTAGTTAGACATGCATGATTCAATGAACAGACATGTATTTAAAAAATGACATTTTTAATTGTTTACCTGGAGCCCAGATGTTTCCTCGGACGATACGACCATGGATGCTACGTCCACATTGGCTTTCCCCAGTGAAGGATTTTCCATCTGCAAGTTTAATAATCATAAATATTAGACCGTAGATAACATTAGTGAACTAACATGTAAAGTATGTAAAAATTAACAAATTAACAAGTATTAAAAAACTGAAATTTTAAAATTTTTACCTCGGTGTGAGATACAACAATGGGTGCTATATAAGAGGGGCCTGCCAACTAGGTAGCATCATGAATCCCTCCACCAAAGACGGGATCCGTGGATGGAATGTCATGCCCCCTGTAGAGTCTGGAACATCTGACTCTGGGGCATCACTGTCGGCATAAAGCATCAACTGCAAGTTCACAAAATTAATATATTAGCTCAAACTATATATATGTGTACAAAGAGGAAAATAAATGAAGAATTTATTATAATTAACCATCTACATACCTCACTCAAAAACCCACTGAAGGCAACATCTGAGGCAAGACCATAGTAGGGATGACCACACGATGTGCACTCGTGAGGCTCAATACTAGGTTGGGGATGTGTCGATGGTCCTGCACTAGTGGATGGTCCTGCACTAGATGATGGTATTGCATGGTGATGACCTGGTGTATGTACCACACTAGGGACATATGTCCCTTCCTCACCCATATGCTGAACCATAGTGCCATGGCAAACAACCTCCCATGCCAAACTCAAAAACGCATCACGTTTCTGTGGAATAACATGATGTGCAGGTGGGACATATGGCCCAGGCAACTGCCTATAAGGTGCAGGGATAGGGCGATCTTGGTCTCGAAGCCTTGCATTGGGTCGGTTTTGGGGCATCCCCCCACCGATCCCCTGAAACTGCAAGATATCAAAATAATTTACGTGTTTATGTAACATGAACTCTCCATACATCTTTCGAAGGAAATACAGGGGAATTTCCCTATTGTTATGTGGTGGCATATCAAAAACCATGTACCATCTGTCCATCCAGTTATCAACAAATGGTTGAAATGTGCACCACTCAATGGAGATATGAGGCATGTTTGCATTTGGGATTTCCCCTGACCGAGGGTCCCTAAACAATGCAAATATGATCTCTTTGGATATTTTTAACCTTTTTATTGCATTGTAGTCTAGCCCATTAGCATATTCTTGTCTTTTTATTTCTCTATATGATGTAAGATCATATAGTACATTGCTAGATTGTGAAATGGTGTCAAGAATTGCATCCAATGTTGATGCAAGTGAGCAGTAAATCCTGTCACCACCACTAAAAGCTGCACTAATGACCCTCAGGCAGGCAAGCTCAATCAGTATCTCGGCATTTGTGTCCATAGCCGCAACTGCAATAAAAGCATCAATACAAAAATCATTAGAAACATATATATGGCATATAATGACGTCTCTTCAAAATTGAAAATGTATTAAATCAAACTCAAGTAAGAAATTTAATGGCATTCACTTACATACATTTAAAACTTAAAATTAAACATTTAACAATTAAAAAGTAAGTTTCGTTCAACTTCTTTCTAGAAGTTAAGGCACTTCTTAACCCTCATTGGTGACTTTTCCATGCAAACTTGGGTTTAAACTTCTTAGAATTTAGGAGTGTTATTTTGACATGTTTTGGCCTTTACGTCCCTTGCAGAAAACGATATTTCCATTAACTTCATAAGCTAACATTAAATTTATTGATTTCAACATATTACGCCTTGTGGTTGGAGGGGAGGACAAAGTGGCATGGAATGAAATGGATATGTATGAGTTTGTCTTGCCAATATGATTACATATACTTGAGATGACTATCAATGATTAAAATGTTGAATAATCAACTAGAGATTGTGACTAGAATGACAATAACAACAATGTCAACTTAATAAGATATCACAAGTGGAATATGACAGTGCTATCTCAGAATTATCACATGTATATTTATTAATGATCCAAGTATTATGATATGTGATTGATATGACAAGATGGTTGATTAGGAGGATGAATATTAAGTTGAGATAGAACAACTAAATTTAAATGTCACAGTCCTAGGACCGTGACTACATTCAGTTAATGAATAAGTAAGAATAGGATATGACTTGTTAGGCTTAGAAAGATGGTTAAGGTAACATGCCCGGGGGCATGTCAAGTGGTAAAACTCAGACCAGTGTCTTAAACACAGTCTTTAAGAGGGATGGAAGTTTAGGATAGATATAAGGTTAGGACAACATCCAAGGGAAGAAGGGCCGAGATAGGTAAGAATGTTAGAAGGGTTTTATGATAGGTTTCTAGGAGTAGTTACTAGGTCAGGGCCGCAGGTCTTTCTAGGTGTAGATTAGGATTGTTGGATATGTAAACGACAGGGACGAGGGACTATTAGGATATGTGAGGCAAAAAAAGGGGTTATACAGGGCTGCCACCAATCCTCTAAATATCATTGACTCGATCATGGTTGGGAACACTCTCACAACACACTCTAGGTAGTTCATGGGTGTTCACCATTTCCATTGTTCTATAAACATGGAAACAACCAAAAGTGACATGGGAAAATGGGGAAATTGTGGACTGGAATACAATTGGTTGTAGATGAGATTAGAGACTCGACATGTCTTTGAGTTGAATCGACAGTCGCTGAGCGTTGAGTAGATTGATTGAGGGTGTGGATAGGGCAGGCCCAAGAGGCACTTTGTTAATGTGTTTTGGCATTTAGTTAAGGGTGCTTTACTAAGAGGCAATGTATAACTACATACACTTGTGATGAAATTTTGATTATGTTCATGGACAAATGTTTGTGATGAAATTTTGAGAAACCAAGTTAATAAATTTTTATGCATTTTTTCTATTCACGCTTGTGCATGCATTTCATCTTGTTATGGCCGTTTCCAAGGAAACTTATTCAATTAGTATCATGGGGAAATGGCCTTTGAAGGTTGGAAATTTGGGTTTCATGTGGATGGATACATTGTAGAAAGGGAGGAGTTCTATTTTTTACGATTTTTGGTTGCATTAGGAATTTTTGAGTTCTTGAAAAGGGATTCATTGTAATTATTCACTCATCTTGGTTGAGGGAGATGTGAATTTAATTAAAGATTGGGTTATTTCCAATTTGATAAATATTATAAAATTAGGTTGTTTTAAACTATAAAAAAATGGTAATTTAGGTTTAGAATTGACAAATAAATGGTATGGGTGAATGAATTACTTGATTAGATGACAATCCACCGGTGAATTTGCCTCCCCTCCAAGGAAATCCAACTCCTCCAACACTCTAGGGCACGGTGACAAGATTGAATTCGCGTTTCTGATGTGTGAAATGCGTCGTGGGTGGTCGGGACTGTGTATTTAAATTGATTTTAGATTTATAAAACGTGTACGCGTTTTGGAGTTATATAACGCATACGCGTTTTGGAGTTATATAACGCGTACGCATTATGTTTACCTATCCTACATGTCTAGTGACATGTCAGGCTCGGGTTTTACCTTACCAAGTGCTAGGTATCAAAAACGAATTATATTTTTATGTATTAGGAACGTGTTTTCAAAAACTAGGATTGCATCTAAAAGGTCCCTCATCTTCTTGCACACACCCGTGCGCGCAATTGAATGTGGGCACTATTAACGCACATGCGCTCCTAAATTTATTTATTTTTTTCTTGCTTGCCTTTTTCAATTTCCATGTTTAATGAGTTGGAAGGTTTGGTTCTAGGTTCGAATTTCCAAACCTTATGGTCCATGCTGCATTATAGCAAAACAAATCATGTTCTTTAACTTCATGTTTTTTTACCTTGATTCTGTATATCCTCCACTTTTCCATTGCTAATGAAACTGCACACACTTATAGAACACTATGTGCAGATTCCAAATATATATATTTTTGAATAAATTTGTTAGTGTTTCTATTTTTTATTCATTTTTATTTGCACTCATGTCATATTTATTAAAACATAGGCCATGTATTTTGGCTAAATTTTTTGATTGGATCATCTATTTCAGAAACAAAAAAGAACACCATAGATTGATTATGTTAAGACCATGATAGCGAGGATTGATGCTCAACCTTGTCATTTTAGGGCTTTGCTGACTTCCTTATTATATATATATATATAACTTATTAATTTTGGAAAAATAGCATTGCATAAGAACCGCCTGTTATCTACAACTCTACATAATGTTTTTCACAAAATTGGACAATTTACATACCAAACTCAGGGCCTAACGCAAACATATGCATTATGTTTTAGAGAAAACATAACACACCAACCTTAGAAGAACACCATTTTTCAGTAGTTATACCTATTTTCCATAAATAAAAGCTATATATTCCAGAAGGTGATATAATTGTCAACGTTTCCTCTTTTTACACCATATTCTAAAAAGTTGTGTAGGTACCTCTAATAATTCATTCCAATGATAGTATTTCTTTTTTTCCAATGTCATAAGTGGATATCATTACCTTGCACCATTCCACTAATAAACGAGGGATTATAAAGAGATAAATATATAAATTAATCCCTTGTACTTGTGATGAAGTTCTATGACAATCTATCCAAGGCATACAAGAAGCAATCATATAATCCACAAAATATATGGAATTGTGACAAGTCTAGTTTAACATATGGAAGTAATTGTGGCATGTAGGTACAATATCCAAGAAACAGGGCAAGGATGTACCAAAAGTTATCCCTAAGCATATAGAGTTATAATAACTATATTTTGTTGTGTAAATGCAATCCATTTATCAATCCCCGTGTTCTATTTGTTCAAGGGCGAGAAAAATATAAGAACTATATTAAAAGTTGTGCCATGATTGTGCATGGATGGACATCCCAATGCATGGATTGCTAAGGCCCTTGTTTATGAATTGGATTTACCATTTTGTTGCTTATGTACCTAGTGGTATCCCACCTAGGAACATACACTTGTTGACTTTTGATGGAAATTGTCACCACATAGATTTACAAATCATAGAGGGGTGAGTTCCATCTAATGATCATCTCATAATGCGTTACTGGAAATACAAACATGGGTAAACAACAATATGTTGACTTGGTGAGAGAATTAGGGGTAAGTTTCATAATGAACTTGAATATGATGTAACAAGATGAAATGTATGCAATCAAATTAGCTTCCAAAATATATAAGTATTATTTATGGATTTTTTGTATATGTATATTAAATTTGAGTTTCTTTAACACTCGTATGTTATTTTCCATGCGAAATATAATGCATATGTTCCAATTAGTGTAGGTGTTGAGTACCTAAATAATGGAATCCCATTAGTATAGGTATTAAGTACCTAAATGATGGAATTTCATTAAATGTTTTTCTACAATTTTAGAAAATAGATTATTCTTGTACACAAAATTTTTACATAATTTATAATATTAGTCATATATATATTTTAAATTATGAAATTCATTATATCTATGATAATGCATTAATACAAACTATGATAGTCTCGATATACTCAAATAATGTACTAATACAACATATAATTTATTTTAAGAATAAATCAAATTATATATATATATAAGATTTTGATAAACATCAAAGAAAAAATAAATTAAAAATACTAAACAAAATTAAAATTATGACTTGCCATTACTATGTATTCAAATCAATCTATAATGGTATTTATTAATTTATTTCTATATCTTAAATTTTATTATTCAATTCAAAGCATGGTATAACAAAACTATTAATTTCATTTTCTATTTCTCAAACATGCAATTCACATTTCAATCCAATGCAAACAGCTAATTCATCAACAATGTCAATATCTATGCATAATAAAGCTAAAGACAATTACAATTCGGATATGGTGCTAACATATAGGTATCCATGGCGAACATGTATTGGATTCCATTGAGAAACACCAAGGAATGAAGCGGAGGAAATTGACCACGTGAGCACGTAAAACCACTAAGTTGAATGCTAGCGAACATGTATTGGACCTCATTGAGAAACACCCTAGAGGAAATGGACCCACATGAGCACAAAAAACCACTAAATTGAATGCTAGTTGAGGAGTCCCCTTGTTATGGTCACAAAGACATCGAACATAGCCATTTAGACGAAATTTAAATTTGCAAATGTTTAAATAGAGCCAATTAAAACCCTTTTTAAAGCTGATCCACTATTGACCTCCCTCCATTATCAATTCCACATTGCTGCGCCCGTTATTCCTCTAAATGTAACCACGTGACTTCATTTTATTTTTTCACTGTAATCTAAGTGAAATGAAATATCACAGTTACAGTAAATTTACAAGAAAGACCTAATTAAATCATACGTAGCATACGTAGATTTTCATTAGAACCATGTGATATAAGTAGATTTCCATTTCCATTTCGGACTAAAGGTACAGAGCCAGAAAATAAAGTAATTGCGAGGTGGACGGATAAATTTCCATTATAAAAGAAACTAAATTTTCGGGGCCCAGATGCATTTTACTTTGACGTCACAAATTATTTGATATTTTTCACATCACAAATGAGATTTGATTCTAATTTCGAGGGAAGAGATAATCAACTCTATCTACAGCAAGAGAGGGAAGAGGCTCTCTTGCTGCAGGATAAAACTTGTACAATACAATGTCTCTTGTGGTGCAGAATGAATGCTGCCCGATTAAAAAATTGCTCTGCAGTTTCATGCTGCCTTGCCATTGCAAGCTGCAGTTTCTTCTGCTGCCAATGAGTTTCACCTGTCACGGTGTGCTCAGAGTCGGTAATACAGAGAAAATGTTGCCGTACTGAAGATCGGCAATAGGGAAAACGCGTTGGTTCCCTCGATCTAAAAAGTGTATAAAATCATATCGGCTGATCATGGATAGCCCAATGAGAGTATGATCTGCTCATCTGAATCCTTCTCTGCTTTCGAACGCAATGTCGTCGTCTCCTTCGTAGTGTAAGGTGCCACGCTGTTTAATCTGCACTCCACTCAAAAATAGGCTTCGCTTTAATACACATTTGCCTATTCAATCATCTCATTTACATTAAAAATAATCATTAAATGATTTATTCGATGGATTTTCTATTCAATCATCTAAAAAGAGTCTAACTATTCTATAATTTGATTACCTCTCCTTTCGATTTTGGAGGAAGCGTTTCAGAGATAATTTCCTCACTTTTTCCAGGTCTGCATGCGGAACAAGAAACCATGTTATAACAATTTTCTACCTTAAAAGCCTTTTTCGATCGTTTCCCTTTCAATCCAGCCCTTATTCTTAAATATAAGATATGTGCGCTACGCTTCTTACATAGTGGCAGTCCTTGAGGTTGATTTTCATTGACAGCGTTCAATACAGGCTTCCAAGGTTGCTTTAGCGATATCTGTTCAATTTTGCGGCTGGAAATCGTAGATGATCTTGAGTTGTTCGAACTATTGGTGCTGGCAAACTTCATGATGGCTTGAGCCTGCAAAGAAAATGGCCAAAGTACTCCGTCATAAACAAATAAAGACAAAAGGATTAACGATTCATGCGATCTGTCAAAAATAACAGTAAAGATTTTCTTCACGCATTAAATTTGTTGATCGGATCAAAATAAGACCTTCTCGTCAGATAAATCTTAAACATTCATGACAAATGGATTAACGATTCATGCGATCTGTCAAAAATAACAGTAAATATTTTCTTCATGCATTAAATTTGTTGCTGGAATCAAAATAAGACCTTCTCGTCACACATATCGTAAACATTCATATCTCCGTTATAAAAAATAGTGAGTTGAGCTGTGGACGGTTGCTCAGCCGCTTTTGCTGGAGCGGATATGCTGAAAATAGTGCAAAAAACACATAATTAGCCATCCTAACATTTAAAGCTTCTCTCAATTAAAAGAATTCCAAAAAAATACTCAGACGGCAAATATGGACATGAAAATACCTGGAATTCAGATCAGGTAGGCCGATCGCAGAAGGCATGGTTATATCTGTTTCTGTAACTCTAGGGTTTGAACCAAAACCGGTGCTCACTGGAAACAATTCCATAGTTTCCATGTGACTTGATTCCTCGGATTTTCCATTAAAGCCCTCTGTCTGGCGACTGACATGAGTAAAATCAATCTTATTTTCCTCTGAAACAACGAATATTCCACCGGTCGATCTGAAAATAGAAGGGCAAGAAAGATTCAAGGTATTTCCAAAAGAAAGCATACATCTCGGCTTGCCTTGGTGTTTTCCAGGACCGAATTCCAAACCAGTACTGTCATTCACGACCGTGCTGTTTGCTTGAGAGGAGTTCTGAATGCGTAGAAACTCAGAAGCCACAGATGCCATAGCTTGGAAACTGAAATTGTTCCTGTAAATCATCAAATTTCCACTTCAATTTACTTTTTCTTGTTGCTCTGCTACTTCATGAGATATTTGCCCTTCTCCCCGGCCAACAAGAAGATAAATAAATAGAAGACGCTGCCTTGCGTGTAAAAGCAGTGTATAAGATAAAGCTAAATAAAGAGAAGCTTTCAATTTTCCACATTTCCACACGATTTTAGGGGCATGATGAATATGCTCACGTGGAGGAATAATAATTGGTTTCTATAACGAAAATGAATTGGGCCATACATTCCGGTCGAGGAAAATAGTGATATTGTGTCGTCGTGTGATCCATGTGCTTTCTTTCAAATACTGTTAAAACATTTAGGTACGACGGGGTTTCTGAAACACTGTTTTATTTTTTCACAATCGCCGTCTGTCCATGATGATACAGTCCATCTAATAAATTTCGACACGTGTATCTTCACGAGGTGCCCGTGTTACGTTCTATCCTCTGTTCTTGCGTGTTGTTGAAAGTTTTTCGGTCTGCGGGGCGCTCTCAAGTTATGGGCTGCTGTGGCCGGAGGAAACCGCCAAATTTGGCCCCATGAAATAATCTGATTTTACTTATAATTTAATTAATATAAAAAAATAAGATTTTTTAATTTTAATTAAAAAATATTTTAACTTAAGGATTTTAAATTTTTGCTAGGGTAGTAAATTACTATAGAATGTTTAGGATTTCTGAATTCTAATTAAAAAAAAATTAAAAAAAAATTTAAGTTAAAGATTTGAAATTTTTGCTAGTGAATAAGTCCCTATTTTAGATTTAATTTTGCTTTACACCTTACTGTTCTTTATTTTATAAAACTATTCTTAAAATTTTAAATCTATAAGTATTAATATTTATCTTACTATGAAAAAAAAGCTATTTTGTATTTATTATTAAAAAGATTGTTTATCTTATTTATAAGATCTTTAATATATATATATATATGAAAAAATTAGATTTCTTACAATATACTGATAAAATAGTTAGTTGATATAATGATACTTCCTATTAAATAAACAAAATTTTCAAATTCCTTAGGCAAAATGTAGGAATTTCATTCGTTAAATGTAGAGGCTAGGATTTAAAGGGAAAAGGAGTGTTATGCTAACCTACTAAAGGGTCTTTTAGCAGAATATTTCATAGCACTAATTAAGAAGACTAGATTGTTCTCTTAGTTGTATTCCTCGATTTTGTGGTACATGAAAGCGATCTTCCCAAGTGTTTCTCTTGGTTTACTATAACAATAGGATGACAATAAGGTTTATTTAAAGTTTGTTTCAAGTGCACCTAGAAGGTTTCTGATATATCCAAAGGTACGTGGAAGGTAATCTTTATATAAATGTTGTTTTATGTGATACCATTTGAAAGGGTACCAATAGAAGTTGCAAGCCTTGTTAACTAGGTGACACAACTTGTATTTTTCATGTGCTTTTTTTTTACCAAAGTTTTACCAAGGGAATGGTAGATCTTTGTGCTATTTTTAAAAAGAGATTGGAACTTATCTCTAGCCTTTAAAAAGATTTCTTGAATCTAGAAGCATGTTGTCTTAGGAAAGTGCTCTAATACCACTTGTAATGTTCATTAACCCTTAAAATGTGAACTCAACCAAGTATACATAGATTATAATGCAAAAAAACAAATATTATAATGTAGAAAATCATATACATGATACAATTAAAATGAAATATTGCCGAAAATACCCTTGTATTATGATAGTCAAAGAGAAAGTAACATTGTAGAGCTCCAAATACAACAATACTCTTAAAAACAATCGATAACTTCCTAGATTTTTAAATACATTCTATGTAGCCAAAATTGGAACCATTTGTGCTCCTATTATTCCAATCGATAACCTCCTAGATTTTTAAATACATTCTATGTAGCCAAAATTGGAACCATTTGTGCTCCCATTATTAATGAGTACCAATTACCAAGTGGACATTAATTAATAAAGAAGATCATTTTATATTTATTAATTATCCAATCCCAATTAGCCTAAAGTAGGGGGCTTAGAGTAGGACTATAACATTAAGGGTAATTATGGCAAAAGCTTAAGTGAACATGTGTACTTTGATTGTAATAAGCATAAATTAGCCATGCCCCTGTGGCTAGGTCAACACGACCCAAGGTATCTAAAGTGAATTTTTTGGGCATGACTATAGGTTAGGTGAGGTTGATAACAACCTCAATTCAATAGGATGATGGATGACAAATGAAACGCTGGCATAAGGAGGGGAAATGTGTCTCATACAGGTTGGTGTGAGGCTGGATGGATGAGCCAATGCACACCAATCATCATCCAAAAGGGTATTAGAAATTAGGGGGTGAACATGATGCCTAATCAAGACATGGTTTCCACAATAGAATGTCATGCAATGTAACAATGACATGCGTATAGTAGACATTCCGTAGGAATTTATGTATGAAATGCTCAATTTATAGATATAATGGTATATAGATAGTTGGGTAGCTATGATCATAAAAAACAAGTCAGAATGACAATTAGGCAAGTTGTTATATAGAACAATCATGAAAAATTGTGGAGCATTGCACATGAGGATACAATAATAATAAATTATATAATTATCATATTTAATTAATTATTAATTTTTGTTGAAAATGTTAACAATATTGTATAGCCACGTAGCAATATTTTTTCCTAATTGCAAGAATTTGAAAATGAAAACTTTAAAATAAAGAAAATTTTAAAATAAAAAATTTGGTGTTCATAAAACCTAATTGCAAGAATTTGAAAATCAAAACTTTAAAATAAAAAAAAATTTAAAATAAAAAATTTGGTGTTTAAAAAAATGTAGTATTTGTTTCTAACATGTGGAGTTATAATGTCCAATTTTGGCCAATTTTTCTTGACTTCTGTTATCTCTCTATATAGAAAAAAAATAGATTAAAAAGGAGTGATGGCTTCTTCGGATCGTTGTTCAATTCCCAAATTATGTTTAGAATAGACACATTGACAGAAGCAACATGAAAGTTTAATAAAGATAACAAGCTTGGAGAGGGAGGCTTTGGCTTTATATATAAGGTGGGATGTAAAGTAAATTATGATTACAATGTGTTAGGAAGAAATTATGGCATTAACTATAAATTATAACGATGTATTTATTTTGCTTCATAGGGAATAATTTCATATGGGATAGAAATAGCACTGAAGAAGTTATCCTTAAGCTCTTTCTAAGGAACACATGAATGAAGTGAAACTTGTGGTCAAAATTCAACATCGAAATATTATATAGTTACTTGGTTTTTTTTAGAAGGACTAAAAAGATTGCTTGTTTATGAGTACTTGACCAATTAAATCCTAGACACCTATTGTGTACTTGGAGCATCATAAACTTTGGATATTATGAAGGAAGCAACCTCACCAAATGGGAAGCCTCAAGGAGAGACATACGGGAATGTAGCTGAGGCAAGTCCATTTTGTTCAAGGATGGTAAGGCAAGGATATTAGTTTTATGAGATCTAATGAGTATTCAACCAGTGAAAGCGAAAAGGGGATGGAATCCATTAGGTCTAGAGGGATCAATAGGGAAGTTGGTTGAAGGTGATCAAAATGCAAGAAATTGGTGGTGAAAAGTAATATTCATATGTGTTTTTTTTTTAAGGGTTATGAGTCTAGGTATACTCTTGGCCTTAATGTGACATTTTAGATACATAGGAAGCAATTTGTAGGGGCACTTCTCAACTGTCTTAAAAGTTTATAAAGATCCTTCTTTATTCCATAACCTCATTTGCATGAGGTAAAATATGCTCTACTTGAATACATAATATAGTTCATGGCATGGAATACAATAAAGTAAATCTTGTTGGTCTAATAACTCTACACTTTTGGAAAAGCTCATGCATTTGGTGGAATTTCTAAAGCATTTGTGCAGACTAGATCAAAATTTATTCCAACTCTGAAGAAGTGAAGAGCTAAATCAATGTGATTTATATTTTGTTTATTTATAGCTTTGATCTATTTTCTAGAACATGATCTATAAAATGTTGATAGTTTGAATTTTGATAATGCTAGTTGCTTTTGGGAAGAATGGCACCAGACTTCAATTTTTTTTATCTTTTATTGCAAACCAAGCATTTTTCTTTGTTAATTTGGGTTGAATTTGTCTACCACTGATGTGCATACCTTGTCGAATGCCCTGGTTTAGCCATTTGTTTAACGATCTAGGGGTCAGTGCAAGCTAATGAGGGTCACTTTTGGCGCGTTAGATGCAATGGAAAACTTAAAAAGCAGGCATCCCTAAACTTACTTGGATTTTTTGAGCTACTTACGCAAAATATCTTGCATTGAGTAAAAAAGATGAAATGTAGGAAATTGAATCACGTTTCCGAATATATAACTTTTATGTATTGAAAATTTGCATAGCTATGTCAAGTTTCATTTTTCCTAGCAGACACTTTTTATTTTTCAGGCAAATGATAAGGTATATGTTTTTGTGGGTAGAGCCTTTGAGGGCCTAAATGATGGAATCAAGCTACAAAAATCGGCATGCATGTAGAGAACACATAGCACTTGTGCGCCATTATTTTTCGAAAATTAAATTAGTAATTTTATAATTTTTTTATAATTGTCTAAGTGATCAAACCTCGAAAATAGTACCTTTTTTGTGGGTAGAGCCTTTGAAGGTCTTAATGCAAAAATCTTGAAATGGGTTTTTCATAGAACGTGGAGGTTAGTGTCCTCTTGTGCACCATACAATTTTTTTATGAAATGATAGAGAATTGAAAAAGTTATTGAAGAAACACTAACAGTGTGTTTCATGAGTTAAGGAGGTAGGATAGAAAAGAAATTGAAAGAAAATAGGAAAAATTAATATTTCAAAATAAAAGTTACATATTTGGAATCTGCAGAAAAAATGCTATTTGTGTCTAAGATTTCGTAAAAAATGACTCTGTGTAGCATATTGTAACGAGTGGCTAAGCACAGGCTTCTCCAGAAACTGGAAGAAATACCCAATTAGCTTTGGTTTTTCATTAACATAGCACAGGTTTGGAATTACCGAAGCAAACTCCAAAGCATACACATAGATTATTCTTGACATGTGAGCATGTGACTCGGCCTATTTAAATTCAAAAATATTGCCGCGCTTTTAGATGTACATAACGCGTACGCGTTATATAACTACATAACGCGTATGTGTTATATAACTACATAACACGTACGTGTTATATAGTTAAAAAACGCGCTCGCGTTATGCAAATCATAAAATACATGTTTAATACTTGAGAAAGAGGGGGTGTGGAAGACTCAAGGGAATTTTTGTTTAATATTTGAGAAGGGGTGGGGAAGGGTCAAGGGAATCTATGGTTAATATTTAATAGGGGTGGGGAAGGGTCAAGGGAATCTATGGTTAATATTTAATAGGGGTGGGAAAGGGTCAAGGGCTTAGAAGGATGTTGGAAGCTTGAGTAGGGAGAGATGAAGGGAATGAGAACATGATGGGCTATAGGGGGTGAAGGGAAGTGGAGCTTAAGAGCACTATTAGGAGTAGAATAGGT